>JAGIQG010000012.1:29026414-29761980 GCA_024679065.1 Sphyrna mokarran | reverse complement strand
ATCCTCCTTATGGCTTAATACTGACAGTGCCCATCCACGATTTGTTGTTGAGTGAATTACAATGCTAATTAGTAGTCTACATCTGGATACCATAAAATGGTTGAATTTGCATTCGATCTATTTTGCATGTTTTTGTCTTTTTTTTCTTGAATAGAGATCTGAACAATCCCCATCCTCCAACACTCTCTTCTGTCTGCCTGAACTTGTTCTCTCACTCAACAATTTCTCCTTTAACTTGTTTCACTTCCTCCAAACAAAAGGTGTGGCTAAAGGCACCCACATGAGTCTCAGTTATGCCTGTCTCTCTATGGATTATGTGGAGCATTCACTGTTCCAGTCCTATTCGTGCCCTGTCCCACACCTCTTTTTGGTACATTGACCATTTTGTTGGTGTCACTTCATGCTCTCATCTGGACCTGGAAAAATGGTCAATTTTACTTCCAATTTCCACTCCTCTATCACTTTTGCATGGTCCATCTCTGACACTTCTCTTCCCTTCCTTGACCTCTGTTTCCATTTCTGGTGATAAACTGTCCACAACTGTATATTACAAGCTGACCGGCTCTCACAATTACCTTGACTATAGCTCTTCACACCACATCCTGTAAGGACTCTATCCCATTCTCTCAGTTCCTTCACCTTTGCCGCATCGGTTCTGATGATGTCACTTTCAAAAACAGTGCTGCCGATATGTTTTTCTTCTTTCTCAATCATGGTTTTCCACTCACTGTGGTTGACAGGGTCCATTGCTCTCACCCTCTCCCCTCCCTCCCAGGAGAGGCCCCCCCTTATCCTTACTTTTCACCCCACCAGTCTCCACATTCAAAGGATCATCTTCCATCAGTTATGTGAACTCCAGCACGCTGCCACTGTTCAACACATCTTCCCCTCACTTCCTCTGTCACAAGAATGGTTCTCTCCACAACATCCTGGTCCACTCCTCCCATCACATCCAACAACTCACCCCGTGTTCATGATACCTTTCTGTGAAATCATAAAAGGTGCAACACCTGCCCCTTTACCTCCTTCCTGCTTACTATTTCAGATCTTAAACACCTCTTTCAGGTACAGCAGCGCTTCATATGCACCTATCCAAAGATGGGTTAGGTGGATTGGCCATGCTAAATTGCCCCTTTGTGTCAGGGGAACTAGCTAGGGTAAATGGGGATAGTGCCTGGGTGAGATTGTGCAGCCTTGATTAGCCAAATGGCTTCCTTCTGCACTGCAGGATTCTATTCACTTCCTTCAATCTGGTCGGTTGCATTCACTGATCCCAATGTGGTCTACCCTAATTCAGAGAGACCAAATGCAGATTCAGTGACTGCTCTGCTGAACACCTTTGGTCAAGCAGGGCCCAAATCTTTCTCTCTCTTGTTGCTGCAACACACCATCCTACTCTCCATGCTGGCCTTCTGCAATGTTCTACTGAACCCCAACGCAAACTGGAGGAACAGCACCTCATCTTCTGATTGGGTACTTTACAGCCCTCTGAATTGAGCATTGAGTTCAACAACTTCAGAGCACAATCTCTTTCCTGTATTTTCACTCCATTTCCATTTTTTTATTTCATTTTCTTTTTTCTTTTCATCTCATTCATTCATTTTCATCATTCTTCTTTCTCCATTCCAGTTCTCCTCCTTGCACCGTCCCCACCTCTTTCCACAGATGCTGTCAGACCAGATTTTCCAGCATTTTCTGCTTGTTTAAGCCCTTTGTTAATTTTGATTCACATTTTAAAAAATTTTAGCCATGGTGATAAAGATGTAAACCGAAAGGGAGCATTTAAAAAAAAAAAGGCAAAACATGCACAAGACAGACTCTGGCCTCCCTCCCACAGTAAGAAGTCTCACAACACCAGGTTAAAGTTCAACAGGTTTATTTGGTATCACGATCCACGAGCTTTAGGAGATATGCCCCTTCATCAAGTGAGTTGTGGGTGAGGAAGGCAGGCCAGAGAACAATGTTGGAGGAGCAGACGCAAGTAGGCGAGAGCATAGCACCAGAGAGTGGGGTGTGGGAGGGAGCCATGATGTGAAGATGCCGGCATTGGATTGGGGTAAACACAATAAGAAGTCTCACAACACCAGGTTAAAGTCCAACAGGTTTATTTGGTAACACAAGCCACTAGGGTCCAGAGTGCTGCCCCTTCATCAGGTGAATGGGAGTTCTGTTCATAAACAGGGCATATAAAGATACAGACTCAATTTACAAAATAATGATTGGAACCAACCATTATTTTGTAAGTTGACTTTGTGTCTTTAAATGCCCTGTATCTCTGGCCTGCCTCCCTCACTAATGTTGCTCTCTGGCCATTTCCGCTCCCCCCCTCTTATTTTTAACATTGCTCTCCTGCCTACCTTGCCCTGGTGTTGCTCTCCAGCCTGTTCCTGCCAGCATTGCTTGCCAGCCCTGTCTCTCACCCTTGGTTCTTAACAGGGTCTATTTTCAGCTGTTCGAATTCTGGTTCCAGCTCTGAACTGAAGCTCCTGACTTCATCTATGGCAGAAGGTTAGTCATAGTCCCAGGCTTTAAGCAGCTTCCTACACCAACCATCTTCTGCCATAGGTGGAACCTGCTCAATCTAAAATGATTGAAGTGAGCATAGTTTTTTAAATTATACTATGTATTGTATTTCTTTTATATTTAATGATGTATTTTATTTTGCAATTTATTTAAGCTAGGAATACACAGTACTACACACTGTGTTTTTCAATTTGTACATTGGTTTTTTTGGGCGACAAATGTCCACAGGAATCTAACTCTGGTTTTAACATGGATTCCAGTTGGAATCCATCATTTATTTAAAGTTGCTTCACATAAAGTTGTGATTTTAAGAATGCAACCCACAACTTTACGTGAGAACTTCTTGTTTACAAAATATCTTACCTACAACATTTGTCAAAAAACAATAATTAAAGAATGATATCTTGCGCTCAAATATTTTCAATATTTTTCTCTTCTTTCTTGATCTGGAAAAGAACACTGAATAATCACCACAATAGAGTAACAACTTCAGACTAAATTCTATGCTTGGTGGAAACAACATCTCCCTTCACTTACATCTGAAATTGGGGAAGGTTTTCAGAGGGTAAGGTCAAAGCCAAATCCAGGAATTTGCATGCAGATAGGTACAGACCAAGCCACCGTTGGTTGTTGTAGGAGGTGGAGAACCCATTACTTCCCATGTAGGTAGTTTCCAAGCCAGAGACTGATGGTCCAGCAGTTCTGAAATGGATAAGTTGGTTAACAATGGTAAATGCTTACTCTGTATTTTGGTACGTTATCTGCAAGCGAAAGTTTGTAGATAAGGACGTTTTGAGAAAGTGCTGGCCTACACATCCAGTACTACATATTTAGAGGCTTTTTAAAAAAGCAAACATGTCACTCAGTGTGGACATGAAGCATTCGAACACAGCATGACTAAAGAGTAAAACATCCACTTGCTGTGCTCAACGTTAGCTGTTACATCAACCTTAAAGCCAACCTCTATGATATGTACTACTGTATATATATCTTGAAATTTTAACTAGCCAGTCTTAAGATTGTCAATTTATACCCAACTAGTGCCACGTCATGCTACATGCCCATGAGGTACAGATTTTTCCAGTACTTCTAACATAACATTAGTCATTCTGATCTGTATTCAACTAAGGCTCCAGATGAAGAGTCAAATTCAGAAACCACAATGGCTGCATCAACCAGGGATGGTAACCAAATGGTGAAATTCTGGAGGGATGGTCCTCATTCTGGAACTTTCCCTTAATCAAATCCTGCTTTGTCACTTAAAGAATAACAAAACTTCTATAAAATCACCTCTAACGTTGTTCTGAACAACGTGATTCACATTGTTTTTTAAACATGACTTCTTCCAAAATAATAAGAGGTTTCTTCATTAATTTTTGTTTGTTTTTTTTCTTTCAGAAGAAACTTTGGTTCTTAGAATTTAAGGAAAATATTATTACTGATTGCAGGACCCGTAAATGTAAATACAGTCTAAACTTAGAAAGAGGAGACAAAGTGCAAACAAGGATTAGTGTGGGAGTGAATCTGCAACTTGTGCAGTTAAAGTTCAATTATTTAAAGAATTCTTGCTAACACCATGGGCACTTCAGTCAAATTTAGTAGGGGCTGACGAACACATAGTATAAGATTTGACTGAGAGAAATTTGGAATTTGAGGTTCTGATGAACTAGGGGTTAGTTTTGGGACCCTTGCTTTTCCTGATATACATTAATGATCTAGACCTTAGTATGCAGGGATAATTTAAAAGATTTTGGATGGCATAAAACTTGGAAGCATTGTAAACCGTGAAGAGGATAGTGTAGAATTTCCAAAGGACTGACAAGTTGGTGGAGTCAGCAGATAGGTAGCAGATGAAGTTGAATGCAGAAAAGTGTGAGGGCTGATGCATTTTGGTGGGAAGAACATGGAAAGACAATATAAAATAAATAGTACAATTCTTAAAGGGGTGCAGGAACAGAGGAGCCTGAATACAGATGTACATCGATCATTGAAGGTGACAGGCTAGGTGAAAAGAGCAGTTAATAAAGCATATAGCATTCTGGGCATAGGCAACAAGAGCAAGGAGATTATGCTGAACTTATATGAGACATTAGTTAGACCACAGATGGGGTAGTATCCCCAGCTCTAGATGCCAAACTATGGGGGGATGTAAATGTAATAGAGTGCGGAATAGGTTTATAAGAATGGTTCCAGGGGTGAGGAACTTTAGTCATGAAGAGAGGTGGGAAAGGTTGGGACTGTTTTCCTTGAAGGTAAGGCAGCTAAGAGGAGATTTGATAGAGATAATCAAAGTCATGAGAGGGCTGGATAGATTAAATAGGGAGAATGTGTTCCCACATATAAAAGGATCAAGAACGAGATGCACAGATTTAAAATGAATTGCAAAACAAGCAAATGTGAAGCAAGAAAAGTCTTTTTTAGACAGTGAGTAGTTCAGGTCTAGAAGTCTGGTGGAGGCAGGCTCAATTTAGGCATTCAAGTGGGCATTAGATAGTCACTTGAATAAAACAATGTGCAGGAATATGGGGAAAAGGCAAGGTGAAATGGCATCAATCATGGTCCTTATTTAAGAGAGCTGGTGCAGACATAATGGGCCAAAAGGTCTCGTTCTGCATTGTAACAATTCCTTGATTCTGTGGACATGGATTTTCAATTCAAGTAATTCAGCACTAATCTTAGTAAAGTCCAAACTAAAGTTCACACAAGAAGTGGGAAAGTTCCAGACACAGAATTTGAAAGTTCAGTAAAGCAATTCCAAAGTGCATAAAAGGTTGGAAACTGAAGCTGATATTTCTTATTTCAAGGCATTCTTGCAGCAAAATGCTTCGGTGTCACATGTTCAATTTGAACTGAACAAAAACAACCCATGCACGCTATGTTTTCCCACTGTCCCAATGGAAAAACAAACACCCATTCCCCCAACAACAGAGATCAGGAACTCAATTTGGGAAACTGCAGCTACATGGCAATGTTGGTCTGAGGAACCCTTTACCTTGACATGTCATCATCTGCCGTCAATTCCTGTTCAATCAGCAAAAATACTTGCACCTTCAGGAAACGAGAAGAAGACGGTCAATGTAATTACTTAAAATCCATTAGATAAAACACACTGCCAGGTTCCCAGGGGAAGTCCTGTGCCTCAGTAGGTAGTGCTCCAGCTCTGAGCCAGATGTTTACGAAACAGACATGATAATCAATCTGCTAACCTTAAGAATGGGAGATTCCTGATTAGCCACTGAAACAACACACCCTGCCGGCAAGTCACTGTGCAGCAGAAATACCTTATGAAAAAGACAAGGGGAGGGTTTGCATTCAATACAGCATGAGCATAGAAGAAGAAGCATCTCTCCTCCACAAAGCACTGCAAGCTTTTCTCTTTAATTAGAGAGAAAGGATCGAAAATTGAGACAAAAATATGGAGTCAGAGCAGAGGCATTCACAGATAGGTTCTCACACAATGACATTATAATATATGTAAAGAAGAGAGTCTTTTATTCTTTTATGGGATGTGGATGATGCTGGCAAGGCCAACATTTGTCCTAATTTGTTTCTGCTCGGGCACCAGGAAGTAGTGTTCTGTTTCTGTTGGCGAACACTTCAGCAGTCAAGAGCATTCAGTCTCTATCTTCGGGTTAGCGTTCTGCAAGGTGGCCTTCAAGGCACACGACAATGCAGAGTTGCCAAGCAGAAACTAACAGCCAAGTTTTGCACACAAGGACAGCCTCAGCCGGGATCTTGGATTCATGTCACGCTACCTATGATCCTCACGACTTGCTGGGTTTGCAAATTTTAACTAACTGTCCTGGGTTGAGACAATTCACATCTCTTTAACCTGTACTTAACTCTCCCCACTCACATTGTCTGCATCTGTAAAGATCTGATTACTTGTAAAGACTTGCATTCCAACCATTATCTTGTAAATTGAGTCTGTCTCTCTATGTAATCTGTTTGTGAACCCAATCCTCCACTCAACTGGAGCAGTGCTCCGAAAGTTCATGCTATCAAATAAACCAGTTTTACTTTAACCTGGTGTTGTGAGATTTCTTGAATGAATCGGTAATATTCAAGAAGTTTGAACATCATCTGGGCAAAATAGCACACTTCAATATCCACTCTCTCCACCATAGACCCACAATGCAACAGTGTGTACCATTTACAAGATGCACTCAGCAATTCATCAAAGCTCACTACAGCACCTTCCAAACCCATGTCCTCTACCACCTGGAGGAAAACAGAGACGTATGGGAACATCACCACCTTCGTGTTCCCTTCCAAACCAAACATCATCCTGACTTGGAACTATATTACCATTCCTTCACTATCACAAAGTTAACATCTTGGAAAGGCATGGACAACAAATAGTGACTTGGCCAGTGACACTCAAATCCTGTGGAAGAATTCTAAAAATTCAAGGAACACAGAATCTGTTCCTTCCATGGATGTTGGCAATTTGTTGCCCATTTTTAACTTCTGTTACGGTGGTATTGAGTCACTTTCTAGAATCATTCACAGCCTTGTCAGAAATAGAGTTCTAGAATTCTGGTCCAATAATAGAGGCGATATCATTCAAAATAAGGGTGATGTGTGGTTTGGAGGAAATAAGATGCTGGATTTTTTTGAAATTACGTTTTGATGAGATTAATGTAAACTGAGCAATGGAATTATACCTAATACAACCCAAAAAACTTAGATGGATGACCTTTAGTCAGCTTACCAGTTCTGTGATCATAGTGGGCCATAATGAGGTGAGATGGCGTGGAGACATCCGTAACAGCAGCACCCGGAAAAAGAGGAACACCTGAGCGTGAAGTGTGGGAACCTGTGGTAGACGCAGACTTTCTACCAGACGTTCTGAAATGGTGAAAAATGAAAAGATCAATTAAAAACCCCATAAATTTATGATTTATATATACCAAATATTTTCATCTATAGGATAATTTTAGTATGAAACATTTGCCAGATCAGGAAAGACAGCAGATTTCCTTCTCTGCGTCCTGTCACTGAACCAGATGAGGTTTTTATAATAATCAATGATAATTTCATGGTCATTATTACTCAGACTAACTTTCAATTTCAGATTTATTAATAGTTGTATTTAAATTTCACCTTCAACTATAGTGGGATTTAAATTCATTAGTAAGAAGTCTCACAACACCAGGTTAAAATCCAACAGATTTATTTGGTAGCAAAACTACAACATTGTCCACCTGATATTGTCTACCTAACCTGATTAGGTTAGGCTCCTCTAACCTAATAATAAAAGTGTGTGGGAAGTTTTTTTTTCTCTCCTAGAAATTAAAGTATCAGAGATGGCAGTGCAGGCTGTATGTTGCACCTCCTGCAGTATGTATGAGGTGAGGGACACCAGTAGTGTTCCTGCTGATTATACCTGCAGGAAGTGTGCCCATTTGCAGCTCCTTGAGGATCGTGTTAAGGAGCTGGAGCTGGAATTAGAGGAACTCAGGATAATTCGGGAGGTTGAGGAGGATATTGGCAGGAGTTACAAAGAGATAGTCACTCCTAAAAGTGATTCTTGGGTAACTATTAGGAAGAGGGGTAAGAAGCAATCGGGGAGACAATCCCCCGGGGCTGTTCCCCTCCAAAACAAGTTTTCTGTCCTGGAGGCTACAGTTGAGGAAGAATCAACTGGAGATAGCCAAAGGGAGCAGGTCTCTGGGGGTGAGCCTGCTGAGAATGCTCAGGTGGGGAGGGGGAATAAGAGATTGGGCCTGGTAATTGGGGACTCCATAGTTAGGGGACAGATAGGAGAGTAAATAATAATAAACAAGACTCAGGGCTGGTGTGTTGCCTCCCAGGGGCCGGGGTCCAGGATGTCGCAGAACGGGTTTTTAAGATTCTTAAGGGAGAGGGGAGTCAGCCCCGAGTCATAGTTCATGTAGGGACACATGATATAGGTAGGACAAGGGGAGGGGATATTAAACAGAAATTTATGGAGTTGGGGTGGAAGCTTAGGGCCAAAACTGGCAGAGTGGTTATCTCTGGACTCTTGCCTGTGCCGAGGGATAGTTTAGAGAAGAACAGAGAGAGGGAATGTTTGAACTCGTGGCTGCGGGGATGGTGCAGGAGGGAGGGGTTCAGGTTCCTGAACAATTGGGACTCATTCTGGGATAGGTGGGACCTCTACAAGAGAGATGGTCTACACCTGAACCAGAGGGGAACTAATATCTTGGGGGGAAAATTTGCAAAGGCTATGCAGGGGGCTTTAAACTGATTCAGATGGGGGGTGGGATCCTGAGTAGTTGGGGTGCTAAGAGGGACGAGAATAAGGGGGTCATAGAGGAGAACAGTAAAACACAGCAGCGTAGGGTGGAGTAGGGCATGGTTTGAAATGCGTGTACTTTAATGCAAAGTATTCGCAATAAGGTGGAGGAACTTGCAGCTTGGACCAGTACCTGGAACTTCGATGTTGTGGCCATTTCAGAGACGTGGGTAGAGCAGGGACAGGAAGGTTGTTGCAGGTTCTGGGGTTCAAATGCTTCAGTCGGAGTAGAGAAGGAGGTAGAAGGGGGGGAGGAGTGGCATTATTAGTCAAAGACTGTATCACAGTGACAGAAAAGAAGTTTGATGAGGACTTGTCTGTTGAGGTAGTATGGGCTGAGATTAGAAACAGGAGAGGAGAGGTCACCCTGTTGGGAGTCTTTTATAGACCTCCTAAAAGCTCTAGAGAGGTAGAGGAAAGGATTGCAAAGTCGATCCTGGACAGGAGTGAAAGTAATAGGGTAATTGTTATGGGGGACTTTAACTTTACTAATATTGATTGGAATAGCTATAGCTATAGTACGTTAGAGGGGTCAGTTTTTGTACAAAAAGTGTGCAGGAAGGTTTTTTGAGTCAGTATGTAGATAGGCCAACTAGAGGTGAGGCTACATTGGATTTGGTGCTGGGCAATGAGCCAGACCAGGTGTTAGGCTTGGACCAGGTGTTAGGCTTGGAAGTTGGTGAACATTTTGGTGATAGTGACCACAATTCGGTTACGTTCACCTTAGTGATGGATAGGGATAGGCATGAAGCTGGGGGCAGTAGTTATAGCTGGGGGAATGGTAATTATGAGGCCATAAAGAGAGAATTAGGGTGCATAGGTTGGACTAGGAAACTACAGGGACTGGGAACATCTGAAATGTGGAGCTTATTCAAGGAGCAGCTGCTGCGAGACCTTGATAAGTATGTCCCTGTCAGGCATGGAGGAAATGGTCGAGTAAGGGAGCCATGGTGTACGAAAAAAGTTAATTCGCTGGTTAAAAGGAAAAAAGAGGCTTATGTCAGGATGAGGCTTGAAGGTTCAGTTAGTGCAATGGATAGCTATAGATTAGCCAGGAGGGAGCTAAAGAGTGAGTTGAGGAGAGCTAAGAGGGGACACGAGAAGACTTTGGCTGATAGGATTAAGGAGAATCCTAAAGCTTTCTTTAGACATGTTAAGAATAGAAGATTGGTTAGGGGCAAGATTAGGGCCCATCATAGACAGCAGTGGGAAGTTGTGCGTGGAGCCTGAAGAGTTTGGAGAGGCACTGAACAAATATTTCTCTTCGGTATTCACGCAGGGAGATGTAAATGTAGTTGTGGAGAACACTGAGGTACAGGGTTGCAAACTGGAAAGTATTGAAGTAGATAGGGAGGATGTGCTAGATATTCTTGAAGGTTTGAAGTTAGATAAGTCCCCTGGGCCGGACGGGATTTACCCTAGGATTCTCTGGGAGGCAAGAGAGGCGATTGCAGAGCCTCTGGCTCTGATCTTCAGGTCGTCGTTGGTTACGTGTATAGTTCCGGAAGACTGGAGGATAGCGAATGTGGTCCCATTGTTCAAGAAGGGGAAGAGAGACTTTCCAGGGAATTATAGGCCAGTGAGTCTTACTTCTGTTGTGGGCAAAGTATTGGAGAGAATTATTAGGGATAGGATTTATAGTTATTTAGAGAGAAATGAATTGATTGGGGATAGTCAGCATGGTTTTGTGAAGGGTAGGTCGTGCCTTACTAACCTTATTGAGTTTTTTGAAAAAGTGACCAAAGAGGCGGATGGGGGTAAGGCAGTTGATGTGGTGTATATGGACTTTAGTAAGGCGTTCGATAAGGTGGCCCATGGAAGGCTTCTGCAGAAAATGCAGATGTATGGGACAGAGGGTGATTTAGCTAACTGGATTAGGAATTGGCTAGCAGATAGAAGTTAGAGGGTGGTGGTTGATGGAAGATATTCATCGTGGAGTTCGGTTACAAGTGGTATACCTCAGTGGTCTGTTTTGGGGCCTCTGCTGTTTGTAATTTTTATAAACGATCTGGATGAGGGTATTGAAGGATGGATTAGTAAATTTGCAGATGACACTAAAGTCGGTGGAGTGGTAGATAGTGAAGAGGGGTGTTATAGTTTTCAGAGAGACTTGGACAAGTTGCAGAGCTGGGCCGAGAGGTGGCAAATGGAGTTTAAATGTGGAAAAGTGTGAGGTAATGCACTATGGCAGAAATAATAAATGTGTAGAGTATAGGGCAAATGGTAGGATTCTTAGTAGTCTAGATGAACAGAGGGATCTTGGTGTGTATGTGCATAGATCCATGAAAGTAGGCAGTCAAGTCGAGAAGGTTGTTAAGAAGGCATATGGAGTCTTAGCTTTTATTGGTAGGGGGATTGAATTTCGGAGCCGCAACGTCATGTTGCAACTGTACAAACTCTAGTGCGGCCGCACTTGGAGTATTGTGTGCAGTTCTGGTCCCCGCATTATAAGAAAGATGTGGAGCATTGGAGAGGGTACAGAGGAGGTTTACCAGGATGTTGCCTGGTATGGAGGGCAGGTCTTATGAAGAGAGGCTGAGAGATTTGAGGTTGTTTTCGTTAGAAAGGAGGCGTCTAAGAGGGGACCTTATCGAAACATATAAGATGATTAGAGGTTTAGATAGGGTGGACAGTGATAGCCTTTTTCCTAGGATGGAGAAAGCTAGCACGAGGGGACACCGCTTTAAATTAAGGGGTGATAGTTATAGGACGGATATCAGAGGTAGGTTCTTTACCAGAGGGTGGTTAGGGAGTGGAATGCCCTGCCTGCGGCAGTTGTAGATGCGCCAAGTTTGGTGGCGTTTAAGAGGTTAGTTGATAAGTTTATGGAAGAGAAGGAAATGGTTTAGTTTGGAGGGTCATTGCTTTTTTTTTCATAATTGGTCGGCGCAACATCGAAGGCCGAAGGGCGTGTTCTGCGCTGTAATGTTCTATGTTCTATATGCTGCAGAAAAGATGTCCCGAAGTATGGTATCAACAGATGACCGAACACTGCTCGACAAGAGTGTTCTCTTTCTATTGGGGAACACTTTAGCGGTCACAGGCATTTGGCTTCTGATCTTTGGGTAAGCGTTCTCTAAGGCAGCTTTCATGATACACAACAACGCTGAGTCGCTGAGCAGAGACTGATAGCTAAGTTCCACACACACGAGGAAGGCCCCAACTGGGATCTTGGGTTCGTGTCACACTATCTATAACCCCCACGATTTGCCTGGAGTTGCAAAATCTCATTAATTGTTCGTCTGGAGACAATACATATAGAACATAGAACATTACAGCGCAGAACAGGGCCTTTGGCCTTCGATGTTGCACCGACCAATTAGGAACAAGCAGTGAGCCTCTAACCTAAACCATTCCCCTTTCATCCATAAACTTATCTACTAACCTCTTAAACGCCACCAAACTTGGCGCATCTACAACTGACGCAGGCAAGGCATTCCATACCCTTACAACCCTCTGGGTAAAGAACCTACCTCTGACATCTGTCCTAAAACCACCACCCCTTAATTTAAAGCTATGTCCCCTCGTGCTAGCTTTCTCCTCCTAGGAAAAAGGCTATCACTGTCCACCCTATCTAAACCTCTAATCATCTTATATGTTTCAATAAGGTCTCCTCTTAGCCGCCTTCCTTCTAACGAAAACAACCTCAAATCCCTCAGCCTCTCTTCATAAGACCTGCCCTCCATACCAGGCAACATCCTGGTAAACCTCCTCTGTACCCTCTCCAATGCCTCCACATCTTTCTTATAATGTGGGGACCAGAACTGCACACAATACTCCAAGTGCGGCCGCACTAGAATTTTGTACAGTTGCAACATGACGTTGCGGCTCCGAAATTCAATCCCCCTACAATAAAAGCTAAGACTCCATATGCCTTCTTAACAACCTTATCGACTTGATTGCCAACTTTCAGGGATCTATGCACATATACACCAAGATCCCTCTGTTCATCAACACTATTAAGAGTCCTACCATTAGCCCTATACCCTACACATTTGTTATTCCTGCCAAAGTGAATTACCTCACACTTTTCCACATTAAACTCCATTTGCCACCTCTCGGCCCAGCTCTGCAACTTGTCCAAGTCTCTCTGCAAAAATATCTCTAACCTGTGCTTAACGCTCTCTCTGCTCACATTGTCTGTACTTTTAAGACTTGATTACCTGTAAAAACACGCATTCCAACCATTATTCTACAAACTGAATTTGTGTCTTTATATGCCCCATTTGTGAACAGAACTCCCAGTTACCTGACGAAGAAGCAGTGCTCCAAAAGCTAGTGACTTTGCTACTAAATAAACCTGTTGGACTTTAACCTGGTGTTGTAAGACTTCTTACTGTGTTTACTCCAGTCCAACACCGACATCTCCACATCCAGAGCATTTTATCTTACCAGTCTGAATGAATGTCCAAAACTAGAGGTCATAGTTTGAGGGAAAAGAGTAAATCTTTTAGAATTGCAGTGAAGAGAAATTGTGCTGGGAAAATTAATGAGATTGAAGGTGGATAAATCCCCAGGGGCTGATAATCTACATCCCAGAGTATTTAAGGAAATGGCTCCTGAAACAGTGAATGCATTGGTAATCATCTTCCAGGGTTCTGTAAACTGTGGAATAGTCCCTGCAGATTGGAAGATAGCTAATGTCACTCCAATATTCAAAAAGGAGGTAGAGAGAAAACAGAAAATTATAGACCATAAGTCTAACGAATTCTCAAATCCATTATAGTGGAACATTTAGAAAGCAGGGGCAGAATCAGATAAGAGTCATCATGGATTTATGAAGGGGAAATCATGCCTGACAAATCTTATAGAATTCTTTGAAGATATAACTAATAGAGTTGACAAAGAGAATCAGTCAATATAACATATTTGAACTTTCAGAAAGCTTTTGATGAAGTCGCATGTAAACGATTATCGTGCAAGTTGATCCACGAGTCGAGCGCCATATCCTGTTCTTAGGAGGATGTCTTTCAGCGTCTGCAGGTGTCTGTTGCGGTCCTCCTCATCTAAGCAGATCCTGCGTTTATCTTGCGACTTGACCACGTCGTCTACCTGATATGCTGTATCAGGATGTCCTGAAGCATGGTACACTGGGAAGACCATGCAGATGCTACAACAACGGATGAATGAACACCACTCAACAATCACCAGGCAGGAGTGTTCTCTTCCTATCGGGGAACACTTCAGCAATCACAGACATTCAGCCTCTGGTCTTCGGGTAAACATTCTTCAAGGTGGCCTTCACGACACACAACAACACAATCACTGAGCAGAAACTGATAGCCAATTTCCGCATAAAAGGACAGCCTCAACCGGGATTCTGGGTTCATGTCACACTATCTGTAACCCCCACGACTTGCCTAGGCTTGCAAAATCTCACTAACTGTCCCGGCTGGAGACAATACACATCTCGTTAACTTGTGCTTAACTCTCTCTCCACTCATATTGTCTGTACCTTTAAGACTTAGAACATAGAACATAGAACAATACAGCACAGAACAGGCCCTTCGGCCTTCGATGTTGTGCCGACCAAAATAAAAAGCAATGCCCCTCCTAACTAAACCATTCCCTTCTCATCCATATACTTATCAACTAACCTCTTAAACGCCACCAAACTTGGCGCATCTACAACAGCTGCAGGCAGGGCATTCCACTCCCTAATCACTCTTTGAGTAAAGAACCTACCTCTGATATCCGTCCTATAACTCATACCCCTTAATTTAAAGTTGTGTCCCCTCGTGCTAGCTTTCTCCATCCTAGGAAAAAGGCTATCACTGTCCACCCTATCCAAACCTCTAATTATCTTATATGCTTCAATAAGATCCCCCCTTAGCCGCCTCCTTTCTAACGAAAACAACCTCAAATCCTTCAACCTCTCTTCATAGGACCTGCCCTCCATACCAGGCAACATCCTAGTAAACCTCCTCTGTACCCTCTCCAATGCCTCCACATCTTTCTTATATGTGGCGACCAGAACTGCACACAATACTCCAAGTGCGGCCGCACTAGAGTTTTGTACAGCTGCAACATGATGCTGCGGCTCCTAAATTCAATCCCCCTACCAATAAAAGCTAAGACTCCATATGCCTTCTTAACAACTTTATCCACTTGACTGCCTACTTTCAGGGATCTATTGACACATACACCAAGATCCTTCTGTTCCTCAACACTATTAAGAGCCCTACCATTAGCCCTATACTCTACACATTTATTGTTCCTGCCAAAGTGCATTACCTCACACTTTTCCACATTAAACTCCATTTGCCACCTCTCGGCCCAGCTCTGCAACTTGTCCAAGTCACTCTGTAAACTAAAACACCCCTCTTCACTATCTACCACACCGCCAACTTTAGTATCATCTGCAAATTTACTGATCCATCCCTCAATACCCTCATCCAGATCATTTATAAAAATTACAAACAGCAGGGGCCCCAAAACAGACCCATGAGGCACACCACTCGTCACCGAACTCCACGATGAATATCTCCCATCAACCACCACCCTCTGTCTTCTATCTGCCAGCCAATTTCTAATCCAATTAGCTAAATCACCCTCTATTCCACACATCTGCATTTTCTGTAGAAGTCTTCCATGGGCCACCTTATCAAAAGCCTTACTAAAGTCCATATATACTACATCAACCGCCTTACCCCCATCCACCTCTCTGGTCACTTTCTCAAAAAACTCAATGAGGTTAGTAAGGCATGACCTACCCTTCACAAAACCATGCTATGATTTCTTGACTATGATTACTTGATTACCTGTAAAGACTCGTATTCCAACCATTATTTTGTAAATGGAGTTTGTGTCTTTATATGCCCTGTTTGTGAACCGAAATCCCACTCACCTGATGAAGGAACAGTGCTCTGAAATCTAGTGGCTTGTGCTACCAAATAAATTTGTTGGATTTTAACCTCATGTCGTGAGACTTCTTATTAGTTATTGTCAGTGCAGACTTGATGGGCCGAAGGGTCTTTTTTGTGCCGTACAACTCTATAACTCTATATGCCAAGAATCTTTGACAATGAGTCTCTTTTTTTCAACAATGCAGAATAAAATGTAAAATGAAGATTAAAGACTAATGTGAGAAATTAGAAAAAAAAATTCTCATGGGAGGTTAGTTGAAAAGGTCAAGGCTAATGGGATACAAGGACAGGTAGCTGATGGATAAGTAACTGGCTTGGTAATAGGAGACAGAGAGTAATAGTGGAAGGGTGTTTTTCTAGCTGGAGGTGAGTCACCAGTGGTGTGCCCAGGGCTCGGTACTGGGACCTCTTCTATTTGTAATCTATATAAATGACTTGGAAGAGGAGTGATCAGCAAGTTTGCAGACGATACAAAGATGGCTGGACTTGCGAATAGTGAGGAGCATTGTCAGGCGATGCAGCAGGACATAGATAGGCTGGTGGCTTGGGCAGATAGATGGTAGATGGAATTCAATCCTGATAAATGTGAGGAGATGCATTTCGGGAGAAAGAATGTAGGGGAAGGTATATGATAAAAGGTAGACCTATTAAGAGTATAGAAACGCAGAGGGACCTGGGGGTGCAGGTGCACAAGTCTCTGAAGGTGGCAGAGCAAGTGGAGAAGGTTGTGAAGAAAGCATATAGTATGCTAGCATTTATAGGAAGGGGTATAGAGTACAAGAGCTGGCCTTTAATGTTGCAGTTGTATAAAACGTTGATTAGACCTCATTTGGAATACTGTGTCCAGTTCTGGTCGCCTTACTACCGGAAGGACGTGGAGACTCTGGAGAGAGTGCAGAGGAAGTTTACCAAGATGCTGCCTGGTATGGAAGATCTGAGTTACGAGGACAGGTTAAGCAAATTGGAGCTGTTTTCCTTAGAAAGACGTAGACTTAGAGGAGATCTAATAGAGGTGCACAAGATTATGAGGGTTATAGATAGAGTAAACAGGGTTAAGCTTTTTCCTAAGATGGGCTCAAATAGCACGAGGGGTCATGGGCTTAGGGTGAGGGGGGTAAGGTAAAATTTGGATGTTAG
This sequence comes from Sphyrna mokarran, assembly GCA_024679065.1. Taxonomy (NCBI): domain Eukaryota; kingdom Metazoa; phylum Chordata; class Chondrichthyes; order Carcharhiniformes; family Carcharhinidae; genus Sphyrna; species Sphyrna mokarran. The sequence goes on along the minus strand of JAGIQG010000012.1, from coordinate 29,745,174 downwards.
AGGGAGTTTTTTCACACAGAGGGTGGTGGGGGTATGGAATGCGCTGCCAAGTAAAGTGGTGGAGGCAGGCACTCTGGAGTTATTTAAGAGATACTTAGATGGGCACATGGACTAAATGGGGAATGGAGGGATATAGAAAACTGATTTAAAATAGGGATCATGAGCCTTGGGAGTTCCTGGGAAGTATGTAATTAGTCGATGATATTGACGTATTTGTTTTTATCCTACAGGTAATTTGGTCCGCCTTATTGTCTAACAAGGGGCATACATGGGATGGGTCGTGAGAGGGCTGCTCTTGAATTTTTTTCGACAGTATCCTAGTGCTTCACGTCGTTAATGTACACTTGACCTGGACCATTTGATGGGCAACACGACAGCTCAGTGACTATCGCTGTGCTGTGCAGATACATGGATTTGGGCCTGTATCTATGGAGTTTGCGTGGGTTTTCTCCGGGTGCTCCGGTTTCCTCCCACATCCCAAAGATATGCTCTTAAGCTGATTGGCAGAACAAGTTCTCCCTAATTTGTCTCAAATTTGGTTTCAATTCATAGATCTATAAACGTAGACGGGGATCACGTGTAGAAGTGGGAACATTGAGGTGGTGGCACGGGCTCGTTGGGCCTAAGGGCCTGTTTCCCATGCTGTTTTGTTCTTTGTAAAGGGGATGAGAATGGAACAAGGGGAATCAACTAGAAAATAATACTGATAAAACAACGGAATAGCAGTTGGGAAGATTTTAAAATGTTGACTGGATTGTGTCGTTAATATATAGAATGATGTGACAAAACATAGCAATAACTTGCAAAATTTAATTGACAACTGGATTTTAATATATACATATATATATATATAGAACATAGAACATTACAGCGCAGAACAGGCCCTTCGGCCTTCGATGTTGCGCCGACCAATTAGGAAAAAGCAATGACCCTCTAACCTAAACCATTCCCTTTTCGTCCATAAACTTATCTACTAACCTCTTAAACGCCACCAAACTTGGCGCATCTACAACTGCAGCAGGCAGGGCATTCCATACCCTTACAACCTCTGGGTAAAGAACCTACCTCTGACACCCGTCCTATAATCATCACCCCTTAATTTAAAGCTGTGTCCCCTCATGCTAGCTTTCTCCATCCTAGGAAAAAGGCTATCACTGTCCACCCTAAACCTCTAATCATCTTATATGTTTCAATAAGGTCTCCTCTTAGCCGCCTTCTTTCTAACGAAAACAACCTCAAATCCCTCAGAGCCCTCTTCATAAGACCTGCCCTCCATACCAGGCAACATCCTGGTAAATCTCCTCTGTACCCTCTCCAATACCTCCACATCTTTCTTATAATGTGGGGACCAGAACTGCACACAATACTCAAGTGCGGCCGCACTAGAGTTTGTACAGTTGCAACATGACGTTGCGGCTCCGAAATTCAATCCCCCCTAACCATAAAAGCTAAGACTCCATATGCCTTCTTAACAACCTTATCGACTTGATTGCCAACTTTCAGGGATCTATGCACATATACACAAGATCCCTCTGTTCATCAACACTATTAAGAGTCCTACCATTAGCCCTATACTCTACACATTTGTTATTCCTGCCAAAGTGAATACCTCACACTTTTCCACATTAAACTCCATTTGCCACCTTCAGCCCAGCTCTGCAACTTGTCCAAGTCTCTCTGCAAACTAGAACACCCCTCTTCACTCTCTACCATTCCTCCGACTTTGGTGATCCGCAAATTTACTAATCCATCCTCAATACCCTCATCCAGATCATTTATAAAAATTACAAACAGCAGGGGCCCCAAAACAGATCCCTGAGGTACTCACTAATAACCGAACCCCACGATGAATATCTCCCATCAACCACCACCCTCTGTCTTCTATCTGCTAGCCAATTCCTAATCCAATTCGCTAAATCACCCTCAATCCCATACATCTGCATTTTCTGCAGAAGCCTTCCATGGGCCACCTTATCGAACGCCTTACTAAAGTCCATATATACCACATCAACTGCCTTACCCCCATCCACCTTTGGTCACTTTTTCAAAAAACTCAATAAGGTTAGTAAGGCACGACCTACCCTTCACAAAACCATGCTGACTATCCCCAATATATATATATATATATATATATAACATATATTATATTACATATATATAATAAATGCAAAGAAATACATTTTGGTGAAAAGAAGTGACATATTGCTTGAAAACAAGAATGAAGGAACTGAAAGATCTGGAAGTATAGATACAAATACAGCTCACTGAAAGCAGTGATGCTACTTAATAAGGCAGAAAGTAACCACACTCAATACTGCTGTTCAATTCTGCAAGAATAAAAGTGAAAAATATTAGAAAAAGTAATATGCAGGTAATGGAGAAACTACAAAACAATGCAGAGGAATTATGCCAGATCCAGATTATAGCAATTAGGAAAGTTTGGATATAGCTGATGCTCCTTTTTCTAGAAGAGGGTGACATGATAAGAGATTGTGAAATAGGGTTGACATGGAGGCATTGTTATTTCAAAGCATGACCATAAATATAAATTAATCACTAATAAATTAAATAGGAAGTTCAGGAGGAACTGCACAATGAGTAGATAGAAAGAGATATGTCATTAAGACGTTAGGATGGCGGCGTGGGCTCGTTGGGCCGAAGGGCCTGTTTCCCGTGCTGTGTTGCTCTTTGTAGAATACTGCTACCACAGAGAGTTGTTGAGGTGAATAGGGACATCAGATAGGTATGTGAAGGAATAAGGTATGGAAAAATATGGGTGGTGATCAGGTTAGAAGGAAAAGGACTGAAGATGCTCAGGTGTACTAGAATGCCTGACCTGGGTCTTTTGGTCAAAATAGCTTACTTCAGCGTCTTAAACAACACTTTCTAAGTTTCAGTGTCTTAAACAACACTTTTGTAATATTAGAAGGGCAGTTATTCCCACAGTTACACATCATTTGAATTAAAATGTTTCAACTAATCACCAGAAACGTGGACTTCTTTTACAGGGTTTATAAAGTTGAATGATATTCATAAATGTTTTACTGGGTTGACATTTTCTGTGCAAGCTGCCTGACCATGACTGTTCATTTAAATGATGTTACCAACCTTGTATGTCTGGCAGATACTTCTGGTATTGATCCACTTCACTGCTAAAAATAGCAAAGGCCAGTCTTTTTAGAAGCATTGCGCGCTGTTCCAGTTCTGCCTCACGGCTAGCAAACAGGTTGAGTGAGCTGCTCTGTGCAACAGCAACTCGAGCTGTAGGAGTGAAAACCAGAACCAAGTCAAGAAAATGTCTCAGATACAAGTCCCTACCCCAATGTTTACTCAGATGTTTGCTTAAGTTTTATGCATTAACTTTCATTAGCTTCTGAGTCCTGATGAAAGGATATTGATCCAAAATATTAACTTTGTTTCTTGCTCTGACTACTGAATATTGCTAACAATTTATATTAGTTCAACAGTCTATTGTCCATGTTACTAACAGTTAAAGTGCTCTTATCAACAGGAACGTGGTGCAACTTCAGATCCTGTTTCACTGAAATATTTTATTTTCTTCCACTTCTTGATAACTAAATACCTTTAAAACTAATTCTTATTACTTTTTTTAAAAAAGCCACTGTTTTCAACTTCCAGTTTTATCAAGAAATTGGGACAAAACAGAAGAGTTCCAAAAAACAGTAAATTTGGAAATACATCAGTAAAAGACAATTCATTTTGAATGCTTGATGTAAAAGAAAAAAAAACAAGAAATTTTCAGGCCTTAGATAATGTGGTTTGCTTCAATAGTTCTTGTTTATAAGGTATTTAGATCTTCATCTGTTACTTTTACCTTATCCATTAGTGAACTTTATCAATGCTCACATTTTAGTCGAGAGGTCACACAGCACCAGGTTATGATCCAACAGGTTTATTTGCAATCATAAGCTTTTGGAGTGCCACTCCTTTATCAGGTAAAGGGGCTGACAAAAGAGAGGCTCTCAAACTTGTGATTTCAAACAAACCTGTTGGACTATAGCCTGGTGTTATGTGATCTGTCATCTTGTCCATCTCAAACCAACACTGGCATCGCCACATTTTAGCTAATGATGAACTTAAGGACATAGTTTGCTTCTGCATTCTGCTGCATTACAGCAGCATCAGTAGCAAGAAAAGTTTGTAACAGACTTGGGGAATGCAACCAACAACATCAAGTACATAAGCTGCTTCTGCTTCCAGAATCCAACACATAGCTAAGGCTGTAACTGAGCATAATACATAGAATCACGGAATCCCTACAGTGCAGAAAAGGCCATTCAATCCACTGGGTCTGCACCAACTCTGATAGAATATCTTATTAAGGCATTCTGCCCTGCCCTATCCATGTAACCCCAAGCATTTACCATCCATCTCTAACCTACACATCTTAGGACATTAAAGGCAATTCAGCATGAGCAATCCATCTACCCTGCACATCTCTGGACTGTGGTTGGAAAGCAGAACACCCAGAGAAATCCATGCAGATATGGGGAGAATGTGCAAATTCCACTTGGTTACCTGAGCTGGAATCAAACCTGGATCCTTGGTGCTGTGAGGCAGCAGTGCCAACCACTGTGCCAACATGCTGCCCTTAGTAGATTTAATAGTGATCACCCTAGATTTAAGGCCCCTAATTTCAGACTCCCATGCAACGCCCAGCCTATCAAATTCCTTCCTAATTTTGAATACCTCTAATACATCATCCTTTAGTCTCCTGCATTTTTGAGAAAAGAGCCCCAAACTCTTTAATCTTTCTGTATCTTCCTCTGTCTTGTATCCTTTTTGTCGTATGGCAACTTGGAGCTGGACTTTGAAAAGAGAGTTCAGATTGGAGAGAAGTGGCGTGCAATGTGGTGTCTGCTCCATGCCAGTCTACTGGTAAAACCCCTATCTCAAGTTATTTTCAAAGAGGTTGGCTTAGGATCAGATTGATTGCCCACCACCAGCAAGTGGCCAATTAGGCCAATTGGATTTAATTAAAGGGCCAATAGAAGCTTCATTGCACACGAACTGGAATTTCCAGTCAGCCAAGCAGACAGCCCATAGCAGTGTGGACCATGTTGTTGTGGGCTCAGACAGAAAGCACAATGGACCAATTGAGGGAACCCATGTCCACCCCTTCAGATCCATAATGGTTACTGGCAGTTGTGGTGACCCAGGAGGGTTTGCCCCTTGAAAATTATGGCCCAACAGCACTGACATTTTAAAGAATAAAATTAACTTCTTGCTTCTCTCCATCTCTCCCCTCATATCGAATGCCAATCTGAGAAAGTTAGAGGGTCTCCCACTGGCCCTCCAATGTTGACAGTATGATTGAATTTCAAGCCATCCTTGACCTCTAATTGAGTGAAGCTTTGAAACGGGTGTGTTTAAAGCAAGCCTTGCACAATTGAAACATGGAACGAATCCCCAAGTCCAGTTCCTGACCCCAATTAAAATGCAGTCCTAGAAATCTGCTTTGTATTGGACTAAAGTATAGTCGAAACCAAGGTTCTATACAAGGTTGATATAAATTCTGGCTTCTAAAGAAGTCATACTCAATTTGGGTGGACAGAATGTTATATTTCGACTACGCATCAACTCAAATAGGAAAACTGGGGTTCCACTGCTGTCTTTACCTGCCAAAAAGAATTTTAGATGGGGTCCCATGATATCATATTGGCCAGTGGTTGGGTACTGCTTTGATACTGCCTAGGGATGATCCTCTCCCCCTCATCAGGCCTGCAGTACTGTGCTCTCAATGGGGATCATTTGCCAGGTCCTTTTTGGTCTAGATCTATTGTAAACCCTGCCAGGGGAGAGAGATCCTAACATTGGGGAATAATTCAATGGGGATGCCCACAAATGAGATGCAAAAATATGGTAATAGAGTTCCCGAACTTTCATGGTAGGAATCCCATTATATTATTGGCGTGGATTCCTGTTGGATTCTCATCTCACACTGGCTTTCCAGCCCACTCAAAACGAAGGCTGAGAATTCCAGCCAGGAACTCTTACTCTCTCCACAGGTGCTGCCAGTTCTGCTCGAGTATTTCAACACTTTTTATTTAACATAAAAATGAACCCAGTGCTTTGATCTTTTATAATATTAACTTGCATCACCATTCCTAGGGTTCTGTGTACTATATTGCTAGATACCTTTGTTTTTCTACATCTTATAGGAAGTTTGGCACATCAGTTACAACTCTCATCAACTTTTACAGATGCTCCTAGTTGTATCACAGCTTGGTATGTCTTCTGCTCTGCCCAAGACTGCAAGGAATTACAAAAGGTCACAAACATTGGATTCAATGGAATCCATCACACAAACCAACCTCCCATACACTGACTCTGTCTACACTTGCCACTGCTCAGCAGAGCAGCTGGCATAATTAAGGACCTCGTGCACCAGAGACATTCTCTCTTTCATCTTCTTCCTTCAGGAAAAGAATACAAAAGTCTGAGGTCACATACCAATCGATTCAAGAACAGCTTCTTCCCTGCTGCAATCAGAATTTCGAATGGACCTATCTTGCAATAAGTTGATCTTTCTCCACACCCTATCTACGATTATAACAGTACATTCTGCACTCTCTCATTTCCTTCTCGATGAATGGTATGCTTTGTCTGTATAGTGCGCAAGAAACAATATTTTTCCCTGTATATTAATACATGCGACAACATTAAATCAAATCAAAAATCATATCAACTCTAACTAACAACAATTCTCTTTGTTGAGCATGCCTTAAAAACATTTTATGGAAAACAAAAATATTTGCAATAGATACAGTAAGGCTGTGACAACTAAAACTAGTCAAACAAAAGCAAACAAGTATGCATATAGGAATGGACAGAAATAGTAATGGATATCAATACTTACTCATGAGATCCCTGAATGTGGTTTTGTCATGGGTCATCAAGTGATCTATGATGGCTCTCCAACTGCAGGTTTGAAACACAAAATCTAGTAAACCTACTGATAAATAAAGGATCCTAGAGTTGAGGTCAGATACCATTTAATCAACACAACAATACAAACATACAAAAGAGCATGAGGAGACCATTCAGTCCTTCAAGTCTGTTCCATCTTTAGATAAAATCAAGTCTGATTTGATGATAACTTCAAATATGCTTCCTGCCTATTGCCTCGTGCCAATAACCTATCACCTTACTTAAGGAAGGATGTTAGAAGTCCAGAGAGGATTTATCAGACTAATTCCTACAATGGGTGTGAGGAAAGGTTAGAAAGGTTAGGATGGTATCTGCTAGAATTAGAAGAGTGAGAGGTGACTTGATGAAAACCACATGAGATCAAGAATGCAAATGGGAATGGATTAAAATACACAAATGTTCGAGAACAATAGAAAAGAGAAGTGTATGCCGGGATCCTGCTCAGGGTAATTTGTGTCTTGACCTGATCCTACAACAACTAGTGTAAGATCTATGGCCTCTAGATAAATAAATTTACAAGTAAATTATGCTGGCTGCTTTGCCGAGTCAGCAGGAAGTGTAGAATCCCAGTTGCCAAGAATCGATCCTCCTCTATCTTTAAAATATTCCAAGACTCTGCTTCCATACCTTCTCATGAAGAGTGTTCCAAAGATTCATGTCCCTCTTGAGTGAAAGAATTTTGTCTCATCTCTGTTCTAAATGAGCGATCCCTATTTTTAAACAGTGACCTCTGGTTCTAAATTCTCCACAAGAAGAAAATCCTTTCCACATTCAACCTATAAAGGACCTCATGTGGTTTTAATCAAGTCACCTCTTACTCTTCTAAATTCTAGCAGATACTACCCTGATATCTGATCACTCTGCCAAAGCGACCAGATCTCCAGCACTGAAACCCTCCTTGTACCTCAGAAAGGAAGGGGCAGAGCAGGAGAGCAATAGCGATTGGGGACACGGTGGTTAGGGGGACAGATAGAAGGTTCTGTGCAGCAAAAAGAGACTCACGGATGGCACGTTACCTCCGGGGTGCAAGACTCCGTGATGTCACAGACCGTTTTCAAGTTCCTTAAGAGGGAAGGGAATGAGCCGCAGATTGCGGTGCACATCGGTACCAATGACATAGGTAGGAAAAGGGATAGGGATTTAAAACAGGAATTTAGGGAGCTAGGATGGAAAGCTGACAGCCAGGACAAAGCACGTTGTCATCTCTGGTTTGCTGCCGGTGCCACATGCTAGTGAGTTGAGGAACAGGGAGAGAGTGCAGTTTAACATGAGGCTGCAGGGATTGTGTAGGAGAGAGAGTTTCATTTACATGGATAATTGGAGCACATTCTGGGGAAGATGGGATCTGTACAAACAGGATAGTTTGCACCTGAACCAGAGGGGCACTAATATCCTGGGAGAGAAATTTGTCAGGGGGATGGGAAAATGAACTATAGTCCAAAAGCCAGTGAGGGTCGTGAGGTACTGAGGAGGATATCAATGTCACAGGGGTCTACAAACCGATAGGATGGTGGGTTGAAGTATATCTACTTCAATGCAAGGAGCATCAGGAATACGGTAGGTGAACTTGGAGCATGGATTAGGTGAACTTGGAGCATGGATTAGTATTTGGGACTATGATGTTGTGGCCATTATGGAGACGTGGTCAATTTCACAGGGGAGGTGCCGGATGATTGGAGGATGTTGTTCTGTTGTTTAAAAAAAGTTCCAAGAGAAATCTGGGAAATTACAGGCCTCTAGGTTTGACGGTGGTTAGCAAGTTATTAGAAGTTGTGATAAGGGATAGGGACTTATTAGGGAGAATCAACATGGCTTTGTGCATGTTAGGTCATATTTGATCAATAGTGTTTTTCGAGGAGATCACCAGGAAAGTAATGAAAGGAAGGCAGTGGATGTTGTCTACCTGAATTTCAGAAAAGCCTTTGACAAGGTCCCTCATGGGAAATTAGTTAGGAAGGTTCAGTCGCTAGGTGTAGATGGGGAGGCTGTAAATTGCATTAGACACTGGCTCAATGGAAGAAGATGGTTGTGGTGGATTGCTTCTCTGAGTAGAGGCCTGTGACTAGTAGTATGCCGCAGGGATCGGTGTTGGGTCCATTGTTGTTTGTCATCTACATCAATGAACTGGATGATAATGTGGTAAACTGGATCAGCAAATTTGCTGATGATACAAAGATTGGAGGTATAGTGGACAGTAAGGAAGGTTTTCAAAGCTTGCAGAGAGACTTGGACCAACTAGAAAAATGGGCTGAAAAATGACAAATGGAATTTAACACAGATAAGTGTGAAGTATTGCACTTTGGAAGGACAAACCAAAGTAGAACGTACAGAATAAATGGTAGGGCTTCTTCAGGCAGAGTGGTGAGAGTGTGGAATGAGCTGCCAGGTAAAGTGGTAAATGCTAGGTCACTTTTAAGATTTAAGAAAAACTTGGATGAGAGGGGTGTGGAGGATATGGTTCAAGTGCAGGTCAGTGAGACTAGACAAAAAATGGTTCAGCTCAGACAGGAAGGGCCAAAAGGCCTGTTTCTGAGCTGTAATTTTCTATGGCTCTACGGTTAGAACAAGGACAGGAATGGTTGTTCGCAGTTCCGGGGTATAGATGTTTCAGTAAGAGTAGGGAAGGTTGAGGAGTAGCATTGTTAATCAAAGATAGTTTAACAGCTGCTGAAAGGCATTTTGAGGGCGATCTACCTACTGAGGTAATATGGGTTGAAGTTAGAAATAGGGAAGGATCGATCATGTTTAGGAGTTTTCTATAGGCCCTCAAATAGTAATAGAGATGTGGAGGAGGAAATGGCAAAGCAGATTATGGATAGGTGTGGAGGTCGCGGGATAGTTATCATGGGTGACTTTAACTTTCCAAATATTGATTGGAATCTTTATAGGTCAAAAGTTAGATAGGACACTTTTTGTACAGTGTATGCAGGACGGTTTCCTGACACAATATGTGGATAAGCCAACAAGAGGCGGGGCCACATTGGACTTGGCACTGTGTGATAAACCGGGCCAAGTGCTAGATTTGTTTGTGGGAGAGCACTTTGAAGATAGTGACCACAATTCAGTGTCTTTCATTATTGCAATGCAGAGGGATAGGGTCACACGGCAAGGCAAGGTTTATAATTGGGGCAGCGGTAATTATGATGCGATTAGGCAAGAATTAAAGAACATAAGATGGGAATAGAAACTGTCAGGAGTGGACACAAATGAGAAGTGGAGCTTTTTCAAGGAACAAATACTGCTTGACCTTGATAGGTATGTCCCTGGCAGGCAGGGAGGAAATGGCCGAGTGAGGGAACCATGATACACAAAGGATGTTGAATGTCTTGTCAAGAGGGAAAAGGAAGCATATGTAAGGATGAAAAAACAAGGTTCAGTTATAAAGTAGCTAGGAATAAGTTAAAAAAAGAGCTTAGGGGAACTAGGGGAAGGTACGAGAAGTCCTTGGCAGGTTAGAACATAGAACATTACAGCGCAGTACAGGCCCTTCGGCCCTCGATGTTGCGCCGGCCAGTGGACCCTCTAACCTAAACTATTCCAATATCATCCGTATGCCTATCCACCGAACATTTGAATGCCCCCAAAGTAGGCGAGTCCACAACTGCTGCAGGCAGGGCATTCCACGCCCTCACCACCCTCTGTGTAAAGAACCTGCCTCTGACATCCGTCCTATAACTACCACCTCTTAATTTAAAGTTATGTCCCCTCGTGTTGGTCATCACCATCCGAGGAAAAAGGCTCTCACTATCCACCCTATCCAGTCCTTTGATCATCTTATACGCCTCAATTAGGTCACCGCGTAACCTTCTTCTCTCTAATGAAAATAACCTCAGGTCCCTCAGCCTTTCCTCATAAGGCCTTCCCACCATACCAGGCAACATCCTGGTAAACCTCCTCTGCACCCTTTCCAATGCTTCCACATCTTTCTTATAATGCGGCGACCAGAACTGTACGCAATACTCCAAGTGCGGCCGCACCAGAGTTTTGTACAGTTGTAACATAACCTCACGGCTCCTAAATTCAATCCCTCTACCAATAAAAGCTAACACACCGTACGCCTTCTTAACAACTTTATCAACCTGGGTGCCAACTTTCAAAGAGCTATGTACTTGTACCCCAAGATCCCTCTGCTCGACAACACTATTAAGGGTCCTTCCATTAGCCCTATATTTCATATGCCTGTTATTCCTACCAAAGTGAATCACCTCACACTTATCCGTATTGAATTCCATTTGCCACCTCACGGCCCAGCTCTGCAACCTATCTATGTCCCTCTGCAAACTGTAACATCCATCCTCACTATCTACAACTCCCCCCACTTTGGTATCGTCAGCAAATTTACTAATCCAACCCTCTACACCCTCATCTAGGTCATTTATAAAAATGACAAACAGCAGTGGCCCTAAAACAGATCCTTGAGGTACACCACTTGTAACTGCACTCCAGGTTGAATATTTCCCATCAACCAACACCCTCTGTCTTCTATCAGCTAGCCAATTCCTAATCCAAACTGCTAAATCACCTTCAATCCCATGCATCTGCACTTTCTGCAGTAGCCTACCATGGGAACCTTATCAAACGCTTTGCTAAAATCCATATACACTACATCAACTGCCTTACCCTTATCTACCTCTTTGGTCACCTCCTCAAAAAACTCAATAAGGTTTGTGAGGCACGACCTACCCTTCACAAAACCGTGCTGACTATCCCTAATCAATTTATTTCTCTCTAGATGCTTATAAATCCTATCCCTTATAATTCTTTCCAAGACTTTGCCCACAACAGAAGTCAGGCTCACCAGTCTATAATTTCCAGGATGGTCTCTACTCCCCTTTTTGAACAAAGGGACAACATTTGCCATCCTCCAATCTTCCGGCACTATACCTGTAGCCAACGACAACATGAAGATCAAAGCCAAAGGCTCTGCAATCTCCTCTCTAGCCTCCCAGAGAATCCTAGGGTAAATCCCATCTGGCCCAGGGGACTTATCAATTTTCATACCCTCAAGATTCGCTAACACCTCCTCCTTATGAACCTCAATCCTGCCCAGTCTACAACCTGGTATCGCAGCATTCTCCCCGACAACATTGTCTTTCTCCTGCGTGAATACTGACGAAAAATACTCATTCAGTGTCTCTCCTATCTCCTCAGGCTCCACGCACAACTTCCCACTGCTATCTCTGACTGGTCCTAATCTTGCCCTAACCAATCTTTTATTATTTATATACCTGTAAAAAGCTTTAGGATTCTCCTTAATCCTATCCGCCAAAGTCTTCTCGTGTCCTCTTCTAGCTCTTCTCAACTCCCTCTTTAGCTCCTTCCTGGCTGATTTATAGCTCTCCAGTGCCCTAACTGAGCCTTCATGTCTCATCATTATATAAGCCTCCTTCTTCCTCTTCACCAGAGATTCAACTTCCCTAGTACACCATGGTTCCCTCACTCGACCACTTCCTCCCTGCCTGGCAGGTACATATTCATTAAGGACATGCAGAAGCTGTTCCTTAAATATGCTCCACATTTCAGATGTCCCCAGTCCCTGCAATATCCTGCTCCACCCTATGCATCCTAAATCTGTCCTAATAGCCTCATAATTATCTTTCCCCCAGCTATAACTACTGTTATTCGGTACGTGCCCATCCCTTTCCATCACTAAGGTAAACGTAACCAAATTGTGGTTACTATCACCAAAGTGCTCACCCATCTCCAAGTCTAACGCCTGGTCTGGTTCATTACCCAGTACCAAATCCAATATAGCCTCACCTCTTGTTGGTCTATCTACATACTGAGTCATGAAACATCCCTGCACACACTGAACAAAAACTGACCCCTCTAACGTACTTGAACTATAGCTTTTCCAATTGATATTAGAAAAGTTAAAGTCCCCCATTACAACTACCCTGTTACTTTCACACCTATCCAGGATCAACTTTGCAATCCCTTCCTCTACTTCTCTGGAACTTTTTGGAGGCCTATAAAAAACTCCCAACAGTGTGACCTCTCCTTTCTTGTTTCTAATCTCAGCCCACACTACCTCAGCAGACAAGTCCACATCAAACGTCTTTTCTGCCACCGTAATGCTGTCCTTAACTAACAATGCCACTCCTCCCCCTCTTCTACCACCACCTCTGCTCTGACTGAAACATCTGAACCCCGGAACCTGCAACAACCATTCCTGCTCCTGCTCTATCCACGTCTCTGAAATGGCCACAACATCAAAGTCCCAAGCACCAATCCAGGCTGCAAGTTCATCCACCTTATTGCGTATGCTCCTCGCATTAAAGTATACACACTTCAAACCACCCTCCCGTTTGCCACTATACTGCTGCGACCTAGAAACCTTATCCGTGACCTCCCTATTCACATCCTCCTGTATACTGGCACAACAATTCAGGTTCCCATCCCCCCCCGAATCAGTTTAAACCCCCCCGAATAGCACTGGCAAATTTACCCCCCAAGATATTGGTACCTCTCCGGTTCAGGTGCAGACCATCCCTCTTGTAGAGGTCCCACCTTCCCCAGAATGAGCCCCAATTGTCCAAATACCTGAACCCTTCCCTCCTGCACCATCCCTTTAGCCACGAGTTCAAATGTTCTCTCTCCCTATTCTTTTCTATGCTATCCCGCGGCACAGGTAACAAACCAGAGATAACCACTCTGTTTGTTTTAGCACTAAGTTTCCACCCTAACTCTCTGAATTTCTGCTTTATATCCCCATCCCTTTTCCTACCTACGTCATGGGTACATACATGCACCACAACTTGGGGCTGGTTCCCCTCCCCCTTAAGGATCCCGAACACTCGGTCAAAGATATCACTGACCCCAGCGCCCGGGAGGCAACATACCAACCGCGAGTCCTGCTCCTTCCCACAGACTCTCCTATCTATCCCCTTAACTAGGGAGTCCCCAATCACTAATCCAGATCTTTTCTTCCCCCTTCCCACCTGAGCATCAAGGACAGGCTCAACTCCCAAGACCTGTACTCCATGGCTTTCACTGATTGTACCTTCATCCCCAACAGCATCCAAAGCAGAGTACTTATTACGTAGAGGAACAGCCTCAGGGGAACTCTGCACTGACTGCTTCTTACCCCTTCTGACAGTCACCCATGTATCACATTTAGGAGGAACTATCTTCCTGTAGCTTTTATCAATAGCCATCTCTGCTTCCCTAATAATTCTTAGTTCGTCCAGTTCCAGCTCCAGGTCCCTAACACGGTCCTCAAGGAGGTGGAACTGGATGCACCTCTGGCAGGTGTAATCAGCTGGGACACTACCAGTGTCCCTCACCTCAAACATCCCACAGGAGGTACATCGCACTGCCTGCACTGCCATTCCTATTACTTCCTTTACACAGAAACAAATATAAACTTAAACTTACCTGCTCACACTCCTAGTCGCTCTCCTTTTTTTATTAGGTTAGAGGAGGGGGGAGGGTTGGGATAATCTACACGTGTAGAGTATTGGGATTCTTCACCTTCCCAATTTATGGAGGTCCAGGTGAAAAAAAAACTCCTGCACAGGCCTTCCTGTGACTACTTCCTGTATCTGGTTTTAAAAGTTAAAAAAAACTAGAGACGATTTTTGGGGGGAGAAAAAAACACAGAAATTTACTCACCAGCTGTCCTCACACCAGCCGCTCCCAAGGAACAATAAGGCCGATTGCCGGTTGGATAAAAGAAAACCCCAAGGCTTTTTACTCTTATGTGAGAAATAAAAGAGTGACTAGGATGAGGTTAGGGCCAGTCAAGGAAAGTAATGGGAACTTGTGCATGGAGTCAGAGAGATAGATAAGGTGTTGAATGAATACTTTTCTTCAGTATTCACTAAGGAGAGGGGCCATGTTTTTGAGGATAAGTGAATGATAGAATGGAAAAAGTAGATATTCTGAGGGAAGACGTATTAGCAATTTTGAAAAACTTGAGGGTCGATAAGTCCCCTGGGCCAGATGGAAGACGTACTAGGACACTTTGGGAGGCAAGAGATGAGATTGCAGAGCCTTTAGCTTTGATTTTTGGGTCTTCACTGTCTATGGGGATTGTGCCAGAGGACTGGAGAGTGGCGAATTACAGAACCTTCAGTGCAGAAAGAGGCCCTTCGGCCCATCAAGTCTGCACCGACCACAATCTCACCCAGACCCTACCCCCATATCCCTACATATTTTATCCACTAATCCCTCTAACCCAAACATTCTACTACACTAAGGGGCAATTTTTTTAGCATGGTCAATCAACCTAACCCGCACATCTTTGGGTGGTGGGAGGAAACCAGAGCACCTAGAGGAAACCCACTCATACACGAGGAGAATGTGCAAACTCCACACAGATAGTGACCCCAGCAGGGAATCAGTCCCTAGAGCTGTGAAGCAACAGTGCTAATCACTGTGCTACCATTGTTCTTCTCTTCAAGAAAGGAAATAGGAACGACCGTGGTAATTATAGGCCAGTCAGTCTTATTTCAGTGGTCGTTAAGTTAATAGAAAGGGCCCTGAGAGATAGGATTTATGACCATTTGGAAAGATGCAGTTTAATCAGGGAGATACAGCATGGTTTTGTGAGAGGTAAGTCCTACTTCACAAATTTGATAGAATTCTTTGAGGAGGTAACTAAGTGTATGGATGAAGCTAGAGCAGTTGCTGTCATGTACATGGATTTTAGTAAGGCGTTTAATAAGGTTCCCCGCGGTAGGCTCATGAAGAAAGTAGGGTGGTCTGGGATAGAAGGAAATCTGGCCAATTGGTTAAGAAACTGACTGTCTTAGAGGGAAAATTTTCAACTGGAGGCCAGTTACCAGCAGTGCACCACAGGAATCAGTGCTGGGTCCTCTGCTACTTGTGATGAAAGAGGGGGCTGAATGGTAAGTTAGTAAATTTGCTGATGACACCAAGATTGATGAAGTAGTGGATGAGGTGTAGGGCTCTTGTAAGCTACAAAGAGTCACTGATAGTATGCAGAGCTGGGCAGAAAAGTGGCAGATGGAGTTCAACCCTGATAAGTGCGAGGAGATTCACACTTGAATGTGGATTAGAGTCCGTGGTAGGGTTCTGAGAAACGTGGAGGAACAGAGAGATCTTGCAGTTCATATCCACAGATCTCTGAAGGTTGCCACTCAAGTGGATACAGCCGTGAAGAAGCCTTTAGTACGATAGCATTTATAAACGGGGGCATTGAGTTTAAGAGTCGTGGGGTTATGCTGCAACTATATCGTATATTGGTGAGACCATATTTGGAATATTGCGTGCAGTTCTGGTCACCTCACTATAAGAAGGATGTGGAAGCATTGGAGAGAGATTGCAAAGGAGATTTACCAGGATGCTGCTGGTTTGGAGGTAGGTCTTATGAGGTCTTGAGGGAGCTGGGACTTTTCTCTTTGGAATGGAGGAGGATGAGAGGCAACTTAATAGAGATTTATATGATGATGAGGGGGTGCAGACACTATTTCCTCAACTGGATGTAGCTGTTATTAGGAGGAATAACGATTGCAGAGCCTTTGGCTCTGATCTTCAGGTCGCCGTTGGTTACAGGTATAGTGCCGGAAGACTGGAGGATAGCGAATGTTGTCCCATTGTTCAAGAAGGGGAATAGAGACTTGCCTGGGAATTATAGGCCGGTGAGTCTTACTTCTGTTGTGGACAAAGTTTTGGAAAGAATTATTAGGGATAGGATTTATAGTTATTTAGAGAGAAATGAACTGATTGGGGATAGTCAGCATGGTTTTGTGAAGGGTAGGTCGCGCCTTACTAACCTTATTGAGTTTTTTGAAAAGGTGACCAAAGAGGTGGATGGGGGTAAGGCAGTTGATGTGGTATATATGGACTTTAGTAAGGCATTCGATAAGGTTCCCAATGGAAGGCTTCTGCAGAAAATGCAGATGTATGGGATTGAGGGTGATTTAGCTAATTGGATTAGGAATTGGCTAGCTGATAGAAGACAGAGGGTGGTGGTTAAAGAGAATTATTCATCATGGAGTTCTGTTACAAGTGGTGTACCTCAGGGATCTGTCTTGGGGCCTCTGCTGTTTGTAATTTTTATAAATGATCTGGATGAGGGTACAGAAGGATGGATTACTCAATTTGCTGATGACACCAAAGTTGGAGGAGTGGTAGATAGTGAAGAGGGGTGTTATAGTTTGCAGAGAGATTTAGACAAGTTGCAGAGCTGGGCCGAGAAGTGGCAAATGGAGTTTAATGTGGAAGTGTGGAGTAAATGTGTAGAGTATAGGGCTAATGGTAGGATTCTTCGTAGTCTTGATGAACAGAGGGATCTTGGTGTGTATGTGCATAGATCCCTGAAAGTAGGCAGTCAAGTCGAGAAGGTTGTTAAGAAGGCATATGGGGTCTTAGCTTTTATTGGTAGGGGGATTGAATTTCGGAGCCGCAACGTCATGTTGCAACTGTACAAAACTCTAGTGCGGCCGCACTTGGAGTATTGGGTGCAGTTCTGGTCCCCACATTATAAGAAAGATGTAGAGGCATTGGAGAGGGTACAGAGGAGGTTTACCAGGATGTTGCCTGGTATGGAGGGCAGGTCCTATGAAGAGAGGTTGAAGGATTTGAGGTTGTTTTCGTTAGAAAGGAGGCGGCTAATAGGGGATCTTATTGAAGCATATAAGATGATTAGAGGTTTAGATAGGGTGGACAGTGATAGCCTTTTTCCTAGGATGGAAAAAGCTAGCACGAGGGGACACAGGTTTAAATTAAGGGGTGATAGTTATAGGACGGATATCAGAGGCAGGTTCTTTACCCACAGGGTGGTTCGGGAGTGGAATGCCCTGCCTGCAGCAGTTGTAGATGCGCCAAGTTTGGTGGCGTTTAAGAGGTTAGTTGATAAGTATATGGAAGAGAAGGGAATGGTTTAGTTTGGAGGGGCATTGCTTATTATATTGGTCGGCGCAACATCGAAGGCCGAAGGGCCTGTTCTGTGTTGTAATGTTCTATGTTCTAAGTGAGAGGTAATTCACTTTGGCAGGAATAACAAATGTGTAGAGTATAGGGCTAATGGTAGGACTCTTAATAGTGTTGACGAACAGAGGGATCTAGGTGTACAACATAGAACATAGAACATTACAGCACAGAACAGGCCCTTCGGCCTTCGATGTTGTGCCGACCAAAATAAAAAGCAACGCCCCTCCAAACTAAACCATTCCCTTCTCTTCCATATACTTATCAATTAACCTCTTAAACGCCACCAAACTTGGCGCATCTACAACAGCTGCAGGCAGGGCATTCCACTCCCTAATCACTCTTGAGTAAAGAACCTACCTCTGATATCCGTCCTATAACTCATACCCCTTAATTTAAAGCTGTGTCCCCTCGTGCTAGCTTTCTCCATCCTAGGAAAAAGGCTATCACTGTCCCCCCTATCTAACCCTCTAATCATCTTATATGCTTCAATAAGATCCCCTCTTAGCCGCCTCCTTTCTAACGAAAACAACCTAAAATCCTTCAACCTCTCCTCATAGGACCTGCCCTCCATACCAGGCAACATCCTGGTAAACCTCCTCTGTACCCTCTCCAATGCCTCCACATCTTTCTTATAATGTGGCGACCAGAACTGCACACGATACTCCAAGTGCGGCCGCACTAGAGTTTTGTACAGCTGCAACATGATGCTGCGGCTCCTAAATTCACTCCCCCTACCAATAACAGCTAAGACTCCATAAGCCTTCTTAACAACTTTATCCACTTGACTGCCTACTTTCAGGGATCTATTGACACATACACCAAGATCCTTCTGTTCTCAACACTATTAAGAGCCCTACCATTAGCCCTATACTCTACACATTTATTGTTCCTGCCAAAGTGCATTACCTCACACTTTTCCACATTAACTCCATTTGCCACCTCTCGGCCCAGCTCTGCAACTTGTCCAAGTCACTCTGTAAACTATAACACCCCTCTTCACTATCTACCACTCCACCGACTTTAGTGTCATCTGCAAATTTACTAATCCATCCTTCAATACCCTCATCCAGATCAATTATAAAAATTACAAACAGCAGGGGCCCCAAAACAGACCCCTGAGGTACACCACTTGTCACCGAACTCCACGATGAATATCTCCCATCAACCCCCACCCTCTGTCTTCTATCTGCTAGCCAATTCCTAATCCAATTAGCTAAATCACCCTCTATTCCACACATCTGCATTTTCTGTAGAAGTCTTCCATGGGCCACCTTATCAAACGCCTTACTAAAGTCCATATATACTACATCAACCGCCTTACCCCCATCCACCTCTCTGGTCACTTTCTCAAAAACTCAATGAGGTTAGTAAGGCATGACCTACCCTTCACGAAACCATGCTGACTATCCCCAATCAATTCATTTCTCTCTAAATAACTATAAATCCTATCCCTAATAATTCTCTCCAATACTTTGCCCACAACAGAAGTAAGACTCACTGGCCTATAATTCCCTGGAAGGTCTCTATTCCCCTTCTTGAACAATGGGACCACATTCGCTATCCTCCAGTCCTCCGGAACCACACCTGTAACCAACGACGACCTGAAGATCAGAGCCAGAGGCTCCGCAATCGCCTCTCTTGCCTCCCAGAGAATCCTAGGGTAAATCCCGCCAGCCCAGGGGACTTATCCAACTTCAAACCCTCGAGAATATCTAGCACATCCTCCCTATCTACTTCAATACTTTCCAGTTTGCAACCCTGTACCTCAGTGTTCTCCATAACTACATTTACATCACCCTGTGTGAATACCGAAGAGAAATATTTATTCAGTGCCTCACCAATCTCTTCAGGCTCCACGCACAACTTCCCACTGCTGTCTATGACTGGCCCTAATCTTGCCCTAACCAATCTTCTATTCTTAACATATCTGTGTATATGTGCATAGATCCCTGAAAGTTGGCAATCAAGTTGATAAGGTTGTTAAGAAGTCATACGGATTCTTGGCTTTTATTGGTAGGGGGATTGAATTTCGGAGCCGCAACGTCATGTTGCAACTGTACAAAACACTGGTGTGGCTGCACTTGGAATATTGTGTACAGTTCTGGTCCCCACATTATAAGAAAGATGTGGAGGCATTGGAGAGGGTACAGAGGAGGATTACCGGGATGTTGCCTGGTATGGAGGGCAGGTCTTATGAGGAGAAGCTGAGGGATTTGAGGTTGTTTTCATTAGAAAGAAGGCGGCTAAGAGGAAACCTTATTGAGGCATATAAGATAATCAGAGGATTAGACAGGGTGAAGAGGAAACCTTATTGAGGCATATAAGATAATCAGAGGATTAGACAGGGTGGACAGTGATAGCCTTTTTCCTCGGATGGAGGAAGCTAGCACGAGGGGACATAGCTTTAAATTAAGGGGTGGTAGTTATAGGACGGATGTCAGAGGTAGGTTCTTTACCCAAAGGGTGGTAAGGTTATGGAATGCCCTGCCTGCAGCAGTTGTAGATGCGCCAAGCTTGGGGGCATTTAAGTGGTCAGTGGATAGTTTATGGATGAAAAGGGAATGGTTTAGGTTAGAGGGTCATTGCTTTTTCTCAATTGGTCGGCGCAACATCGAGGGCCGAAAGGCCTGTACTGCGCTGTAATGTTCTATAAGGTTCATGGTGGAAGATATAGAACGGATGTCCGAGGTAGATTCTTCACTCAGAGAGTGGCTGGGGCGTGGAACGCACTGACTGATGTGACAGTGGAGCTGGACACTTTAGGAACTTTCAAGCAGTTATTGGACAAGTACATGGAGTACACCAAAGTGATAGGGAGTGGGATAGATTGATTTTCGGTTTGGTCATAACTCGGCACAACATCGAGGACCGAAGGGCTTGTACTATGCTGTACTGTTGTATGTTCTAACCTTTCCAACCTTTCCTCACAACGCAACACACCCATTGCAGAAATTGGTTTGATAAATCCTCTCTGGACTTCCAATATCCTTCCTTAAGTAGGGTGATCAATGATATACTCCAGATGTGATCTCATCAGTACTCTGTATGACTAGAGCATAACCTCTCTATTGTACTCAATTCCCTTGCAATGAATGATAACATTCTACTCACTTCCCTAACAACTTAATTATAAATGCCTTGATATTCTTTTAGCTTATTTAATTAATATATATAATTTTTGATACAGAACAGCCCTTCCTTCTCCCTGTGGATTTTGTATAATCTTTATTGCTATTTTAACTGAGTAACTTTTCCATTTTGGAGTCAACTTTTTAAGACTGTGCTTTCTCCACATTAGAGCTTTAAATTAGTTCCTTTTTCTCCAATCGTGATAGCTTAGCACTATTTCCCTGTTATCTTTTATTGTTCACTCCCTATTCCTTTGAAGTTTCCATCTTCAAAAGATTGATAAACTGTTTTAAATTTACTTATAAATTTATTAATCTCGAGGCCCTAGATCTTACACTACTTGTTTACAAGACCCAGGTCTAGACACAAGTCAGCCTGAGCAGGATTCTGGCATACACTAGTCTCCTTTCTATCATCCTCAAACATTTGTGTATTTTTAATCAATTCCCATTTGCATTCTTGAATTTTAAATTAATTCTCATCGTCTAAGGTGAATTGTACTCTTCTTGCCAATTTTGATGCTTCTTACTCAAATAAAGAGGAGAATGTGACTGTCTGACGTGCTCTTCGGAGACCTGGGTGGACGCAATGGACTGAATGGCCTCCTGTTGTGCTGTAATGACTGTATGATCCAATATATTCTAAATGTCTCAAACATTCAGGTGTCAGCAGTTAACAGGACCTACCTTTCTTCCTTTATTTTGTATCTATGTTTGGTTAATTTATCTGAATTTACACTATGTTGCTTTCACTTTCTACTTGATCACTATCTAACTTCTGAGCATCTAAAGTTCAAGTTGACTTCTTGCTCCTAACAGCTGGTTTGAAATAATCTGCCTCTTTATGAATAACTTCTTTCATGATGCTGCATGGTTGAGATGTTGCCCACATCACTTTTACCAACTCCAAAATAATAAAGTTCTTCATACATTTGACTGACATTTCATAGCCTGAAAATTCTACTTGTGGTTCTGTTCACTGTTCACCAAATATTTGCTATGAACCAGAAAAGAAATTTCAGTTATCTTTCAAGTTTCAATGCCCTAGCAACCATGCTACCAATTCAGAAGGGTAATAATTTGACATGATACCTGAACAGATTATCATTTTCATCCTGGATGAAAAAGCATTAATACAACCTTTTTTCCAACTTGCAACTGATCAAAGAACAAAACAGCACAGGAAACAGGCCCTTCGGCCCAACAAGCCCATGCCACCACCCCGATGTTCCTACCCTACCCGCGATCCTTGTCCATGTTTATAGATCTATGGATTAAAAGCCGAATTTGAGACAATTTAGGGAGAATTTGTTTTGCCAATTAGCCTGAGAGCACATCTTTGGGATGTGGGAGGAAACTGGAGCGCCCGGAGAAAACCCACACAAGCACGGGGAGAATGCACAAACTCCCACAGACACAGGCCCAAATCCATGTATCTGCACAGCACAGCGATAATCACTGAGCTGTCATGCTGCCCATCAAATGGTCCAGGTCAAGCGTCCACTAACAACGTGAAGCACTAGGATACTCTTGAAAAAGATCCAAGAGCAGCCCTCTCACGACCCATCGCGTGTATGCCCCTCATTAGACAACAAGGTGGACCAAAGCACCTGTAGGATAAAAACAAGTACATCAATATCATCATCTATTTACACACTTCCCAGGGACTCCCAAGGCTCATGATCCCTATTTTAAATCAGTTTTCTATACCCTCCATTCCCATTTTGTTCATGTGCCCATCTAAGTATTTCTTAAATAACTCCAGAGTACCTGCCTCCACCACTTTACTTGGCAGTGCATTCCATACCCCCACCACCGTCTGTGTGAAAAAACTCCCTCTAGCATCCAAATTATACCTTACCCCCCTCACCCTATGCCCGTGACTCCTTGTGCTATTCGAGTCCATCCTAGAAAAAAGCTTAACCCTGTTTACTCTATCTATACCCCTCATAATCTTGTGCACCTCTATTAGATCTCCTTTAAGTCTACGTCTTTCTAAGGAAAACAGTCCCAATTTGCCTAACCTCTCCTCGTAACTCAGACCTTCCATACCAGGCAGCATCCTGGTAAACCTCCTCTGCACTCTCTCCAGAGTCTCCACGTCCTTCCGGTAGTAAGGCGACCAGAACTGGACGCAGTATTCCAAATGAGGTCTAATCAACATTTTATACAACTGCAACATTAAAGGCCAGCTCTTGTACTCTATACCCCTTTCTATAAAGGCTAGCATACCATATGCTTTCTTCACAACCTTCCCCACCTGCTCTGCCACCTTCAGAGACTTGTTCACCTGCACCCCCAGGTCCCTCTGCGTTTCTATACTCTTAATAGGTCTACCCTTTATCATATACCTCCCCACTACATTTTTTCTCCCAAGATGCATCACCTCACATTTGTCAGGATTGAATTCCATCTGCCATCTGTCTGCCCAAGCTACCAGCCTATGTCCTGTTGCTTCACTTGACAATGCTCCTCACTATCCACAAGTCCAGCCATCTTTGTATCGTCTGCAAACTTGCTGATCACTCCACTTACTCCCTCTTCCAAGTCATTTATACATATTACAAATAGAAGAGGTCCCAGTACTGAGCCCTGCGGCACACCGCTAGTGACCGACCTCCAGCTAGAAAAACACCCTTCCACTATTACTCTCTTTCACATTGTTTATCCTTCAACACGCACTTTCTTATATATCTTGATTTTGCCTCTCTCCAGAAATTGAAAAGACCGTCTCCTGAACATGGTTCTCAACCTTGTTCAACTGGCTTTCCTGGTAATATATGCCATGGAATATTACCCTTTGTTAGAATCTGTTTTTCATCTAACTTCCAGCTCCCCTATTTTTAAACTGATTCCTGGAATTTGAAGAACCAATGAATAACTTGCTACAATTAACTAATTAAGTTATCTATGCAGGCTGAAAAACATCAACTAGACCACACCATTCAACTAAACCTGCTTTTGTTTTCCTGCTAAAGTATATTCTTGCAATAAGAAACAATTTGGTAACAACAGAATAGAATTTGTTCTTCCAGAAATATGATAAATAAACTGCAAGTCACATAAACAACTTACTGACTAACGCAAGATGCATCCATATGGAAGAAGTTAGGGTCCATAAAAAGATCAAATGCTTCTTTTTTCCAAGCCCGTCTGGTATATTGGTAGCCACTCAGACTGCTTACCAATTGTACACATGCTCGGTAACTTGGCGCATTGTGGGCACTAGAAGAAAAGCACATTTTAGCAAAGCTAAAAGCAATTCAGTAAAATTGCTTTTACTGAATAAAACAGAAAATCTCATTCAGAGGCAGCCATAGAAAAGATATGGATTTCTAACAGAGATTCCAATAACACCAGGACAATCACCAGCCTGTCCTGCTCGATCTTGCCTTCAAGACCCAACAGAATTAATAAAATGTACTGAATTCCAGTTCAAATTGTACAGATTTCAATACATACAGAATAAAAGTGAAACAAGTGATCTTCGAGGCTGTGCCAGTGTCAGAATCAAATATATGACAATAAAAAAAGCAATACTTAGGGACACTTTACCCAAAGAAAACTAGGTAATTATTGCATGTATTGTAATAATTATACATGTAAAATATATGCATATCCGAATTTTACTAAATTGATTTTTTTTTTTAATGCATTTTTGAGTTAAACTCAACACAAACTATTGCTAAACAGGAGGCTTGCAAATAACATGCAAGCATCTTTCAACCAAGTCCTTAATACACATAAATCTAACTATTTTTTTAGATATTTTGGCAGCACAGTAAAACACAAAGACTTGCAGCATTGGACATTGGATTAGCAGTGCACATCTGTAATCTACACAGAGTTTCCAAACCTAAATGTGCTGACATGGTGGAGACATGAAACAGAAAACAAATGAAGAATTAGTCCAGCACAGCTTTCAATTGGCTGACTGTGCAGCATGTTTAAAGAACAAACAGACAGCTTATTCTCCCAGTGTGCAGAAGGAAACAAAAACTTACAAAGAATAGAAATTTTAGTCTCATTCAACCACCAAAGAAAAATGGCTTCAGAGTTTACATAAAAACTACAAAATCTACCTGACATATTTCAGAATCTAAAAATACTTATTGTAAGTTTAATTCATATGAGTGACTCACTAAAAATAGTGAATACTGGAAATAGACAGCAGGTCTATTTTGAACTTCACAGAATCGTTACAGAGTGGAATGAGTGGAATCATGTCGACATCAGCTCTGCAGTTGAGCATCATGACATTGCCATTTCCTTGTACTCCTGTGCATGATTTCTACTCAATCATCCAAAGCTCTTTTGAATATCTTGATTAAATCTGCCTCCACCACACTTCCAGGTAGTGCATTCCAAACCCGAAACACCAGTTGTATGAAAATGATTTTCCTCACATTGTTTTTGTTTCTTTTGCAAATCACTTAAAATTTATATTCTCTCATTCTTGATTCTTTTACAAGCAGGAACAGCTTACAAGAAGTCATCACACTCTGACATCATTTTGTAATCGCTCCAGGAATTCCAGAACTGGGCTCTAGCCACCATTTTTAAAGAGCTGTGGAGTATCTCCAACTCCTGGAAAATCCATCCCTAAGGCTTGCATTGAATTATGGAGGTCCTTTTTTTCAGAAATCTACTGCCATAAGTTGAATAATGCATGGGAACTGCTCAACATGTTCTTAAATCTCTCCTTCAGCATACACGGAAGGTGAAATATTTGCTTTGCACAGTGCAAGTCTGGCAGAAGTCGAGTTTTTTCCTAGGCAGAATTGAATGGGAATGGGGATCTGTCTGTAAAGGATCACTGACTTGAAATATTGACTGTTTTTTTCTCTCCATAGATGCTATCAGACCTGCTGTGTATTTCCAACAGATTTTGTTTCAGATTTCCAGTAGTGCATTGCATCGCATTTGGAACAGAATTGCACAAAGCAAACTAGTCATGCATTTTAAATGTAAGGAATAAAATTGAAATTACATTCCAAAGTAGAGTTTATCAAGTACCTGTGATTGCGAAGGTAAGGCACCACGTAATACATAATGTTAACAAGTAATGGAATAACTTTTTCCTTTTCATCACTGTGGAATACCATGTCCAAAAGGTGAGCCAAAACCTAAATGAGGGGGAAACATGCACACTTCACTAGAGTACACTGTAATGTTTCATCAAAATTCCATTAAATACCAGATTTCAGAACAGCCCAAAAAAGTAAATTCTCTTTCATGTCAATAGAATAAAAATGGAACAAATATAACAAAACATATTTTGAAAAATTTAAAAGTAAAACTGCGTCCAGTTCTGGTCGCCGTACTATCGGAAGGATGTGGAGTCCTTGGAGAGAGTGCAGAGGAGGTTTACCAGGATGCTGCCTGGTAATGGAAGGACTGTCTTATGAGGAACGATTAAATAGACTGGGGTTGTTTTCCCTTGAAAGACGTCGGCTTAGAGGGGATCTCATAGAGGTGTAAAAGATTATAAGGGGTATAGATAGAGTAAATGGAGGTAAACTTTTTCCGCCTTTAGAAATGGATAGGACGAGGGGTCATGGCCATAGGGTGAGGGGGGCTATGTATAGGACGAATATTAGAGGGCAGTTTTTCACACAAAGGGTAGTGGGGGTGTGGAATGCACTGCCGAGTAAGGTGGTGGGAGCAGGCACGCGGGGGCTGTTTAAGGGTCTCTTGGACAGCCACATGAGCGGTATGCAGATAGAGGGATATATTAGGACTGTTTAACTACGGCTTTTTTCCACAGGTAATTCGGTCCATACTTGACCAACATTGAGCATGCATTCGGCAGGTGGTGCGGGTACCGCTCTTGGATGTTGATTCATGGGTTGCCTGGTACCTCATGTCGTAAATGAGTGCTTTATGTGGACCATCTGAAGGGCACCATGACAGCTCAGAGACTATCGATTTGGCTGTGCAGACACTTGGAATTGGGCCGGTGTCTGCGGGAGTTTGCGCGTTCTCCCCGTGGTTGCGTGGGTTTTCTCCGGGCACTCCGGTTTCCTCCCACAACCCAAAAATTCGCTCTTAGGCTGATTGGGAAACAAATTGTCCCTATGGTGAAAATTTCCATATTAGGAATAATATATATATTATTATATAGGAATATTAAAATAGGATAATGTATTTGCTACTATATAGTATGACGGCGGCGCGGGCTCATTGGGCCGAAGGGCCTGTTTCCCGTGCTGTGTTGCTTAAAAAAAACATTTAAATACATTCTACATTGCTCCAGTGATTTAAATTCTCACTAAAGTGAGGATTTACAGTATCATGTGTCGAGGGAAGTATTCAGTGAGAATTTTGCCAGGTTTTGAAGAGGCCAAATAAATGAAGACAACCAGGAAATTCAGGTATTATGGCACTTCTCAGACAATTACATTGAGACTCCGAATGGTATTTATCCAAGAATATCCACTTATTTATAGAAAGGTTTTAAATATTGCTAATAATATTCTTTTATTGATGTTTCTTTAGAACTCCACTGGTAGCTGAGTGAGCTGATGCAGTCAATAATAGAACCAAAAGAGGCCACTAAGTTTCAGGATTGTTCTGCATTGAGTTAGTTCTGTGATTGGCACAGTGGTTAGCACTGCTACCTCACAGCACCAGAGACCCAGGTTCAATTCTGACGTCAGGTCATTGTCTTGTGGAGTTTGCACATTCTCCCCATGTCTCTGTGGGTTTCTTCTGGGTGCTCCACTTTCCTCCCACATACCAAAGATATGAATGCTACGATGATTGGCCATGCTAATTTGACCTTAGTGTCAGGGGATTAGCAGAGTGAATATGTCGGATTATGGGGTTAAGGCTTAGATAAAATTGTGGCCAGTGCAGACTCGATAGGTCAAATGGCCTCCTTATGCACTATAAGGATTCTATGATGATTGTAGATAATTGGCCTGAGCATTCTGTGTTGGAAAGGGGAATAGTCAATGTAGAAGAGTGAGAAGTAATACATTTTAGTAGGAAGATTGCTAAATGGTACAATTTTAGAGTTTTAGAGGATATGCAAGAACAGGCAGAACTCTGGGAAATTTACAGTCAAAATTCTGAAGAGTAAAGGACAAGTTAACAAAACAGCTAATAAAGTATGTGGGATCTTTGGCTTTTGGAGGCATAGAGTAGAAAAACCAGAAGTTATGCTAAACTTTTATAAAACACTAGTTCAGCCCCAACAATACTGGGCGCCACTTTAGGAAGGACAGAAAGGCTATGGAAAGAGTATGAAAAGATCTATGAGAATGGATCCAGAAATGAAGGAATACAGCTACATAATAAACTGGGAAAGCTATGGCTTGTTTCTTTGGAACAGTACAAGATGTGATAAAAATGTTGAAAATCACAATGAGTTTAGACTGAATGAATAAAAAGTCTTTATCAATGCCTGAAGGTAAATAGCCATACCACACAGATTTAAAGTGATGGAAGGACCAGAAGCAATATGAGAAAAAGGAGTGCAGATTGTAAGCAGAATGAGCTCTAGTTGTTATTCATCGATCGTCGATGATGAGGACCTCGACATCATTAGTCATTTTGAGGCTGGATGCGATGTGTCCAAAGATCAGGCCAATTTGGGATCGGAATGTCTCGGCACATATTGCACAGACTTGTGTAGATGCTGTAGTAGTTGTGCTGGTGGCTCTGGACTTGCGCAGCTCACGTTTAAGTTGTGCTTCGTAAGCTTGACAGCCTTTGTGGATGAGGCAGTGCCAATTTCTTGAATGTGTCAGTGTTTCCCAGGTGGTTGTGTCTATGTCAAGCGACTTCAGGGAGGCCTTGAGTGTGTCTTTGTAACATTTCTTCTGACCTCCATGTGAGCGTCCTCCAGCAGAGAGTTCCCCAAAAAGGAGATGCTTGGTATGCACTCGTCTGGCATACGGATGACTTGACCTGCCCACGGGTCTGTGTTCTCATCAGCAGTGTGTGGACTTGCTCTAGACAGAATTTCAGTGTCTGGTACTTTGTCTTGCCATCTGATGCATAATATTCTGCGAAGACAAGTCACGTGAAAATGATTGCGCTGTCTTGCATGCCTTCGAAACACAGTCCACTTTTCACAGGCATACAGGAGGGTAGCAAGTACCACAACGTTGTAGATCTTCAATTTTGTTGCTGGGCTGATTCCTCAATGTTCCCAGATAGTGAAGCGCAGTCTACTGAAAGCAGAACTTGTCTTTGCTATTCTGCAGTTAACTTCTTTATCAATTGCCACTGCTTGGAAGAGGGTGCTGCCAAAATAAGTGAACTGGTCTACTGCCAATAGGAGAAAATAGAGTGCAGATTGTAAGCAGAATGAGCTGCTACAGGTTTGGTAAGTGGGTAGCTTTCAGTTTCAATGGGTGAAATTCTATCAACCAGCCAACTGTGACAATGTGGAAAAAGGCCATGCAAAAAAAAAGGAAGGGACAATGAGTGAGAGCTTGTAATGGCACGCAAAAGGGTCAGACGGGTAAAGATGATTAACAAATGAAGGTAAAGGGAAGCTCGACCCCAACAAGACAGCATGGAAACCTCATGAGATGGAAGTGATGACACATTGTTTACTGGAAGAGGATAGATAAAGATTCTAGATGCAATGGAATTCTTGGAGGATAAAACTAGTAGAAGTTGATTAGGGAGCCAGTACATGTAGGTTTATTTGGATTTTCATGAGACTTTTAGTAAGGTCCCATATAAGAAATTAGCATGTAAAATTAAAGTGCATGAACCTGGGGGTTGGGGGGGATAGTATTTTGAAGTGGATAAAAAATTGGTTGACAGACAGGAAACAAAGAATAAGAATAAACAGGTCTTTTTCCAAGTGGCAAGCAATGAAATTCCTCTCTTTCAATCCACAATCATTCAGATAATAAGCTGCTTTCCTTTTTTTGCTATCAAATATGGTAGTTTTTCTTAAATTCATGCTGACTCTATCCAATTCTACCACTATTTTGCCCCACTACTGAAATCAGGCTGACTGGTCTATAATTCCCTATTTTTTCTCTCTCTCTCTTTTTAAATTATGGGGTTACATTAGCTACCTTTCAATCTGTAGGAATTGCTCTGGAGTCTATAGAATCTTGGAAGATGATCAAGAATGATTTCCCTTTCGTAAATCTATGCTGACTCTGTCCAATATTACCACTGTTTTTCAAGTGTTCTGCTATTAAATTTTTTATAATGGACCTGAGTATTTTTCCCAATATTGTTATCACCCTGACTGGTCTATATTTTCCTGTTTTCTCTCTATCTCCCTTTTTAAATTACTGTTATGTTAGCTACAATTATACATTATGAAATGGTTCCTGCAGAATCTTAGATGATGACCACAATGCACCCACTATTTCTAGGGGCACTTCTTTAAGTACTCTGGGATATAGATTATCAAGCCTTGGGGATTTATTGGCCTTCAATCCTATTAATTTCTTGAACATCATTTCCCTACTAATACTGATTACCTTCAGTTCTTCCTTCTCATTGTGTTCCCTAACATTTCTGATATGTATTTAGTTGGGCAGCATTCTTTGCTCCCCATTGTAAATTCCTGTTTCTGACTGTAAGCAGCCCATATTTGTCTTCACCAATCTTTTTCTCTTCACATACCTATAAAAACTTTTACAGTCAATTTTATGTTCCCTGCAAGCTTATTTTCTATTTTCCCCATCTCAACCAATCCTTTGGTCCTCCTTTGATAAGTTCTAAACTACTCCCAATCCTCAGGTCTATTGTTTTCTTCTGGTCAATTTGTATGCCTCTTTTTTAAATCTAATACCATCTCTAATTTCCTTTGTAAGTCATGGTTTGGCCATCTTTTCAGGTTTATTTACGCACCTGACAGAAATGTATAATTGTTGCAATTGTTCATCCATGTTCCTTTTGATTGTTTGCCATTGCCTACCCACCATCATCTTTTAAAATCTATTGTATCCATACAGTGAAGGAGGAGGCCATTCAACCTATTAATCTGCACCAACTCTCTGACACAGTAAGTTACCCAAGGCCTCTCTCCCCAGTTCTATTCCCACATATTTACCTTGGTTAATCCATCTAACCTACACAACGTTGGGATGCTAAAGGACAATTTACCACGGTCAATCCACCTAACTTGCACATCTTTGGACTGTAGGAGGAAACTGAACACCCAGAGAAAACTCACTCAGGCACAGGGGGAATGTGCAAAGTCCACAAAGAAGTCACCCAATTCTGGAATTGAATCTGGGCCCCTTGTATTGTCAGGAAGCAGTACTAACCACCGTGCCACCTGTTATCCCCCTTAAGTAACATTCACCAATCCATCATAACCAACTCCGTCTCATACAAATCGATCTTTTGTTTACTTAGATTCAGGAATCTCAGAATCTACTATATTACTCTCCATGTTGATAAAGAAGGGCCTCGTACAATTAGATTGCCAACTATTACTTTCTCATTACACAATACCCAATTCTAGGATGGCCTGTTCTCTAGTTGGTTCCTCAATGTATTAGTCCAAGAAACCATCCAGCACTTAATCCAGGAATTCCTCCTCAATGATATTCTTATTAATTTGATTTGCCCAATCTATATGCAGATTAATCAATAATTACAGATGCTTCTTGATCACATGAGTCTCTAATTTCCTGTTTAATGGCATACCTGACATTACCACAGTTCAAAGTCTATTTTCAATCTCCACGATTGTTTTTTGCCCCTTAATATTTCTAAGCTCTTCCCATACAGATTTCACATTGTTGGACCTAATATCCTTTTGTGTTAATTTCCTATTTAACCAGCAATGTAACTCCATCGCTTTTTTCTTTTTGTCTGATTTTCCTAAATACTGAATAACTGTGAATGTTCAATTCCCATCCCTGGTCACTCTGCAGCCATGCCTTTGTAATCCTGATTATATCCTTTCTTTTAACATCTGTTTGCTGAATTTATTCATCTATTTTATTGCAAAGCCTCCACCCATTTAAACACAAAGATTTAAAGCTCCTCAGTTTAACAATGTCCTGTTTCCATTATTTTTCACTATGGTCCAGTTTGATTCTGGCCCTTAATTTCTCTGCCTAATACTTTTTTATTCCCTGTTCTGTTTTTTTGTTCTTATCCTAATGTCACCCTTCTCTGATTCTTTGCATAGGTTTCCCATCCTCCTGTCATTTTAGTTCAAACCTTTCTCAACTCTTACCCTCAGACTTTATATTTCCAGCCAGCCTTCTCATACTCTATTTTTTCTTTTATTAATCATTTGCTTTCTTTATATTCTGTCCAATCTTTTGATCTGCTACCCATCCTTACATGAGTTTGATACTATCTGTAACTTTTTTAGGTAACCACAGATGGTGAGAGTTCCTTTTGGAACATTTCTTTATTAGTATATATCTATTTTGTGTATTCTGAAATATCCCTTTAAGTATCTGCTCCTGTAGTTCTATTGAGCCATCTATTAATCTAATTTGCCAGTCCACTATAGCTAGCTTTTTTTCAGGCTCTCATAATTGCCCTCCTTTAAGTTTAAAATATTAGTTATAGACACACACTTCTCTCCCTCAAACTGAATGTAAAGTTCAATCTGTGATCACTGCTACCTAGGGACACCTTCACTATGAGATCATTAATTAATGATCTCATCATTAATTAATGATGAGATTATTATCTCATCATTAATGAGATAATGATCAATACTGGGTCTGGTATAGCTTGTTTTCTGGTTCGTGCCTGATGTTCTAAGAAGCTATCCCCAAAAAATTTTATGAACTCCTCATCTAGGTTACCTTCACCCCATCTGATATTTCCACTCTGTAGGTTAAAATCTCCCATGATAATTCCCATACACTTCTAATGAACACCCATTATTTCTTCGTTTCTACTCTGTCCCATTGTATCAGTACTGAAGGCCTGTACATCACTATAATAAATGACTTCTCACCTTTACAATTTCTCATCTCAACCCAAACCATTTCTACATCCTAGTTTCCTGAACTTAGATCATCATCTCCGTGGAACTAATACGTTAACTAACAGAGCTATCCCTTTACCTATTCCTAGATTTTTGACCTTCCTAAATATCCTGTACCCATCAACATTCAGAGCCCAATCTATGTCATTCTGCAGGCGTGTCTCTGCAATGGCTATCAGATTGTAATAATTTATTTCTCATTTGAGCTAAGAGTTCATCTGTTTTGTTTCAAATTCTACATGCATTCAGGTAGAGACTTTAGATGCAGACATACCCCATGTACCTGTCCCATTGACCGTGAGCTCAGTGATAGAGAATTTTGAGGAGGGTTCTAGGCAGCACAGGTCAGTGAGGTATTGAAAATTTATACTTCCCAGGCAATTTCAGTTCATGCGCATGCACATATCAGGAGTTCTGCAGAGTCCCGACGTTCATCACTGATTTAAGTCTTAATTTCTCTGCTTTGGCCATCTTAAGATTTAGTCCATTGTGCAAAATCAGTAAAAGATAAATAAGTAGACAGCAGGAGCTTCTGCAACGACTCCATAAGTATTTATACTATGGTCCAACTGTTAATGGAATATGCAAGTCGTGAAGAGAACAAATACTTAAATAATGTGTAGAGTTTCCATACCTCCGCTAATAAGGTCAGTGCATGTACACTGTACACAGAAGGGGTGATACTGGCCGTCTCAATCACAGGGGTTAACATATCTGGGTAGGTTAAAAAGATCAAATGATTAACAGCCAGAAAATCTTTTGGGTTGAGAATTTAATGAAACTCAATTAAAACCAATAAATACTGTAGGATTTCCTCTAATATTTTTAATTTATTTATTGACATTCAGTATCATTTTAGCCGCAAGGATTTGTTTCAACTCTCTCCATAAAACAAACCCTCAGTATTGAGAAGTTAACTTTTTAAGCCTCCTATCTAGTTCCTTCAACTTTTAATTACAGTTGACAATTTTAAAAACAATAGTTTTTTAAATTTAACTCTCTCACTCAATCTTTACTTATTTCTCTATTTTGCTTTCTGTGCATGATCTTATACTGAAATAAACATTCTAATTTACACACTTTGGTTTAAACTGCCTGTCTCGGTGGTAATTCTCCAATGCAATTGGTTAAAGAGATATATTGTGGCTTCTTTTATCACAATTCCCTGAACAATTCCCATGTGTAAACATGATTGTTTTTCCAGTGGATTTCAAATCCAAATCTCTCTCTCTCTGTGCACTGCAATGGTCACAATCATGAATATTATTAGAAGCTAATGAATTTATTCATTAATATTCAACCTTTATTAACCCCCCTCCCTTCAAACTCTCCTCATAAAACAATACTGTCATTCTTGAGATTAGTCTTGTGAACCTCTGTTACATTTCTACTTGGTAAAGACATCCTTCCTTAGATATGGAGACTGCACACAATACTCAAGATATAGTCTTAAAAATGCTCTATGCAAATGCAGCAAGATATCTTTACTCCAGCTTTACTCCTGAGCTCAAATCCCCTTGTGATGAGGCCAATATGTCATTTGTCTTCCCAATGCTTGCTAGTTTTTGTGACTCATGAACAAGGACAACCAGCATCCTTTGATCATCAACATTTCCCAAATTCTCATATTTAAGAAATACTCTACCTGTTTTTTTTTCTACCAAAGTGGATTATTTCACACTTATTCATGTTATATTCCATTTGCCACGTTCTTGCTCATTCATTTAGCCTATCCAAGTCCATTGATGCCTCCTTACATCCTCATCACACCTTATATTCACACCTCGTTTTGTGTCATCAACAAATTTAAAAATATTATATTTGGTCACCACATCCAAATCATTTATATCATTCCACTTTCAAATCCTTTATGACCTATGCATTGGAAAAACCCACAAAGTCTGTGGTCAGCTGCATGCAGGCTGAATGGCTGGCATAGTTAGTTCAGTGATTGCAAAATCTATTTCATTGCTTAAAATAATTTTTGTATTTAAAGGAGATTACTTACACTGCGATAAATATTGATCTAGCCATCAACGCCTGCACCCTACAAATTAATTTTAAAAACGTATCTCAAACTAATTTAGTTCCAAGTTGAGAATAACCGTTTTACTCTTGGAGATGAAATGTGTATTTATTTATGAACATGATATGGTTGGAATCCATTTTATACAATATGGTGATGTTAGTAAGCAGATTCTTTGGTTAACACTGAAGATTACTTCCCATTTAATCAATTAGGAGAGGTGGTAAAAGCTATTTTTACAGTATTTAATGCCTCCGTAGTTAAGCATGATAAACATTTTATCCAAACACTATAAAATTTCTGTTCCAATATGTTTTTAGTAGATGTCTTCACATAGCTAATAGAATGAGTCTCACCTTCAACATCTCTTTCCACGTTGCTTCCTTCTACTAGAATTTGTGGAGAAGCCTTCACTTCTAGGTTCCTCCTTAACCAAGTGGTCTGCTCCAAAGAGGAGCCTGCAATGGTGCCAATGGCCTCCACTATCTTATGGGTGATATCCTAAAAAAAATGAAAGACATGAATAGGCCACACATGTCATTCATTAGCATAATATAGATACAGTAAGACTGATTTATCATTCATTCATCAATTAAATAATTAACAGAGAACAAAGCAGATTTATTAAATAAAATTACTCTTACCTGAAGGTCTCTTTGGTCCTTTTTGTTTTCCAGGTTGGGATTTTTCATGATGAACTCATTAAGTACTCTGAAGTCACAAGTCAAGAACAAACTAATGTTAAAAATGCTTCCATATCAATGGAAAATCCAAAAGCATTTGGCAGCCATTCGGTTATTTTTGATATATAGTTTTTTTATTGTAGGGAAGGGAAAAACCAAGGTCTAATAAGTAGGTTAAATAGTGAATTAATCTGCCTTGGTTGTTTAAGAGATCGATCTTCAGTAACAGCTACATATATCATCTATAATTCTTCTCTGGAATTGTAAGGACTGTATTTTTGATTTTTTTTCATTCTAACTTGCTATTTTACCTTTATAAATTTGATAATACAGATTACTAAACACCTTATAAATATATTATGATTGTTTATCTCACAGGTGTTCTATGCCCATTAGATTAGTTATCGCTTCAAAGAATCATAATGAATTTGCGAGGCATACAATTGCTTTTGAACAATTTAGAACATAGAACAATACAGCACAGAACAGGCCCTTCGGCCTTCGATGTTGTGCCGACCGAAATAAAAAGCAATGCCCCTCCAAACTAAACCATTCCCTTCTCTTCCATATACTTATCAATTAACCTCTTAAACGCCACAAACTTGGCGCATCTACAACAGCTGCAGGCAGGGCATTCCACTCCCTAATCACTCTTTGAGTAAAGAACCTACCTCTGATATCCGTCCTATACCTCATACCCCTTAATTTAAAGCTGTGTCCCCTAGTGCTAGCTTTCTCCATCCTAGGAAAAAGGCTATCACTGTCCACCCTATCTAAACCTCTAATCATCTTATATGCTTCAATAAGATCCCTCTTAGCCGCCTCCTTTCTAACGAAAACAACCTCAAATCCTTCAACCTCTCCTCATAGGACCTGCCCTCCATACCAGGCAACATCCTGGTAAACCTCCTCTGTACCCTCTCCAATGCCTCCACATCTTTCTTATAATGTGGGGACCAGAACTGCACACAATAATCCAAGTGCGGCCGCACTAGAGTTTTGTACAGTTGCAACATGATGCTGCGGCTTCTAAATTCAATCCCCCTGCCAATAAAAGCTAAGACTCCATATGCCTTCTTAACAACTTTATCCACTTGACTGCCTACTTTCAGGGATCTAATGACACATACACCAAGATCCTTCTGTTCCTCAACACTATTAAGAGCCCTACCATTAGCCCTATACTCTACACATTTATTGTTCCTGCACTAATTTGATTAGTCCTCATGTCTTCCACATCTTTTAGATGAGCATTGAAAGCAGGGTCAAGCATTTCCTGTGTCACTGAGCTGAACCTAACTAGTTTAGAATTCCTCAATTCACATAGCATTTGAATAGTAATCACTACCACTGGACGGTGTGATTTCACACTATTCTCCCTTCCCCAACACTTTTTTCTGAATAATTGACAGCCTGAGCCAAACAGTTAAGCAATGAAACGAATGCTCAGTTGCCAGCTCTGGATCCATTGCTTTCATAATGTGGAGATGCCAGCGTTGAACTGGGGTAAACGCAGTAAGTATTCTCACAACCCCAGGTTAAAGTCCAACAGGTTTAATTGGTAGTAGACGCCACTAGCTTTCAGAACACTGTTCCTTCATCAGGTGAGTGGAGAGTTCTGCTCCAGAATGCTCCACTCACCTGAAGGAGGAACAGCATTCTGAAAACTAGTGGTGTTTACTACCAAATAAACCTGTTGGACTTTAACTTGGTTTGTGAGACTTCTTACTCCATTACTTTCAGACACACAACAACTCCAAAATAACAATGGATGAAATTCTCCATGTGGGTTGGTGAGGAGTGAGAGCGCAAAAGTCAAAAAACTCTGGTGTAAAAATAATTTGTGATTCTTCCAATAGTAGGTTACTGGCAGGTCAGTTTTCCCACTGCCTGGTGGTGTGAATGTCATTTGCACCTTATCAAGGCTCACTGAAACAGCTGCTCACCAGAATCACATCAAGCCTACCAATCATGAGTCAAGCCAGCAAGAAATTATTTCGGTCAAACTCATTTTCAAATGAATAGTGTGCACAAGTCTGACCTCAGTTTGTAACATACATAATTTACCTGCCATAATACTATGCTGCTCCTGTTCTGCTGAATGCCAATGTTGCTGCAGTCCGGATCATGTCTTCCAGCTCTATGCAAACTGGACTTGACACACATTATGCACTACTGGATTCACGGACTCCCCTGTTTCAGTGACTCAGAACAGTACACAAGGCTGTGTTCTTAGCTCCCTGCTATACTTCTTATATACCTATAACTGTGTGGCCAAATTCCCCTTCAATTCAATTTTCAAGTTTGTTGACGACTACTATAGTGGGTCGAATCTCAAAAAATGATGAGATAGAGAACAGGATAAAGAATCTGGTGAACTGGTGCAGAAACAATAATCCCTTTTTGTCAACAAACGAAGCAGATTGTGATTGACTTCAAGAAGTGTAAAGGAGAACATGCCCCTGTCTACATCATTGGTGATGAAGTAGAAAGGGTTGAGAACTTCAAGTTTTTAGGTGTCCAAATCACCAACAACCTGTCCTGGCCCCCATGCTGATACTATATCCCACCATTGCCTCTACTTTCTCAGAAGATTAAGGAAACTTGGCATG
Source organism: Sphyrna mokarran (assembly GCA_024679065.1). Taxonomy (NCBI): domain Eukaryota; kingdom Metazoa; phylum Chordata; class Chondrichthyes; order Carcharhiniformes; family Carcharhinidae; genus Sphyrna; species Sphyrna mokarran. The sequence goes on along the minus strand of JAGIQG010000012.1, from coordinate 29,706,928 downwards.
TCAGTTAAAATTCTCACCAACTTTTACAGATGCACCATAGAAAGCATTCTTTCTGGTTGGATCACAGCTTGATATGGCTCCTGTTCTACCCAAGACTGCAAAGAACTACAAAAGATCATAAATGTAGCCCAATCCATCACGCAAACTGGCCTCCCATTCATTAACTCTGCCTATACTTCTCAGTGCCTCGGCAAAGCAGCTGGCATAATTAAGGACCCCAGGCACCCTGGACATTCCCTGTTGCACTTTTTTCCGTTGAGAAAAAGATACAGAAGTCTGAGGCCACATACCATTCGACTCAAGAACAGCTTCTTCCCTGTTGCTGTCAGACTTTTGAATGGAATTACCTTAGCTGACCTTTCTCTACACCTAGCTATGATTGCAACGCTACATTCTAAACTCTCTCATTTCCTTCTCTATGAATGGTATGTTTTGTCTGTATAGCAGGCAAGAAACAATACTTTTCATTATATGTTAATATATTGTGACAATAACAAATCAAATCAAATCGGTACTATCCCCAGGGCTAACGGGTGCAAGGGTCTTCTCTTCCCAGTGCCATATACCATTACCCATATGGACAGCTGCAGAGCTCTTCCAGGAATCAAAGTTCAATTCAGGGTGGGATGCAGGTTCGCGGATGTTTGATGAAGACAAGGGGTACAAGGTAGTTGGAGGGCTATGCAAGGGCAGTGGTGGGGATGGTTGAAGAGCAAACACAAAGGAGACAACGTGGATGAGAACTGTGCAACGCATCGGGAAAAGGATGAAGAGGCATGCTAGAAAGCAGAAGGAAATCAGAGGCTGGGAAGCTGGATCCCAACAAGGCAGCACGGTAGCACAGTAGACAGTATTGCTACTCCACAGCGTCAGGGAGTCAGGTTTAATCCCAGCCTTGGGTGACTGTGGAGTGTGCATATTCTCCTCTTGTCTGCATTAGTTTCTTCCAGATGATCTTGGTTCTTCCCACAGTCCACAGATGTGCAGGTTAGGTGAACTGGCCATGGTAAATTGTCCATCAATATCCCAGGATGTGTAGGTTAGGAGGATTGGATTAGCAGGGTAAATATGTGGGTTATAGGCAAAAGGTCAAGCAGGATGCTCTGTTGGGGAGTCAGTGCAGACACAATGAGCCAAATGACCTCCTTCTGCACTGTTAGAACAAAGAATAAAGAAAATTACAGCACAGGCCCTTCAGCCTTCCAAGACCGCATCAACCATGCTGCCCAACTTAACTAAAACCGTCTACCCTTCTGGGGATCACATTCCTCTATTCCTATCCTATTCACGTATTTGTTAAGACTACCATATCCACTTCCACTACCCCGCCAGCAGCAAGTTCCAGGCATCCACTACTATCTAAAAAATCTGCCTCGTACATCTCCCTTAAACCTAGCCCCTTGCACCTTAAGCCTTTCCCTCTAGTAACTGACTCTTCCATCCTGACTATACATTCTGTCCACACCCCTCATAATCTCATAGATTTCTATCAGGTCGCAACACCAGGCAGAATGCAGATGGACTCCTCCACCTTTCACTCTGGTAGGCTGAGTAGCTTGAATCTCTGATGTTCCAAGCTGCATGACACTGAATCTCCACCAGTAAGGCTACTTCCAGAGGCTCTTCATCCATCTAGTACTGAGCAGATGGTTGGTCTCCAGTAGCCCTCCAAGTGCCAGATATCTGGACTGTGCCTGCCCATAACTGCTGGGAGGATGGGGCTGTGTGGTGTTCTCCAGAAAGTGATCCCAAATCTAATCTAGAGATCAGCCACACCAAGATGTCTAACTATAAGAACGTAAGAACATTAAGAACTAGGAGCAGGAGTAAGCCATTTGGCCCCTCGAGCCTGCTCCGCCTTTCAATAAGATCATGGCTGATCTTTTTGTGAACTCAGCTCCACTTACCTGCCCACTCGCATAACCATTAATTCCTTTACTGTTCAAAAATTTATCTATTCTTGCCTTAAAAATATTCAATGAGATAGCCTCAACTGCTTCGCTGGGCTGGAAATTCCACAGATTCACAACCCTTTGTGTGAAGGAGTCCTAAATCTGCTTCACCTTATTTTGAGGCTATGCCCCCTAGTTCTAATTTCATCTGCCAATGAAAACAATTTCCCTGTTTCTATCTGATCTATTCCCTTCATAATCTTATATATTTCTCTAAGATCTCCCTTCATTCTTCTGAATTCCAATGAGTATATCCAGTCTACTCAGTTTCTCCTCATAAGCCAACCTTCTCAACTCCAGAATCAACCCAATGAATCTCCTCTGCACTCTCTCCAGTGCCAATATATCCTTTCTCAAATAAGGAGTCCAAAACTGGACAGAATACTCCAGATGTGGCCTCACCAGCACCTTATACAGCTGCAACATAATCTCACTGTTTTTAAACTCCATCCCTCTAGCAATCAAGGACAACATTCCATATTCCTTAATTACCTGCTGCACCTGAAAACCAACTCCTTGAGATTCTTGCACAAGGACTCCCAGGTCCCAAGCACAGCAGTATGCTGCAATTTTTCACCATTTAAATAATAGTCCATTTTGCTGTTATTCCTACAAACATAAGAAATAGGAGCAGGAGTAGGCCATCTAGCCTTTCGAGCCTGCCCCACCATTCAATAAGATCATGGCTGATCTGAAGTGGATCAGTTCCACTTTCTCCCCATAACACTTAATTCCCTTGTCTATCAGAAATCTATCTAACCATGACTTAAATATATTCAGCGAGGTAGCCTCCACCACTTCAATAGGCAGAAATTCACCACCCTTTGAGTGAAGAAGTTCCTTCTCAACTCTGATCTAAACTGCCCCTCTCCCCCCTCTATTTTGAGGCTGTGCCCTCTAATTCTGCTACCCTTTCTAAGCGGGAAGAATCTCTTTACCTCTACCCTTTCTAGCCCCTTCATTATCTTTTATTTCTCTATAAGATTCCCCTGCAGCCTTCTAAACTCCAACGAGTACAGACCCAGTCTATTCAATCTCTCTTCATAGGCTAACCCCCTCATCTCCGGTATCAGCCCAGTGAACCTTCTCCGCACTCTCTCCAAGGTCAATATATCCTTCCGCAAGTGTGGCGATCAAAACTGCACACAGTACTCCAGCTGTGGCCTCACCAGTACCTTGTACATAGAACATAGAACATTACAGCACAGAACAGGCCCTTCGGCCTTCGATGTTGTGCCGACCAAAATAAAAAGCAATGCCCCTCCAAACTAACCATTCCCTTCTCTTCCATATACTTATCAATTAACCTCTTAAACGCCACCAAACTTGGCGCATCTACAACAGCTGCAGGCAGGGCATTCCACTCCCTAATCACTCTTTGAGTAAAGAACCTACCTCTGATATCCGTCCTATAACTCATACCCCTTAATTTAAAGCTGTGTCCCCTCGTGCTAGCTTTCTCCATCCTAGGAAAAAGGCTATCACTGTCCACCCTATCTAAACCTCTAATCATCTTATATGCTTCAATAAGATCCCCTCTTAGCCGCCTCCTTTCTAACGAAAACAACCTCAAATCCTTCAACCTCTCTTCATAGGACCTGCCCTCCATACCAGGCAACATCCTGGTAAACCTCCTCTGTACCCTCTCAGTTACAGTTGCAGCAAGACCTTCCTGCTTTTATATTCTATTCCCCTCGCTATAAAGGCCAACATTCCATTCGCCTTCTCGGTCCCTGCTGCACCTGCAGACTGGGTTTTTACTATTCGTGCACAAGAACTCCCAGGACCCTCTGCAGCTTTTTGCCTTTTAAATAATAATCCCTCCTACTATTATTTCTACTGAAGTGGATGACCTCACATTTGCTAATATTATACTCCATCTGCCAGACCCTCGCCCAGTCACTGAGATTATCTATATCCCTTTGCAGACTTTCAGCATCCTCTGCAAATCCTAATGGCACATCTCTGCAAACGTTCCACTTATCTTAATGTCATCTGCGAATTTTGACACACTACACTTGGTCCCCAACTCCAAATCATCTATGTAAATTGTAAACAATTGCAGTCCCTACCCTGATCCCTGAGGGACATTAGTCACTAATCACTAACCAGAAAAACACTCATTTACCTCCACTCTTTGCTTTCTATTAGTTAACCAATTTTCTACCCATGCTAATACATTACCCGTAACACTGTGCATCTTTTTCTTATATAGCAGTTTTTGGTGCAGCACCTTGTCAAATGCCTTCTGGAAATCCAGGTACATGACATCCATAGGTTCCCCACTGTCCACTGCACATGTAATGTTCTCAAAGAATTCCACCAAATTAGTCAAACACGACCTTCCCTTCATGAACCCATGCTGCATCTTACCTATGGAACAATTTATATCCAGATATCTCGCTATTTCTTTCTCGATGATAATTCAAACATTTTCTCTACTACAGAAGTTAAGCTAACCAGCCTATAGTTACCCACCTTTTGTCTACCTCTTTTTTTAAACAATGGCATCACACTTCCTGTTTTCCAATATGCGGGAACCACCCCAGAGTCCAGTGAATTTTGATATATTATCACTTGTGCATGTGCTATTTCTCCCACCATTTCTTTTAATACCCCGGGATGCATTCCATTAGGACCAGGAGACTTGTCTATCTTTAGCCCCATTAACTTGCCTAACACTATCTCTTTCATGATAGTAATAGTTTCTAGGTTCTCACCTGCCATAGCCTTCCTATTATCAATTTTTGGCACATTATTTGTGTCTTCCACTGTGAAGTCTGATAAAGAATACCTGTTCAATGCCTCAGCCATTTTCTCATTTCCAGTTATTACATTCCCCTTCATATCCTCTAAAGGACCAATGTTTACTTTTGCCACTCTTTTTCATTTTATATATTTGTAGAAAATTTTGCTGTCTGTTTTTACATTCTGAGCTAGTCTACTCATAATACATTTTATCATTCTTTATAGCCTTTTTCGAGGCTATCTGCTGATCTTTAAAGATTTCTTAGTCCTCTCGGTTCTCATTAATCTTTGCCACTTTGTATGTATTTTCTTTCAATTTGATACCCTGCTTTATTTCCTTACATAACCATGGCAGATTATCTCCTTTTCTACAGTACTTCCTTACCATTGGTATATACTTTTGCTGAGCACTGTGAAAGAACACTTTGAAAGTCCTCCACTGTTCCTCAATTGTTCCACCATGAAGTTTTTGTTCCCAGTCTATCTTAGCCAACTCCTTCCTCATCCCTTTATAGAAACCTTTGTTTAAGCACAAGATAGTGGTATTGGATTTTACCTTCTCGTGCTCCATTTGTATTTTAAATTCAACTATACTGTAATCACTTCTTCCAAGAGGATCCGTAGCTGCAAAATCATTAATTGTTCCTGTCTCATTACACAGGACCGGATCTAGGATAGCTTGCTCCCCTGTCGGTTCCATTACGTACTGTTCAAGGAAGTTATCTCCTCAAGGCTGCCTTGGCCAACTGATATATAGATTAAAATCCCCCATGATATTTGCCATACCATTTTTACATGCATCAGTTATTTCTTTGCTTATTTCTCACTCCACCATGGTGTCATTATTTGGTGGCCTATAGACTACTCCTATCAGTGACTTTCTCCTTACTATATATAATTTCCATCCAAGTGGATTCAACCTTTTTTTCCATAGAACCTATATCATCTCGCCTGACATTATCCTTAAATATCAGAGCTACATCACCTCCCTTACCTTCCTGTCAGTCCCTCCAAACAGTCTGATATCCTTGCAACCATCGTGACCATCTTGCAACCATGTCTCTGTAATGGCCACTAAATCATACTCATTTGCAATGATTGGTGCTGTCAACTCATTTATGTTTATCTGAATGCTTGTAGCATTCAAAACAAGTGCTCTTATGCTAGTTTTTGTACTTTCTTTTTGAATTCTAACACTACCATTAATAACATTTCCTGAGTTCTCCTTCCTTCTAACATTTTTCCTGATTTTTGATGTACTTGGAAGCTTTTCCCACATTTTGTCCTTGCTCCCTCCTTCACAGACTCCTTAGATAAGTTTCGACCCCCTGGCATATTAGTTTAAACCCTCCCCAACTGCTCTAGCAAACAGTCCCCCTAGGACATCAGTCCCAATCCTGCCCAGGTGTAACCCATCCAATCTGTTCCAATCTATGCCTGGTGGAGGGTGTGGGTGAGTGCTTTGACAGTTCCTTGTGAGCTCTCATCTTCAGTCATGTTCTGTGGGACTTGGTACAGCTGCATGAATGGCCTAAATTTGTGTCTGTCTGTGAGAAGTAAATGACAGACTTAGTGGATGAATTGAAGTTGTTTCAAAGTCCATTTGACTCACTGTTAATTTGAGGATTTAATGTAATTATGAGGCTGAGACCAGTACTACTACGCTGTTAAAAGAGACCAATCTCTGCGCTGGCACAGAAATGATTCCTGTCCTTCCCAGCAAATTTGGCTGGACTTTCCTTGAATTCTGTGAGGACAGTGATCTATCTCTGCCATTCCTTTCCCAATCTGAGCTTGCTCACGTTTGTTGCATACCAGCTTGCTCCATATGAAAATGAAAAAAATGACATGCGATCAGAACAGAGATTGGTGAAGTATATGTCCTGTGTGTGGTGAGTCCTCTGCAAAAGGGCTAGAAGTTGGAGTGTGAACAGTGTGATAGATGGGATGTTGATGTGAAATACTCCAAGAGTGTTGATACGTGTTTCCCGCTAATGATTGTGAGAGTTGCATGAAGAGAGTAGCTGCTTGGGTACATGATGCTGAGAGTCTGACAGTGGAGGGCATTGGGACAGGACTTTCCCTGGCAGTACAGATGAGTTCATACACCTCCTGCACTGCACAATACTTCTGATCTGCCAGTTGTACTGATTTCCAGGGAAGCAGCCTCCAAGGCTTGGGAGTGAAGATGCTGTGCTTCCCGAAGCCTCCTTGGGGTAACAGAGCATGCTTCTGCACTAAGATGCCTAGAATCATGGCTGAGGGCATGGTGGTTGCAAGAAGGCACAGACTTCTTCCAGACTGCTAGTCTTTTACCTCTTGGTTACTGGCATCCTGCAATGTCTCATGAAGGCAAGTGGGCTGGAAACAGTGATATGAGCGTGTTACACTGATGGGTAAAACATAACACCTGGAACCTTCAAACCCACCAGAATTATACTTGTGCATAATTAATGAGGCCTCAATTGCTGAATTGAACATGATTTCACACCATTTTGGGAATGACACCACCAGAAGTACCCACCACCATATTTAGAAACAAAAATGGAGAATTCCATTCAATGTGTCAGAAGCCTGTAGTCATTGCACTCTAATACACTGCATTTATAAACATCCTTAAAGTCCATGTTGAATTATTCCATCATAAGAATACAGATCCTGCCTCTCTGCTCCTTCTGCCTTTAAGAATTTCAGTAGCCTTCTTACCCAAGGATGAGGAATTGTGCAGGTGGTGGGAGATATAATTGAACAGAATCTTTCAGCAATGTCAAAAGAGATGGCCAGCTGTCTACCAAATTCTGCACAGAAATCCTGTGAAAAGAAAGTCAGTCAGGTAAGAAAGCTTTTTCTTTAAAAACAGTGCAGCTTACAATCAAAAAATACTCCTATTTTGTTTTGAACTTTACATGGGATAATTTTCCTCCTTTTCTCAGTAGGGTCGTACCTGCTATCAAGAAATATTAGACAACCTGTACCAATGCTGTTAGCAGATTACCAGACAGCAGCATCAACATATATTTTCCTTCCCTCCTACTGGCATTACCCAGCCTTCAGTTACTGATTCTTTTCAATAAAATGTCTGTAATAAGTCAGCAACAGACACGCGTAGACAATCGGTAGCCAAATCATGATTCACTGTTACACGGAACTGATTTAGGATTTATCCACTTTCAAAGATGTTATGCCTTAATATTTCCTCCCTCATTATACTAATGTAATCAGAGATTTCATAATTCCTCTCCCACATTCCAATTTTTGTATCACCAGTCTTAGTTGTGAAACTAGCTCAAAGTTTTCATTGCGATCCATACATACATCTTTCACCTCCACATACAGGTTACCCCTATGGTCCCGACTTAGTCCTGATATTTCTTTAGGTATTCTTTTACTCTATGTTTCTATAAAAATAAAATCTTTGGATATTTTTGGATATAGAGTCTCCATTATTACAGCACAAAAGGCCATTTGAACAAAGAACAATATAGCAGTGGAGCAGGTCCTTCAGCCCTCCACGCCTGTGCCGTTAACACTTTTTCTGCACGGAGGTTGGTTGTGGATGGGTCTTTTTCTGCATAGAGGTCGGTCACCAGTGGAGTGCCCCAGGGATCTGTTCTGGGACCCCTGCTGTTTGTCATTTTCATAAGTGACCTCGATGAGGAAGTGGAGGGATGGGTTACTAAGTTCGCCGACGATACAAAGGTTGGTGGTGATGTGGATGGTCTGGAGTGATGTCAAAAGTTGCAGTGGGACATAGACAGGATGCAAAACTGGGTGGAGAAATGGCAGATGGACTTCAACATGGATAAATGTGTAGTGATCCATTTTGGCAGGAATAATGGGATGAAGGAGTACAATATCAAGGGTAGGAGTCTTAGCTGTGTTGAAGAGCAGAAGGATCTTGGGGTCCGGGTCCATAGGACTCTTAAATCGGCCTCGCAGGTGGAGGAAGTGGTCAAGAAGGCGTATGGTGTACTGGCCTTCATTAATTGAGGGATTGAGTTTAGGAGTCGGGAGGTAATGATGCAGCTTTATAAGACCCTTGTCAGACCCCACTTGGTGTACTGTGCGCAGTTCTGGTCGCCTCACTATAGGAAGAATGTGGAAGCTATTGAAAAGTGCAGAGGAGATTTACAAGGATGTTGCCTGGATTGGGAGGCATGCCTTATGAAGATAGGTTGAAGGAGCTAGGACTTTTCTCCCTGGTAGGTTGAGAGGCGACCTGATAGAGGTTTATAAAATGTTGAGAGGAATAGATAGGGTGGATTCTCAGAGGCTATTTGCCCGGGCTGAAATGGTCGCTACAAGAGGACACATGTTTAAGGTGCAGGGAAACAAATACAGAGGGGATGTTAGGGGTAAGTTTTTCACTCAGAGGGTGGTGAGTGAATGGAATCGGCTGCCGTCGGTGGTGGTAGAGGCGAACTCGCTGGGGTCTTTTAAAAGACTTCTGGATGAGTATATGGGAACTAATGGGATAGGGGGTTATAGATAGGTTGATGGCTTGGTAGGTATAGATGTGATTGGTGCAACTCGTGGGCCAAAGGGCTTGTTTGTGCTGTAGTGTTCTATGTATACTACCCTATCTAGGTCAACTACTTATATCCCTCTATTCCCTGTCTGTTCATGTGCCTACTCAGATAAATCTTAAACAGCGTTAACGTGTCTGCCTGAACCATTCACTTGGCAGTGCATTTCAGGCCTCCACCATCCATTGTGTAAAAAATCTCCCCCGCACATCTGAACTGGACCTTTTCCTCATTAGCTTGAACTTGTCCCTCCTTATAATTGTCATTTCTGCTCTGGGAAAAAGCTTCCAAATGTTCACTCTATCTATAATCATTGAGTCCTTGAAAGATCTCTGCAGAACAATCCAAATTATCCCATTCCACTGCTCTATGTCCATAAGTTTATATCCTTCAAGCGCCCATCCAATTTCCCTTTGAAATCATTCATCGTCTCCACTACCACCACACTCTCAGGTAGCAAGTTTCAGGTGATTATCATTCACTGCACAAAAACGTTCTTTCTCACATCTCCCTCACGTTCCTTGCCCAAAATCTGAAATCTCTGTTCCTAGCCCTTGTACAATCAGCTAATAGAATAGGTTTTCCTCATTCACCCTATTTCAATCCGTTGAAATCTTGTACACCTCTATCACGTCTCTCCTCGATCAGCTTTGTTTCAAGAAAAATAATCTCAACTTCACAAACCTAACCTTGTACCTAAAGTTCTTCATCTCTAGAACTATTCTGATAAATCTCCTCCGCACCATCTCCAGGATCCTTGCATCCTTCCTAAAGTGTGATGATGAAAACTGGATGGAATATTCCAGTGATGGCCTGATCAGAACTTTATAAATGTTCATCTTAACTTCCCTGCATTGTACTCAATGCCACTGTTAATGAAGCTCAAGATCCTATATGCTTTACTAACTATTCTCTTTATGTTATGCAACTTCGCTTGAACCCTCACATCCTCATGTCCTCTACATGCTTCTGACCTGTGCCTTTTAGTGTACATTTCCTGTCCCTATTGTTTTAGTAAAATGTAACATCCCACATTTCTAGTACCATCAATAAATTTTATTCAAGTTTTGAAAATTTTTGAGGAGTACTTTTAACCCCTCTCTTCTTTGCTGAAATCCCTTTCAAATTGCACCCTCCCACACACACTTTTATACTACATCAGCACGACCCTGTTGCTTGCCAGTTCCTCTCAATTTTGCGCTCACGTCCACATATCTATCCTTGGCACATTGCAACGTTCTAGTGAAGTCCATTGCAGACTGGAGGAACAGTACTACACCTTCCAGTCAGGCTTTTACAGCCTTTTAGAACCAACATTGAATCCATGACCTTCTATTTAGCACCAACTGCTCCACTCCTGTTAACAGTAAAAAATCCATTACATTTCTTTCCCTTTTTAGCTCTGAAGAGTTGTACACTCAAAATGTTAACTCTGCTTCTTTCTTCGCAGCTGCTGCCATATCAGCTGAATTTTTTGAGCATTTTGTGTTTATTTAAAATTAAATATATTCTTGATTTTGGTGCTACTGACGTTTATTGCTCATCCTTAACTGCCCTTGAGAAGGTGATGCTGAGCCACTTTCTTGAATAGGAGCAGGAGTAGGCCATCCAGTCCTTCGAGCCTGCCCTGCCATTCAATAAGATCATGACTGACCTGAAGTGGATCAGTTCCACTTTCCCACTTTCTCTCCATAACCTTAATTCCCTTATCTATCAGAAACCTATCCACCTGTGACTTTGATATATTCAGCGAGGTAGCCTCCACCACTTCAATGGGCATAGAATTCCAAAGATTCACTATCCTTTGAGTGAAGGAGTTCCTCCTCAACTCCGATCTAAACTACCCCCCCCTCCCTTATTTTGAGGTTGTGCCCTCTAGTCCTGCTATTCTTTCTAAGTGGGAAGAATCTCTCTATCTCTATGCTATCCATCACCTTCATTATCTTATATATCTCTATAAGATCTCCCTTCAGTCTTCTAAACTCCAATGAGTACAAACCCATCTATTCAATCTCTCTTTATAGGCTAACCTCCTCATCTCCGGTATCAGCCTAATGAACCTTCTCTGCACTCCTTCCAATGCCAATATATCCTTCCACAAGTGCAGCAACCAAAACTGCACACAGTACTCCAGCTGCGGCCTCACCAGTACCTTGTACAGTTACAGCAAGATCTCCCTACTTTTATATTCTATCCCCCTCGCTATAAAGGCCAACATTCCATTCGCCTTCTTGATCACTTGCTGCATCTGCAGACTGGGTTTTTGCGATTCATGCACAAGGACCCTCTCTGCACCATAGCGTGCTGCAGCTTTTTGCCTTTTAAATAATAATCCCTCCTACCAAAGTGAATAACCTCAATTTGCTAACATTATACTCCATCTGCCAGATCCATGCCCACTCACTCAATCTATCCAGATCCCTCTGCAGGCTTTCCACATCCTCCATGCAATTTGCTTTCCCACTCATCTTTGTGTCATCAGCAAATTTCATTACGCTACACTCAGCCCCCTCCCTCCAGATCATCTATGTAAATGGTAAAAAGTTGAGGCCTAGCACTAATCCCTGTGGCACACCACCAGTCACCAACGGCCAACCAGAATTGATTCCAACTCTCTGCTTCCTATTAGACAACCAATCCTCTATCCACACTAACATCTTACCTCAACTCCATGCACCCTAACCTTTTGCAGCAACCTTTTGTGAGGAACCTTATGAAATGCCTTCTGGAAAACACCACATCCACCGGTTCCCCTCTGTCCACCATACTAGTCACATCCTTGTAGAAATCCAATAAAATCGTTCAGCACGACTTCCCCTTAACAAATCCATACTGCATCTGCTTGATCAAATTATTCCTTTCCAGGTGCCTCACTATTTCTTCTTTGATGATGGATTCTAGTATTTTTCCAACTACAGACATTAAACTAACCGGCCTATAATTCCCTGCCTTTTGTCTGCTACCTTTTTTAAATAGCAGCGTAACATTAGCCATTTTCCAATCTTCCCGCACTTCCTTGGAGTCCAGCGAATTTTGATAAATAATTACTAAGGCATCCACTATCACCTCTGACATTTCTTTCAGAACCCTGGGATGCATTCCATCAGTCCCATTAGTCTATCGAGCGCTACCTTTCTAGTGACTGTAATCGCATTAAGGACCTCATTTCCTACCATCCTTCTATCTTTAACATCCGACAAACTATTTGTGTCCTCCTCCACGAAGACCAACAAAAAACTTATTTAAAGCCTCAGCCATTTTCTCATCACACACTGTTAAATCCCCCCTCTTGTCCTCCAAAGGTCCAACATTCACTCTAGCCAGTCTCCTCTTCTTTATATATTTGTAAAAACTTTTACTGTCACTTTTTATATTTAGAGCCAGTTTAGCCTCATACTCTGTCTTTCCTTTCTTTATTACCTTCTTAGTCATTCTTTGTTGTTGTTTAAATCTTTCCCAATCTTCTAATCGTCCACTATTTTTAGCCGCTCTGAACGTATCAGCTTTTAATTTAATACTCTCCTTTATTTCCTTCGATAACCACGGCTGATTTTCCCTTCTCCTACAGTCCTTCTTTACCATCAGAATATATTTCTGCTGAGTACTGAAAAAGATCTCCTTAAAAATCCTCCACAGTTCCTCAGCTGCCAACCAATCTGCACCCCCCAATCTACATTGGCCAATTCTGCTCTCATCCTATCAAACTCCCCTCTGTTCAAACAGAGGACACAGGTTCAGGATCCTACTTTCTCATCCTCCATCTGCATCAGAAATTCAACCATACTATGATCACTCGTCCCAACAAGATCTCTAATTCTACCTGCCTCGTTACACAGTACCAGATCTAAGATAGTTCACTCCTTCATAGGTCTGTTACATACTGTTCAAGGAAACTATCCTGACAGCATTCCAAGAACTCTTCCACAAGCCCACCACGTCCGACTTGGGTCATCCAATCAATATGCAGATTAAAATCCCCCATATTTATCGCTAATCCGTTTTTGCATGCATTAATTATTTGCTTGTTTATAGCCCGCCCCACTTCAAAGTTATTATTTGGGGGCCTATAGACCACACCCACCAGCGTCTTCCTCCCCTTACTATTCTTTATCTCCACCCACAATGATTCCACGTTTTGCTCTTTGGAGTCTATGGGCATGTGAGCCTATGGGGCATATGAATATGATGTCAATCAAGTCAATAGTTTTGCTTTGGTTCCATAGTGACAGAGGCCCAATCAGATGAATACAGTAGATTTCCTTCTCTAAAGGAGAATATTGAGCTGGATAGGTTTCATGATTATTGTAACTGAATCAGGTTTTATGTTATCAATTGAATTTAAATTTCCCAGGATTACTGATCTATTAACATGATCATGATGTCACCATATTCAGATGCATTACGTTTATTGCTTCTATCTTTTTAAAACTCTTGATTTTCACATGGCTTAATCAGACTGGATTAAATTGAAGTTTTGCATCAGGCAAACTGATTTGCATGCCACAGATTGTGAAGGAATGTTCTGGATATTACATACACAGCACAATTAAAGCATCTTACCTTTGTACGTATGCATAGAAAAACTGCAGCATACAAACTTCCAGTGGGAGCTGTTTCTGAAACATAAAGTACTTGTAAGACAAATTGTTTAATTTTAAATAGAATGTTCTTGCATTTTTAACAAGTAATCCTCGGTCATCACCATACACTGACTGTCACATGTTTTTACAATGTCTGCAGTGCCCACTGGTGCTCCACTGTACAGGAGAGCACTGCACTACACTGAGTTACTAAAGAATCTCTGTGCAGATAAGAAGAAGAATCTATTTCTCCTAATGTCTCTGGACATGCTTTGGGCTTAAATTCTGGTTATTAATTCATTATTATCCATTGAAAATATAACTTCATGTCCCTTATTTTAAGCAAATTCTGCAGTTCAGAGAGAGAAAGGAGAGAAATATTCACCAATCACTTTTCTGCTTCCGAATCATGATTTCTCTTTGGATAATGGAAGCTGGAAATGGTTCTGTTGTCATTAAGAGTTTCTTGAGACCTTTTTTTTTTTACTTCTTCCATCAACACTGTTTTTCCTTATGCGATTATCCCTTTCATAATTTAATCACTTGCGTCTTCCACAATATCCCCACCCCATATTTGTCTCAGTATTTGTCCAAAAACATTTAAATCTCCAACATCCAGTTCTGATGAAAAGCTACTGATATGAATATTAACTCGGTTTCTCAATTCTCAGATACTGCCTGCTGAGCATGTCGAACATTGTATGTTTTTGGTATCACATATGCTTCACAATTCATGAGAACTATCAAAGAGTGAATTGTGAAAGAATCAACAGACATCCTACTAAAAACTTCAAGCCATTTAAAACCTTTAATGGAAATGAACACATTTCAGAGGTTTTTATAAGCACAAAAGAATAACTAATTAGGATTACTGTGAATAAGGCTGCACACTATGTGTGCATGATTTCAATTTTATAAGAATTGCTGTTGGTTATCCTGTAAGTGAAGGCAAAGAATAGGTAGTTGTGTCATTTAATTCACATGTAATCAGAGAAAAATAAATGTCTTCATTAACGATTCATTAATAATAAATAAATGTTTCATTAATCCAAAGTACTGATATGATGGCTATGGTTTTTGACTATAGCCAGTTTCTGATTGATATTAAAACAAGGTACAAGTAATGGTTCAAATTAGACACAAACAGCAACAAAATAAATAACAATTAAACAGTACTAACTCTTTCGCAATTGATAGTCAACATACCTTTTCTTTGGTTGAGGCTGGTGGCTGTTTCAACACTTCCTTCACTGTCTGCATAACAGTCTCTGCCCTCATTACACTAATAGAGCGCACTAGTTCCACCAACAACAACTGTTCAGGACAGGGTACAGGAATAACCTTTAAATAAATTATAACATCAATACTTGATCTTCAAATGCTCTTAAATAAATCAATCTTACAGAAAACCAATCACTACAG
The DNA here is from genome assembly GCA_024679065.1 of Sphyrna mokarran. Taxonomy (NCBI): domain Eukaryota; kingdom Metazoa; phylum Chordata; class Chondrichthyes; order Carcharhiniformes; family Carcharhinidae; genus Sphyrna; species Sphyrna mokarran. Next base: position 29,691,700 of record JAGIQG010000012.1, on the reverse strand, counting down.
TATAGCTTGACAAGATACCATTCAACCAACGGTATGGTGTTTACTGAATTTAACAAGCAAAGGAAATCGGGCACATTCTAATTGAAATGAAATCAGAATAATACACTGGCCATTGTGAGGTTATAGTTTGGATAAAACAAGAGAAGACAACATGACAAGTGCCCATCAACTGTATGCCATTTTGGGATGTTTGGTAAGCATTTGACGACTTGTGCAACAAGGCTCCTCAGTCTCTAGAATCAGTTAACCAAAGTAAAAATAGTTTTCAACTTGATATAAATAATTTAAAACCTCTCTTTGATGAATTGGCTCCTGTTTTTAAGATATTGATGTTTAGATCAGTACATGTGCAGGGCAATGTTTTTAAATTGTCACATGACCAAACTGATTTTTTAGGCAAACATCTGGTAGGTCTCATGTTGGCTGCTTGAGAACTTTTTCTCGTAAGTTCAAAAAAGTCATTGCCATTTTCTTGATTCCCCTAATTGATTAGAGCAGCATATAATTTCTTGTGTAAATACCAAGAATGGTAGAAAAGCAGGTGGGGATAGGAGAGAACTTAAAAATAATCATGATCACTTTTTCTTTTATTGATCAGTGCAGCATATTGTGCAAATTTTAAAATGGTGCAGTAACTTTTTGAAGCTGTGACAAAACACACAGGATGACAAAAATAAGGAACATAATAGGACTAAAGGTTGCCAATTCCAATGCACCAAATGAACTGGATTTCCAAGAGGATTCAATGAAGTGTCATGTAAAAGTAAACATGATGTAGAGATGCCGGCATTGGACTGGGGTAAACTCAGTAAAGTTTTACAACACCAATTTTAAATCCAACCAATTTATTTGATAGTAAATTCGTGAGCTTTTGACTTTATAGCCTTCGTCAGGCAAATGCAGTGTTCTGGTCTGCAACAGCACTCATATCCACACAGACAGTTACAGATTGCTGATTAAAATGCGAATCCTTACATCTAACCTGTTATTCATTATTAGATGTAAGGATTCGCATTCTAATCAGCAATCTGTAACTGTCTGTGTGGATATGAGTGCTATTGCAGACCAGAACACTGCATTTGCCTGACGAAGGCTATAAAGTCGAAAGCTCGCGAATTTACTATCAAATAAATTGGTTGGATGTAAAAGTAAGAGCAGGATTCTACCTCGCCTGCAGCTGGGACTCTTGCTCCCACTTCTGTGAATGAGGATTTAGTTGATTGCCATATTCTCCAGTCTCGCCAGTAGCAGCACATGCCTGACGGGAGATTGTAAATAATAACTGTAAATAATTTTACAGTTGGCAAACTGTAATCAGTGAAGTGCAGCAGGGAGCAGAATTTGGACCTCAACTATTTATGATATATATTAATGACTTCAATAAGGGATAAGCGGTGTTGTGACTAAATTTTCAGATAATACAGTGATATGTAGGAAAGCAAGCTGTGGGGAGGGTGCAGAGCTTGCAAATGGATACAGATAGGTGAAATAATGTGGCAAATGTGAGGCTGTCCAGATCATTCAATAATATTCTGCTTTACTGTTCAGAAAAGCAGAATATTATTGAATGATCTGCTTTTTACAAAGGAAGAACATGCTACCCAGGCCAAAATGAGAGAGAAGGTAACTGGTACACTAGAAGATTTACAATGTAGAGGGAGGTGGTGTTAGAAAGGCTCTCTTTTCTGAAAGAAATAAATGCATTCAAGGCTACTGAGGGAATTGAGAGTAGAAATTACAGAGCACCAGTGATAATTCCAGTCTTCCTTAGACACGGATGGAACCGGAAGACTGGAAAACTGAAATGTTACACCCTTGTTCAAAAAGGGGTGCAAGGATAACGTTAGCAGCTACAGACCAGTTTATTTGACATCAACGGTAGGGAAATTTCTGGAAACTACAGTTCAGGATAAACTCAATAGTCACTATGATAATTAAGGAAAGCCAGCATGGATTTATTAAGGAAAAGCCATGTTTAACTAACTTGGAGTTTTTTTGAGAAGGTTAATAGGGGTAATACAGTTGATGTGGTGTATATGGATTGTCAAAATGTGGAGATGCTGGTGTTGGACTGGAGTGGACAGGATGACAGATCACATGACACCAGGTTATAGTCCAACATGTTTATTTGAAATCACAAGCTGTCAGTGCTGCTCCTTCACCAGATGAAATGCAGAGAGACACGCAGGCACAGAATATATAGGTAGAGTGACAATAGCTCAACACTCACAGATAATTAAGAGCTTCGAAGTACAAGTACGTCAGGCATGGCAGATTATTAGCAAGACAAATGGAATGTTAGACTTTATTGCAAGGGGACTCAAAGATAAAAGTAGGGAAGTCTTACGCAGTGGCAAGGCTGCACTTCAGCACCATGTACAGTTTTGGTCTTCTTACTAAAGGAAGAATGTATTTGCATTGGAAGTTGAGAAGGTTCACTTGGCTGATTCCTGGGATGAAGGAGTTGTGTATACTTCTTGCAGTTTAGAAGAATGAGAAATGATTTTACTGAAATATGTTAAATTCTGAGCAGACTTGACAGGATAAATGTTGAGAGAAAATTTCCTCTCATGGGAGAATCTAGAACTAGGGAGCACAGTTTATCATTGTCCCTCATTGTCTATCATTTAAGTCAATGGTAGGAGGGGTTTCTTCTCTCAAAAGATTGTTAGCCTTTGGAATTTTCTTTCACAGAGATCAGAAGAGGCTGGGTCATTGAATATATTCAAAGTGAGTTAACTGATTTTTTTCATTAACAAGAGAATGAAGGATAATGGAGTACAGGCAAAGAACTGACATTAAGGCCACAACAGATTAGTCACAATCTTATTGAGTGGCAGAACAGGCTTAATGAGCTAAATGATCAACTTCAGTTCTATTTATTCTTATATTCTAGATTTCTGTTTGTAACAAATAGCCAATGACGATGAAGTTCATCTCGGTGGGAATGGCATTCAGTAGTTTTAATAGCCAAATATAGAAAATATAATTGCACTGCAAACATCACTCTGCAAAGGAGATGAACCTTACTTTGTTTCTGGTGGTGCTCGTGTTCCCTTTCCTCTCATTCCAGACAAAAGCAATAGCAGCCATGAAGTGTACACCATGGTTCATTGAGATGGGACCCAAGAGCTCTAAAATCTGTTGTCGAAGACTCTGATCAGGGAGGAATGAAGAACACAGATTTCACTAATAATAATCAATACAAGGAAACAAATCACAATCAGATATTTGAAACAACTGAATGATCCTGCATTTCTGAATTGATTATATATTGTGAAAAAGAGCAAAGTTCATCAGATATTCATTTCATTTTCGTCCATAGCCATTTATCTTAGCTTTATAAAAGTTACAAGATTAAACATTTGATAAGGACCAGAGAGAAATGTCAAAGTGCAGGCCAGTTAAGTGTAGTTGAAAGCTAGTGCTGCAAACTGCAATCACGGCAGACTCAACACAACAGTAAAGTTAACAAAACTTATTGTATTAAAGAATAAATCAATTGCATATTAAGTAACGGGCAACAAACGCTAGTTTCGTCAGTGACACTAATATTCCATGAAACATTTTGAAAAATCAAAGATGTTACCCTGTTCTCCAAAAGCTGCTCTATGTGAGTATCTTATTGAGAAACTTGACAACGAAACGTGCAATTATGTAATTGAAGGACTTACCCATAAGATATTAAAATCTATTAAACTCATTAGAAAAAAAGAGATTGCACAGTCTACTTTAAGTGAATTTTTAAGAATGTGGTTAAGTCTTAGTTATTGCTAAACAACTACTTTGGCACTGAAAATTAGCTGACAATGGAGTCTCGCTTTTAGTTAAAATTTTTTAAAACGATCAATTTTTATCTCACTTTTTTTCCTGCCTCTCAATTCTATCTTTCTTTATTTTAGTTTCAATACATATTTGATGTAACTTACATTTCCTGGTTTAGATTCCAATTGTCTCAGCAAGGATTCTTCAATCTGATTGTTAAACAGATGAATAATCCCTGTATGTAAAGGTCCAATATCTGCTGTTGAAGAAGCTGCACTATTCTGGATTTTAATTACTGCAAGTTCTAGTGCAAAAGCTCACAAAAAGTCTGTGGCAAGTGTTATAGTAATGAATGACTAATATAATTTGCTCATCGCTGTCAGCAAAATCCTTATCATTTAATTTGGGCCCGATTTTACCATCAAGTTGCGCCAGTTTTTGGCAAGTAGCACGATCCGTGCCCACTTCTGTGCTAGTTCCTCCTTTATCAAGCCTGGAAAATGGCTACGATTGGGACCATGGCCGAAACAGGGATTGGTTGGGGACAGGGGAATCCATTGCCATTCTGCCCGAGATCAGTGAGGGGCAAGGGGGCAGCTGCTGCCACTCTGCCTGTGGTCAGTGAGGGACAAGGTGGGGTGGGGGTGCGGTCGACTGCCACTCTGCCAGAGATCGGTTGGGTGGGAGTGCGATCGGTCTGGGTGATGGGAGTGGGTAAGGAGGCCAGTAATGTTATAGGGATGGGACGTTGTCTATGGGGGCCAGGAGAGGCATTATCCAGCCCAAGATCAATGTGGCAGGGGAGCCGTATTCTATCTTTTTTCCCCCTGTGCATGCACAATTGAGGCATTGATCAGATCTGCAGGGTTGTGGGCATATTAGCCTTACCACAGGCTTGTGCAGCACGATTTGAAATCGTTGATATTTTTTCAGGCAAAGTGTGTATGGGAGTGCCTGAGAACATGTCTAAAAGTTGAATCTAAAACACTCCCAGTTTCAAATCCGCTCAGCATTTTGAATCAAAATTTTAAAAAAGGTCCCTTGTCCAAAATGGATCCTCTGCACTATTCCTATTCAGTCACTTAAATCCAATCATTCCCAAACATATTGGCCTGGATCTTACAATGCCAACATCAATGAATGTTGATCAGATGCATGTTAATATTCTGCTTTGGGACCCATTGCAAGTTCTTACCATATGATAATTGTCCAGGAAATTTCTGATCAGCCATTGAGAATTTCTCTGATACTTTCCTCAGGGTCGGAGGTTTGAGCTAGATGCATAATACTTACTCACATATTGATCCTAGTACTTTCCCACTGTTCAATGTTTGGTCTAGATAATTGATTAGCAGCAGAATCCACATTGCCATCCCCTCACCTAACTCCGATCCTGACCACCCACACTCTAATCTGACTACTGTATAAAGAGGAGGTTGATTCCCTCACTGAGAAATAACACCAAAACACCCAAAGAGGAGTAATCTGTAAAAAGTGTGTAAGGTGGTGTCATTACACTTCAGCAGCTTCTTGTGGCTAAATACGAAATTAGTCCCTGACACTCACTTCAAAATCAACACAATTTATCTAACTAACCGTGAACAAATCAATTAAACTATTAACAAACTGAATTAAACAAGATTCTAATGGTATGGTGTTCCAATAAATACAATCCCAATCATTAACATACAGAAGTTAGTAACTCTCTAAATTGCAAATATGTTTTGTATTTTCCAGCACATTCTGGACCTTCCCTGGGTTGATTCTTGAGACTGGAACTTCATTCTTCTTTAGCACCTTTGCTATCTAGATGGTGATTTGAATTGGAGCTGAGAGATGTGGCAGTTGTTCTTTCCTTTTTGTCCCACTGCCCTCTTCTTTCATACCTGTGATGACACATCAATATTTCCTAGGATTGGTCCCAGGTTGTCAAACCATCGGATTTAAATTTAATAGGTTCTTGGTATGCGAGTGTCTAATTCACACTGATTGGCTAAATTCAAAAGCCTGCTGCCTTATTAAAAACTGCTGCTTGGCTTTTCGATATAAATGTGTCAGTTTGGGGCTCCTTGAGTGCTTGCATTTTTTTTTAACTCTAAGCTCTAAGCACAGAAAAAGCACCACCTTTTAAAGAGACTATGCAATGTTTTCTTCCTAGCTTTTTAAATTTTACAAACATCAATCTACAATTATTCTACCCAATTTCACAACACTACCCATGCCCCAGACTCAACTCTGTTGGGTCTCACAATAGGAATTTCATCTATATCAGACTTCTATTTATTGACTACTGCTCATCCTTCAACACTATTATTCCCACGAAACTCACCTCCAAACTCCATGGCCTGGGCCTCGGCTCCTCCTTCTGCAACTGGATCCTGAACTTCCTAACTCACAGACCAGAATCAGTAAGAATAGGCAATAATAATTCCTCCATGATCATCCTCAACACGGCTGTGTCCAATACGGCTGTGTTCTCAGCCTCCTTCTATACTTCTTATACACCTATGACTGTGTGGCCAAATTCCCCTCCAATTCGATTTTCTGACAACATCACTGTAGTGAGTCGTATCTCAAATAATGATGACACAGTACAGGAATGAAATAAGAGAATCTGGTGAACTGGATCAACAAGAGGAAGGAGATTGTCCCTACGGATGTAGATAGGAGCATGTTCTCCTTTATGCTTCCTGAAGTTGATGACAAAGTAGAAAAGATCGAGAGCTTCAAGTTTTCAGGTATCTAGATCACCAATAACCTAACCTGGTCCCCCATGCCGACATTATAGTTAGAAAGCCCACCAACGCCTTTTTCAGAAGGCTAAAGAAATTTGACATTTCAGCTATAACTCTCACCAAATTTTACAGTTGCACCACAGAAAGCACTTTTTGCGTCTTTATAACAACTTGATATGGTTCCTGCTCTGATCAAAACTGCAAAGAACTACAAAAGTCATGAATGTAGCCCAATCATCATGCAAACCAGCTTCCCATCCACTGACTCTGTCTATACTTCCCACTGCCTCAGCAAAACAGACAGCATAACTTACAGACCTCACACACCCGGGGCATTCTCTTTTCCACCTTCTTTCTTTGGGAAAAAGATACAAAAGTCTGAGGTTACGTATCAACCGGTTCAAAAATAGCTGCTGCTGTCAGATTTTTGAATGGACTTATCTTGCATTAAGTTGATCTTTCTCTACACCCTAGCTATGACTGTAACATTACATTCTGCATACTCTCGTTCCTTCTCTATGAACGATATGTTTTATCTGTCAAGCGTGCAAGAAACAATACTTTTTACTGTGTGTTAATACATATGACAATAATAAATAAAATCAAACTGCCTAATTCAACTACCTTCCCACCCCAAATTCCTATCAACCTTACCTAGTTACACCTTCTAAAGAGCAACTCAGTTCCCACTCGCATTCAAACTCAGAAGTAGGAAAGTGCTGGATCTATTATAAAGGATGTGGTAAAAGGACACATAGCCAATATCAATAGGATTAGACAAAGTAACATGGATTTATGATAGGGAAATCATGCTTGACAAATCTACTGGAATTTTTTGACAATGTAACTAGTAGAAATGGTAAACCAGTGGATGCGTGCATTTGAATTTCTAGAAAGTTTATGGTAATGTCCCACAGAAATGATTAGTGTGCAAAATTAAAACACATGGGATTGGGGATAATATACAGGCATGGATTCAGAATTCGTAGGCAGTCAGGAAACAAAGTAGGAGTTAATATATCTTTCTCAGAATGGCTAATTGGATACCACAGAAATCAATGCTTTGGCTCCAGCTATTCATAACATACATTAATGATTTGGATGAGGGAACCAAATGATATTTCGAAGTTCGCTGAGGACACAAAACTTGGTGGGAATGTGAATGGTGAGGTGATATTAGGTGAATGGTGATATTAATAAGCTTCAAGGCAAGAGGAGCGAGCGGGCAAAAATACAGCAGATGCAATTATACACATAATATGATTGGATTGGGTTATCTCAGTGGGATAGACAGCTGCTTCATGATCTAGAGCAATGGCAACAGTGCAGGTTTAATTCCCATACTGGCTGAGATTATTCATGCAGGTCCCATTTTCTCAACATTAAGGGTGGCACAGCACCACAGTGTCAGAGCCTCAGATTCAGTTCTGGCCTTGGGTGACTATCCGAATGGAGTTTGCAAGTTCTCCCCATGTCTGCATAAGACATCTGCACCCTTGTGCTCAAATCCTCTTGTTGTGAAGGCCAACATACCATTTGCCTTCCTAACTGCTTGTTGCACATACGTGCTTGCTTTCAGTGATTGGTGTGCAATGACATTCAGTTCCCTTTATTCACTAACATTTTCCACTCTATTTGCCATCCTGTTTTCCTTCAGATGCTCCGGTTTTCTCCCACAGTCTGAAGATATGCGAGTTAGGTGGATTGACCACACTAGGTTGGCAGCATAGGCTAGGGGAATTAGCAGGGTAAATACGTCGGGTTACGCAGTTATTAGAGCTCTCTGTTAGAGAATTGGTGCAGACTCGATGGGCCAAATGGTCCTCTTCTGTATAGTATACATCCTATGATAATGTGGATAACAGGGAGGTTATCCACTTTGATAGGAAAAACAGAATGGCAGATAGAATGGAAAATGCTGATGGACTCCCTAGCTCCCCAGAGGACTTATCTATTTTCACATTTTCCAGGATTGCTCCTTACAACCTCAATTCCATCTAGTCTAATAGCCTGTACCTCAATATTCTCTTCGAAAACTCTGTCTTTTTCCTGTGTGAATAAATATTTTTCGTCAGTATTCAGTGCCTCTCCTATCTCTTCAGACTCCACGCCCAACTTCCCACCACTATCCTTGACTGGCCCTAATCTTACTCTAATCATTCTTTTATTCCTGACATACCTATAGAAAGCATTAGGGTTTTCCTTAATCCATCATGAAAAAGAGAACTGAAAACACAATAACACAAAGAAACTACCTGCTAAAAAACTTCTCATGTTTCCTCCTGGTTTTTCTTAGCTCTCTCTTTAGGTGCTTCCTTGTTAACTTGTAACTCTCAAATGCCCTAACTGAGTCATCACATCTCACTTTGACATAAGTCTCCTTCTTCCTCTTCACAAGAGACTCAACTTCTTTAGTATACCGAGGAGGGAATGTCTACGGAGTCTCTGTGGGTGGAAGTTAGGAATAGCAAAGGGTCGGTGACGTTGCTGGGTGTATTCTATAGGCCGCCCAATAGTGACAGGGAAGTTGAGGTGCAGATAGGGAAACAGATACTGGAGAGATGTAGAAATAACAGAGTTGTTGTGATGGGAGACTTCAATTTCCCAAACATCGACTGGAATATCCCAAGGGTAAGGGGTTTGGATGGGGAGGAGTTTGTTAGGTGTGTTCAGGAGGGTTTCCTGACACAGCACGTGGACAAGCCTACGAGAGGAGAGGCTGTACTGGACCTGGTACTAGCTAATGAACCAGGACAGGTGATGGATCTCTCGGTAGGAGAGCATCTTGGGGATGGAGATCATAATTCTATCTCCTTCACCCTTGCATTGGAAAAGGATAGGATCAGGCAGGCTAAGAAGGTGTTTGTCTGGAATAAGGGGAAATATGAAGACATCAGGCAGATGTTGGGGCGAATAAACTGGAAGGAGGTGTTCTTGGGGAAAAGCACAGAAGGAAGGTGGCAGATATTCAAGGAATGCTTGTCTGGAGCTTTGCACGACAACGTTCCGGTGAGACAAGGAGGTTTTGGTAGGACGCGGGAACCGTGGTGCACAAAGGCTGTGGTGAACATAGTCAGGAAGAAAAGAAAGGTGTATAAAAGGTTCAAAGAGCTAGGAGATGTTGGGGATCTAGAGAAGTATAAGGCTTATAGAAGAGAGCTTAAAAAGGAAATTAGGAGAGCCAGAAGGGGTCATGAGAAGGCCTTGGCTGGTAGGATTAAGGAGAATCCCAAGGCCTTCTACTAGAACATAGAACATAGAACATACAGCACAGAACAGGCCCTTCGGCCTTCGATGTTGTGCCGACCAAAATAAAAAGCAATGCCCCTCCAAACTAAACCATTCCCTTCTCATCCATATACTTATCAATTAACCTCTTAAACGCCACCAAACTTGGCGCATCTACAACAGCTGCAGGCAGGGCATTCCACTCCCTAATCACTCTTTGAGTAAAGAACCTACCTCTGATATCCGTCCTATAACTCATACCCCTTAATTTAAAGTTGTGTCCCCTCGTGCTAGCTTTCTCCATCCTAGGAAAAAGGCTATCACTGTCCACCCTATCCAAACCTCTAATCATCTTATATGTTTCAATAAGATCCCCCCTTAGCCGCCTCTTTCTAACGAAAACAACCTCCAAATCTTCAACCTCTCTTCATAGGACCTGCCCTCCATACCAGGCAACATCCTATAAACCTCCTCTGTACCCTCTCAAATGCTCACATCTTTCTTATAATGCGGCGACCAGAACTGCACAACAAAACTCCAAGTTCGGCCGCACTAGAGTTTTGTAAGCTGCAACATGATGCTGCGGCTCCTAAATCATCCCCCTACCAATAAAAGCTAAGACTCCATACGCCTTCTTAACACCTTATCCACTTGACTGCCTACTATCAGGGATCTACTGAACACATACAACCAAAATCCTTCTGTTCCTCAACACTAATTAAGAGCCCTACCATTAGCCCTATACTCTCACATTTATTGTTCCTGCCAAAGTGCATTACCTCACACTTTTCCACATTACTCCATTTGCCACCTCTCGGCCCAGCTCTGCAACTTGTCCAAGTCACTCTGTAAACTAAAACACCCCTCTTCACTATCTACCACACCACCAACTTTAGTATCATCTGCAAATTTACTGATCCATCCCTCAATACCCTCATCCAGATCATTTATAAAAATTACAAACAGCAGGGGCCCCAAAACAGACCCCTGAGGCACACCACTCGTCACCGAACTCCACGATGAATATCTCCCATCAACCACCACCCTCTGTCTTCTATCTGCCAGCCAATTTCTAATCCATTAGCTAAATCACCCTCTATTCCACACATCTGCATTTTCTGTAGAAGTCTTCCATGGGCCACCTTATCAAAGCCTTACTAAAGTCCATATATACTACATCAACCGCCTTACCCCCATCCACCTCTCTGGTCACTTTCTCAAAAAACTCAATGAGGTTAGTAAGGCACGACCTACCCTTCACGAAACCATGCTGACTATCCCCAATCAATTCATTTCTCTCTAAATAACTATAAATCCTATCCCTAATAATTCTCTCCAATACCTTGCCCACCACAGAAGTAAGACTCACTGGCCTATAATTCCCAGGAAGGTCTCTCTTCCCCTTCTTAAACAATGGGACCACATTCGCCATCCTCCAGTCCTCCGGAACCACACCCGTAACCAACGAGGACCTGAAGATCAGAGCCAGAGGCTCTGCAATCTCCTCTCTTGCCTCCCAGAGAATCCTAGGGTAAATCCCGTCCGGCCCAGGGGACTTATCCAACTTCAAACCCTCGAGAATTTCTAACACATCCTCCCTATCTACTACAATACTCCCCAATTTGCAACCCTGTACCTCAGTGCTCTCCACAGCTACATTTCCAGCACTCTGCGTGAATACCGAAGAGAAATATTTATTCAGTGCCTCGCCAATCTCTTCAGGCTCCACGCACAACTTCCCACTGCTATCTATGACTGGCCCTAATCTCGCCCTAACCAATCTTCTATTCTTAACATATCGAAAGAAAGCTTTAGGATTCTCCTTAATCCTATCAGCCAACATCTTCTCGTGTCCCCTCTTAGCTCTCCTCAATTCACTTTTTACCTCCTTCCTAGCTAATCTATAGCTATCCATTGCACTACCTGAGCCTTCAAGCCTCATCCTGACATAAGCCTCCTTTTTCTTCTTAACCAGCAAATCAACTCTTTTCGTACACCAAGGCTCTCTTACTCGTCCATTTCCTCCCTGCCTGACAGGGACATACTTATCAAGGACTCTCAGCAGCTGCTCCTTGAATAAGCACCACATTCCAGATGTACCCAGTCCCTGTAGTTCCCTAGTCCAATCTACGCACCCTAATTCTCTCCTGATGGCCTCATAATTACCCTTCCCCCAGCTATAACTACAGCCCCCAGCTTCATGCCTATCCCTGTCCATCACTAAGGTGAACGTAACCGAATTGTGGTCACTATCACCAAAATGTTCACTAACTTCCAAGCCTAACACCTGGTCTGGCTCATTGCCCAGCACCAAATCCAATGTAGCCTCACCTCTAGTTGGCCTATCTACATACTGAGTCAAAAAACCTTCCTGCACACTCTGTACGAAAACTGACCCCTCTAACGAGCTAGAGCTATAGCTATTCCAATCAATATTAGCAAAGTTAAAGTCCCCCATCACAATTACCCTACTACTTTCACTCCTAATCAGAATTGACTTCGCAATCCTTTCCTCAACCTCTCTAGAACTATGAGGAGGTCTGTAAAAGACTCCCAACAGGGTGACCTCTCCTCTCCTGTTTCTAATCTCAGCCTACATAATCACATAATCTACAAATATGTGAAAAGTAAAAGGATGAGAAGAGAAGGGATAGGACCTATAAAAGGTGAAGGGGGAAAAGTCTGTATGGAACCGGGAGAAATGGCAGAGGTGCTTAATGAGTACTTTGCCTCAGTATTCACGGTGGAAAGTGATCTGGAAGGATGCACTACAAGTTTGCGGCAGACTGAAAAGATTGAGTATGTAGATATTAAGGAAGCGGATGTGTTAGAACTTTTAAATGCTATCAAGATAGACAAGTCTCCGGGACCAGATGGGATGTACCCCAGGTTATTGTGGGAGGTGAGGGATGTCATTGCAGAGCCCCTGGCGATGATCTTTGCGTTGTCGATGGAGACGGGAGAGGTTCCGGAGGATTGGAGGATTGCGGATGTGGTCCCTATTTTCAAGAAAGGGAACAGGGTTAGTCCTGGAAATTACCGACCGGTGAGTCTGACCTCAGTGGTTGGTAAGCTGATGGAGAGGCTTCTGAGGGACAAGATTTACGAGCATTTGGAGAAGTTTAGGTTGATTAGAAATAGTCAGCATGGTTTTGTAAAAGGCAGGTCGTGCCTTACGAGCTTAATTGAGTTCTTTGAAAATGTGACTGAACACATTGACGAAGGAAGAGCAGTGGACGTGGTGTACATGGACTTCAGCAAGGCATTTGACAAGGTCCCACATGCAAGACTTCTTGAGAAGGTGAGAGGCCATGGGATCCAAGGGGCTTTGGCCTTGTGGATCCAGAACTGGCTTGCCTGCAGAAGGCAGAGGGTGGTTGTGGATGGCTCTTTTTCTGCATGGAGGTCGGTCACCAGTGGAGTGCCCCAGGGATCTGTTCTAGGACTCTTGCTGTTTGTCATTTTCATAAATGACCTGGATGAGGAAGTGGAGGGATGGGTGAGTAAGTTCGCCGATGACACGAAGGTCGGTGGTGTTGTGGATGGTCTGGAGGGATGTCAGAAGTTGCAGCATGACATCGACAGGATGCAAGACTGGGCGGAGAAGTGGCAGATGGACTTCAACGCGGATAAATGTGTTGTGGTCCATTTTGGCAGATCCAACGGGATGAATGAGTACACTATCAAAGGTAGGAGTCTTAGCTGTGTGGAAGAGCAGAGGGATCTTGGGGTCCGGGTCCATAAGACTCTCAAATCGGCCTCCCAGGTGGAGGATGTGGTTAAGAAAGCTTACGGTGTACTGGCCTTCATTCATCGAGGGATTGAGTTCAGGAGTCAGGAAGTAATGCTGCAGCTTTATAGGACCCTTGTCAGACCACACTTGGAGTACTGTGCGCAGTTCTGGTCGCCTCACTATAGGAAGGACGTGGAAGCTATTGAAAGGGTGCAGAGGAGATTTACAAGGATGTTGCCTGGATTGGGAGGCATGCCTTATGAAGACAGGTTGAGGGAGCTGGGACTGTTCTCCCTGGAGAGACGAAGGTTGAGAGGCGACCTGATAGAGGTTTACAAGATGTTGAGAGGAATAGATAGGGTGGACTCTCAGAGACTATTTCCCAGGGCTGAAATGGTCGCGACGAGAGGGCACAGATTTAAGGTGCAGGGAAGCAAGTACAGAGGAGATGCTAGGGGAAAGTTTTTCACTCAGAGGGTGGTGAGTGAATGGAATCGGCTGCCGTTGGTGGTGGTCGAGGCAAACTCGCTGGGGTCTTTTAAAAGGCTTCTGGATGAGTATATGGGATCCAATGGGATTGGGGGTTATAGATAGGTCTATGGCTGGGTAGGTTTTTGATGTGTTCGGCACAACTTGTGGGCCGAAGGGCCTGTTTGTGCTGTAGTGTTCTATGTTCTATGTTCTATAAACCAGTTTCCTCACTCGAACACTTCCTCCCTGTTTGACAGGTACATATTTTTCAAGGATACGCAGTAGTTGTTCCTTGAACAAGCTCCACATTTCAATTGTGCTCATCCCCTGCAGATTTCTTCCCCATCCTATGCATCCTAAATCTCACCTAATTGCATCATAATTCCCTTTCCCCCAGCTATAACTCTTGCCTTGCGGTATATACTTATCCCTTTCCATCACTAAAGTTAACGGAATCGAATTACGGTCACTGTCACCAAAGTGCTCACCTACTTCCAAATCTAACACCTGGCCTGGTTCTTTACCCAATACCAAATCCAACGTGGCATTGCCTCTTCTTGGCCGACCTACATACTGTGTCAGGAGACCCTCCTGCACACACTGGACAAAAACTGACCTATCTAAAGGACTCAAACTGTAGCTTTTCCATTCAATATTTGTAAAGTTAAAATCCCTCATAACAACTATCCTGTGACTTTTGCTCTTATGATGAATTATCTTTGCAATCCTTTCTTCTACATCTCTGGAACTTTTTGAAGACCTATAGAAAACTCCCAATAGGGTGATCTCTCCTTTTCTGTTTCTAACCTCAGCCCATACTACCTCAGTAGATGAGTCCTCATCAAATGTCCTTTCTGCCACCATAATACTGTCCCTGACTAACAGTGCCACACCTTCCCCTCTTTTACCACCTTCTCTGATCTTACTGAAATATCTAAACTCTGGAACCTGCAACAACCATTCCTGAACATACTCAATCCATGTCTCGGGAATGGCCGTATGTTACAATTGTATCTTTTAAAAAGCATTTAGATAGTTACATGGATAATATAGGTATGGAGGGATATGGACCAAATGGGGGCAATTGGGAGTAGCTTAAGGGTTTAAAAAAAAAAGGGCAGCATGGACAAGTTGGGCTGAAGGGTTGTTTCCATGCCGTAAACTTCTACGACTCTATCTACACTTCCTGCTGCCTCGGGAAAGCAGCGAGCATAATCAAGGATTCCACGCATCCCAGTCATACTCTCTTCTACCTTTTTCCTGTCAGTTTGAGATCATGTACCAACCGACTCAAGAACAGCTTCTTCACTGCTGCCATCAGACTGTTAAATGGACCTACGACAGATCAGTGACTATCGCTGTGCTGTGCAGATACACGGATTTGGGCCTGTGTCTGTGGGAGTTTGCGCGGGTTTTCTCCGGGTGCTCCAGTTTCCTCCCACATCCCAAAGATGTGCTCTTAGGCTAACTGGCAAAACAAATTCTCCCTAAATTGTCTCAAATTTAGTTTTTAATCCATAGATCTATAAACATAGACAGGGATCACGGGTTGAGGTGGGAACATCGGGGTGGCGGCGTGGGATCATTGGGCCGAAGGGCCTGTTTCCCGTGCTGTTTTATTCTTTGTTCTACCACAAAGTAAGCTGATTTTTCTCTGCACCCCAGCTATGAATGTAACACTATATTCTGTATCCTTTCCTTCTCCCCGTGTACAGTAAGATACATTTTGTCTGTATAGCACACAACAATACTTTTCATGGTACCCCAATACATGTGACAATCATCAAATCAAAAGAGAAACTTACAAAATATATGCTTCTAGGTAAGTGAATCTATAAATTTTGTAAGATAAGAAGCTAAACTTCAGACTTTTCTATAATTACCATTTCATAAAGGTCATTTAACTCTATCAATACATGCTGCCGACACAAAAATTGGCTTGCTCCTGTTTTGGCTGCCTCTTTTCATAATGGCTATGCATTGGAAATTCAGCACTTACCTTTGTGGAACCCAGGTTGATAGTAACAGCAGACGCAGCTATTGTTCTCTCAGTTGAGTCTGCAACCTGTAAAATTTCCCATAGCAGGCTCACAGAAGACATGATGGTACACAAGATAAAAAGAATTCCATTTCTTGCTTCAGACAAATATTTCTGGTCCACTGTAACCACCAGCTGAAAAATAGGGAATATTGATAATTATCAATTAAATAAATTAAAAATGTCCATGCATACTTGGCATTATAAATTCATATGATCATATTTATAATTACAATTGTCTGCACAAATCTATCTTGCTGTAACACTCTCTCCTCCCTGGTGGAGGTACGCACACCTGTCAATGGTAAGAGGGTGTACGTCTACTTGGGCAATTTTGATTATAAATATGGATTTACAAGTTTATATTGGAATGGGAACTGAATTAAGTTTGCAGACCTTGGTTCTGATAAGCAGCCTCTCATCTGAGTCACCTGATAATCAATCTTACATCCAATGTCACAGCAAATTAATTAGTTTATTGCATAATTTTTAAAAATGAGATTATCTATTTTTTAGGAGACTATCAGTTTGATCAACAAAGAACAAAACAGCACGGGAAACAGGCCCTTCGACCCAACGATCCCGCGCCGCCACCCCGATGTTCCCACCTCTACCCGCGATCCCTGTCCATTATCGTGTTGCCCATCAAATGGTGCAGGTCAAGCGTACACTAATGACATCAAGCACTAGAATACTCTCGAAAAAAATCCAAGAACAGCCCTCTCAGGACCCATCGCGTGTATGCCCCTTGTTAGATAACAAGGTGGACCAAAGCACCTGTAGGATAAAAACAAGTACATGAATATCATCATCTATTTACACACTTCCCAGGGACTCCCAAGACTCATGATCCCTATTTTAAATCAGTTTTCTATACCCCTCCATTCCCATTCTGTTCATGTGCCCATCTAAGTATTTCTTAAATAACTCCAGAGTACCTGCCTCCACAACTTTACTTGGCAGCGCATTCCATACCCCCACCACCCTCTGTGTGAAAAAACTCCCTCTAGCATCCAAATTATACCTTATCCCCCTCACCCTAAGTCCGTGAACCCTCGTGCTATTTGAGCCCATCCTAGGAAAAAGCTTAACCCTGTTTACTCTATCTATACCCCTCATAATCTTGTACACCTCGATTAGATCTCCTCTAAGTCTATGTCTTTCTAAGGAAAACAGCCCCAATTTGCCTAACCTCTCCTCGTAACTCAGACCTTCCATACCAGGCAGCATCCTGGTAAACCTCCTCTGCACTCTCTCCAGAGTCTCCACGTTCTTCCGGTAGTAAGGCTACCAGAACTGGACGCAGTATTCCAAATGAAGTCTAACCAATGTTTTATACAACTGCAACATTAAAGGCCAGCTCTTATACTCTATACCCCTTCCTATAAAGGCTAGCATACCATATGCTTTCTTCACAACCTTCTCCACTTGCTCTGCCACTTTCAGAGACTTGTTCACCTGCACCCCCAGGTCTCTCTGCGTTTCTATACTCTTAATAGGCCTATCCTTTATCATATACCTCCCCTCTACATTCTTTCTCCCAAAATGCATCACCTCGCATTTATCAGGATTGAATTCCATCTGCCATCTATCTGCCCAAGCTACAGCCTATGTCCTGCTGCATTGCCTGACAATGCTCCTCACTATCCGCAAGTCCAGCCACCTTTGTATCGTCTGCAAACTTGCTGATCACTCCACTTACTCCCTCTTCCAAGTCATTTATATATCACAAATAGAAGAGGTCCCAGTACCGAGCCCTGCGGCACACCACTAGTGACCGACTTGCAGCTAGAGAAACATCCTTCCACTATTACTCTGTCTCCTATTACCAACAACTGTCTGCATTCCCACTTTTCACATTTGTGTGTGTTAATGCTGAAATGGAGCAACTGTACTGTAAAACCCATGACTGCTACAGTCATTTGTTAAGGAGCTAAAATTGGCAATCGTTTTGTTGGACTTTATAAGAAGGCCTTCCACTTTTCCCTTGTTTCTGACTTAATTTCAATGTTTTGAGTGCAAGCAGGTTGAAGCTGTCCCATTAAATGAAACCCAGTACAGCTCTGAGCTTCTCCAACACTGACACCAATCCCTCCCATCCATATTCATTTTTAGTTTTGTTTCTGACTGTACCATAATTTCAACTTTACAAGGTGGTAGTGCTCAGATTTTACTCTGACCCTCCCACCGTAACGTGTCGTTGTTCCTCCAAACTTCCTGGACCAATCCAAAGAGCAGATAGAGATGTTTTCCATTATTCTCCAGCCTCTTCCAATAATCTGGATTCCGTGGTCATTGTGATCAATATTCCAATCTTCCACCTGAATCCATTATCATAGGATATCCTTCTGTCCAACGTGGACTTTATCTCTTCCTACATCGAGGTTATATACACTGATACAAACAGGAACATAAGAAACAGGAGCAGGAGTAGGCCATCCAGCCCCTCGAGCCTGCCCCGCCATTCAATAAGATCATGGCTGATTTGTAGTGGTTCAGTACCACTTTCCCGCTTTCTCCCTGTAACCCTTAATTCTTTTGTCAATCAAAAATCTATCCACTCTTGACTTGAGCATATTCAGTGAGGAAGCCTCCACCACCTCATCAGGCAGAGAATTCCAAAGATTCACCACCCTTTGCGTGAAAAAACGCTCCACAATTCCGATCTGAACCGCACCCCCCTAATCTTGAGGCTGTGCCCCTTAGTTCTGCTATCTTTGTTAAGCAGGAAGAGTCTCTCAACCTCTACCCTATCCATTCCCTTCTTATATGTCTCTATAAGATCCCCTCTCAGCCGTCTAAACTCTAAAGAGTACAAACCTAGCCTATTCAGTCTCTTCTCATAATCCAAAGCCATCACCTCAGGTATCAGCCTAGTGAACCTTCTCTGCACCCCCTCCAAGGCCAATATATCCTTCCTTGAATGCGGCGACCAAAACTGCACACAGTACTCCAGCTGTGGCCTCACCAGCACCCTATACAGCTGCAACAGAACCTCCCTACTTTTATATTCTATCCCCCTAGCTATAAAGCCAACATTGCATTCGCCTTCTTAATCACCTGCTGCACCTGCATACTGTGTTTTTGCAATTCGTGCACAAGGACCCTCAAGTCCCTCTGCACCGTCGCAAAGTTTCACATACCTCCTCTGCATTACCTCTTGTCCTTACCTTAGCAACTTTAAGCCAATGACCACACTCTGCACACTAAGCTGTGCCTTTTCCCAACAGGTCATACAATCATTGTCCCTCCTGGAGCTGGACTACAGAATGCACACCATACAAAGTCCTGCAGCATGACCTGCAAAGCACTAGGACTGACTTCATTCTGGAATGCTGATTACTTGGCCCCAGACCAGGGACTATGATTGTCTTTCTCTTTGCTTTACCATTCCTTCTTGATTGCTGACAACTGTGTCCCTACTCCTTGGGAAACACTACTGGCCACCATCTGAAAAATCACTATTTACCACAACTAATTTTCTGTTTTAAGGCTAATTTTTTTAATCAAGCAGACAGTGACACTCTTACTTCATGAGCTACAATTTTGAAGTGGCGTTACTGGTCAAAGACTGTATCACGGTGATCGAAAAGAAGTTTGATGAGGACTTGTCTGTTGAGGTAGTATGGGCTGAGATTAGAAACAGGAGAGGAGAGGTCACCCTGTTGGGAGTCTTTTACAGACCTCCTAATAGTTCTAGAGAGGTTGAGGAAAGGATTGCGAAGTCAATTCTGATTAGGAGTGAAAGTAGTAGGGTAATTGTGATGGGGGACTTTAACTTTGCTAATATTGATTGGAATAGCTATAGCTCTAGCTCGTTAGAGGGGTCAGTTTTCGTACAGAGTGTGCAGGAAGGTTTTTTGACTCAGTATGTAGATAGGCCAACTAGAGGTGAGGCTACATTGGATTTGGTGCTGGGCAATGAGCCAGACCAGGTGTTAGGCTTGGAAGTTAGTGAACATTTTGGTGATAGTGACCACAATTCGGTTACGTTCACCTTAGTGATGGACAGGGATAGGCATGAAGCTGGGGGCTGTAGTTATAGCTGGGGGAAGGGTAATTATGAGGCCATCAGGAGAGAATTAGGGTGCGTAGATTGGACTAGGGAACTACAGGGACTGGGAACATCTGGAATGTGGTGCTTATTCAAGGAGCAGCTGCTGCGAGTCCTTGATAAGTATGTCCCTGTCAGGCAGGGAGGAAATGGACGAGTAAGAGAGCCTTGGTGTACGAAAAGAGTTGATTTGCTGGTTAAGAAGAAAAAGGAGGCTTATGTCAGGATGAGGCTTGAAGGCTCAGGTAGTGCAATGGATAGCTATAGATTAGCTAGGAAGGAGGTAAAAAGTGAATTGAGGAGAGCTAAGAGGGGACACGAGAAGATGTTGGCTGATAGGATTAAGGAGAATCCTAAAGCTTTCTTTCGATATGTTAAGAATAGAAGATTGGTTAGGGCAAGATTAGGGCCAGTCATAGACAGCAGTGGGAAGTTGTGCGTGGAGCCTGAAGAGATTGGTGAGGCACTGAATAAATATTTCTCTTCGGTATTCACGCAGAGTGCTGGAAATGTAGCTGTGGAGAGCACTGAGGTACAGGGTTGCAAATTGGGGAGTATTGTAGTAGATAGGGAGGATGTGTTAGAAATTCTCGAGGGTTTGAAGTTGGATAAGTCCCCTGGGCCGGACGGGATTTACCCTAGGATTCTCTGGGAGGCAAGAGAGGAGATTGCAGAGCCTCTGGCTCTGATCTTCAGGTCCTCGTTGGTTACGGGTGTGGTTCCGGAGGACTGGAGGATAGCGAATGTGGTCCCATTGTTTAAGAAGGGGAAGAGAGACCTTCCTGGGAATTATAGGCCAGTGAGTCTTACTTCTGTGGTGGGCAAGGTATTGGAGAGAATTATTAGGGATAGGATTTATAGTTATTTAGAGAGAAATGAATTGATTGGGGATAGTCAGCATGGTTTCGTGAAGGGTAGGTCATGCCTTACTAACCTCATTGAGTTTTTTGAGAAAGTGACCAGAGAGGTGGATGGGGGTAAGGCGGTTGATGTAGTATATATGGACTTTAGTAAGGCTTTTGATAAGGTGGCCCATGGAAGACTTCTACAGAAAATGCAGATGTGTGGAATAGAGGGTGATTTAGCTAATTGGATTAGAATTGGCTGGCAGATAGAAGACAGAGGGTGGTGGTTGATGGGAGATATTCATCGTGGAGTTCGGTGACGAGTGGTGTGCCTCAGGGGTCTGTTTTGGGGCCCCTGCTGTTTGTAATTTTTATAAATGATCTGGATGAGGGTATTGAGGGATGGATCAGTAAATTTGCAGATGATACTAAAGTTGGTGGTGTGGTAGATAGTGAAGAGGGGTGTTTTAGTTTACAGAGTGACTTGGACAAGTTGCAGAGCTGGGCCGAGAGGTGGCAAATGGAGTTTAATGTGGAAAAGTGTGAGGTAATGCACTTTGGCAGGAACAATAAATGTGTAGAGTATAGGGCTAATGGTAGGGCTCTTAATAGTGTTGAGGAACAGAAGGATCTTGGTGTATGTGTCAATAGATCCCTGAAAGTAGGCAGTCAAGTGGATAAAGTTGTTAAGAAGGCATATGGAGTCTTAGCTTTTATTGGTAGGGGGATTGAATTTAGGAGCCGCAGCATCATGTTGCAACTGTACAAAACTCTAGTGCGGCCGCACTTGGAGTATTGTGTGCAGTTCTGGTCGCCACATTATAAGAAAGATGTGGAGGCATTGGAGAGGGTACAGAGGAGGTTTACCAGGATGTTGCCTGGTATGGAGGGCAGGTCCTATGAAGAGAGGTTGAAGGATTTGAGGTTGTTTTCGTTAGAAAGGAGGCGGCTAAGAGGGGATCTTATTGAAGCATATAAGATGATTAGAGGTTTAGATAGGGTGGACAGTGATAGCCTTTTTCCTAGGATGGAGAAAGCTAGCACGAGGGGACACAGCTTTAAATTAAGGGGTATGAGTTATAGGACGGATATCAGAGGTAGGTTCTTTACTCAAAGAGTGATTAGGGAGTGGAATGCCCTGCCTGCAGCTGTTGTAGATGCGCCAAGTTTGGTGGCGTTTAAGAGGTTAGTTGATAAGTATATGGATGAGAAGGGAATGGTTTAGTTAGGAGGGGCATTGCTTTTTATTTTGGTCGGCACAACATCGAAGGCCGAAGGGCCTGTTCTGTGCTGTATTGTTCTATGTTCTATGTTCTAATTCTAGCCTTGCATGTGCTACTTTTGTTAAAAAGATCTTTTAAAATACATATAAATAATATTCATTAAATTTCTTTCATTAATTTTCTGCATCAATCCGCCTTTTATAAATTCATGCTGGCTCTCCCTAAACTCAGAGCGCCTGTTGATTTTTTTTTAAACTAGAATATTGTTTCTAAAGTTTTACCACCACAGATGTTAAACTAACTGGCCTGTAGTTACTAGAACATCATTATGGCCCTTTTTGATAAGTATGTTACATCTGTCACTCTTCAATTCTCAGGCAAGTGCCCTGCATCGAAGGAAGATTGGAATAATATAGAAAGCTTTCCATTATCTCAACTTCACTTCATTTGGAAACTTGGGATGCAAACTATCCAGACCAGGCAACTTATTCACTTTAATTTTGGCCAGATTTCCCAGTATTTCCTATCCCACAAAGCTTCCCTCGATTCAAGGATAACATCTACTCAGGGTTGTAAGCTTCTGCCATAAGTGTCATGTGATTGAACAAGTTGATTCTTGATCTGTATACAAAGAACAACTCGCTACGGACAGTCCCTTCGCTCCCTAGCCCCGCGCCGCCACTTGTTGAGCGGTAATTGTTAGTGATGGATTTAGACGGTATCTAAGAGCGGAGCTGTATAGGTTCTGTGAAAGGTTGCTCGATAGTTGATGGGGGTCGTGCAGGCGTATGGTCCGGAGCTGAGTTTAGGTGATTGTCGGAGTGCGAGTCTTGCGGTGTAGAATGTCTTAGGGATCATGGAGAGAAGAGTAGGGAAGGACTGAGTGAGGAGGCGAGGAAGATAGGAGGAGGAAGGGGGGGTGAGGGGGAGGGAAACTGCACACAGTACTCCAGCTGTGGCCTCACCAGCACCCTATACAGCTGCAACAGAACCTCCCTACTTTTATATTCTATCCCCCTAGCTATAAAGCCAACATTGCATTCGCCTTCTTAATCACCTGCTGCACCTGCATACTGTGTTTTTGCAATTCGTGCACAAGGACCCTCAAGTCCCTCTGCACCGTCGCAAAGTTTCACATACCTCCTCTGCATTACCTCTTGTCCTTACCTTAGCAACTTTAAGCCAATGACCACACTCTGCACACTAAGCTGTGCCTTTTCCCAACAGGTCATACAATCATTGTCCCTCCTGGAGCTGGACTACAGAATGCACACCATACAAAGTCCTGCAGCATGACCTGCAAAGCACTAGGACTGACTTCATTCTGGAATGCTGATTACTTGGCCCCAGACCAGGGACTATGATTGTCTTTCTCTTTGCTTTACCATTCCTTCTTGATTGCTGACAACTGTGTCCCTACTCCTTGGGAAACACTACTGGCCACCATCTGAAAAATCACTATTTACCACAACTAATTTTCTGTTTTAAGGCTAATTTTTTTAATCAAGCAGACAGTGACACTCTTACTTCATGAGCTACAATTTTGAAGTGGCGTTACTGGTCAAAGACTGTATCACGGTGATCGAAAAGAAGTTTGATGAGGACTTGTCTGTTGAGGTAGTATGGGCTGAGATTAGAAACAGGAGAGGAGAGGTCACCCTGTTGGGAGTCTTTTACAGACCTCCTAATAGTTCTAGAGAGGTTGAGGAAAGGATTGCGAAGTCAATTCTGATTAGGAGTGAAAGTAGTAGGGTAATTGTGATGGGGGACTTTAACTTTGCTAATATTGATTGGAATAGCTATAGCTCTAGCTCGTTAGAGGGGTCAGTTTTCGTACAGAGTGTGCAGGAAGGTTTTTTGACTCAGTATGTAGATAGGCCAACTAGAGGTGAGGCTACATTGGATTTGGTGCTGGGCAATGAGCCAGACCAGGTGTTAGGCTTGGAAGTAGTGAACATTTTGGTGATAGTGACCACAATTCGGTTACGTTCACCTTAGTGATGGGACAGGGATAGGCATGAAGCTGGGGGCAGTTAGTTATAGCTGGGGGAATGGTAATTATGAGGCCATTAGGAGAGAATTAGGGTGATAGGTTGGACTAGGAAACTACAGGGACTGGGAACATCTGAAATGTGGTGCTTATTCAAGGAGCAGCTGCTGCGAGTCCTTGATAAGTATGTCCCTGTCAGGCAAGGAGGAAATGGTCGAGTAAGGGAACCTTGGTGTACTAAAAAAGTTGATTTGCTGGTTAGAAGGAAAAAGGAGGCTTATGTCAGGATGAGGCTTGAAGGCTCAGTTAGTGCAATGGATAGCTATAGATTAGCCAGGAGGGAGGTAAAGAGTGAATTGAGGAGAGCTAAGAGGGGACACGAGAAGATTTTGGCTGATAGGATTAAGGAGAATCCTAAAGCTTTCTTTCGATATGTTAAGAATAGAAGATTGGTTAGGGCAAGATTAGGGCCAGTCATAGACAGCAGTGGGAAGTTGTGCGTGGAGCCTGAAGAGATTGGTGAGGCACTGAATAAATATTTCTCTTCGGTATTCACGCAGAGTGCTGGAAATGTAGCTGTGGAGAGCACTGAGGTACAGGGTTGCAAATTGGGGAGTATTGTAGTAGATAGGGAGGATGTGTTAGAAATTCTCGAGGGTTTGAAGTTGGATAAGTCCCCTGGGCCGGACGGGATTTACCCTAGGATTCTCTGGGAGGCAAGAGAGGAGATTGCAGAGCCTCTGGCTCTGATCTTCAGGTCCTCGTTGGTTACGGGTGTGGTTCCGGAGGACTGGAGGATAGCGAATGTGGTCCCATTGTTTAAGAAGGGGAAGAGAGACCTTCCGGGAATTATAGGCCAGTGAGTCTTACTTCTGTTGTGGGCAAGGTATTGGAGAGAATTATTAGGGATAGGATTTATAGTTATTTAGAGAGAAATGAATTGATTGGGGATAGTCAGCATGGTTTCGTGAAGGGTAGGTCATGCCTTACTAACCTCATTGAGTTTTTTGAGAAAGTGACCAGAGAGGTGGATGGGGGTAAGGCGGTTGATGTAGTATATATGGACTTTAGTAAGGCTTTTGATAAGGTGGCCCATGGAAGACTTCTACAGAAAATGCAGATGTGTGGAATAGAGGGTGATTTAGCTAATTGGATTAGGAATTGGCTGGCAGATAGAAGACAGAGGGTGGTGGTTGATGGGAGATATTCATCGTGGAGTTCGGTGACGAGTGGTGTGCCTCAGGGGTCTGTTTTGGGGCCCCTGCTGTTTGTAATTTTTATAAATGATCTGGATGAGGGTATTGAGGGATGGATCAGTAAATTTGCAGATGATACTAAAGTTGGTGGTGTGGTAGATAGTGAAGAGGGGTGTTTTAGTTTACAGAGTGACTTGGACAAGTTGCAGAGCTGGGCCGAGAGGTGGCAAATGGAGTTTAATGTGGAAAAGTGTGAGGTAATGCACTTTGGCAGGAACAATAAATGTGTAGAGTATAGGGCTAATGGTAGGGCTCTTAATAGTGTTGAGGAACAGAAGGATCTTGGGGTATGTGTCAATAGATCCCTGAAAGTAGGCAGTCAAGTGGATAAAGTTGTTAAGAAGGCTTATGGAGTCTTAGCTTTTATTGGTAGGGGGATTGAATTTAGGAGCCGCAGCATCATGTTGCAACTGTACAAAACTCTAGTGCGGCCGCACTTGGAGTATTGTGTGCAGTTCTGGTCCCCACATTATAAGAAAGATGTGGAGGCATTGGAGAGGGTACAGAGGAGGTTTACCAGGATGTTGCCTGGTATGGAGGGCAGGTCCTATGAAGAGAGGTTGAAGGATTTGAGGTTGTTTTCGTTAGAAAGGAGGCGGCTAAGGGGGGATCTTATTGAAGCATATAAGATGATTAGAGGTTTAGATAGGGTGGACAGTGATAGCCTTTTTCCTAGGATGGAGAAAGCTAGCACGAGGGGACACAGCTTTAAATTAAGGGGTATGAGTTATAGGACGGATATCAGAGGTAGGTTCTTTACTCAAAGAGTGATTAGGGAGTGGAATGCCCTGCCTGCAGCTGTTGTAGATGCGCCAAGTTTGGTGGCGTTTAAGAGGTTAGTTGATAAGTATATGGATGAGAAGGGAATGGTTTAGTTAGGAGGGGCATTGCTTTTTATTTTGGTCGGCACAACATCGAAGGCCGAAGGGCCTGTTCTGTGCTGTATTGTTCTATGTTCTATGTTCTAATTCTAGCCTTGCATGTGCTACTTTTGTTAAAAAGATCTTTTAAAATACATATAAATAATATTCATTAAATTTCTTTCATTAATTTTCTGCATCAATCCGCCTTTTATAAATTCATGCTGGCTCTCCCTAAACTCAGAGCGCCTGTTGATTTTTTTTTAAACTAGAATATTGTTTCTAAAGTTTTACCACCACAGATGTTAAACTAACTGGCCTGTAGTTACTAGAACATCATTATGGCCCTTTTTGATAAGTATGTTACATCTGTCACTCTTCAATTCTCAGGCAAGTGCCCTGCATCGAAGGAAGATTGGAATAATATAGAAAGCTTTCCATTATCTCAACTTCACTTCATTTGGAAACTTGGGATGCAAACTATCCAGACCAGGCAACTTATTCACTTTAATTTTGGCCAGATTTCCCAGTATTTCCTATCCCACAAAGCTTCCCTCGATTCAAGGATAACATCTACTCAGGGTTGTAAGCTTCTGCCATAAGTGTCATGTGATTGAACAAGTTGATTCTTGATCTGTATACAAAGAACAAAACAGCACGGGAAACAGGCCCTTCGGCCCAACGAGCCCGCGCCGCCACCCCGATGTTCCCACCTCTACCCGCGATCCCTGTCCATGTTTATAGATCTATGGATTAAAAACCAAATTTGAGACAATTTAGGGAGAATTTGTTTTGCCAATTAGCCTAAGAGCACATCTTTGGGATGTGAGAGGAAACCAAAGCACCCAGAGAAAACCCACGCAAGCACGGGGAGAATGCGCAAACTCCCACAGACACAGGCCCAAATCCATATATCTGCACAGCACAGCGATAGTCACTGAGCTGTCATGATGCCCATCAAATGGTCCAGGTCAAGCGTACACTAACAACGTGAAGCACTAGGATACTCTCGAAAAAGATCCAAGAGCAGTCCTCTCACGAACCATCGCGTGTATGCCCCTCGTTAAACAAGGTGGACCAAAGCACCTGTAGGGTAAAAACAAGTACATCAATATCATCATCTATTTACACACTTCCCAGGGACTCCCAAGGCTCACTATCCCTATTTTAAATAGTTTTCTATACCCCTCCATTCTTATTCTGTTCATGTGCCTATTTAAGTATTTCTTAAATAACTCCAGAGTACCTGCCTCCACCACTTTACTTGGCAGCGCATTCCATGCCCCACCACCCTCTGAATACCTTTGAGTACATGGCGCAGAACATCCCAAGAGATGATGGGATCCAGACTGCTAGAAACTAGCTAGGGATTATAACAACATGCCGCAAACTATGGCCTGCTAGAAGGCATACGGTGTACTGGCCTTCATTAATCGAGGGATTGAGTTTAGGAGTCGGCGAATGCAAAGTCTCTAAACCAAGTAGTTTCTTCTGTCCTTCTGTAGTAGGGAGTTAGTGTCTGTAATGCAGTTAGCATCTGCATTACAGAGTGAAGTTCATATGAATAACAGAATGTGATCTTGCCGGATTACTTAAATGAAACTAGCTAGGGATTATAACAACATGCCGCAAACTGTGGCCTGCTAGAAGGCATATGGTGTACTGGCCTTCATTAATTGAGGGATTGAGTTTAGGAGTCGGGAGATAATGCTGCAACTTTATAAGACCCTTGTCAGACCCCACTTGGAGTACTGTGTGCAGTTCTGGTCGCCTCACTATAGGAAGGATGTGGAAGCTATTGAAAGAGTACAGAGGAGATTTACAAGGATGTTGCCCGGATTGGGAGGCATGCCTTATGAAAATAGGTTGAGGGAGCTGGGACTCTTCTCACTGGAGAGACGAAGGTTGAGAGACGACCTGATAGAGGTTTATAAAATGTTGAAAGGAATAGATAGGGTGGAATCTCAAAGGCTGTTTCCCCAGGCTGAAATGGTCGCTATGAGAGGACACAGATTTAAGGTGCAGGGAAGCAGGTACAGAGGAGATGTTAAGGGTAAGTTTTTCACTCCGAGGGTAGTGAGTGAATGGAATCGGCTGCCGTCGGTGGTGGTAGAGGTGAACTCGCTGGGGTCTTTCAAAAGACTTCTGGATGAGTACATGGGATCTAATGGGATTGGGGGTTATGGGTAGGTCTATGGCTTGGTAGGTATAGATGTGATCGGCGCAACTTGTGGGCCGAAGGGCCTGTTTGTGCTGTAGTGTTCTATGGATTAGCAATGGTAACCGCATGGGGTTACGGGGATAGGGCAGGGGAAGAGGGCCCGGTAAGATACTCTTTCAGAAAGTTGGTGCAGAATCAATGGGCCAAACAGCTCCTTCTACATGTAGGAATTCTATGAGCAAGCGTTCCCCCATCAACACCTGGTCAATCTGATCCACTTCATTTTCCAGTACCAAATGCAGCAATGCTTGATTTCTAGATGGAACAGGAATATGCTGGTGTGTTGTCTAAACACATTTCAGAAATTCCTCCTCCTTCTTACACCTTTCTGTAACACTATCTCAATAAGTAATCAACAATTGGAGTGGCTGAGCACAAAAAGATCTGAAAACATTTGGTGTCAAGGCATTATGTAATTTGAGCACTTTAATGAACTACAGTGAAATGCAAATAATTACAGGGCACTGTAAATAGGTGGAATTATTACTCAAATGTAGAAACATTAATTTTCACTTTGCTTACATTCTGTTACATCAAACTTTTCTGGATTTTTTTTTAATTTAGCGAATGCAAAGTCTCTAAACCAAGTAGTTTCTTCTGTCCTTCTGTAGTAGGGAGTTAGTGTCTGTAATGCAGTTAGCATCTGCATTACAGAGTGAAGTTCATATGAATAACAGAATGTGATCTTGCCGGATTACTTAAATGAAACTAGCTAGGGATTATAACAACATGCCGCAAACTATTTTCCAATGTAACTCCATTTTAATTCATCATCACTTTCAAGGGTAATTAGGGTTGTGCAACAAATGGTGGCTTTGTCAGTAATGCCCAGATCTCATGATCAAATCTATAAAAAAAATCTTGAAGATTACTGAGAGTGCAAATGCTAACAAAAACAAATCAAAAAAAGCATAGTAATATTCATTAATATTGTTTTCAATTGCACAGTCAATTCTGTATCAACTTACCTATTGTTCCCTTTATTCTAATGAGCTGTAACTTTTGTCACAAGTCAGTTGTGTGGTACCATATTGAATGCCTTCTGAAAGTCCATGTACGCCACATCATTGACCATTTCAGTTAACTCCTCAAAGAACTCCAGCAAATTAGTTGAACATTATTTTCTAAGCTCTTCTTAATCAACCCACATTTTTCCACGTGATTATTAATTCTATTCTACCTAATTGTTTCTAGAAGCTCACCCATCACTGATGTTAAATTGACTGGCCTGTAGTTGCTTGGGTTTATCTTCAAAACCTATTTGAGTCAAAGGCACAACATTTGCAATTCTCCAGTCCTCTGGCACCTCCCCAGTAAAAGTCTAACTCAGAATTCATTATTTTTTGCCTTATTTTGACTCTTCCCATTAACTTATTGTTTTCTATTCTAGTAGTATCTGTCACTCCCATGGTTTTGTGCATTCTAGTATTATTCTAATATTTTGTCCTAGTTCCAAAATGTCTGTCAAATAAATTAAAAACACCTCATCTGAATGTGGTGCTATAAACAGCCGCAGAGGGCCCATTTGTTTCTTCAAACCCATGCAGACACTGAGGGAATCAGAAAACTCCACACAGATAGTCAGCCAAGGCCAAGCTGAAAAAAACCAAAGAGGAAGAGAGATTGCAATCCCATTTGCGGCTAAGAGGGGACCTAATCGAAACATATAAGACGATTAGAGGTTTAGATAGGGTGGACAGTGATAGCCTTTTTCCTAGGATGGAAAAAGCTAGCACGAGGGGACACAGCTTTAAATTAAGGGGTGATAGTTATAGGACGGATATCAGAGGTAGGTTCTTTACCCAAAGGGTGGTTCGGGAGTGGAATGCCCTGCCTGCAGCAGTTGTAGATGCGCCAAGTTTGGTGGCGTTTAAGAGGTTAGTTGATAAGTATATGGAAGAGAAGGGAATGGTTTAGTTTGGAGAGGCATTGCTTTTTATATTGGTCGGCGCAACATCGAAGGCCGAAGGGCCTGTTCTGTGCTGTAATGTTCTATGTTCTATATGTGGAAGCACCATCGTTGGATCTGACATTTACATGGATCAGCTCATAATCTGGCATTACTCATTTGGAAGAGACAATAAAAGAACAGTATTATATAATTGGAGAAAAAACTGAAACACAAAGGGACTTGGGGGAACTTGTGCACAGAACACAGAACATCAGCACACTGGTGCAGCAGGTAAACAGAAAGCCTAATGAATTGCTGGCCCTTATTTCAAGTGGCTGGAATACAAGACAAGGGAAGTACTGTTGCAATTGTACAAGGTACGCCTGTAACCACATCTGGAATACTATGAGCAGCTTGGGTCACCTTATTTCATTGGAGGCTGTAGCAGAGCCCCTGTTAAAGGGCTTTTAAGCCAAAATAGATTAGTTAGGTTCTATAATGTGCCTTATATATGCCAAAGGTATCACAATGTGCCTCCTATGTATATCATGCAAAGGTATGGTTCATTAACTACAGTAATGGATTTTAACAAATGTTGTAACTTTGAAAGTTTTATAGGTATTTGTGAGTCTTGATCAAAAGTCTTGATCATTATGCCTTGGCATAATGGGAAAAAGTGAAATCAGACAAGTGAAATCGACTGGAGAATTGCTGAGATAATGAGTGACTAGAATGTTAAAGTGCAAGTGCAACAAATGGAAGTATTTAATTTTTGCTGATAAAGGAACGGCCAGCCAGACAAGAAAAGTGACTCCTTATCAAGTCTTATGCTATGACATCAGTCTGATGTGCATAAGTAGGTTGTTAAGCGATAAAGGAAGGATGTTTGGGTCCAATTAGATAATGAATTCCTAATTGTGCCAAGAGATAGAATGCTTTTGGCCAAGGTAAATGATATGTATTATTGTAACTGAACCATCCAGTCTTTTTGACAGATTGGGCAGGGAATACAAACCTTCGAAAATGGTACATCAACAGTGCTCATGTGATGTAACTTAAGAAGTTGGAATCCTTTCTGCATCTCTTTCCCAATATCTATTGGTCAAACAAAGACATATCTTTGAATCAGGACACTGAGTTTGCAAGTCCTTGTGTTTAGCTTAAGTTTTAGTAATACACAACCTCAAAAGAAAACCCCCCATCAACAGAAGCAGATCAGAGAAGTTCATTCAGATGATTCCCCATTATAGATGAATTGTCTTGAGGTTAGGACACTGCTCATTGAAATTTAGAAGGATGACAGGTGATCTCATTCAAACACACAGGATTCTTAAGGGGCTTGACAGGTAAATGCTGAGGTGATCTTTCTCTTTATGGGAGAGTCTAGGACCAGAGGGCATAATCTCAGAATAAAAGGGGTCAATTTAAGACTGGAATGAGGAGTAATCTCTCTCAGAAGGTTCAGAGTCTTCTCTTCGGAATTCCTTGCCACAGAGAGCCATGGGATCAGAGTCCTTGTGTATATTTAAGATTGAGATAGATAGATTTTTGAATAGCAAGGGAACCAAGAGTTCCTTTGGGGAAAAGGCATAAAAGTGGATGTGAGAAATGTCGGATCAACCATGATCCTATTGAATGTCAGGTGGAGTAGGTTCGAGGAGCTGAGTAGCCTTCTCCTGTCAATATTTCTTATGCAGTTCCTGCTATTCTGCATCATGAGAAATCTCACTATCTGAGCCTTTTCATCCTGTTTGTCCTTCCTTAGTGAAATGACAATGAACTGCCCTCTTCAGGAGTAGATGACCTCCCAGATGCTGCAATGAAAAGCATATTGTTTTAAAGCATCAAGATAAATAAGTCTCCCGGACTGGATGGGACGTACCCCAAATTACAGTGGGAGACAAGGGAAAAGATTACAGAGCCTCTGGCGACGATCTTTGTGTCGTCGATGGAGACAGGAGAGGTTCCAGGAGATTGCAGATGTGGTTCCTATATTCAAGGAAGGGAATAGGGATAGCCCAGGAAATTACCGACCAGTGAGTCTAACCTCAGTGGTTGATAAGCTGATGGAGAAGATCCTGAGGGACAGGATTTATGAACACTTACAGAAGTTGTATACTCAAAAGTAGCCAGCATAGCTTCATCAAAGGCAGATCATGCCTTACGAGCCTGGTTGAGTTCTTCAAAAATGTGAAGGAAGAATGGTACATGTGGTTCATGTGGACTTCAGCAAGGCGTTCGATAAGGTCCCCCATGCAAGACTTTTTGAGAAAGTGAGAGGACTTGGGATCCAAGGGGCTGTTGCCTTGTGGATCCAGAACTGGCTTGCCCGCAGAAGGCAGAGAGTGGTTGTAGATGGGTCTTTTTCTGCATGGAGGTTGGTGACCAGTGGAGTGCCCCAGGGATCTGTTCTGGGACCCTTGCTGTTTGTCATTTTCATAAATGATCTGGATGAGGAAGTGGAGGGATGGGTTGGTAGGTTTGCCAATGACACGAAGGTTGATGGTGTTGTGGATAGTTTGGAGGGATGTCTGAAGTCGCAGCATGACATAGATAGGATGCTAGATTGGTGGAGAAGTGGCAGATGGACTTCAACCTGGGTAAATGTATAGTGGTCTATTTTGGCAGGTCAAATGAGGTGAAGGAATATAATATCAAGGGTAAGACTCTTAGCAGTGCAGAGGATCAGAAGGATCTTGTTGTCCCCGTCTATAGAACTCTTAAATCGGCCTCGCAGGTAGAGAACGTGGTGAAGAAGGCATATGGTGTACTGGCCTTCATCAATCGAGGGATTGAGTTTAGGAATCGGGAGATAATGCTGCAGCTTTATAAGACCCTAGTCAGACCCCACTTGGAGTACTGTGCTCAGTTCTGTGCTCATTACAAGAGGGAAGTGGAAGCTATTGAGAGGGTGCAAAGATGATTTACAAGGATATTGCCTAGATTGGACGACATGCCTTACGAGGATAGGTTGAGAGAGCTCAGTCTTTTCTCCTTGGAGAGATGAAGGACAAGAGGTGACCTGATAGAGTATACCATGATGAGAGGTACAGATCGGGTGGATTTTCAGAGGCTTTTTCCCATGGCTAAAATGGTTGCTATGAGAGGACACAGGTTTAAGATGCTGGGGAGTAGGTACTGAGGAGAGTGAGGGGTAAGTTTTTCACTCAGATGGTAGTGGGTGAGTGCAATTGGCTGCCGTTGGTGGTGGTGGAGACAGATTCGATAGGATCTTTTAAGCAACTTCTGAATGAGTACATGGGACTTAATAGGTAAGCCTAGTAGGTAGGGACTTGTGGACCGAAGGACCTGTTTATGCTGTAGTTTTTCTATGTTCTATTTTGTTGCTGCTGTTCCTGCTCCCACATGGAATGGCCCAAAAGTGTAAAAATTGACTTCTACGGCTAATGGTCAGGTTGCCCTCTTTGTGCTGTGGGTCTTAAGGGTGAGTTGAAGGAGGTGACAATCATCAGTGGCGTTGCATCATAATATCATCAGTTCCAGTGCTTCCAGTGAGCATAGAGATGCCTGTGCAAGTACCCATTTCAAGAAGTGATTGATGACATCAGGAGGGCGACTGGCTTCTGTAGTGTCACTACCTGAATTTCACACCCTGATTTTGATAACATTAAGGAAAGAAAAGATCAACAAGTTCAAGAATCCTACTTTTCGAGTTAATGCACCCTCTTTAATGGAGTATTTCTCTAAATAAACTTAAAAAAATGAAAAGAACATGCTCCCAAACTAGTTAGGTAGTAAAATAATGCTTTGGTACTCAAACTTTGTCTAGACACAAGTAAAAATTGAACCATAGAATCCCAGCAGTGTAGAAGGAAGCCACCCGGCCCATCAAGTCTGCACCAATTCTCCAAAAGAACATTCCATGCAGGCCCGTTCTCCTGCCCTATCCCCATAACTCCACCATTTATTGTGGCCAATCCACTGACGTACACATCATCTTAACACAAAGAGGAAATTAAACACAGCCAATCCATCAAACCTGCACATCTTTGGACTGTGGAAGGAATCAAAGCACTCAAAGGAAACCCATGCAAACATGGGGTGAATGTGCAGACTCCATATAATTACCGAACACTGAAATCAAACTCATGCCACCGAGAAAGCAATAGTTTCCTGCAATTTTTAACACTACCATTTTCTTTCCCTCTTTAGTTCATGCTCCATTCTTTTCTTTGCCTTCATATTTTTAATCCCAATCTCTAGTGCCCCATTTTTTTCTCTATTTTGTGCCAATAGCTCTTTTTTGCGTGCTTACAAAACACCAATAACTGAATCTGTAACTCACCTGGTGGTATTGTACGGAAGGATCTAACAAACAATAGTGAATAATTGTGGTCATTCCTTCAAGGAGAGTGAGGATCATGTCTGGGCCAATGCTCACAGCCATCCAAACGGGCCTTTATAAAATCAGAAAAAATAGATTAAAAGTTTATTGTGGGCTACTATTTTGAAAACACCGAGACAAACACTGCTATAATTGTACAAAATTACAACTTTGAATCAGTATCAGATTACACTGGGGTTGTTATGACACTACATTCATTGGCTGCTTATATTCAATCCCAGCCCAGTTATTACTTTAGTTTTGGAAATGTATCAATTTCTAATTCTAGTAGTAGATCTTAATTTCAACCTATTACATTTAGTAAATATTTCAGTAATTAAGATACAATTGTTTTCTTGTTTTTGCTACAATCCAAGGAACTGAACATAAATAGAGATAAAAGCAACTCACTGCAGAACCAGGGATTTGAAACAAAAACAGAAGATGCTACAAAATCTCAGCAGGTTTGACAGCATCTGTGGAGAGAGAATAGAACCAAGATATCAAGCCTGGATGACTCTTTGTCAGAGCCAAGTCATCCAGAGTAAGTCTGCTTTTATAATAGCTAAAATTTTGAATTATTTATTGATATAGCTATGCTCATGATTTTGATCTTACTCATTATTCCACTGCTCCAAGCATACCCTCCTACCCCCGACTTAAATCCTCTTTTGAAATCAAGATCCATCGCTAGGTAAGTTTTTTTCCCAAGAGTCACATATGTGAAAGTTGTTACATTTAGAAGTTTGTTCCCCACTTCTTTGTGCAACACATTTGTGCAATAATGAAGCTGGTGGAAAACATATATCTCTTCTATTCTAAATTTAAGATTTTGGCATTTCTCAAATATGGAACTCCTCTACTCATTGATTATTCAACTGGTTTGACAATCCAAAGATTTTTAAAATTAAAGCAAGGGATCATGGCTGGCACTGTGGCACAAAGGTTAGCCCTGCTACCTCACAGCGCCAGATACCCAGGTTCAATTTCAATCTTGGGTGACTGTGTGGAGTTTGTATGTTCTCCTATGTCCGTGCAAGTTCCTCCAGGTGCTCTGGCTTCCTCCCACAGTCCAAAAGATTGGCAGGTTAGATGGATTGACCCTGCTAAATTGCCCCTTAGTGTTCAGAGACATGTAGGTTGGGGGAGGGGGAGGATTAGCAGGTAAATACATGAGGTTACAGGAATAGGGCCTGGTTGGGATGGTCTGTTAGTGCAAATTTGATGGGCCGAATGGCCTCCTTCTGCTCTATAGAGACTTTATGATGTAGCCATAAACTTTCATCTCACTTTCATTCTTGATAGTACTCTGCACTATTGACATATAATTTCAAGAAATGAGGTAATAGTGGATCATACGAGCCTGCACCTCTATTCAATATGATCATTCTGATCTTCTGCCTCAACTCCACTTTCCAGCCCATTCCTCATATTCTTTGATTCTGTGAGAGACCAAATAAATATTTCAGCCTTAAATACATTAAGCAATGAAGTATTCACAACCTTCTGGGCTAAACAATTTCAAAGATTCACCATCCTCTAAATGATGAAATTTCTCCTCATTTCAGTCCTAAATGATTGTCCTTTTTCTTGCTCAGTTAGCTTCTTTGAAACATCTGTGTCTTTCTCGCAACTTATTTTCAGCTAGCTTTGTACTGTCAGCGAAAATGGATACAATACCCTTGGTCTTTTCATCTAATCAATTAAGATTCTAAATAACTGAGGTACAGCAATGTTATATGAGTTGCAGTTGCCACTTGAAAATGCCCATTTATCCTTATTCTCTGCTTCCTGCCGATTATTCAATCAGATCTCTGTTATCACTACAGCTTCCTATTTCCAAGTGGCCATTTATACCTGGAGCTCACCAACCTTCTTGATCATGCTCCATGCATTCACCTACATGCACAGCAGAAGTTATTGTATTCCAGCTTCCACTGATCCTACCTAGTATCTATTTCTTCCTCTATACACTTCCTCCAGTTTACATGCACCTTCTTTTCCTCTCTAATGTTTGCTTGGTTCCTACCCTCTCCCAAGTATCCAGAAATTTTTTTTGCATCGACAGCACATGGTGTAACTGCAGTCTCTTTTCTCAAATCTTTCATCAGCATTAGGTACTGTTTGCATCTGGTGCAGTCTCACCACATCTGGCGTTAGAAAGTGCTTTAGAATTCAATTGTATTTGGGAAGAAACTCTACTTATAGTTGAAGCAAGATTAAAACCTTCAAAGGCCAACCCATGGGAAGCAATTGGCCTAGATGGGGTAGCCAGATGTGCATTGATGTCCTGCATGGATCAGCTGGTGGAGGTATTCACAGACATCTTTAATCTCTTTTTACAACAATCTGAGATCTCTATTTACTTCAAGAAGGCAACCATCATCCTGGTATCTAAGGAAAACCAAGCAGCGTGCCTTAATAACTATTGACCAGTGGCTCTGACATCCATTATTATGAAGTGCTTTGAAAGGTTAGTCATGGCATGAATCAATTCCAGCCTCCTGGACTACGTGGATCCACTACAGATTGCCTACTGCATCAACAGGTCCAGAACAGATGTCCTGCCCTCAACCGGTCCAGAACAGATGCCTGCCCTCAACCCTGGAACACCAAGATAACAAGGAAACCCATGTCAGAGTCCTATTTATTGGCTACAGCTCAGCCTTCAACACTATTTTTCCCACGAAACATCTCCAAACTCCGTGGCCTGGGCTTTGACACCTTCCTCTGCAACTGAATCCTGAACTTCCTAACCCACAGACCACAATCAGTAAGGATACGCAACAACACCCCCTCCACAATCATCCTCAACACTGATGCCCCACAAGGCTGTGTTCTCAGCCCCCTACTATTCTCCTTATATGCCTATGACTACGCAGCCAAATTCCCCTTCAATTCAATTTTCAAGTTTGCTGATGACACTGCCGCAGTGGGTTGGATCTCAAACAGTGATGAGACAGAGTACAAGAATGAGACAGGAAATCTGGTGAACTGTGTAGCAACGATAATCTCTTCCTCAATTTCAACAAATCAAAAGGAGATTGTCATCAATTTCAGGAATTGTAAAAGGAGAACATGTCCCTGTCCACGTCAATGGGGATGAAGTAGAAAGAGTCGAGAGCTTCAAGTTTTTAGGTGTCCAGATCAACAATCTGTCCTGATTCTCCCCAAGCTGACACTGTAGTTAAGAAAGCTGACAAACACCTCTACTTCCTCAGAAGACGAAGGAAATTTGGCATATCAGCTACGACTCACCAACATTTATAGATGCACCATAGAAAGCATTCTTCCTGGATGTATCACAACTTGGTATGGCTCCTGCAGCGCAAAACCTCAAAGAACTATAAAAGGTCGTGAATGTAGCCTAATCCATCACGCAAATAAGCCTCCCATCTATTGACTCTATCTATATTTCCCACTGCCTCAGAAAAGCAACCAGCATAATTAAGGACTAATGGACCCCGGAGATTCTCTCTTCCACCTTCTTTATTCGGGAAAAAGATACTACGCAGCCAAATTCCCCTTCAATTCAATTTTCAAGTTTGCTGATGACACTGCCGCAGTGGGTTGGATCTCAAACAGTGATGAGACAGAGTACAAGAATGAGACAGGAAATCTGGTGAACTGTGTAGCAACGATAATCTCTTCCTCAATTTCAACAAATCAAAAGGAGATTGTCATCAATTTCAGGAATTGTAAAAGGAGAACATGTCCCTGTCCACGTCAATGGGGATGAAGTAGAAAGAGTCGAGAGCTTCAAGTTTTTAGGTGTTTTTAGGTTTTTAGGTGTTTGCAGGTCCTATGAAGAGAGGTTGAAGGATTTGAGGTTGTTTTCGTTAGAAAGGAGGCGGCTAAGAGGGGATCTTATTGAAACATATAAGATGATTAGAGGTTTAGATAGGGTGGACAGTGATAGCCTTTTCCTAGGATGGAGAAAGCTAGCACGAGGGGACACAGCTTTAAATTAAGGGGTATGAGTTATAGGACGGATATCAGAGGTAGGTTCTTTACTCAAAGAGTGATTAGGGAGTGGAATGCCCTGCCTGCAGCTGTTGTAGATGCGCCAAGTTTGGTGGCGTTTAAGAGGTTAGTTGATAAGTATATGGATGAGAAGGGAATGGTTTAGTTAGGAGGGGCATTGCTTTTTATTTTGGTCGGCACAACATCGAAGGCCGAAGGGCCTGTTCTGTGCTGTATTGTTCTATGTTCTATGTTCTATACAAAAGTCTGAGGTCATGTACCAACCAACTCAAGAACAGCTTCTTCCCTGCTACTGTCAGACTTTTGAATGGACTTACCTTGCATAAAGTTGATCTTTCTCTACAACCTAGCTATGACTATAACACTACATTCTTTTCACTGTATGTTAGTACCTGTGACAATAATAAATCAAATCAAACACCGTGAGCGCACACACTCACTCACTGTGCCCATGCTCACACACACTTGCCACACTGTGGTGATATAATCAAGGCCTAGCTTTAAAGCCAATTGGATATCCTAAATTAAAGCACTGGGCATATTAAAATCAAACATAGTCAAAGCTCAGGTAGGTCAGACTTGACTAAGGTCAGATACAAAAACACAAACAGATCAGGGCCTGTTCCATAAATCACCCAAAGATCTTGCACTACATTGAGACCCAGCAGGAGATCATCGCATCCCACTGAAATACACTGGCCTGTTATTAGAAGATGATGTTAGAAGCCCAGATCGGGCTAGACTTCCTGCAGTTATCTTACATTGCAATAGGTTACATGTAAACACCACCATAGAGATGGACACTGGGGGAAGGCCCTGGTGTCCTGTCAGGCAGATATCAAGAAACCCATTGGGTTTTCAAATTGGAGACCCATGACTAGCAGTGTGCCTCAGGGTTTGGTGCTGGGTCCACTGTTATTTGTTATTTACATTAATGATTTGGATGAAAATGTAGGAGGCATGGTTAGTAAGTTTGCAGATGACACCAAGATTGGTAGCATAATAGACAGTGAAAGACGTTATCTCCAATTGCAACAGGGTCTTGATTAATTGGGCCAATGGGCTGACAAATGGCAGATAAAGTTTAATTTAGATAAATGCAAGGTAATGCATTTTGGTAGATTGAACCAAGGCAGGAATTACTTAGTTAACGTAGGGCACTGGGGAGAGTTACAGAACAAAGATCTAGGAGTACAGGTTCATACCTCCTTGAAAGTGGAGTCACAGGTGGGCAGAGTGGTGAAGACGACATTCAGCATGCTTGGTTTCATTGGTCAGAACATTGAATACAAAAGTTGGGACGTCTTGTTAAAGTTGTGCAAGACATTGGTATGGCCACACTTAGAATACTGTGTACAGTTCTGGTCACCCTATTACAGAGAGGATATTACTAAACAAGAAAGAGTGCACAAAAGATTTACTAGGAAGCTATAGGATTTGATGTTTTCAGTAATAAGGAGAGGTTGGATAGATTGGGATATTTTTCTCTGGAGCCTAGAAGCTTTGGCTGGGCAGGTAGAGGTCTATAAAATAATGAGGGGCATAGATCAGCCAAATAGTCAATATCTTTTCCCAAAGATAGGGGGGTCTAAAATTAGAGAGCATAGGTTTAAGGTGAGAGGGAAGAGATACAAAAATGCCCAGGGGGCAATTTTTTCACACAGAGAGTGGTTGAGTGTCTGGAATAAACTGTCAGAGGTAGTAGTAGAGGCTGGTACAATTTTATCTTTCAAAAAGCATTTAGACAGTTACATAGGTAAAATGGGTGTTGAGGTATATGAGTCAATTGCGGACAATTGGGACTAGCTTCAGGGTTTTAAATAAAAAGGGCAGCATGTACAAGTTGAGCCGAAGGACCCGTTTGCATGTTGTCAATCTCTGTGACTCTATTGGAGCCCTCTCCTGAGACTTCATTGGCTGGAAGCCAGAGAAGTTTCTGGAAAGGCAGGGAGGGAGGGGGATAAAGATATGCATCTCAGGCACATCAGGAGCGAAGACTCAACAAGGAAGGCAATCTTGATCATCTGGAAGAGAAGGGAAAAGCTGCATTGTGACTTAACCTCATGATGATGCATCAAAGGGACTCAGGGAATCAGGCCTGCAGTTTAACCAAATCACCTCTGCAGGTAGTACACTTGAATCTGAGGTATTCTCATGTTTTATGTGGGTAATTAAAGGGTTAATAGTATTATTATTAATAAACTTATTGAACCTTTACTTTGTCTTTTGTCCATTTTGCAAATAAGGATACCAGGTAAACTTTTGACTAAGTAAACCGGTCAAAAATATCTGACATTTTACAGTACAACAAACAGCACACACACCAACAGATTGCCAACCTTCTCTTTGCTTCACCTGTCCCTCTCCCCCTTTTTCAACAGCATAGGGAAGATGGTGGCATACTGGTATTGTCACTGGATTAATAATCCAGATACTAAAGGTAATGCTTGTGGTCCCAGGTTCAAGTTTGCAGATTGTGGAATTTGGAATTAAAAATCTAATGGTGACCATGAAACCATTGTTGATTGTCAAAAAACCCAAGTGGTTCACTACTGTCCTTTAAGGAAGGAAATCTGCCATCCTTAGCTGATTTGGTTTACACATGTGACTCCAGTCTACAGCAATGTAGCTAACTCTTAACTGTCCCTTCAAGGGTAATTAGGAATGGGCAAAAAATGCTGGCCCAACCAGAGACACCCACGTCCCATGAATAAATAAAAGAAAACTAAAACCCATCATGTTTTAACCGCTTCTCAGTTCTGAAGAAAAATCATATTAGACTTGAAGCATTAATTCTGTTTCTCTCACCACAAATGCTGCCAGACATGATGTGTTTCTATTTCAATTCAGTGACTCTTCCATGTTTTCTAATAGAAGTAAAAGTTACAGTCTTTTGAGCCAGGAAACCGGGATTTTATGCGGAAGGGCAATATGCAGATGAGAAAAAACAAGGAATGAAGGACACATCACTGGGGAACACCAGAGGGAACAGTACAAAAGTGTGAAAAGACAAGGCAAGGCTTGAGGAATGAGTCAGTCTACTCTGTTCTCTCACTTCTGCTACAATCATTTTTCAATTAGGAATTTTATAACATTCCAGAATCAACATCAAGTTGTACAACTTCAGATCATAACCGCAGCTCCCATTTTTTCCAGAAAGCGATATTGATAATAATTCTGATCTTCATTTAAGTAATATTCCAACTCCTATCTTTTCCTTTCCTCTGTACTTGCTTAAAATCCTAACAACATCCACAACATATTCCATTACTAATGAAGCGTTATGGACCCAGAATACTTGACTGCTTCTCTCTCTGCTAACGCAACCTAATCTGTTAAGTATTTTCGGCATTTTCTGTTTATTACAAAAATTAGACTTTGTCTTCAACGTCTGATACTCTGAGTGTAATTATAATTCTTAACTGAGAAAAAATGAACTGGTAAATTGGATAAGGTGGCTTTATGCAACATCTACCCTTATAAGGCAGCATTTTAATTTTTGTGCTCAGCAGGTAGTTTTCTCCAGAACCTACTAAACTGGATTCACAATGTGTGGAATAAAGACTGATTCTTATCAAAAGCAATTAAACATAGCAAAACAAGTCAAGAATTTTAACAGTACATACCTGCTGTTTGACATTCCAGATTCATATTTATACTGATGAATTAGATTGTCCAAATTTCGGCAAAGTTGTAACGTCACAGCTGTCACCATCTTTTGCAGTACTTTCCCCATATATGGAAGGGTTGATGTTATCAACCCAATCCACTGAGAGTCCATTTTACAGGAAAAGGGTTGATTTAATGCCTTAATTACAGCAGAGATGAACATTCCCTGAGAAGTAATTGGTTGGGAGTGCAGATATTGTAAGGAAGTTAAAGGCTGTTGTGGATTACTATTCTCTAGGTCAGAGGTGACAAATTCATATCCTGTCTCACTATCTTCAGATGCAACCATCACTCTGTGCTCCAAGACAATCAAACGCTGCACCAGCTTTAGCAGCTGAGCCTGCAATGTGCTGCAATTGTCAATTTCATCTGCTGAAAAGTTGATGATACTATCCTCAGATAAACCCTCTTCGATGGCCATAACATTCTTTCCAGCTGTTCTTAGATAATGCCATTTCTGTGCGCTGAAGACAGAGGAAAGCAAGCAATGAAGGACTACCTTCTGAACTTTGCATTTCAACAACATGTCAGAGATAAAGCTGGCAAAACCTTTGGCTGAACTTTCAGTCACTTTTGCCAATTCAGTAAAAAGTAAGGTGAGGATCTGTATGCTCACAATTTGTAAATTTTGATTTCCAGAAAGGTCCTGTTGAGTCACTTTTACATGGGCTGGATAGTAGCTTCTCATAAAGTACAAGCAGAGAGAGATAATAATTTCTATGTACATTGAACTACGGAAAGCATGGCTAGAATCAAGTGGAATGTGACTGTAAAAGTCCCTGCCCATGACAGAAATTCGGTGCCTGGCCATCAGATTCTGGAGTAGAGAGAGCTGTGGAGTGTAGGTATTATTTACACTAGTGGTGGAAATGGCACTCACAAATCCAACTGGATTTGCTTTCAAGATAGATTCAATAGCAGACAGAGCATGTAAAGCCCTTGCGGAGTCACACACTTGAAGATAAAGCAAAACATGCTGGTATAAAGGATGAATATGAAATTTTGAAGTTTTCCAGACTCCTGGAGATCCAATATCACTCTCAATTTCAGAAATTTCACCTTCACCACAGCTGTACCAATTCTCTAGATCCAAGCTATCACCAAAAGACACATTAGGTGGTTTCATTTTTTCATTCTGTGCCTTCTTTTTATCATCTTCCTTCTTTTTGTTTACTTTTATTTTGGGCTTTGCACCAGGTGGTTTAGGAAAATCTTTGATACCAAGTTCTTTGTCAGAAGGTTTCTCCTTAACTTTGCCTTGGAGTCCTAAATGGTTACCAGTAGGGCTTTTCTTTAGTGACTGCATCTCTTCTGCAGAGAGACTGTATTTAGATGAAGGATCTTCAGATATTGTAATTGATGGTGAAGATTTGGGTCTACTTAAGCTTTCAGACATGGTCCCAATGCCATCATCAGATGAAGATAACACATTTTCAGGATTGTTACACTTAACCATTCCATTCATGGAACTTCTTATATGCAGGCTTTTACTTTCATTTTGAAAAGAACTCTCTACTGGTGGTGTGCTATCTCTTGACCCTAGTACATTGGTTTCACTCTCAGCTGGAACCTGACACGCTAGAGATTCAGACTTGTCTTT
Organism: Sphyrna mokarran; assembly: GCA_024679065.1. Classification (NCBI taxonomy): domain Eukaryota; kingdom Metazoa; phylum Chordata; class Chondrichthyes; order Carcharhiniformes; family Carcharhinidae; genus Sphyrna; species Sphyrna mokarran. The sequence goes on along the minus strand of JAGIQG010000012.1, from coordinate 29,647,792 downwards.
CAATCCATCCACAACACTGTTGATCAAATGTGAAACCACTTGCTGCACAATAACATCCACTGAATCTTCTGACCAAATCCGTGAATTCCCATTAGTCGTAGCTCTGCCCATGCTTAATGGTTCTGCCTCATAACTGCTGTTATCTCCTGTTGAGGACTGGGAACAACCAGATTCTGAACTATGTAGGATTTCTGTGTGTTGCTCTTGTAAGTCGAAGTCTGAAACTCCAAATGGTAGGGTTTCACTACTTGTGCTCAGCATAGACAACCTGTCACTCAGAGGGTTTACTGTGAAACTGAAGTTCTCCATTTCTTCTGCACCTAAATGTTTATTAATAGTTCCTTTAGAAGTTGGGTGTTTTCCAGAGTCAAAGAATAGGTGTCCAAAAACTGGGATAAATGATACCAAAAAGAAAGTTAACCACGATTTTCTTTAGTCAAGGTTGTTAACAAGCTCTAACATAAATAATAATTTAGAAATACAAATACTACCAATTAGAATTATTATTAAATCCTTGTCAATTCCAACAAATTAGGTTTATTTTTTGTCTGCAAACTGAACACCTCAGATAGAGAAATAGATAACAGTCTTCAACTGTAAAGTATGTGATAACCAAGTGGGGGAAACCTTCAGATTTTCAAAAGTATTTTTCCCTGCTTAGCCCTTTTATTTTGAACAAATATCACTTTAAGAAGTCTCACAATACCAGGTTAGAGTCCAACCAGTTTATTTGATAGTAATCTTACAATCACTTTTGGAAACAGTGTTCCTTTGTCAGGTGTGTGGAAAATTCTGATCAGAGAAGGGCATATAAAGTCACACACAGTTTACAGAATACTGGTTAGAATGCAAGTCTTTACAGTTAACCTGCTATTCAAGTTTAGATGCAGACAATGTGAGTGGAGATAGCATTAGCATAGGTTAAAGAGATGTGTACTGTCTCCAGACAGGACAGTAAGTGAGATTTTACAAGCCCAGGCAAGTCATGGAGGTTACAGATAGTGCGACATGAACCAAAGATCCCGGTTGAAGCCACGCTCACGTGTGTGGAACTTGGCACAGTCTCTGCTCAGCGTCTTTGTGCTGGGTGTATCGTAAAGGCCGCCTTGGAGAAGTCTACTTAATGTGCTGCAGGAAAGGATGGCCGAAGCAAGGTACGTTGGGGAGACCAAGCAAACTCTACAACAATGGATGAATGAACATCGCTCGACAATTACCAGGCAAGACTGTTCCCTTCCCGTTGGCGAACACTTCAGCGATCACGGGCATTCAATCTCTGATCTATGGGTAAGTGTTCTCCAAAACAGCCTTCACGACACACGACAGTGCACAGTCACTGAGCAGAGACTGATAGCCAAGTTCCGCACACATGAGCATGACCTCAACCAGGATCTTGGGTTCACGTTGCACTATCTGTAACCCCCATGACTTGCCTGGGCTTGTAAAATCTCACTTACTGTCCTGTCTGGAGACAATGCACATCTCTTTAACCTATGCCAATGCTATCTCCACTCACAATGTCTTCATTTTTAAGACTTAAATAGCAAGTTTGCTGTAAAGACATGCATTCTGATCAGTATTCTGTAAATTGGGTGGCTTTATATGCCCTTCTCTAATCAAACTTCCACATACCTGACGAAGAAACACCGTTTCTGAAAGCTTATCAGATTACTATCAAATAAACTAGCACGAGGGGACACAGCTTTAAATTAAGGGGTGATAGTTATAGGACGGATATCAGAGGTAGGTTCTTTACCCAGAGGGTGGTTAGGGAGTGGAATGCCCTGCCTGCGGCAGTTGTAGATGCGCCAAGTTTGGTGGCGTTTAAGAGGTTAGTTGATAAGTTTATGGAAGAGAAGGGAATGGTTTAGTTTGGAGGGTCATTGCTTTTTTCATAATTGGTCGGCGCAACATCAAAGGCCGAAGGGCCTGTTCTGCGCTGTAATGTTCTATGTTCTAAACTAGTTGGACTCTAACCTGGAGTTGTGAGACTTCTTACTGTGTTTACCCCAATCCAACACCAGCATCTCGACATCACAAATACCACTTAACAGGAGATACAGAACTTGAGTATTGCTGAAAAGCGCTGTTAAAATTGTTCATCTTGCACTCATCAAGACAGATACATGTAATGTTAATTTCAAAGGGAACAACATATCCTGTCCTCTGCAGGCAGCAAAAACATGTCCAGATACTGCATCTTCTTTGAATTGAACAAAAGCGTGGAACACAATATCTCCCTGGTGCATTCTCCATTGTAATAATGTCTTGAACCAGTATTGACTTGCCAACCAATCATTGTTTTTTTCATGCAATATAAACTGTGGCTGACTATGAAATTTGGTATTTTTGCATCTGTTCTCATGAGTCAGGCACCAAGCCTTTTTCAGAAGAAAAATGCTAAATACCTTCACAGTTGCAAATTAAACCTGAGCAGGCATAGGATTACAGAAAAACACCACAGATAATATTAGAGAGAGAGGGATTTCAAGGGGAATTTAATGCAAGCAGGAATTAGATTAATTTCAGAATAATTTGAATTCACACAGCACAGAAGATCACTATCACTGAAATGTTAATTAAATAAAATTCAAAGTATGTCAATAATCTGACTTTTCACATAACTGGATATTTACTTACCATCTACCCCATTAACTCCTCGCAAGTAATTAACAGCATCATCTTCAACAGGTGTACCCTTGGATTTACTTATGTGCCTCTCTATTTGCATTCGTTGCACAGAGATACGTTGGGTTTTTGGATGCAGCAGCAGTAGAAGCAGTGGCTCAAGGATCCTTGCAATGTCATGTCTCTGGATACATTGGTTCAGCCAAGCCTGAGCCACTGAACAGATGGAGCCATCCGTGCTGCTCAGGCTATCAAGCATTATGAAAAGAGACCTGCAAAAACAACAATTGACAGAAATTTAAATATAATTATACTTCGCAAATATCCAAATGGTCCAGTGATCATCAGAGACCTAAAAATGACTTAGAATCCAGCTGCAAATCATTGCTAATGGCCAGCTCTCACCAAAAACGATGCTGTAATTAAGGAAGAAACTGTTCCTGTTAGTGGAAGAGTGGAGAAGAGGGCACAGATTTGACATAATTGGTATAAGAAGCTACAGTGACATGAGGAAAGATTTCTTCACGCAGTGAGAGCTTAGGATCAGTGATTAGGACTGCTACCTCACAGTGCTAGGAAGCCGGGTTCGATTCCCAGCTTGGGTCATTGTGTGGAGTCTGCACATTTTTCTGTGTTCGTGTGGACTTCCTCCACTTGCTCCAGTTTCTCCCACATTCCAAAGAAGTGCTGATTAGGTGGATTGGCTGTGCTGAATTCTCATGAAATCTTGAGCAACTTTCTATTCTAGTAAGCAAATTAATGCTTACTATGTCTCCCCAAGGATAGTGGTCCTTGCTCATCCTTTTAACGATGTCTAAGTACTTCTTATAGTAGTCAAATGCTACGTTTTCTTCACAACTCCCCAAGTAAATTGCAATTGTATTGTTACTATCCTTTTGACAATACACCTCAATTTCTAACTGGTTTCTGTACCAACTGCTTGCCTATCTACAACTCAACCATGGCAGGTAATGAACTCTGTACAGCTGAGCAAATTTTCTGAGATCTAGCTTTAACATGAAGTTTTTCCCCCCGCAAGTTATCATTTCTGTTGTACCACAAAAATTCCAGTGAAAGACTCTTTGTAAATGAAAACATTCACAACTGGCTTTGGCCCAAGTACTTTCAAAGACAACAGTTTTCTGGTGACCTAGGCAGGTCTGCCATCAGGTGGTGGGTTCCTGGCAGTGCACTAGTGAACAACACAAATGGCCAATGACTTCAGTGGGATCAGAAGATCCCATTGGTGCCAATAGCGACCTACCTCCATCACCAGAAAACCAATCATAGGGAGCTGGAGAATCCCAGTCTCTGTGAGAACATCAAAATTTAATAACACGTTTAGTTTTGTGAAAGCTTGAGAATAACGAATACCAGCCCTTAAATTACATAGAACATAGAACATAGAACAATACAGCACAGAACAGGCCCTTCGGCCTTCGATGTTGTGCCGACCAAAATAAAAAGCAATGCCCCTCCTAACTAAACCATTCCCTTCTCATCCATATACTTATCAACTAACCTCTTAAACGCCACCAAACTTGGCGCATCTACAACAGCTGCAGGCAGGGCATTCCACTCCCTAATCACTCTTTGAGTAAAGAACCTACCTCTGATATCCGTCCTATAACTCATACCCCTTAATTTAAAGCTGTGTCCCCTCGTGCTAGCTTTCTCCATCCTAGGAAAAAGGCTATCACTGTCCACCCTATCTAAACCTCTAATCATCTTATATGCTTCAATAAGATCCCCTCTTAGCCGCCTCCTTTCTAACGAAAACAACCTCAAATCCTTCAACCTCTCTTCATAGGACCTGCCCTCCATACCAGGCAACATCCTGGTAAACCTCCTCTGTACCCTCTCCAATGCCTCCACATCTTTCTTATAATGTGGCGACCAGAACTGCACACAATACTCCAAGTGCGGCCGCACTAGAGTTTTGTACAGCTGCAACATGATGCTGCGGCTCCTAAATTCAATCCCCCTACCAATAAAAGCTAAGACTCCATAAGCCTTCTTAACAACTTTATCCACTTGACTGCCTACTTTCAGGGATCTATTGACACATACACCAAGATCCTTCTGTTCCTCAACACTATTAAGAGCCCTACCATTAGCCCTATACTCTACACATTTATTGTTCCTGCCAAAGTGCATTACCTCACACTTTTCCACATTAAACTCCATTTGCCACCTCTCGGCCCAGCTCTGCAACTTGTCCAAGTCACTCTGTAAACTAAACACCCCTCTTCACTATCTACCACACCACCAACTTTAGTATCATCTGCAAATTTACTGATCCATCCCTCAATACCCTCATCCAGATCATTTATAAAAATTACAAACAGCAGGGGCCCCAAAACAGACCCCTGAGGCACACCACTCGTCACCGAACTCCACGATGAATATCTCCCATCAACCACCACCCTCTGTCTTCTATCTGCCAGCCAATTCCTAATCCAATTAGCTAAATCACCCTCTATTCCACACATCTGCATTTTCTGTAGAAGTCTTCCATGGGCCACCTTATCAAAAGCCTTACTAAAGTCCATATATACTACATCAACCGCCTTACCCCCATCCACCTCTCTGGTCACTTTCTCAAAAAACTCAATGAGGTTAGTAAGGCATGACCTACCCTTCACGAAACCATGCTGACTATCCCCAATCAATTCATTTCTCTCTAAATAACTATAAATCCTATCCCTAATAATTCTCTCCAATACTTTGCCCACAACAGAAGTAAGACTCACTGGCCTATAATTCCCTGGAAGGTCTCTCTTCCCCTTCTTAACAATGGGACCACATTCGCTATCCTCCAGTCCTCCGGAACCACACCCGTAACCAACGAGGACCTGAAGATCAGAGCCAGAGGCTCTGCAATCTCCTCTCTTGCCTCCCAGAGAAAGAGACCAGAAACCACAAACCACAAACATCAATAATTCTGAATTCCATTTCAAAAAAATAAATTTGGAATGAGAAATGACTATTTAAAAAAAGGTAGAAAAATTATCAAGATTATTCCTTTCAGAGATGAAATAGAATTCATCTGTGCCCGTTGGATTAAATCTCAAGGAAGATTCCGAAAAATCTTTCACTGTTCCACAAATATATCAAATCAGGCTTCAGAAAACTTTTTTTGCACAACATATAGTAATCAACTTGGAGTTAAAAGGTCAATGTTTAAAATGCCATTACCTTTCAAATTCACTAACCTGTCAAAAGTGCGATTAAAAGAGGAAGACTTGTTGATAAGAAGGTCTCGAGTGATGTGCCAAAGTACTGAAAAATTGACATGTGCCTCCATACGCATTTTCTACAACAAAAGACGAGCACAATTTCAAACATAGGAACAGAAGACATAGTAACAGGAGTGGGTCATTTAGTATTTCAGACTGTTCTGCCATTCAATATCATGGCTGATTTTACAGTTTCAATTTCAATTCCACTTCGTAACTCCCTCCACCCCTGTCTACAATAACCCTTAACTTTGAGTCTCGACTATCAAAATAAATTAAACAAACCAGACTTCCCCACCCTCTGAAAATTCCATAGACTAATGACCCTCAGAAAAAAAAAATTCCTGCATCTACCTCTCCAGTCCTTCAGACTTATACAATTCAAATCAGACATCCAGTTTTGTTTGTATTCTTGATGCTTCAACACTGAAATGGAATAAGAAAATGTATACATAGAACATAGAACACTACAGCACAAACAGGCCCTTCGGCCCACGAGTTGCACCGATCACATCTATATCTACCAATCCACAGACCTATCTATAACCCCCTATCCCATTCGTTTCCATATACGCATCCAGAAGTCTTTTAAAAGACCCCAGTGAGTTCGCCTCAACAACCTCCGACGGCAGCCGATTCCATTCACTCACCACCCTCTGAGTAAAAAACTTACCCCTAACATCTCCTCTGTATTTGCTTCCCTGCACCTTAAATCTGTGTCCTCTCGTACTGACCATTTCCGCTCAGGGAAATAGTCTCAGAGTCCACCCTATCTATTCCTCTCAACATTTAATAAACCTCTATCAGGTCGTCCCTCAACCTATATCTCTCCAGTGAGAAGAGTCCCAGCTCCCCTTGTTCAAGAAGGGGAAGAGAGACCTTCCAGGGAATTATAGGCCAGTGAGTCTTACTTCTGTTGTGGGCAAAGTATTGGAGAGAATTATTAGGGATAGGATTTATAGTTATTTAGAGAGAAATGAATTGATTGGGGATAGTCAGCATGGTTTTGTGAAGGGTAGGTCGTGCCTTACTAACCTCATTGAGTTTTTTGAAAAAGTGACCAAAGAGGTGGATGGGGGTAAGGCGGTTAATGTGGTATATATGGACTTTAGTAAGGCATTTGATAAGGTGGCCCATGGAAGACTTCTGCAGAAAATGCAGATGTATGGGATAGAGGGTGATTTAGCTAATTGGGTTAGGAATTGGCTAGCAGATAGAAGACAGAGGGTGGTGGTTGATGGGAGATATTCATCGTGGAGTTCGGTGACAAGTGGTGTACCTCAGGGTCTGTTTTGGGGCTCCTGCTGTTTGTAATTTTTATAAATGATCTGGATGAGGGTATTGAGGGATGGATTAGTAAATTTGCAGATGACACTAAAGTCGGTGGACTGGTAGATAGTGAAGAAGGGGTGTTATAGTTTGCAGAGAGACTTGGACAAGTTGCAGAGCTGGGCCGAGAGGTGGCAAATGGAGTTTAATGTGGAAAAGTGTGATGTAATTCACTTTGGCAGGAATAACAAATGTGTAGAGTATAGGGCTAATGGTAGGACTCTTAATAGCGTTGATGAACAGAGGGATCTTGGTGTATGTGTGCATAGATCCCTGAAAGTTGGCAATCAAGTCGATAAGGTTGTTAAGAAGGCATATGGAGTCTTAGCTTTTATTGGTAGGGGTATTGAATTTCGGAGCCGCAACGTCATGTTGCAACTGTACAAAACTCTAGTGCGGCTGCACTTGGAGTATTGTGTGCAGTTCTGGTCCCGCATTATAAGAAAGATGTGGAGGCATTGGAGAGGGTACAGAGGAGGTTTACCAGGATGTTGCCTGGTATGGAGGGCAGGTCTTATGAAGAGAGGCTGAGGATTTGAGGTTGTTTTCATTGGAAAGGAGGCGGCTAAGAGGGGACCTTATCGAAACATATAAGACGATTAGAGGTTTAGATTGGGTGGACAGTGATAGCCTTTTTCCTAGGATGGAAAAAGCTAGCACGAGGGGACACAGCTTTAAATTAAGGGGTGATAGGTATAGGACGGATATCAGAGGGTTCCAAAGGGTGGTTCGGGAGTGGAATGTCCTGCCTGCAGCAGTTGTAGATGCGCCAAGTTTGGTGGCGTTTAAGAGGTTAGTTGATAAGTATATGGAAGAGAAGGGAATGGTTTAGTTTGGAGGGTCATTGCTGTTTATATTGGTCGGTGCAACATTGAAGGCCGAAGGGCCTGTTCTGTGCTGTAATGTTCTATGTTCTATGTCCCTCAACCTATCTTCATAAGGCATGCCTCCCAATCCAGGCAGCATCCTTGTAAATCTCCTCTGCACTCTCTCAATAGTCTCTACATCCTTCCTATAGTGAGGCGACCAGAACTGCGCACAATACTCCAAGTGGGGTCTGACAAGAGTCATATAGAGCTGCATCATTACCTCCTGACTCCTAAACTCAATTCCTCAAATAATGAAGGCCAGTACACCGTACGCCTTTTTCACCATTTCCTCCACCTGCGAGGCTGATTTAAGAGTCCTATGGACCCGGACCCCAAGATCCTTCTGCTCTACAACACAGCTAAGACTCCTATCCTTATATTGTATTCCTTCATCCCATTATTCCTGCCAAAATGGACCACTACACATTTATCTGCGTTGAAGTCCATCTGCCACTTCTCCGCCCAGTCTTGCATCCTGTCTATGTCCTGCTGCAACTTCTGACATCCCTCCAGACCATCCACAACACCACCGACCTTTGTATTGTTGGCGAACTTACTAACCCATCCCTCCACTTCCTCATCCAAGTCATTTATGAAAATGACAAATATCAGGGGTCCCAGAACAGATCCCTGGGGCACTTTTTTTTATTAAATCAATGAGTTTAAATTAATGTTTTTTTTCCAGAATAGATGATTGCAGGCAGTCGTGCTCCCTAAAGAGCCAGGTGCAAGAACTGCTGCTGCTTTGATAAAAATGACCTAGAACATAGAACATAGAACATTACAGCACAGAACAGGCCCTTCAGCCTTCGATGTTGCGCCGACCAATATAAAAAGCAATGACACTCCAAACTAAACAATTCCCTTCTCTTCCATATACTTATCAACTAACCTCTTAAACGCCACCAAACTTGGCACATCTACAACCGCTGCAGGCAGGGCATTCCACTCCCGAACCACCCTTTGGGTAAAGAACCTGCCTCTGATATCCGTCCTATAACTATCACCCCTTAATTTAAAGCTGTGTCCCCTCGTGCTAGCTTTCTCCATCCTAGGAAAAAGGCTATCACTGTCCACCCTATCTAAACCTCTAATCATCTTATATGTTTCGATTAGGTCCCCTCTTAGCCGCCTCCTTTCTAACGAAAACAACCTCAAATCCCTCAGCCTCTCTTCATAAGACCTGCCCTCCATACCAGGCAACATCCTGGTAAACCTCCTCTGTACCCTCTCCAATGCCTCCACATCTTTCTTATAATGCGGGGACCAGAACTGCACACAATACTCCAAGTGCGGCCGCACTAGAGTTTTGTACAGTTGCAACATGACGTTGCGGCTCCGAAATTCAATCCCCCTACCAATAAAAGCTAAGACTCCATATGCCTTCTTAACAACCTTCTCGACTTGACTGCCTACTTTCAGGGATCTATGCACATACACACCAAGATCCCTCTGTTCATCAAGACTACTAAGAATCCTACCATTAGCCCTATACTCTACACATTTATTATTTCTGCCATAGTGCATTACCTCACACTTTTCCACATTAAACTCCATTTGCCACCTCTCGGCCCAGCTCTGCAACTTGTCCAAGTCTCTCTGCAAACTATAACACCCCTCTTCACTATCTACCACTCCACCGACTTTAGTGTCATCTGCAAATTTACTAATCCATCCTTCAATACCCTCATCCAGATCATTTATAAAAATTACAAACAGCAGGGGCCCCAAAACAGACCCCTGAGGTACACCACTTGTCACCGAACTCCACGATGAATATCTCCCATCAACCACCACCCTCTGTCTTCTATCTGCTAGCCAATTCCTAACCCAATTAGCTAAATCACCCTCTATCCCATACATCTGCATTTTCTGCAGAAGTCTTCCATGGGCCACCTTATCAAACGCCTTACTAAAGTCCATATATACCACATCAACCGCCTTACCCCCATCCACCTCTTTAGTCACTTTTTCAAAAAACTCAATGAGGTTAGTAAGGCACGACCTACCCTTACCTAACCTTACTTACTTGGATATTGGAATATAGAGTAATATATCAAAAATTGCCCATAATGCAGTAGCAAGCCATAGATCAGCTAGCAGAATGGGCAAACAAACAGTAGATGGAATTTAATATATAGTATGACATTTTGACTGAAATAATAGGGAGAAGCAATACAGATTTATCACATAATTCCAAAGACTGCTCAAAGACAAAGGGTTCTGGGTTGCACGGGCATAAATTTTTGTAGGTGTCAGGACGTCGAGAGCAGTTAGCAAAGTTCATGGGATTGCATGTCTCATAAATAAGGGGAAGGAAGAAAAAAAAAAAAGCTGGTTAAGTTGAGCCTGGAAAAAGCTATGGTTAGGCTACAAATAGAATATTATTTCCAGTTCCGTCAGGGTCCATGGCAGGATTTCGAGGAGATTCACCAAAACAGTTCAGTGATGGGAGATTTTAGCTACCAAGTTAGGCTGGAAGAACTGGAATTGCTCCCCATGGAGCAGAGGAGGCTGAGAGAGATTTGATGAGATGCAAAACTTTAACAGGTTTAGATAAGGTAGACTTGTTCACATTAATGGATGGTACTGGGACTAGGGACAGAGACGCAAGGCTTTTGACAAGAGAGGAGGGAGGGTGTGAAAAAGGACTTTTTTACACAGTGAATGTTAATCACCTGGAATTCACTGCCTATAAGCAAAGTAGCACAGTGGTCAGCACGGTTGCATACTGATCAGTGCTGCTGCTTCTTAGCATGAGGGACCTGGATTCGATTCCTGCCTCAGGTGACTGTGTGCAACTTGCACATTCTCTCTGTCTGCGTGGGTTTCCTCTGGGTGCTCCAGTTTCCTCCCACACTCCAAAGATCTGCAGGTTAGGTGGACTGGCCATGATAAATTGACTCTTAGTGCCAGATGGATTAGCAAAGTAAATAAGTGCGGTTATGGGGATAGGGCCTGATTCTGATCAGTGCAAACTTGATGGGCCAAATGGCCTCCTCCTGCATGTAGAGATTCTATTCTGTGGAAGCGTAGACAATCAATATGTATAAAAGAAAACTGGATGAATACAGAGTAAATAAACTTACAGGGCTGGGGATTAGAACAGGGAAACGGACTGACTGAGCTGTTCCACAAGGAATAGGACAGACTGAATGGCCTCTTTCTGTGGTGTAAAACACTACGATTCAAGCATTTCTTAAAATTTCACAATTTTTTATACAGAAAAAAAATCCTTTTTATTTACTGACCTATTACTCTTAGGAAGGGACAAACTTCCAAAGGTAGGCATTTGAAAATTCAGCAAGCAAAGTGCACTTTATTGTAAAATAATCTTTTTCCCCACTCTTTCACAGACGTGGACTTCACTGACCAGTACAGCTTTCCCTCAAAAAAGTGGTCACTGCAGCACAGGCATTGCAGGTACACCCACAGTGCTGTTAGAAAAGCAAGTTCCAGGATTTTGACCCAGCAACAGTGAAGGAACAACAATACAGTTCCAAGTCAGGATAATGTGTGGCTTGAAAGAAAACTTACAGGTGTTGATGTTCCTATGTCTTTGTTCTTCTAGCGATAGAGGTTGCACTATTGGGAAGGGGCTGCTAAAGGAGCCTTGGGGAGTTACTGTAAAGTATCTTGTAGGTGGTACACACTGTTACCACTATCGCTCTGGTGGAGAAATTTTAAGGTGGTGGATGGGGTGCCGATCAAGCTGGCCACTCTGTCTTGGATAACACCAAGCTTCAGAAATATTGCTGGGGCAGCTCCCACCCAGGGAAGTGGAGAGTATTGCATTGCACTCATGACATGTGGACTAGCTTTGCTGAGGTGAGTTACTCACCACCAAGTTCCCAGCCTCTGACCTGCACTTGTAGCCCAACATTTACATGGTTGATCCAGTTCAGTTTTTGATCAATGGCCCCACCCCTGCCCCCGAATGTTGATAGCAAGGGATTCAGTGATGATAATGCCACTGAATGTCAAGACAAGATTGTTAAAATTCTTTGTTAAAAGTAGTCATTGCTTGGAACTTGTGTGGCATAAATGTCACTTACCACAGCAGCCTATAACTGAACCTGGTCTAGGTCTTACTTCATATGGACATGGAATGTTTCAGAATTGCAGGAGTCATGAATGGTCAGCAAACATCCCACGTCTTACGTCATGATGACGTAGTTAAAGATAGTAGCCCTAGAATGATGTTCTGAGACTGAGTTGATTGACCTCAAACAACCATACCATAGAATCATAATATCCCTACAGAGCAGGAGGCCATTTGGCCCATCAAACCTGCAATGACATAACCCCACTCACACCCTATCCCCGTAACACTACATATTTATTCTGGCAATCCCCCTGACACTAAAGGGCAATTTAGCATGGCCGATCAACTTAACCTGCACATTTTTGAAGATGTGGGAGAAAACCAGAGGAAACTCAGACATGGGGAGAATGTGCAGACTTCACACAGACAGACCCCAAGGCCGGAATTAAACCCGGGTCCCTGGCGCTGAGAGGAAGCAATACTAACCACTGTGTCACCATGATGCCCACATTTGTAGAGCAATTTTCCTTGATTCTCATTGTTTTCAGTTTTGCTAAGGGCTGCTTGATGACACATTTGGTCAAAAATTGCCTTGATGCTAGGGTAGAATTTTCACCTCTGCTCTTGAGCCTAGCTCATTTGTCCATTTTTGCCCAGGGTTATGATGAGATCAGGAATCTAGTGGATAACCTCTTCCATCATATAGCTGACACAAAGTCCAGGCTGATGCCAGTTTGGATTTCCCCTGCTTTTTGTGGACAGAACCTGCCTGAGCAATTTTTCACATTGTCAGACAAAAACCAGATTTGTAGCTTTATTGGAATAGGGGCTTGGTTAGGGGCAAGGACTTAACAGATCGTTGGCACAGTCCACAGCTTTTGCAGCATTCAGTGCCATCAGCCATTTTTTGATATCACATGGAGTCAAATTGGCTGAAAACTGGCATATGTAATGCTGAGGCCCTCAGGAGACCACCAAGATGGATCATCCTTTCTGGCTGAAGATTGCTGAAATTCTTTCAGGCTTGTTATTTGCACAGATGTGCTGGGCTCCCCCATCATGGAGGATGAAGATATTTGTGGAGTCTCATCCCCTGATTCATTGTTCAATTGTTCATCACCATTCACAACTGGATGTGACAGGACCGCAAAATTTAGTTCTGATTTGTTAGTTGAGATTGTTTAGCTCGGTGTACTGCATGCTGTTTTGCTCGCAAGTAGTCCTGTATTGTAGCTGCTGTCTCATTTTTAGGTATGCCTTGTTCTACTCCTGGCAAACCCTTCTGCATGCTGCATTAAACCAGGGTTGATTCCCCCGATTTAATGGTAATGGTAGACTGGAATATGCCGGATCATGAGGTTAAAGATTGTGGCTGAATACAAATTTGCTGATGATGGCCATAAGCAACTCAGAAGTTCCCAATTTAGAGTTGTTAGAATTGTTCAAAATCTATACCATTTAGTGTGGTGGTAGTGCCATACAACATGATGGAGGATATTTTCAATGTGACACGACTTCGTCTCTACAAAAACTGTGCAGAAGTCAATCCTAATTTCATGGACAGATGCAGCTGCAAAAGGTAGATTACTGAACATGAGGTCAAGTGGGTTTTTCCCTCTTGTTTCTCTCATCACCTGCCGCAGACTCAGTCTACTAGCTACGCCCTTCAGAACTCAAACAGCTCAGATATTAGTGTTGCTGCTCAGCCACTCTCAGGTGATGCACATTTAAGTTCCCAACTACATTCTGTGCCCTTTGCACCCTCCATGCTTCTTCCAATTCCTGCTCAATAGGGAGGAATGCTAATGGAGCGATGGGGAGTGAAATAGGTTGAAATCAATAGGTTGTAATCAATTTCCTCGCCCACATTTCACCTAATACCCAGAGATTCCAGACTCGAATGTTGAGGATTCTCATGTATGGTGGTATATGGAACGTTGTCTGCATGGATCAGTATGACTATGTCAGGCATAAACTCATCTGGACGACAGCTCTCTCAACTTTGGTACAATTCCCAGATGTTATTAAAGAGGACTTTGCATGGTCAGCAAGGCTGCATGTGCTGTTGTCATTCCTGGTCCCTAGATTGATTCATTCCTTTTCGGCAGTTTAATACAATTCAGTGGTTGATAGGCCATTTCAGAGGACTTTAAGAATCTGTTGGTCTGAACTCACATGTAGACCAAGCCAGGTAAAGATAAAAGATCACTTGATGATAGTTTCATGGTCACCATGAGGTTAACTGAGATTTGCTTTTTTTTAAAAAAATTCCAGATTTATTAATTGAATTTAATTTCCACCAACTATTGTGGTGGGATTGTCACAGGGCATTTTTCTGGGCCTCTGGATTACTAGCCCGTTGACTTTACCATTATATTATTACCTCCCCTATTAAAATGTATTACAAATAATCAACGTACAAGTCTAAAAATTACTCCTCACAGATCCACATTCAGCTAAACCATGCCTTTTTTTACTGTAATTGTTTTGTGGTACCAGTTGCCTCTAATGTTTGAGGCAGCAGTCTCAAGCAAGCATTAGCTCTTTATTTCAAAATGCAAAGAATAAATCTTCTCCTTCAGTTATGGGTAAAGAGTGTATTTTTATCTTGACCAATATAATAAGTACTGCTATTCCTATCGGAACTGTGCGAACACATTCTACCCACCATTTTGAAGACTTTAATGTTGTATCTGATAAATGAAAAGTCCAATTTCTAGACCACAATACTGTTCTGGCCATGGATTTTCAAAAGCAGCAAATTCTGTAGCAGTGAACTCCATACAGCGCACATGATTATCTTATGCATGTCTGACAACAATAAAAATTCCCAATTCACTACACATATGCTCATACCTTGTCTTTGTGCAAGAGTTGCTGACTAATGACATCTTCGCAGATGGTAGAAGATGGGACGAGATTATGCAGTTGGTAAAATAGTTCCACACTTCTCTGATAATGCTGTGGAGTTTTATCTCCAAGCTGGTTCCAAAGTATCACTGCCACTTGCTTTAATAAGAGAAAGAAACAAAAAAATTGATTATTATATTTTAATTATTAATTTTGAGCACAACATTAACAAACTCTTTTGACTGGATATCCACAGCGCAAGCACAGTTGGTGTTGTATACTATTTTTGAAATTAACTTCACAGTAGGATCATCCTTACAGAAATTTCTGGAGATGAAATTATTTATTCCATCTCATTGCTGCTAGCCCTGCCCAGTAGTACTATTCAATTTTTAAAATATATTCTTTCATGGAATGTTGGCATTGCAGGCAACGATAACTTTTGCTATCCATTTTTAATTGGCCTCAAAAAGGTATTGAGCTGAATTATTCTTTGAATTTATTAAAATTCCACCAGCTGTTATGGCAGGATTGAACTGTCCTCAGAACATAGTCCTACCTCTGAACTACTAGTCATTACCACTATACCCCACTATCTCCACCTCACCATAAATCAATTTGCTGACACATATCCAATACTGTGATTAAACTCCTTGCTAGAATCTGCATCAATATCAATAGCTATTTATGATAATGCATCCTTAGACTCAAATTTCCTTTAATTTCAGTTATAAATTTGTATTTTTCATAGAGGCTGTGTTGGATCCGGCCACCTTAGCCACATCTGTAAATTATCAGGACAGGATTATTTATACAGGGGCGAATTTTTGCACAATTGCATTCCTTTGTAATTTAGACTAGATATTCATGTTGTTCACACCAATGCTTCCTTGATGGCAAGCTCAGCAAATGATGTAGAATCCGGCGTTGGACTGGGGTAAACACAGTAAAAAGTCTGACAACACCAGGTTTAAATCCAACCGATTTATTTGATAGTAAACTTACAAGCTTTCGACCCTATGGTCTTCGTCAGGTGAATGAGGTGTTCTGGTCGCCAAAAGAACCATGCTGGCATGTGTGCTGTTGGAGACCAGAACACCTCATTCACCTGACGAAGACCATAGGGTCGAAAGCTTGTAAGTTTACTATCAAATAAGCTCAGCAAAGTCATGAAATAATGCCAAATATGAATTGTTAAGCTGTTTTTCACATTAAGGTGAACATAACAAAAGCAGTTCTGACCAGACTATTTTAATTCAAAAGTTCAACTGAATAGACTCTCCAAATCGATGGGCTAGCTCACCAGACAATTTACAACTGTTTTATGCTGCACTCCAACGGGGATAAAAATTCCAAGTGTCAGATTCATGTAAAATCTAGAGTAAAGCATACTAGCTATTTTCAGCGGGAGCTTCACTTTAGTTGCACTCTGTACTGCACAATGTAAATTACGCTGAAAGTCAGTGGGCAGGGCTATTTCCACAAGAGAGGCCAGCAGCATAGTGTTGAATGGGCCATTGTGCACATACCAAACTGTCAGTGCTGAGACTGGTGAAAGCGCATTAGGCCATACCATTGGCCCCCCTACCCCCATTGCTGGCCAGCCCAAGACTTGCATCGTTCCCTCCTCGCCGATGTGTCCAGGCCAGCCTCACCACTGTCCTCACCCCTGGCCCACCTGAAGTCACCCATCTCCCCCAAACCTGCTCCCGGTAGCCCCAGCCACTCCCCACAGCCCCAACACGCCCAGCAGGCTGAATCCCTTCCCTCCACCATCCACCCTGATGCCCAGCTCCGACGCTGACCTTCCTCCCTCTGACATTCAGCCTGAGTGCAAAATGGCAGTGGGATTCCCCCTGCACCCCCCCACCCATCAGTCCCCCAGAGACCCGACCTCTTTGACACTACCTGGTGAGCAGTGCCAAGGTGCTCCGAGCATTGGCACTTTGCCCTTGGATAGTGCCAGGGGCCAAGGCTGATACAACTAGGCTGGCAATGCCTCGGGGGCACTCTTCATCCCCTGGTGCCCGACTCAGCTCCATGGCGATTTCTGGCACGAAGTTGACAGCGTCAGAAATCCAGCTGCTGGAGACTCACAGAGGCCAGGGTTCCCAGCGGGGAATATGCGAAGTGACCTCTGCTCGAGTCTCCCAGCCCACTGTGCTACAAAATCAGGGCAGCAGAATATGAGAATCCCTCCCCAGGTTTCATGCAGAAATTTACTGCCCCACTACTTTACAGAAAGCATCTGTATTACTGTGTTCTGCGTCTCACTGTTCACATCCAGAAAGAGACGCAAGTCAGTAAATTTCCTAATATTTATAGGTTCAAGGCATTAACCAATTATCCAGACTCTAACAAATTGCTAATAGAAACATAATAAAAGTAGATTTTCAAATTAGGAAAAAACGGTAGCTGCTCATTTGTGAATCTATTTTGCAATCTGTAGAATATATTTATCAACATATGCAAAAGCAATAGTGTATTGTTAAGTAATAAACACATAAAATGATGGAAATATTCAGCAGCTAGCCTAATGCATCATTGTGGAGAGAGAAACTGAGTCACTGTTTCAGGTTGTGACCTTTTTATCAAAACTGGTTCTCACCTCGTATTCACTGTACTCACCTTGAAAAATTCAGTATTTTGAGTTATATATTTGAGGTTTCCTTGTGTAAGTGGTGGCATGATGACAACGGCCACTGTTCCCTGGCTTGGACTTCTGGGCTGTGTTGGCTCAAGATGGTTCAGGTTTTCTCCACTAACAGCAGCAACTGACTGAGTTAAACCAACTAAGTCTAGCACCAGTGAAATGGCAATGCTCTGAATGCTGAAATCACTGGCAAAACAGCAGGCAGTCATGAGAGTCTGGAGCCAGACTGGGGGCTTTACCTGATCAAAATCTAAAGAAATCAAAATTAAAATGTTAAGATTACCTAATGAATGATGTAAAAACAAAGATAACAACAAATTCTCAGGTACATTCTATTAGCAGCACATGAACAGTTAAGATAAAGAGGAATAAGTAATCTTGTTCACCTACAATTGGCCAGGTAATATTAGAGTCTCTCCCTTCTGCAGAGAAATAGTATGCAATGTGTAAGTAAAATTAAAGTATGCTACTTATGTAAAATCAGCATAAAGATATTAACATTCCTCTGAAACATCATCTTAGCTCCAAACCCCTGAATGACCTTATTTAACATAAATCTATGCTTTGGCTTCTAGACTCAAAATGTTGGAGTTTCATCAAATGTATTTCTCACAATTCGCCATGAGGCGAGTGCATTGATAAGTGGATATATGGTTACATGACTGCAGCACTACCATGAATGTGGTATCGTAGATTCACATAACAATTAGTTCTTTGATCTTGCTGTTAAAGATTACAACACAACAAAACTTTGTTTTGAAAGCTTTGCTTGGCCCAGCACCATAGCCATTTGGTGCTTCCTGATTCTTTTAATATCGTTTAAGTATCTTTTAAACTGAAGTGGTGAATGTGGGCTCACTTTTAACATTTAAGAAAAACTTGGACAGGTATATGGATGAGAGGGGTATGGAGGGATATGGTCCAGGCGTAGGTCAGTAGGACGAGGCAGAAAAATGATTCGGCACAGCCAAGATAGGCCAAAAGCCTGCTTCTGTGCTGTGGTGTTCTATGATTTTAGATTTACAATGAGAATGCACTTTACGATAAGATAAAGTGACTTCTTATATTCATGTTGATTACTAGCAGAATTTATACATTAGAACAAAGAAAATTACAGCACAGGATCAGGCCCTTCAGTCCTCCAAACCCGCACCAACTATGCTGCCTGACTTAACTAAAACCCCAACCTTCTGGAGTCCATATCCCTCTATTCCCACCCTATTCATGTATTTGTCCATTGCCCCTTAAAACTCACTATCGTATCTGCTTCCATAACCTCCCCCTCTTCGTCAATTCCTCAAAAAACTGGATCAAGTTAGTGAGACATGACCTATCCTTAACAAAACCATGTTGTCTCTGGCTAATACTTCCACTTTTTTCCAAGTGGGAGTAAATCCTGTCTTGAAGAATCCTCTCCAATAATTTCCCTACCACTGACATATGGCTCACCAGCCTGTAACTACCTGAATTATTCTCTTAAACAAACGAACAACACTGATTATTTTCCAATCCTCTGGGACATCCCCTGCAGCAGAGATGCTGGTGTTGGTCTGGGGTAATCACAGTAAGAAGTCTCACAACACCAGGTTAAAGTCCAACAGGTTTATTTGTTAGCAAAAGCCACTCACTTCCAGAGCGCTGCTCCTTCGTAGGTAAGTGAAAGTTCTGTTCGCAAACAGGGCATATAAAGACGTAAACACAACTTACAAAATAATGGTTGGAATGCAAGTCTTTACAGGTAAGCAAGTCTTTAAGGTACAGACAATGTGAGTGGAGAGAGCATTAAGCATAAGCTAACGAGATGTGTTTTGCCTCTAGACAGGACAGTTAGTGAGATTTTGCAAGCCCAGGTAAGTTGTGAGCGTTACAGATAGTGTGACATGAACCCAAGATCCTAGTTGAGGCTATCCGTCTCTATCAGCGGTCACAGGCAATCGGTCTCCAATATTCAGGTAAGCATTCTCCGAGGCAGTCTTTACGATACAGAATCGCTGAGCAGAGACTGATAGCCAAGTTCCACGCGTATGAGGATAGCCTCAACTGGGATCTTGAGTTTACTTCACACTATTTGTAACCCCCTATTGTCACTCATTCACATTGACCTTTATCTTCCAGTCAACAGTGTAAGGAAAATACAATAGAACTCACATGAAGTGGATTGGTAAAATTAAAGACAGACTTTGGATTGCATCTTTGTAACTCTAACCCATCCATACCTGTGGAAGAAGTGTACAAGCATTGGTGGTACCATTCACAAATCTGCTTGCACAGCCATCTCTCATGGCTACCAGCCATCTACATATCATGCCCTGAAACAGAGAGTGCTCCACTCCTAAAGGAGTATGAATCATTTGGCAATGCCAAAGTGGTATGGTAGTGCAGTGGTTAGCACTAGTGCTTCACAGTGCCAGGGATCCAGGTTGAGTCAATGTCCAATGTTCGCACATTCTCCCTGTGTCTGCATGGATTTCCTCTGAGCATTCTAGTATACTCCTACAGTCTGATTAGGTGTGTTGGCCATGCTAAATTCTCCCTCAGTGTACCCGAACAGATGCTGGAGTTTGCCGAGTAGGGGACTGTCACAGTAACTTCCTTGCAGTGATAATGTAAGTCTATTTGTGACTAATAAATAAACTTTAACTTTGCCATTGCAAGCTACTTCATCAAGCCTTTCAATGCTGTATGTCATGCCAAATGGGAGAAAACAATGCAAGGCTCAATTTCATTCATTCCAGTCAGAAGTGCTGAACCTGATCTGCTGACTTGCAGCAGCCCAACATGACATTTGGTAAAGTGGGATATGACATCATTGCACCAGAATTCATGAAACAATTTGGCCCTTGTGCTTGTGCCTGGCTGGTTCAGTTCCACACAAGAATCATTATCTCAAATTCACTCAAGTTGTGCCATACCAAAACCCAGAAAAAAATCTCACACTAGTGACTAACTTTCAACCAATTTCACTACTTTTAAGATCTTTGTGCAAATTATTCTCTGGAGTTGGAGACCATCTTGAATGTCGACCAATCTGATTTCCACAAGGGGCACAGCACATGATCAAGTTCTGGCACTCACCATCTATATCAAAAAGATTTCCAAAAAAACACAAAAATATGTGTGGTGTTGCTTGACCTCAAGTGTGGCACACTGGTCTACTCTTAAAGCTGGGTGAGCTCAGTTGTCGAAATGTTCCTGCGCTACAGATGATTTGGAATCCATCTCGGACAAGAGAAAGATGCTTGGAGAAGACTGGCTAATCGACTATCACAGGGTTAAATGCTATCCCCAGTGCTGTTCAACACATAGCAAATTAACTGCTAACAACTACATCTACGCATGACATCCCTTCTGCCACGCAAGCCCCATCCTTCTGCGCCTTGGCTCAGACCCTTAAAAATGTTACAAAGTTGATAGACTACTGTAGCACTTGGTGGCTTGCATTGAATTCCTCTAAAACATATCTAGTGATTCCATCTCCATAATGTCATTGCGTATCTACATGGGCGATCAGAAACTAAAGCACGATTGCAATCCAAAATCACACATCATTGGAAGGCTTATATTAGAATATGATGTCATCCTCTAATGCTTCACACAGATTTCACAATTTTTTTAGTAGGAATATTTATCTTTGACAACAATGGTGAGCAAATAGTCTATATCTTTAAGACAATTTTTTCTAATTATCACTTGATGTCACTTATATTTCCCTAATATACTAATCAGAAACATCAGGCACTGTTCCAGGAATGCATGATCGAATAAACTGCAGATCCACTGACTTTCCAGAAACAACTGTCTTATCATGCTCCATGCCCAGTTCCGTTTGTGCCTTTTATTTATAAAAGACTTACTCATCAGCAAGGTTATCTCACTGCAGATTACAGCTGAACTGATAAAGTGATTTGTTCCAGCTATTTTGTGTGGAATCACTACTATTTCTTAATTTATCCAAACCATAACTTTACTTGTGTAGATGTGATGGTAGTTTATGCAGTGCTGGAAGAAGCAATTGTGGGATGTCTGGGCTTCAGGGTTGTCCCTTCACCGAATCCGTTCCTTAATTGGTAGTATACAACCTTCAGGCATCTCATGCGGACCATACCAATTGTTTCTCTTCTTTTGGTCTTAATACTCCAATTACACTTCCTCCCTCAGCAAGATGGGCACATTTATTGCAGGTTGTTTTCTGCAAATGAAATGCTTTAACCTCACATCACTGAAAAAGGGTGCGGGTCTTGTTCCGCCTTTTACCAAATGAAGATGGTTCCTTTCATCATTAACACCTTTAATTTGTTGTCAACACCGAACCTAAAACTAGCAGGCTTTCATACTCTTCAATATTGCATTGATCCTCACTACTAAGTAAATCAAGGTAACATTTTAACCAATCTGTTCCACATACAATTAATGCAAATGTATCACTTTGAAGATGTGCTTTTATGCTTGGGTAGTTTTTCATATGATGAAGATGTTTTGAGTCACACCTGAAACTCCTGGCATTCTTTCAGTTCATTTGCCATTATTGCTGTTCCAATCCTGTCTTCTGCTGGGTGCTTTCATCTTCATTCTTGGTATCTTTAACTTGTTTTTGTTGTACTGATGTCTGCATACAGAATCTGGATAATCTTGAAGTTTGGCAATTATTGAGCTCTCTGTTCTTTGTGGACATAACTTCAGGAAATTCTCAGGGCAGTGGCTTAGCCCCAAACATCTTCAGCAACAACAAGGACTCTAATTACCACCCCTTGACATTCAATGGCATTAGCATCACCAAATCCTCCACCATCAACATCCTAAAGGTCACCACAAATGAGAAACTTACCAGGTAAATACAGTGACTACAAAAGCATGTCAGAAACTAGTTATTTGGTGATGCGTAACTCACTTCCTAACTCCCCAAAGCCTTTCCAGCATTTAAAAGATACATGTCAGAATGTGATCCATTTATCTTGATGAATGTAACTCCAACAAAATTCTACAAGTTCAACAAAATGCAAGGAAAAGCAAAATGCTTGCTTAGTGCCCCACCTATCATTTTAAAATTTCATTTACTCATAATTGTGTACTGTAGCATCGGTGAGTTCTACCTACAAAACACCATGGCTTCTTCAATAGCAACATCCAACCTGCAATCTTTCCCACCTAGAAGAACAAGGACAGCAAGTGCATTGAAACACAATCACAGTTGAAAGTTCCACTTAATCAATCACCATCCTGACTTGAAAATATATCACTGTTTCTTTCAGTATTGCTGGGTCAAAATCCTGCCTAACAGCACTATGCATGACCCTACATCACATGAACTACACAATTCAACATTTTGTTTCACCACCACCCTTTGAAGGGCCATTAGAGATGAACAGCAATGGTGTTATCAATGACTCTCAAATTCCATGAACAAATGAACACTGTGGCATGGTGACACAGTAGTTAGTATTGCTGCCTCAATGCGTCAGGGATCCAGGTTCAATTCCCAGCTTGGGAAGCTTTCTGTGCAGAGTCTGCACATTCTCTCGTCTATATGGGTTTCCTCTGGGTGCTCCGGTTTCCTTCCACAATCCAAAAGATGTGCTGATTAGGGGCATTGACAGAGAATTTAGCACACCTAATGTGTGGCAACTAGGGGATTTTCACAGTAACTACATTGTAGTGGTAATGTAAGCCTACTTGTCACACTAATAAACTAAACTAAAAAAAGATTGTAACCTTCATTTGATCAGCACAGTGCATACAAGGATAAGGGGCCTGGTGTGTGATTATTCTCATGTTATATGTATATGTTATGTGCCACTTTATTAATCCAATATTCCTAAAGTATTACACCATCTGTTGCCAAGTTTGAGATTTTTTTTGGAGGCAGGATCAATACCACTTGTTTTAATTGATTCATTCAGTAGTAACAGGTCAGCATTAATTGCTATGGTTTTTAAAGAATTAGTGACTTCTCACATTAGAATAGATTAGAGGGGGAATTTGAAAAACCTGCTGGGTTTTTCAAATTGATGGAAGCAGCATATCTTCAGTTGATAGCTTTCCCCCATATTTTTGAAAATTACATTGGCTGGAAGTTTATTAACCATGTTTCTATATTGTTCGACATTGGCTGTTCAGATTCATCATTGGAATACGCTGGTTGGGGTTTAAAAATTCATCAGAGTTCATTTATCTACATCAGGTTTTTTTTAATAGCTGCGTTAAGGGTTGTGCATATGGTTTCTGTGTATTAGCGAATCTCTTGATGCTGCAGTTACTTTCACAATTTTCATACGTTTGCTACAGAGCACTATGCCTGAGCAGTTTTATGATAGTGTGTTCAGAGGAGACATGAAAAGAGAAATATAACAGCAAAAGCAAGAAGTAGAGATAGGCACATGGATACTTATAATCAGATAATATAACTAAATATATGACTACCATCTCCCTAACAACTTTAATGAAATTTAATATGCATGCAAACTGAAGTTCTGTTCCATTTCAAAGTTTGTTTACTGCACTTGCCTAAAATTCAAGCTGCTCTGTTTAAATTAACTTGTTGAATGTATTGCAAGCAGTTTAAATCACATTACAATCAGTGAATGTTTTCAACAAATAAAATTATGACAATCAGCAGAAAATATTTCTTCACAAATATGTTCTAGAAAAATCACATTTGGTTAGATATTATGTTGTTTTATCAATCTGATCTTACAGACCTTGTGCCTTTTTGGAGAACTGAAATTATTCAGCAATAACGTAAATTGAATCTCAGCTATAAATAACTCAAATATGAATAATCCAGCTCTTAGTCACCACCTGAAGGAATAACACTAGTAATTGAAATACAGAACACATTTTGTCTCATATCATTGACAATTGTCATTGTCACTTAAAACAACCATATCTGAAACAGACATAAACGGATCCAAAATGCTAGCTGTTTGCATTAATGTTAATTTCAAAATTGCCTGTTATATTGTCCTAACTGATTCCATTTATTTTGGGTAGAAACAATTTACTAAGTTACAGTCAAGGCACATTGAACACACAAACAAATCAATTATATTTTGTATACTGAACAGAGTAGATAGTGAAAAACCATTCCCATTGTTGGAAAGGTAGAGAACCTGAGGATGATGATTTACACAAGTCATCAGGATCAGAAATGCACTGGCTAAGTGTTATGGAAACTGTTTCAATTGTAGCTTTCAAATGACAACTCAATTATTATTTCAAGAGGAAAAGGCAGGGAAATGGCATTATGTAAACATTTGCAAAAAGCCTTGCAGACATGATGGGCTAAATTGCACTGTAACAATTCCACAATTGAAAATTTTCTAATCTCCTCTTAAGTGATGTAGAGTTAACACTTTGAATCAAACACTAATTGCAGTTTATACAATTAGAAACAATTAAGTGAAAGTTCACTATTCCGAAGGAACATCTTGGTAGAATAATCAAGTAACATAAGAACATATTCTCACTTTGCATACATGAGTACTTACCAGTTTCTGATTTGTTGCCATGAGGTGAAGAGGCTAGATTTCCGTCTGCAAAGTAAACAGGAAAGCTGGAACACTCAAAAAAAAGTTGACAGGCAGCAGCGAATGCATGATGGTGATCTTTAGGATTCTGCAGTTGCTCTGTTGCCTGAAATGTTGCATCGCCTTTGCCACTAAGTTCGTGGTCCTCCACCTGGCTTTTGCACAGGTCCATATGGAATCCTACTGTAAATGCCTGGCAAATGACTTCATTGGGAATGATATAAAGAATTATAAACTGCGTCAAAAACTGTTCAAAATATTCCAGGCAGTACTGCATTGTTGTCTTTTGAGCAGAAGTCCCTGCAGGCACAGCCTCTTTACCTGCTTGTGATATTGATACCACAGTGTCCTCTGACCCAATAGTGGAAGCAGTTTCTACTTCTGAAGAAGTGCTGCCCTGTGGCAATGACCCTGAATCCTGACCCTCACCTAGCACTTTGTCAATGTCATCTATTTTGTCTGCCTGATACTGCACAAATTCCGTGAAACCACTTTCAGACGACTGACTGCTAGGAGGATTTTCACCATCTTCAAACGCATCACCAGAAGCCCCAAGGTTGACCGATGAAACCTAATTAAAAACATGAAAGATGAAAATCCTAAGAAAAACTGAAATGATTCCAATTGATTCAACTCTTCAATGAAAATTAATATTTTAAAATCCCATTTCTGAAATGCAAGAGTTCATTGGAAGATACTTCAATCACATCAAGATGAGACATGTCACTGCATAAATTATACAGCTAAGATATTAAAGGGACAAGATGGCAGTTTTCCTGAAGTGCTTCCATTTACACAAATAATTGTATGCATTAGCATGTTCTTACTTGGTTTTGTCCACGTGGAAACCATGCAATCAGACCCACACTAGTAGAACTGATGAATAAATAATAACTTGAGCAAAAAATGGCAGCAATCTGCTAAGTATTTTCAGCAGTTTTTGTTTATATTTCAGATTTGAGGCAGCTAGGTGATGGCCTAGTAGTATTAATTAATCCAAAAACTCAATTAATGTTCTGGAGACCCTGATTCGAATCCCAGTGGTGGAATTTGAATTTGAATTAAGAATCTACTGATGATCATGAAACCATTGTCGATTATCAGAAAAACCCATCTGGTTCACTCATATCCTTTAGGGAAGGAAATCTGCCATCCTTACCTAGTCTGGCCTGCATGTGACTCCAGAGCCAGAGCAATGTGGTTGCCTCTCAACTGCCCTGTGAAATGGCCTAGCAAGCCACTTAGTTGCATCAGTGTTTCAAGAAGGCAGCTCACCATCACCTTTTTGAGGGTAAATAGGAATGGGCAATAAATGCTAGCCAGCCATTGATGCCCATGTTCCATGAATGAATTTTAAAAAAAGCTGCAGTATTTTACCTTTGAACCTAAAATTTGGTTTCCCAGCTGGTGTACCAAACTATCCCAAAATCACATCTCCCATTCTCCTTCTTATCCTTTCCTCCCCTCCCACACCACCCCCTGCAATGTTTTCTGTGACGATCTAGAACATAACTCATGAAAGAAATTCTGTCAGATATTTCATCTCTTCCAATAAAAAGGTGCAACAAAAATAGGAGCTTCTTCCAGATATATGTTGCCCTTAAATAAAATATAAAGGAATCACAGAAAGGCACCATGTGGTTTATTTAGAACTTAACAAGTTTACCCATTTGCTGATCTATCCAAACCAGGAAGAAAATTCTGAGTTATTAGATCTCTCAACTGGGAGATTAAGTAGTTTGCTATCATCAGCCCCACTGCCAGCTGATTGGTTGCAAAAGAGAAATCATTTGGATTCCTGCTCTATTCCTGAAAATTGGCAAGAAAATTTAAGGTGTAAATATTCTACTTAGTTAGTTTGAAATATCATTTGTAGGGATCGCGGGTACAGATGGGAACATCGGGGTGGCGGCGCGGGCTCATTGGGCCGAAGGGCCTGTTTCCCGTGCTGTTTTGTTCTTTGTTCCTTAGTTTAACTTTGTTTATAGTTCAATATCTAACCATGACATGTCTTGTGCAAAGGTATTTGTTTTGGATAATGGGGTCACGAAATGGAAAAAAAGGTAAAATCTCCAATATTTGATCAGAAATTGAACTGGACTAATCATATAAATACTGAGGATACAAGAGCAGGTCAGATGGTAGGGATTCAGCCTAAATCACCTCCAGATTCTCCAAAGCCTATTCACCATCTACAAGGCACAAGTCAGAAGTGTGATGGAATGTTTTCCACTTGTTTGGATGGGTGCAGCTCCAACAACACTCAAGGAGCTCTATACCATCCAGGACATAGCACCCCATTGTTTGTGAATGGGGTGCCACATTCCTTCCACCACTGCTGAACAGTGGCAGCAGTGGATACCATCTATAAGAGGCACTGAAAGAACTCACCAAAGCTCCTTAAATAACACTGTCCAAACCCATGATTGCTTCCACCTAAACAGACAAAGACATCAGACACATAGGAATATCATTACCTGCAAGTTCCCCTCCAAGTCACTGATCACCCTGACCTGGAAATATTTGGCTTATCCTTCATTGTTGCTGGATCAAAATCCTGGAACTTCCTCCCTAACAGCCCTGTGGGTGTACTTATACCACAGCAACTGCAACAGTTCAAGATGGCAGCTCACTACCTCTTTCTCAATGGCAAAATGAGATAGGCAATAAATGCTGGCATAGCAGCGACATCCACATCCACTAAATGAATTAAAAACAAAGTAACACTTAATTAAAACTACATCAAATCACAAAAGAAAAGTGTACCTTTTTCTCTTCTTTCTGTTGGACAAAGCTGGCATTTCCTGGAAAATGCAATTTGCACTCTGCTCCAGGTGACAACAAGGGTGGCTGCACTCTACTCAGTATTTTCGAGCATAGTTTTAAGCAGTCAGTGAGTTCAGAGAGACATAAAGCCTGCAGATGGCTTGTCAGACCAGATATCATCCGTAGCAACAACTGGGGCAAATGTTCAGTTTGAATTTCAATGTAGGTCTCCTAATGGGAATAAGTGCAACACAGGCAGAAGTAATATTACCCTCAAGGTCTATTTGCATTCAAACTGACTATGCAGATATAGCAGAAACAAACTGGTGGATTAATAGTTGCTGTTTTGAACAGGAATACTGATATTACCTCCAAAATAAATAGAATTAGCAAATGCAATAAAAAATATATTAAATTATGAACCGAAATGCTGAAAAAACTCAGCATGAATGGTAGCATCTATGAGGAGAGAACCAGAGTTAACAGGTGGAATTTTCCTAAACAAATTTTAAATATTCTCTTCAGTCAACATTAAAGGGGTCACCAGCATTGGTGCATCAGTATACTTCTAATAAGTCCCTTGGTGAACTCCTTATGCCCCTCCATGTTGCAGGCACTGTGCATATCCAACCCAACCCCTGTCATAGCCCCACCTCCATTCAGCTCACACCCATAACACTACCCTGGCACATTTATGCTGCCGAACAGGTACTGCCAGGTGGACACTGCCTAGACATACTCCCGGGGCTGCAATGGTCTCTCATCCCCCCCACCATGGCCATCACGCCTGATCTCTGCGAGTGGAGACCAGCAGTGATTCTTGCCAGAGTGACATATTCAATCCATGCAAATCAGTTTTGTATCACCACAAAAACAGGACCGGAAACAGTTTTCGTACAGAGTGTGCAGGAAGGTTTTTTGACTCAGTATGTAGATAGGCCAACTAGAGGTGAGGCTACATTGGATTTGGTGCTGGGCAATGAGCCAGACCAGGTGTTAGGCTTGGAAGTTAGTTAACATTTTGGTGATAGTGACCACAATTCGGTTACGTTCACCTTAGTGATGGACAGGGATAGGCATGAAGCTGGGGGCTGTAGTTATAGCTGGGGGAAGGGTAATTATGAGGCCATCAGGAGAGAATTAGGGTGCATAGATTGGACTAGGGACCTACAGGGACTGGGAACATCTGGAATGTGGTGCTTATTCAAGGAGCAGCTGCTGCGAGTCCTTGATAAGTATGTCCCTGTCAGGCAGGGAGGAAATGGACGAGTAAGAGAGCCTTGGTGTACGAAAAGAGTTTATTTGCTGGTTAAGAAGAAAAAGGAGGCTTATGTCAGGATGAGGCTTGAAGGCTCAGGTAGTGCAATGGATAGCTATAGATTAGCTAGGAAGGAGGTAAAAAGTGAATTGAGGAGATCTAAGAGGGGACACGAGAAGATGTTGGCTGATAGGATTAAGGAGAATCCTAAAGCTTTCTTTCGATATGTTAAGAATAGAATATTGGTTAGGGCAAGATTAGGGCCAGTCATAGACAGCAGTGGGAAGTTGTGCGTGGAGCCTGAAGAGATTGGTGAGGCACTGAATAAATATTTCTCTTCGGTATTCACGCAGAGTGATGGAAATGTAGCTGTGGAGAGCACTGAGGTACAGGGTTGCAAATTGGGGAGTATTGTAGTAGATAGGGAGGATGTGTTAGAAATTCTCGAGGGGTTGAAGTTGGATAAGTCCCCTGGGCCGGACGGGATTTACCCTAGGATTCTCTGGGAGGCAAGAGATGAGATTGCAGAGCCTCTGGCTCTGATCTTCAGGTCCTCGTTGGTTACGGGTGTGGTTCCGGAGGACTGGAGGATGGCGAATGTGGTCCCATTGTTTAAGAAGGGGAAGAGAGACCTTCCTGGGAATTATAGGCCAGTGAGTCTTACTTCTGTGGTGGGCAAGGTATTGGAGATAATTATTAGGGATAGGATTTATAGTTATTTAGAGAGAAATGAATTGATTGGGGATAGTCAGCATGGTTTCGTGAAGGGTAGGTCATGCCTTACTAACCTCATGAGTTTTTTGAGAAAGTGACCAGAGAGGTGGATGGGGGTAAGGCGGTTGATGTAGTATATATGGACTTTAGTAAGGCTTTTGATAAGGTGGCCCATGGAAGACTTCTACAGAAAATGCAGATGTGTGGAACAGAGGGTGATTTAGCTAATTGGATTAGAAATTGGCTGGCAGATAGAAGACAGAGGGTGGTGGTTGATTGGAGATATTCATCGTGGAGTTCGGTGACGAGTGGTGTGCCTCAGGGGTCTGTTTTGGGGCCCCTGCTGTTTGTAATTTTTATAAATGATCTGGATGAGGGTATTGAGGGATGGATCAGTAAATTTGCAGATGATACTAAAGTTGGTGTTGTGGTAGATAGTGAAGAGGGGTGTTTTAGTTTACAGAGTGACTTGGACAAGTTGCAGAGCTGGGCCGAGAGGTGGCAAATGGAGTTTAATGTGTAAAAGTGTGAGGTAATGCACTTTGGCAGGAACAATAAATGTGTAGAGTATAGGGCTAATGGTAGGGCTCTTAATAGTGTTGCGGAACAGAAGGATCTTGGTGTATGTGTCAATAGATCCCTGAAAGTATGCAGTCAAGTGGATAAAGTTGTTAAGAAGGCATATGGAGTCTTAGCTTTTATTGGTAGGGGGATTGAATTTAGGAGCCGCAGCATCATGTTGCAACTGTACAAAACTCTAGTGCGCCGCACTTGGAGTATTGTGTGCAGTTCTGGTCCCCACATTATAAGAAAGATGTGGAGGCATTGGAGAGGGTACAGAGGAGGTTTACTAGGATGTTGCCTGGTAAGGAGGGCAGGTCCTATGAAGAGAGGTTGAAGGATTTGAGGTTGTTTTCGTTAGAAAGGAGGCTGCTAAGGGGGGATCTTATTGAAACATATAAGATAATTAGAGGTTTGGATAGGGTGGACAGTGATAGCCTTTTTCCTAGGATGGAAAAAGCTAGCACGAGGGGACACAACTTTAATTAAGGGGTATGAGTTATAGGACGGATATCAGAGGTAGGTTCTTTACTCAAAGAGTGATTAGGGAGTGGAATGCCCTGCCTGCAGCTGGTGTAGATGCGCCAAGTTTGGTGGCGTTTAAGAGGTTAGTTGATAAGTATATGGATGAGAAGGGAATGGTTTAGTTAGGAGGGGCATTGCTTTTTATTTTGGTCGGCTCAACATCGAAGGCCGAAGGGCCTGTTCTGTGCTGTATTGTTCTATGTTCTATTGCCTGCGAAGTCAATCAGCCTGTGCTCAGCATGAATCGGATTTCAGCCTTGCATGCAATCTTACCAGCTCACTGCACTAACTGATTGGAACAGTGAGCTGATAAGATCATGCCATCTTTTTAGGTCAATGGCCTTCCATGAGAACTTTTCAACCAAGATAGATCCTATGCTAAACAGAGATCCCAAACATTTGGAGTCTACCAAATCTTTATTCTTCTTCGGTGGCAGAGGTACTGGACAAGGAGATTGTTTAGAGAAATGCTCTTAATTCTACATCTTAGATAAACCAGTGGCATGTTATTGGTGCTATTCCAATATCAGAAAGTAATAAGCTTCAAAAGGGCCATTACTTCACAAACAAACTGTTGCACTTTACAGCAATCTTGGAAGTAACATAAAGGTACTACACAACTCTAGCACTGGCCATGATAGTCAATGTCTATAGAACTCAAGTTCATGATAATAAGCTTGTAAAACAAATAATGTTCACATAAGCATGTAGTAAACACTTGTGAATGTCAATGTTCCTCAAGAATTCAGGCTATCATAAATATGGATCACCTTAAAGACAACTAACGTCTACACAGCTGGCAATCAAGGGTCAAAAGCATCAATTACTAATCTTTGGGAGGTCACCAAAGCCCTTGTGCAAATAAAACTATTCTCATTGGGTTTTGAAACCATAGAATCATGCAATGCGAGAGAGGCCCTTCAGCCCATTGAGTCTGCAAACCTCCCATCTAATCCAATTTACCAGCACTGAGCCCATAGCTTTGAATATTATAACATGCCAAGTGCTCATAGAGGTAACTTCTAAAGAATGAGAGGTAACTAGCCTCGACCACCCTCCCAGGTAATGCATTCCAGATTGTTACCACCCTCTTGGTAACAATCCACCCTCCAAAAAAAACTTCCGGCCCCTCACTTTGAACTTCGTCCCCTTGTGACTGGCCCTTAAATTAAGGGGAATAGCTGCATCTTATCCATGCCCTTATAAACTTGTGCAACCTGATCAGGTTGCATCTTTTTCTCTTCCAACAAAAATAACCCAAGTCTATACAATCTTTCTTCCTAACTCAAATGTTCCATTCCAGGCAGCATCCTGGTGAATCACCTCTGCAGCCCCTCCAGTGTAATCACATCCTCCCTATAATGTGCCAACCAGAACTGCAGACTCTTTTCCAGCTGTGGCCTAGGAACTGTGGTTCTATATGACTCCAACATGGCTCTCTTCTTCCATAATCTGTGCCTCACTTGATAAAGGTAAGTGCCCCATATGCCTATTTCACTATGCTAACATGTTTTTCTATCTTCAGAGATCTATGGATAAATACACCAAAGTCCCTTTGCTGCACAGAACTTGTCATGCGGTTCATTGAATACTTCTGTGTCAAATTATTTATTCCAAAGGGTTAAATTCCATCTGCTACTCATCTGTCCATTTGGCTATCCCGCCTATATCTTCTTATGGCCCTCGTCACTCAACACCACTGTTAACCACTTGGCCAATTTTCATGTCATCTGCAAACTTACTAATCCTATTCTCCACAGAGTCATCTATGTCCTTTATATAAATTACAAGGAATAGGAGAGTCAGCACAGATCCTTGTGGTTGGATGGAGAGAAATTTGTTGAGTGCATTCAGGAGGAATTTCTCATTCAGCATGTGGTGGCTCGAAGAGAAAGGGGGAAACCTTGATCTCCTCTTGAGAAATAAGGAAGGATAGGTGACAGAAGAGTTAATGAGGGATCACTTTGGGACTAATGACCATAATTTTATTAATTTTAAGATAGATTTGGGGAATGATAGATCTGGCCCAAAAGTTAAAATTCTAAATTGGGGCTATGCGAATTTTGATGGTATTAGGCAGGAACTTTCAAAAGTTAATTGGGGAAGTTTGCGGGAAGGCAAAGGGACATCTGGTAAGTGGAAGGCTCTCAAAAGTGTGTTAACCAAGGTTCAGGGTAACGATATTGCTGTTAGAGTGAAGGACAAGGCTGGTAAAAGTAGGGAACCCAGGATGGCACAGGATACTGAGGTCCTGGTCAAGAAGAATGAGGCGGCACATGACAAAAATAGGGACAGTTGGGATCAAGTGAATTCCTTAAACAGTATAGAGGGGGTGTAGGAGTAGAGTTAAGAGAGAAATCAGAAGGGCAAAAAGGGAACACAAGATTGTTTTGGCAGATAAGGCAAAGGAGAATCCAAAGAGCTTCTACAAATATATAAAGGGCAAAAGAGTAACAAGTCAGAGATTAGAGCCTCTTGAGGATCAACAAGGTCATCTGTGTGCAGATCCACAAGAGATGAGCAAAATTCTAAAGAATATTTCTTATCGGTATTTACTGTTGAGAAAAGCATGGGTGTTCGCGAACTTGGGGAAATGGTGATATCTTGAGGAGTGCACATGCTACAGAAAAGGAGGTGTTGGAAGTCTTAAAGCACATCAAAGTAGATAAATCTCTGGGATCTGATGAAGTGTATCCCAGGAAATTGTGGGAGGCTAGGAAGGAAATTGCAGATCCCCAAGCAGTGACATTTGGATCATGGAAAGTCACAGGTGACATGCTTGAAGATTGAAAGGTGACAAATGTTGCGCCCTTATTTAGAAAGGGCTGCAGAGAAAAGCCTGGGAATTAGAGGCCAGTAAGCCTCACATCTGTGGTGGGTAAGTTGTTGCAAGGTATTTTGAGAGACAGGATCTACAGGCATTTAGAGATGCAAGGTCTGATTAGGGATAGGGAGCTTGACTTTGTGAATGGAAAGTCATATTTCACAAATTTAACTGAGTTTTTTGAAGAGGTAACCAAGAAGTTAGATGAGGGCAGTGCAGTCTGATGTTGTCTACGTGGATTTTAGCAAACTCTTTGACAAGGTACTGCATGGTGGATTATTGCATACGGTCAAATCTCTTGGAATCCAGGGCAAGGTAGCTAAATGGATATAAAATTGGCTTGATGACAGAATGTGGAAATGCCAGCATAGAGCTGATAGAAGCTAGAGGGTGGTTGTAGAAAGTTGTTTTTCAAACTGGAGACCTGAGACCTCAGGGATCAGTGCTGGGTCCATTGTTATTTGTCATTTATATTAATGATTTGAATGAGAATATAGGAGGCATGGTTAGTAAGTTGCAGATGACACCAACATTGGTGGCATAGTAGACAGTGAAGAAGTTATCTCCAATTGCAATGAAATCTTGATGAATTGGGTCAATGGGCTGACAAATGGCAGATGGAGTTTAATTTAGATAAATTAAAGGTGATGCATTTTGGTGGACTGAACCAGGGCAGGACTTACTCAGTTAATGGTAAGGCACTGGGGAGAGTTACAGAACAAAGAGATCTAGGGGTACATGTTCATAGCTCCTTAAAAGTGGAGTCACAGGTGAAGACGACATTCAGCATGCTTGGTTTCATTGGTCAGAACATTGAATACAGGAGTTGGGACATCATCTTGAAATTGTATAAGACATTGGTGTGACCATACTTGGAATACTGTGTACAGTTCTGGTCACCCTATTATAGAAAGGATATTATTAAACTAGAAAGAGTGCAGAAAAGATTTGCTAGGATGCTACCATGTCTTGATGATGAGTTATATGGAGAGACTAGACAGACTGGCACTTCTTTCTCTGGAGCATAGAAGGCTGAGGGGTGATCTTATAGAGGTCTATAACATAATGAGGGGCTAGATAATCAATATCTTTTCCCAAAGGTAGGGAACTCTAAAATGAGAGACCATAGGTTTAAGATGAGAGGGGAGAGATACAAAAGTATCCAGAAGGGCAATTTTTTCACACAGATGGTGGTGAGTGACTTGTACATGTTGCCAGAGGTAGTAGTAGTGGCAGGTACAATTTTGTCTTTTAAAAATCATTTAGACAGTTACATGGGTAATATGGGGTATAGAGAGAAATGAATCAAATGCAGGCATTTGGGAGTAGCTTAGGGATTTAAAAAAAAAGGTGACATGGACAAGTTGGGCCGAAGGGTCTGTTTCCATGCTATACACCTCTATGACTCTATAGTACACCACTGGATGCTGGCTTCCAGTCACTAAAATAATCTTTTGTCATCACTTTGTCTCCTATTGTTGAGTCAAACTACTCTGTATACTACGTACATTTGCCTTGGGACGTGGTGTTACAAGTCTCTCACGTGGGACCTTCTCAAAGGTTTTACTGAAATCCATATAGACGACATCAACTGATCTATCCTCAACTACACACCTGGTCACCTCTTCAAATATTCAACCAAATTAATTAGCTCCCTCTGACAAAGTCATGCTGACTATAGTAGAGATAGATAGTCTCTTCAGAATTTTCTTCAATAGTTTCCTGACTACTGACATGAGACTCACTGGTCTGTAGTTTCTTGGCTTATCTTAACTAGTGGACCCACATTAGTTGTTCTTCAGTTCTCTGACATTTCCCCCATGGCCAAAGAGGAATTAAAATTTTTTGTGTCAGAATCCCTGCAATCTTCTCCCTTGACTCCCACAGCAGCCTGGGACACGATTCATGTGAATCTGGAGATTCGTCCACTTTTAAGCTTGCTAACAATTCTGATATCTTGTACTTCCTCTGGTCAATTTACTCAAGAATCTTGCACTCTTTCCCTGAATTCAATACCTTCATTATCATTCTCTTGGGTGAAAATAGATGTGAAGTATTTGTTCAACACTGTCCTCTGGCTCCATCCACCAATTGCCTTTTAATCCTTAACAGACCCTATACTTTCCCAAGTTATCTTCTTCCCATCGATATACTTGTGGAAAGTCTTAGGATTTTCCAGTGCTTTCTCATATCTCCTCTCTGCTCTCCTAATTACAAAGAGCAAAGAAAATCACAACACAGGAACAGGCCTTTTGGCCTGCATCGACCATGCTCTCTGAACTAAAACCCCCTACTCTTTTGGGCACCATATAGAACACAGAACATTACAGCGTAATACAGACCCTCAACCCTCCATGTTGCACTGGTCAGTGGAAGAAATCTAATGACCCTCTAAGCTAAACAATTCCAATATTATCCATGTGCCTATCCACTGACTATTTGAACGCCCTTAAAGTTGGCGAATCCACAACAGCTTCAGGCAGGGCATTTCACGCACTTACTGTCCTCTGAATAAAGAGCCTACTTCTGACATCCGCCCTGTAATTATCACCCCTCTATTCCCAGCCTATTCACGTATTTGTCAAGACGTCCCTTAAAAGTTTTGCTTTCTTAAAGCTCCATCCTGTACCTTCTGTACTTCACTAATGCCTCTATTGATTTACTCCCCTTGTACCTGCAAGCAACTTTCTTTCTTTTCCTTCTCATGGTCATTCGTGGTTCTTTGGGCTTGTTGCTCCTTCCTATCACCCTAAAGGGAACATACTGGGCTGGTAACCTCTCCGTTTCCTTTTTGGATGTCTCCCACTGCTTTTCAGTGGATTCCCTCACTAGTAGCTGTTCTCAGTCTATCTTGGCCAGCTCCTGCTCTCCCCCAGTCCAAAACATTTATTTTGTGCCTTGTCTATTTTTTTGTCCATAACAAGCTTAATTCGCCTGTATTGTGTTGCTATCACTAAAATGCTCCCCCACCACCTGTCAGACTTCATCCCCCAGAATTAGATCCAGCACAGCTCCTTCCCTTGTTAGGCCCTCTACATATTGCTCTAAAAAGTTCTCTGTGCACATTTCAAGAAATTTATGCAAGTTAAGGTCATAGGTTAGTTCCAAAATTTATATTGGGCTATTTTGTTGCAATGAGATTCCACAGTACATTGGATTTATTTTTGTATAATACAAAAATATATAAAACTGATATAACATGTCAGAGTTCTCAAATATGTAAATCATTGATGATTATCAACTCTTCACAAACCTTAGAAATGACCAACCATATGTGTTTATAAATTACAAGCATTATCAAAAGAGATCAATAAAGTATGAGATTTTCCACTGGGGTGAGATAGAATGTAGCCATATGAAAATCATTATAAATTCTCTTAAAGGTATCTTAAGCAACAGGAGAGCAATACATTAAGATGAAAAACCTTCGAAGGCATGCTATAAGCAGCAGAAAAATCAGCTCAAAGTAATCAATGATGCTTGTATAAATGAGAGATTTGGCATACAGAAAGCTTACTGAAGCTCAACTTTCATTTCAAAAACGTGTAAATGAAGGCCATGCTTTTTTAAATTCCAGAAAAATACTAAACTCGTTGTAAGCGTGTATTTTTCTTTCTATTACCAAGTCTGATTAATAAGGTGTTATTTTAAATCTTTTACATTTAGAACTAATATTGGTATATAACTGTAAGTACTATCTTAAACAATTACACAAACCAACTGGTTTTGCAAGCAAACTCAACAGCAACTGAGCAACATAATTTCATTAAATTCATCACTTCAGCCTCCTGAATATCTATCTTTCAATCGTTGACTCTCTTCTATTTCTCATATTCGTGCTGCCCTGTTCTGATATAATTTGAAACCATAACATCAGGTTCTGTATTTATCCTGACATCACTAAGCTCTATTTCACCATGACCTTGCTTGACTCCTCCACTGTCACTGATTCAGCACACTGTTTGCCTGACAACTAATAATGCATCAGCAGAAATTTCCAGCAACTAAATAGAAAGACGTTTGGTAGGTTTGACTCTTGCCACAAACTTTGCTCCCTGACCAAAGTTTCCTAATTTCCCTTGGGATGTGGTGCAAGCTATCTTCTTCAACCACTGAAGTCCAAATGGTATAGGTACACCAAAAATACCACTAGGAACAACTTTCCAGGTTTTTGACTCAGTGACAGCCTAGTTCTATGTTAGGATGGTGTGTGTCTTTGGAAGGGAATTTGAAAGTGATGGTGTTTCCATTCTTTCACTGTAGCTGGGTCAAACATCCAGAACATCATGATAAACTTAGGAAAAAGAGGTAGTGTTATGGGATTATAAGTAGTCAACCTTGGTTATGTACATACGTGATTGGAAGCTTTCAGGTGATAAGACGTCGAGAGCTTGGAAGGTGCTGTCGAAAAATCTTTGGCACGTTGTTGCAAAGCGTCTTGTAAATCATGTACTCTTTTTGCCACAGTATACTGATTATGAAGGCAGTGAATAATTACGGCAGTAGGTAGACTGCTCATCAAGCAAACTGCTTTGCATAGTGTAGAGTTTCTTGAGTGTTGTTGGACCTGCACCCACCCAAGCAAATGGAAAGTATTCCACCGTATTCCTGACTTGTGTCTTGTAGACAGTGGACAGACTTTGAGAAGTCAGGAATGAATTACTTGCCATAGAATTCCCAGCCTCTGACCTGCTCATCTATCACACACATTGTTACCTCTAGATATGAGGATGCTCTTGTTGCTGGCCTCCCAAATTCCACCTGGCATAAATGTGTGCTGATCTAAAATTCAGCTGTCCATATTTCAACTCTTGTTACTATCATTATCCATACGCTTTATGGCCTACATTGGATCTCAGTATAACAATACCTCAATTTAGAAATACTCATCCTTGTTTTCAAATTGCTCTATGGGTCTACTCCTCCCAAATCTAACTTTTCTTCAGCTACATAAAAGCTTCTGAGAGTTCAGCTCTCCACAAATTCTAGTCTCTTGCATCAACCTCATTCTGGTTACTTACAATTGGAACAGCTGTACTTTCAGCTGCACAGATCTTGAACTTTCGATTGCCATCTTGTTCTCTTCCTTCAAATTGCTCTTCAACCAAGCTTATGTTGACATGCTCTGATAACCCTTTCTGTGGCTTAGCATCAAGAATGTATTTTATAACAATGCTTGCTTTGCACTTTGGGACACCTTAATTTAAAAGGCACTATATAAATGCAAGTGGCTGTTGGTGAAAATAAAAAAGCTAGTATATTGTACAGATTAAAAAAAAATTGAATGGCAAATAGTTCTTGAATATGCTGGATCCAGAAATGCATGCAATGGTATGACTGTTTTATTAAATGAGCAAGCAGAAAGATTAGATGATGCGATATGACAATTTGAGTCCCATACCTGACAAAGTACTCTCATACTTCGAGTAGGCTTTAAAAAAAGAAAGCAGAGGTTTACAAAACAAGTTGTCACACTTCGAGGACAGCAAGGGAATAGAAATTTGAAGCACTCCTGAACAACTCTCTGCAATTCACACTTCTCGCTTCCTCTCTTGCCCCTCCCTTGAACTCATTCCACTTTCAAAGTCAGTATTGTGCCATGCACTCTTATCTCTGATATCCTATGACACATGATAACACATTTAATTCTGACTGATTTATTAAAATCAGCACTCATTAGTTGCAGATGTGAAGGAGGTATTAAAAATAGATAGAAAAGCCCTTTGTTTCATCAGGTGCAATATATTGTGCTACAACAAAATGAAGGTGCCAAAAAAAGCAAATATATGATAAATATCTGAATGATACATCTTTAAATGTAGTTTTCTCTTAATGCTCGATTCCCAATCAAAAATAATCATATTCCTGTCAATATTAATTTGATTATTGGATTAACCTTCTCATGCTCACTTTCAAGCTATATATATGAATAGTGGAGAATAGGCCAGGGTAGCACAATTAAACCCTTATCATGGAAACATCCAAGCCAGGAGTCAACATCTTTAAGGGTGGGTTTGAAAGAATTTTCTTGATCAGAATGTTTCCTGCCCAATGAGCACTTCTGTTCTGGTAAGGGTCGGAATATGCTGGGTTAACTGGATCAATTGTCAGTAGGGGAATACTTGGGGAACAGTGACCATAAAATCTTAATTTTATGGCTAGTCATGGAAAAGGACAAGGATCAATCTGGAGTAACAATATTCAGGATCACTTTCAGTAGAATGAGAACAGATTTGGCATAGGAATCAATGTCTGCCAAGCAAAACAGTAAAAGAACAAGGAGCTGCCTTTAAGGAGGAGATGATATAGGTACAGTCAAGCTATACTCCCAAAAGGAACAGATAGAGTGAGTAAAGCCAGAGTTCTCTTGATGATGAAAAAGAAAGCAAAAGGTGCTTATGATAGGTGTCAGGGGGTTGGTGATGCAAGTAAGTACCTGGCTGAATAAAGAAGTCTCAGATGGGATGTGGAAGAAGAAACGAGGGGCATAAGAGGTGAACAAAAGATATGGAGTTAACATAAAAAGGTAATCCAAAAGTCTTCTGTAGGCTATAGGAATGGATAGTAACAGGAGGGATGAAACTGATTGGGATGGCAAAGGGGATATCGCCAAGAAGACAGACCGAAGTAGTAAACAAATACTTCATATCAGTCTTTACTAAGTTCAAACTATAATGAAAGAGGAGATAATTAAAATACTGGATTGGCTAAAATTGATGAAAGGAGGCATCAGATAAACTAATTACACTTGAACTTATACAACAGCAGGAACATATGAGATGCATCTAAAAACACTGAGGGAAGGAAAGAAATTAGGGAAGCATAACTGCTTATCTTCTGAATCTTCTTATGGTGCAGTTGGACTGCAGAATTCCAAAATATTGCACCCTTGATCAATTAGAAAGATGTAAAGATAAATGCAGCAACTGTAGGCCAAGTCAGTTTAATCTCAAAAGCTGGAAAGCTTTCAAAAATGTTAACCCCAGATACAAATCATCATCTGGACAAGTGTGGATTAATTAAGGAAAGCCAGCTGTTTTCTTACAAGCTAATCATGTTGAGTATTCAACATGCTGACATGCACTCATCAGGACAAGACATTATAATGCCAAATTTCAAAAAGAAACAAAAATGTACACTGCATGATAAGAGGTTGGTAAGTCAGCTCCGATTGTTCATAATGCTAGCATGGCAAATGCACCAAGGAATTACTGTCCCCTTTTGAAAAAGGTGCAATATCTGGACATTTCTTTTGCCTACAAAGGGAAGATCCCCGCATATAAATATATGTCGTTTCTAGCAATCGCAACTGGATACCTTGCAACCCAACAATCAAAGTGGTTGTTAGTGCTTCTGAGCACATTCAGGACTGTCCAGCAACTGCTACTCAATCATAGAATCACATGTAATTGATTATGTTCTGAATTTTGAAAGCATAGATTGTCAAGTAGAATCAGTACTCTCCATTTATTGCAAACAGCTGACATGATGTACTGTTTGTTACAGCTCCAATTGCTGGGATGTATGTCTTATGTATCTGACATTCACAGAAATTCACACAGCATATTACTCATTTGTGTTACAGGCATAATGTCCTGATGGCTATTCCAATCAGATCATTGCCCGTCACATATCGTGTATACTCATGAATACAAAGGCCACTACATGAAAACTGGCCAATATATCTCAAATTATTCTGGATGGATGAAGTATCTCAAATATTTGAGCAATAGGCAAAGCTAGACATTTCACACTACAACTATGCAGTGGCAACATAAAGTGATGTTTTCCACCAACAGAACATTACTGTAAATTTCTAACTACTGCATAAATCAGTCAAACTCCTAATACATCTCATTGGTGCTTATTAGAAGTTACATACATTCATATTCAGAGACTTGTGCTCTGCAGGAAAAAAACACATCCAGATATTGTACATTTTTTGAATAAACAGAAGCATAGGGGGCAGTAGTTCCCTCATGCATTCACTGTAGATTGTCTTGACCAGAGTCAACTTGCCACCAATCAGCAGATTTTTCTTGTGCCACATAACTAACTGTACCCTTTGGAACTTGCCATTCTGAAGTCGGCCCTGATGAATGAAAGATGAAAAGCTCCAACAGAATGTCTCCTTTTCCAGCAATGACTTTGAATAGAAGAATGGGAAGAGAAGGGGAGATGGCCATTTGATCCTTCATGTCCATACCGGCTCTCTTCAATACCAAAGTAGCCAGTTCAACTCTCATCTTTTTCACAAAGCTCTGCAAATCTTTAATTTTAGTTAATTATCAAATTCCCCTCTGAAAGCTACAATTTAGTCTGCTCCACACTATACTCCTTTTCTGCGCCCTCTGAAATGCCTTCAAATCATTCCTAATTGTGAAGCCCAAAATTGGACATAATTCCAGTTGGTACCAAACCAGTATTTCTTAAAAGTTCACCATATATTCCTTAGTCTTGTACCCTGGGCATTTATTTATAAAGCACAGGGTCAGCATGCTTTCTCAACATTCCCTACCATCTTTACTAGTTTGTGCATACGCCCCAAGTATTCCTGCACTCTCTTTATACTTGCGTCCTTATTGCGTCCTTCCTCTTAAAATATATAAATTCACATTTTATTGTATTACATTTCATCTACCACATGTCCACCCATTCCATCTGCCAAACCCTTTAGAAGTCTATCAGTGTTCTCCAGACAGTTCACAGTCATTACAATACCATCCATACCCAAATTTAGATCATTAATAGAGATCAAGGAAAATATTGCTACTTCTCCCCATTGCATATTGCCTTCCAGTGTATAAAATAACTGTTACCCGTTATTCTCTTTGGTACTATCTTGTTCACAAGATCTTCAAATAATCATCCACAAAATAAGTAATCATGTTTTCTAATAACACTTTGTTCATACTTTCTTTACTTGGCTTGGTGCAATGCACAAATGAACACATCAAAATGCCATTGAAAATCATATGTAACTCAATAAAATTGCACTATTTGCTATTTATTATCAGCAATTTGTACAATTGGGAGATTCAAAATAAGCAATCAAAATAAAATGCTCCCATTATGTTATAAAAACAGTAACATGAGACTATAGCTTTGTGATTTGGGTTATCTTCCATATCACCATTCTTGGCAACAACAGTGTGCTGAATGGCAAAATTTTGTTATACTTGTTTTCTGGAACAGCAGCATCTAAAGCATATAAATCATCTATCAAATCAAAATATAGAAGAAAAAGAAAGTTGCATATATTTTTGGTAAAGATATCAAAAATACCAGCCACCTTCTTTCTCTTTTCTATTTTATCAATAATTTGTACCTTGCAATCATACCTTTAATTATTTCCATTTGTTGAAACAAACATCATCCATTCTTCTTGAGCACTTTCTGCTAATTCAGAAAAGTTTATCATATGCTACCAAATTTAAACTTTCGCATTTGCCGTTTATAACTTATTGAGCTCTGAATTTAACATTTTCTGACAGATCGTGATTCAAATGCATATTTTTCTTAAACTTCTTTTTCATCCTCCAATTATTGACAATTTATTGAGGAAAGTCCAATGTTTTTAGTCACTGAGATCATAATATTGAACATTGGATAGAATTAACTACATTGATGTTACTAAAACATGGAGAAATACTCGATGAAAAACCCAAAAAGTGTTCTTTTCCTCAAGTCATGAGCTTACAATGTACAATGTTTGTAATCTTTATCATTCTTTGCTCAGGTAGTAACTGTCAATTACTGAGACTAATTTGGGGAAAATCCTTACCAATGACACAATGTCCAACAGGAAGTCAACTAAGAGACAAAATTCAGGCAGAGAGTACTCTGACATTTCCTTGCCTTGAGGTGAAGCCTGCAATCTTGTATTCAGTGTTCTCCTAATGAAGAAGGAAAATATATAAGATAGAATGTCTACATGAATGTCAGTTGATTTTTACAAACTTTTGGCATACTCAGTTACAAACAAGGACTCTCTCTGGTCGAGAATATCTTTTCCAACCAATTTTTGTTACGTTAATGAAAACTACTGAATTGCACGAAATGACTCTGCAAATAATTAGCAGTAAATTAGCAGCAAGAAATTGGCCCTTAGTGTCCAGGGATGTGTAGGTTAAAGGGATTAGAGGGTATAATATGCAGGGATATGGGTGGGACTGTGTTTGGTGCAGACTTGATGGACCGAAGGGCCTCTTTCTGCATTTTAGGGTTCTATGATTCAGTACTACACAATGTTACCAATCATGCA
This sequence comes from Sphyrna mokarran, assembly GCA_024679065.1. Classification (NCBI taxonomy): domain Eukaryota; kingdom Metazoa; phylum Chordata; class Chondrichthyes; order Carcharhiniformes; family Carcharhinidae; genus Sphyrna; species Sphyrna mokarran. Next base: position 29,603,744 of record JAGIQG010000012.1, on the reverse strand, counting down.
TCAAGATACATAATTTCTGCTGCACTTATTAAAAGTCAAAGATTTGCTTTTTCGTAACAAAATAAAATGAGTAATTTCTTAAGATTGCACCTCTTGCTCATATTTTTCCTTTATTCTGGTATTCATGAAAAGGTCAGATTTTGAAAGTACTTTTTAAGGATGCTGCACATAAAGATTATTTAGTAATTTTTATCTGCTGGTTAGAACCCAGCACAAATGTTTCATCTAATTTGGCAGGGGAAGGGCACAAGTAGCAATAGAATGAGGAAAGAAGCTATACAAAGAGCACTAGAGTGAGAAATATGGTATTAGGTCAGATCAGATGAAGATAGAATTCAAAAAGATCTAAAGTAAGTTTGCAGAAGTGTGGTAAATAAAGTTGGTAAGCTACAGGCACAAATAATCACATCAATATATGATAACAGATATCTGGCTCCAATCACAGTAAGATTTGGCACTAAATAATCCTGCATAGAGGGTGTTCAGAAAAATCTGGGAAGGAAGGAAGGAAAGGGGAGAATTGATAGTGTTGATTAAGAATATTGTAGTGCTGGAGAAGCACGTGTCCAGAAGTGATAAAGGGCAGAATCAGTTTGATTATAGCTAAGACAAAAAAAATGAGATGCTATTACACCACTGAGTATATTCCATAATCCACTTATTAGTGGGACAGATATGGAAGAGCAAAGGCAAAACATTGCAGATGTTGGAAATCTGAAATAAAACAGAAAATGCTAGAAATACTCAGCAGGTTAGGCAGTATCTGTGGCAAGATGAACAGAGTTAACAGGCAGAATTTTCCTTTCTTTCTGTGGTCAGTTTTGCGTCAGACGGAGCTGGAAAATTCAGAGAAGGGCTAAAAAATCAGGAGAAACATTTTGGAAATTTCCCCTCACCACTTTCCTGGCTAGCTGATGGAAACAATGGGCAACGGTAGAGTTTTTTTGGGGGGTGGGGGGGGGCAATGATGGAAAACAATGTTAGCAGAGAGGAAAATGAGGATAGGGAAGCTGAAGCCTCACATTAAAGACTGGAACACAAATACAATAGTGGGTGGAACAGGAATAGAATTGGAGGAGATGTACGTAGACTGCTAGGAGGGAAGGCTGTATTGGCATGGCACAAGAGAGTAAGGCTTGCACACAGTCATAGAGGGCAAGGTGGGGGAAAGGCTTACAAATGAGGGATGGGGGTTGCACAGAAACTAATGGAAGGGGGGAGGAGAGAAATATGGTGTCGTCAGTAATAAAAAAAGAAAGGGAGGGTTAAGAGAAAGACAAATCATAGATCCTGGTCTTGGCCAAGTAGCCAGTGTGTGAGACTGAAGTCAGTTGGGAGGCTTAGTACACCTGATAGTCAAGATACAAGAACAAAATCAGTTCTTGGGTTGTGAGCCATGCTACAGAAAAAATCAGTTGTGCATACAGCACCATGCAACAGGCCCTGATGTTTATTAATAGGAAAAGGTTCCATTCCAACATTCAACTGATGTGCAATCATTAGAAGCACATCATGCACATTTGTGCCAGGTACCTTGACTCATACAGCCGAGGCACTCCTTCAGAGGCCTCATATATTAGAAAGGCCTGGTGAATCTAGAGTTGGCTGTGTGGAAATCAGGAGTACTAACTCAAACAATGGCTCATGACATCAATGTGTCATCCTCTTAAGTCACAGGATACAATGAAGTGCATAAAGCAACATGATCCAAAGAGCAAACCTGAAGATGTGCTTCTGACGCACAGAGTTTCAGGTGGTCTCTGCAGTACTCTCCAGAGAGGGTGTCCTGCATCATCATGGTGTGTTGTGCCTTTCACAACCTGACATTTCAAAAGAGGGCACGTGGAGACATCTGAAAACTCCTCGGACGAAGAGCAGGATGAATCTGAAGAGGAAAATGAGGGCCTGCTTTCACATGAGAATGCCCTCAAATATAACTTCGAAAATGTGGTTGTGACATACTATTAGTCATACGATTGCAGGCAATAGAACACATCTATATTCTTTCTGCCCTTATTTGCTATGCTAGTGGACTGAAAGCCCTTTACAACCAATGCAAATAACAGCAATCTCAGCATTCAATCTTGCATCTTTAAATATTATAAATCACTAGGCTCTATTCATTAGAAAGGTCAGTGATGTGCTCTCAGAAATGATAGTCACCATAGCAGCGCAGACACTGCATTAATCGACTTGATGCAATGGCCACCATCCGTGGACACCGATGGTTGGAGAAGCATCCTGATTGTAGGTCCTATGCTTTGGCACTACCAATAAAGACAGCCTTCTCATTTGGTGAGACAATTATAGCTAACCTGTCAAGGCTACTGAAGATGCCTAACTCCATGTTGTCTTGTAAGGATAATGGTTGCTAGTGCATTTACAGACGCTTCAGTAAAGAGTTTGACACATTTCCCTGACATTACACAAGGATAGAGAAATAGTCAGCTACATAATGTGAATGTGTGGCTTACAAAGGGAGGTGAACACCAAGTGGAATCACTCCTGCAATAAGATACAATAGTGACTTTTAAGGAGCATCTGGACAAACACTGAATAGGATGGGAGCAGAGTGATATAGTCCTGTAAGGTAGGAGGTTTTTAGTTCGGTCAGGCAGCATGGTTAGTGCAGGCTTGGAAGGCTGAAGAGTCTGTTCCTGTGCTATAACTTTCTTTGTTCTAAGAGGGTACATAGATGCACATGCATGATGGACAGCTAATATACTCACAAAGGTGCATGGTATTTACATTAATTGAACATCCACCACCAGAGTGTTGCCAAAACTTTGTAACTTTTTCACCCAGATGCATCCCTGACATTTGTAGCAGAGGTGAAGGCAGCCTGCTGAATTCCTATTACCTCTGATGATTTTGGCAGCCATCCTCCAGAGAGTCAGGAGCTGGGGTATTCTGGCCTGCTTTTAGTGTCCTGATGTGCACCATCCTCAGCCTGTACAGCTGGACACGATGGGGTCATAGGCAGAGGGGATTGGAATTGCCTGAACATACTGAGTCCTCTAGGTAGTTGGCCCAAGATGTCCGGCTGCTGGTCTCAGCCCATCTAGCCATTCACGGATCTGATCTATGCCAATAATGATGGAGTGCAGGCCAGTGCGCAAGTATCTGAACGAATCACCTCCCTTCCCAAGGGGACTTCGAAACAGTTGCCTGTCAAAGCCACAACATCAAAACAGAGCACAGACGGATTCCTCCACCCTTTGCTGTAGTTTACTAACTTCCTCTCACAACTCTACCTGATTTTGTATTGCATCTCCAGCATCTTTGACATGGTCATTTCCCAAGACACATCATCTGATTCAATGGGTGCCAGTTCTCTAGCAGGCGTCTGCATGCTCAACAACTGGGCTACTAGTGCCTCTGACTGCTGTGGAGACAGATCAGCGAAGTGTTCCTCAATGTGATACTGAGCTTACGCTACAAGTAGAGCCCACCTAGAGTGTAGACAAATACAGTGAAAGCTCTTCTTCGAATGGATCTTCAGCTTTCTAGTCTGAAGTTGTTCGGGAGCAGGGGCTTATTTTGCATCTCAATGTGCGTGTGTGTGCGTGTGTGTCTGCATGCGTGTGCGCCCGTGCGCATGGACCTGCTGGTGCCTGGAGGATACAGCAGATCGATTTAGCTCAGGAACAGATCGAATATGACATTGTAAGTCGCTCACTGCCAATAACAGGACGGGATGTACGCATTGACAGCTCATCCATACGGGCTTGTTGGGAAAGGCTGATCTCGCCTTCCCCAGAGAAGTGATCCCTGTCCTCCTCTGCCAACTTGGTGGCATCCGCCCCAAATTTAGTGAGCTCCACAATATCTGTTCTGGGATCTCTCCCTCTTGTTATGCACAAGTTTGGCCTGAATAGAGGAGCATTTGGAGCTCTGTTGGGTGAGAAGAGATGGGGGAAGAAGATGGGAAGAATGCATGTCAACTGTGTGCTGTGCCCTCCCCAGTATGAAACATAGAAACATATCATAGAAAACATAGAACAGTACAGCACAGTACAGGGCCTTCAGCCCTTATGTTGTGCCAAGCTATGTCTAACCTAAAATCAAGTTAGCCCACTCCCTAGTATTCTACTGTACTCCATGTGCCTCCCCAATAACCACTTCAAAGTTCGTAAAGTGTTCAACTCCAGTATCATAGTAGGCAGTCTATTCCACATCCCTCCCTCGCCAAACCACTCAGTGAAGAATCTATCTTGGGCATCCCTCCTATACCTCCCACCACAAACTTTATAGTCATACCCTCTAGTAACTGCTACATCCACCCGAGGAAATAATCTCTGCATGTCTACTCTATCTATCCACCTCATCATCTTATAAACCTCTATTAAGTTGCCTCTCATTCTCTTCCACTCTAAAGAAAAAAACTCCAGCTCCCTCAATCTTTCCTCATAAGACCTGCCCTCCAAACGAGGTAGCATCCTGGTAAATCTCCTCTGCACTCTCTGCAATGCTTCCACATCCTTCTTATAGTGAGGTGACCAGAACTGAACATAATATTCCAAATGTGGTCTCACCAACATCCGGTACAGTTTCAGCATAACCCCACGGCTCTTAAACTCAAACCCCCTGTTAATAAATGCTAACACACGATAAGCCTTCTTCACAGCTCTATCCATTTGAGTGGCAGCCTTCAGAGATCTCTGTTCCTCCACATCCCTCAGAACCCTGCCATTGACCACATTCACATTCAAGTTTGTCCTACCAAAATGAATCACCTCGCACTTATCAGGGTTAAACTTCATCTGCCACTTTTCAGCGCAACTCTGCATCTTATTAGTGTTTCTTTGCAGCATGTAAGAGCTCTCCACCTCATCATCCACTACCCCACCAACCTTGACATCAGCAGCAAACTTACTAACCCACCCTTCAGCCCTCTCTTCCAAGTCATTGATAAAAATCACAAATACAAGAGGATCCAGCACTGATCCCTGTCGTATATCACTGTTAACTAGCCTCCAGTCTGAAAATTGGGTCAGGAATGGAGTTTGTGCAGCATAATAGATGAAATGCTGGTAATGCTAAAGTATCATTAAACAATCAGTAGTGATTTTTTCCCCCCACTAATATTGTGTGAGATCCTTGAACAGTGCAGCTCTTTGAATGCATGATACCATAATGAGAGATTGGAGTGGGGAGAAGATTGACTTACACTTGCAGAGTGGATGAGATTATTCATCCTCTTCCTGCGATGGAGTATGTTCAAGTGATAAATCACTAATTTTTCCTCAACATACAATGAGACTGAAGCTACTCTGTACTTTAAAACAAATCTATTGCCAAGTCAGCAAAGTAAAGTCAGACTCTCCTACTTCCTCCTTGACACCCAGAATGAACTGGCTTATAATGATTTCCTAATCCTTCCCCAACTGGGGACAGCAATGATTAATTACCAACTTAAAGCAGCACAATTTTAGCATTAGTTTTAAGCAGTTGCAATTAAATATGGCGCCCTGACTCTGGAGCCCATTGAAGAAGGGCAGACAAATTAGTTCCTAACCCGCCACATAATTTGGAGAGAAATTTGCCAATACATAATTAATGAATAAATTAGCATGAAATTGGGGGTGGTGGCTGGGAAGAGAGGAGAGAGAGAAGAATTCCTGAGGTACTGTCAGACCATTTTTGATCAATACATTTCTAGCCCAATGAGGCAAGGAGCCTTACTGGACTTGATCCTGAGGAATGAGATGAATAAAGTCGTTATTGTTTATCCATCATTGCTGATGAGGACACCATTAGTCATTTTGAGGCTGGATGCAGTATGCCTGAAGATGACTGATCAAGACAATATCAGGCACAGAATATCCTGGTACATATTGGACAGACTTGTGTTGGCATTGTAGTTGTTGTGCTGGTGGCTCTGGACTTTACAGCTCACGCTTAAGTTGTGTTTCAGCTATATATCTTGTTTCGTAAGCTCGATAGCCCTTGTGGATGAGGCAGCGCCAGGTAGGACAGTTTTGTGCCAACGTTTCCCAGATGATCGTGTCTATGTCAAGCGACTTCAGGGAGGCCTCGAGTTTGTCTTTAAAACATTTTTTTTGCTCTCCAAATCCTTACTTCCAAAAGAACTAGAACAACTCGGTGAGCTTCTCAATAAGTACAGGAAAAGCAGCTTTGTAGATCTCTATGGGTATGGCATCTGTCCCTGGGGCTTTGCCACTGGCTGACAGCTTTCGTGACTTTAGCTACTACCGGTGGGTCATCCATGGCGCTGTCAATATCGATCTGGGGAATACTGTCTACTGCCTCATCGTTAATAGATAACAGTCAGTTGAGGACAGTTTCAGTGTTCAGTCCATCTTTGCAGGATCTGAGCCTTCTCTGTAATGAGAGTTGTACCATCTGTACTCAGGACGGGGGAACCCCCGAGATCTGAGGTCTGTAGAGAGCATTCAGAACATCATAGAACACTACAGCACAAACAGGCCCTTCGGCCCACAAGTTGTGCTGACCATATCTATACTTACCAGGCCACAGACCTATCTGTAACTCCCAATCCCATTACATCCCAAGTACTCATCCAGAAGTCTCTTAAAAGACCCCAGCGAGTTCGCCTCGACCACCACTGACGGCAACCGATTCCATTCACTCACCACCATTTCACTATAGAATCCGTTTCAACTCATTTCTGTCAGCGTATTCCTGTATTTCATCTGCTTTGATACTCAACCAGGCATCCTGCATTTTACATAGTTTATTCTGGACTGTCCTACGAGTACTACTAAAAGCATTTTCCTTGGCAGCTGATGATGGGTCATTCTGACAGGTCCAATGAAAACAGTGCTTTTCAACAAGTAGAGCCTGTATCTCCTCATCATTCTCATCAAACCAGTCATGCTGCATGCTGTAGAGGGCCCAAGCATCTTCAGAGCAGATGAATGGACAGCATCCCTGAAGCGTTCCCAGTTATCCTCAGCGCTGCCTGCGAGGTGTAGTTCAGCAAACTTGATTTCTAAGTCTTCAGTCAGTGCTGAAGCTATGCTGGTGTTCTTTAGCTTGGCCACATTGATTCTTTTCATAACCTTTCTTTCTTGTCTCACCTCTTGGGTCGGATGTGGAGCCTCATTTTGGAGACAATGAGCCTGTGATCTGTCCAGCAGTCAGCACCACACATGGCCTTAGTCACTCTGATATACTGCCTGTCCTTTCTCCTGACAGTGACATAGTTGATAAGATGCCAATGTTTAGAGAGGGGTGCATCCAGGAGGTCTTGTTACGGGTACAAAGAACAAAAAACAAGAAAAAAAAAGCACGGGAAACAGGCCCTTCGGCCCAACGAGCCCGACCTCCACCCGCGATCCCTGTCCATGTTTATAGATCTATGGATTAAAAACCAAATTTGAGACAATTTAGGGAGAATTTGTTCTGCCAATTAGCCTAAGAGCACATCTTTGGGATGTGGGAGGAAACCGGAGCACCCGGAGAAAAACCCACGCAAGCACAGGGAGAATGCGCAAACTCCCACAGACACAGGCCCAAATCCATGTATCTGCACAGCACAGCGATAGTCACTGAGTTGTCGTGTTGCCCATCAAATGGTCCAGGTCAAGCGTACACTAACAACGTGAAGCAGTAGGATACTCTTGAAAAAGATCCAAGAGCAGCCCTCTCATGACCCATCGCGTGTATGCCCCTCGTTAGACAACAAGGTGGACCAAAGCACCTGTAGGATAAAAACAAGTACCTCAATATCATCATCTATTTACACACTTCCCAGGGACTCCCAAGGCTCATGATCCCTATTTTAAATCAGTTTTCTACACCCCTCCATTCCCATTCTGTTCATGTGCCCATCTAAGTATTTCTTAAGTAACTCCAGAGTACCTGCCTCCACCACTTTACTTGGCAGCGCATTCCATACCCCCACCACCCTCTGTGTGAAAAAACTCCCTCTAGTATCCAAATTATACCTTACCCCCCTCACCCTAAGCCCGTGACCCCTCGTGCTATTAGAGTCCATCCTAGGAAAAAGCTTAACCCTGTTTACTCTATCTATACCCTTCATAATCTTGTACACCTCTATTAGATCTCCTCTAAGTCTACGTCTTTCTAAGGAAAACAGTCCAATTTGCCTAACCTCTCCTCGTAACTCAGACCTTCCATACCAGGCAGCATCCTGGTAAACCTCCTCTGCACTCTCTCCAGAGTCTCCACGTCTTTCCGGTAGTAAGGCGACCAGAACTGAACGCAGTATTCCAAATGAGGTCTAACCAACGTTTTATACAACTGCAGCATTAAAGGCCAGCTCTTGTACTTTATACCCCTTCCTATAAAGGGTAGCATACTATATGCTTTCTTCACAAACTTCTCCACTTGCTCTGCCACCTTCAGAGACTTGTTCACCTGCACCCCCAGGTCCCTCTGCGTTTCTATACTCTTAATAGGTCTACCCTTTATCATATACCGCCCCACTACATTCTTTCTCCCGAAATGCATCACCTCACATTTATCAGGATTGAATTCCATCTGCCATCTGTCTGCCCAAGCTACCAGCCTATCTATGTCCTGCTGCATCGCTGACAATGCTCCTCACTATCCGCAAGTCCAGCCATCTTTGTATCGTCTGCAAACTTGCTGATCACTCCACTTACTCCCTCTTCCAAGTCATTTATATATATTACAAATAGAAGAAGTCCCAGTACCGAGCCCTGCGGCACACCACTAGTGACTGACCTCCAGCTAGAGAAACACCCTTCCACTATTACTCTGTCTCCTATTACCAAGCCAGTTGCTTATCCCTCTAGCTATCTGTCCTTGTATCCCATTTGCCTTGACCTTCTCGACTAACCTCTCATGAGGGTAGGCAGACGGAAGGTTGTGTTGGTGATGGGGAGGTCATGTGCTGCACAGATCTTCATTAGGAGTAAGCTGTTATTGTTACACTAGCTCATTCCATGCCTCCAAATGACTCCCTGCCAGATTGCAGAGTCACACCTCACTCTTGCATTGAAATCGCCAAGCAAGATCAGCTTGTCAGTACTGCTCACTGCTGATAATAGGGCATCTAATTCTTTGTAGAACTTGTCATTCATCTCGTTTGTGTTGTTCATTGTTGGGGCATAGGTGCTAATCAGGGTGGCTTGACTTCTGTTCTGTAGCAAAAGTTGTAATGTCATAAGTCAGTTGCTCACACCCTTGGGTAGACTAGCAAGTTTCTGAAGAAGGTGTCTCCTAATGGCAAATCCAACTCCAGCATCACGATGTTCATCATTGCCACAACTGCTCCAGAAAAAAGTTTATCCACCTCCAGTTTCAGTCAACTGACCTAAGTTGGCAAAATGAGTTTCACTCAGGGTGGCATGGTAGCATAGTTAGCACTGCTGCTTCACAGCTCCACGGACCTGATTTCGATTCCCAGCTTGGGTCACTGTCAGTGCGGAGTTTGCACATTCTCCCCATGTCTGCCTGAGTTTCCTCCAGGTGCTCCAGTTTCCTCCCACAGTCCAAACATGAGAGTGTTAGGCGGATTGGCCAAGCTAAATTATCCCTTAATGCCCTTGGATGCATACCTTAGAAGAATTAGCAAGTAAAAACGTAGGGATATGGGGATAGAACCTGGGTGAGATTGTTGTCGGTGCAGACTCAATGGACTGAATGGCCTCTTTCTTCACTGTAGGGTTTCTATGTCTATGTCAACGTCAATGTTACATCTTGCAAGCCCTCTGGCAATTAAGGATGTTCTTCTCTCTGGTGTGTCTGCTGTAGGGTTGTCCAAAAGCGTGTGCATGTTCCAAGTGCCAATGGTGAGCAGTGTCACCTTATTCTATTTTGTTTGTTCAACTGCAAGATGGGATCCCTGACAGCTGCAGTAAACTGACCAGGATGTAGCGAAGCAGGCAATGTTTAGGGCATCTTTTCTAGCCCCTTTCACATTCTACGGAGGTGAGCAGTGCGTTTCTGAAGAGAACTGCTCAGTTGCCCAGGTAGACGCCAAGTTTCACTGCTGCTTCGGTCAGCAGAAAACAACCATTAGAAATAAGCCACCTATGTGATCGGTGCAACTCGTGGGCCGAAGGGCCTGTTCGTACTGTATTGTTCTATGTGCAAGTCTGTGACTACAGCTCACAACACATCCGCACCTGCTGCTTCATTGCTCGCCCATCGCCACAGGACTTCAAGGATTGACGATGACGACGACACTAGCGCTTGATCTGGATTGAAGCGAGGGAAAGTTGCACAGCTTCAGCCTCACTCTCTCTTCCCAATTCCCATCTGGATCCAGTGGCAAGACAAGAATTAAGATGGCTGGAGATGGAACTACGCACAGTAGATGACCAGGACGTCTTCTGTGTCTTGTCCTGCTCTTCACGTTCCACGGCGCTTGCAGAGACCACCTCCTTGACCAATAGACCTTCCATTGGTCCTGTCCACTCAATTCACGGGAGTCTGTCTTCACATGCTGGGATAGACATTTCCCTACCCTCACTTGGTTTCAGTGGCTTGTCGAAGCCATTGCCCGGGGTGTGGCTGTTGTTGCATGCAAACAGCTACAGGGAGCCACAGGTGAAGATTGACGCCAGATGGGGACAAAGGGTGAACAAACCACTCTGCAAAGAATGCAACAGGTTCTCCCACCCTGACACCCCACACACGAATAAAGTAGAGCAAGTGCCAATACAGGTACACTTAGGCAACAGTGATCATACATGATCACTGAACATGAGGTATCAATTAATTGTGAGAAAGGGCAAGGGGCAATTTAGACTTAAAAAAACTGAAGAAAGGCCTACTTCAGCAAGAAGAGTGCAGATTTCACACAGGTAAGGTGGACTCAAAGATTGGCAGAGACATCAATTGGTTTGGGGGCAGTTTAGGTCATGAGGGGGAAACCAAAACCAGTGCCACCTGGATGTCAAATAGATACATAACAAGACAAAAAAAAAGAAGTGTATGGCTGATGTCCAGTTGATCAAGTGCAAACCAAGCCAGATACAGGAAGTGCAGAACAAAAGTAAAGAGGAAAATTAAAGGGGCAATAAAAGAGCACAAGGAAAGACTGGAGCTCTAAACCATAGAACCACAGAAAGTTATGGTGCAGAAAGAAGCCATTCATCCCATTGTCTGCACCAACCAAAAAAATAACCTTGCCACTCATTTTAATCCTGTTAGAACATAGAACATTACAGCGCAGAACAGGCCCTTCGGCCTTCAATGTTGCGCCGACCAATTAAGAAAAAGCAATGACCCTCTAACCTACACCATTCCCTTTTCATCCATAAACCAATCCACGGATCTCTTAAATGCCCCCAAACTTGGCACATCTACAAGTGCAGCAGGCAGGGCATTCCATACCCTTACCACCCTCTGGGTAAAGAACCTACCTCTCACATCCATCCTACAACTACCACCCCTTAATTTAAAGCTGTGTCCCCTCGTGCTAGCTTTCTCCATCTGAGGAAAAAGGCGATCACTGTCCACCCTATCTAAACCTCTAATCATCTTGTATGTTTCAATAAGGTCTCCTCTTAGCTGCCTTCTTTCTAATGAAAACAACCTCAAATCCTCAGCCTCTCCTCATAAGACCTGCCCTCCATACCAGGCAACATCCTGGTAAACCTCCTCTGCACCCTCTCCAATGCCTCCACATCTTTCATATAACGTGGGGACCAGAACTGTACACAATACTCCAAATGCGGCCGCACCAGAGTTTGGTACAGTTGCAACATGACGTTGCGACTCCGAAATTCAATCCCCCTACCAATAAAAGCCAAGGCTCCATATGCCTTCTTAACAACCTTATCGACTTGATTGCCAACTTTCAGGAATCTATGCACATATACACCTAGATCCGTCTGTTCTTCAACACTATTAAGAGTCCTACCATTAGTCTTATACTCTATACATTTGTTATTCCTGCCAAAGTGAGTTACCTCTCACTTTTCCGCATTAAACTCCATTTGCCACCTCTCGGCCCAGCTCTGCAACTTGTCCAAGTCTCTCTGCAAACTAGAACACCCCTCTTCACTATCTACCACTCCTCCGACTTTGGTGTCATCCGCAAATTTACTAATCCATCCTTCAATACCCTCATCCAGATCATTTATAAAAATTACAAACAGCAGGGGCCCCAAAACAGACCCCTGAGGTACACCACTTGTAACCGAACTCCACGATGAATATCTCCCATCAACCACCACCCTCTGTCTTCTATCTGCTAGCCAATTCCTAATCCAATTAGCTAAATCACCCTCTATCCCATACATCTGCATTTTCTGCAGAAGTCTTCCATGGGCCACCTTATCAAACGCCTTACTAAAGTCCATATATACCACATCAACTGCCTTACCCCCATCCACCTCTTTGGTCACTTTTTCAAAAACTCAATAAGGTTAGTAAGGCACGACCTACCCTTCACAAAACCATGCTGACTATCCCCAATCAATTCATTTCTCTCTAAATAACTATAAATCCTATCCCTAATAATTCTTTCCAATACTTTGCCCACAACAGAAGTAAGACTCACCAGTCTATAATTCCCAGGAAAGTCTCTATTCCCCTTCTTGAACAATGGGACAACGTTCGCTATCCTCCAGTCATCCGGCACTATACCTGTAACCAACGACGACCTGAAGATCAGAGCCAAAGGCTCTGCAATCACCTCTCTTGCCTCCCAGAGAATCCTAGGGTAAATCCCGTCCGGCCCAGGGGACTTATATATTTTCAAATCCTCAAGAATATCTAGCATCTCCTCCTTATCCACTTCAATACTTTCCAGTTTACAACCCAGTATCCCAGTGTTCTCCACAACTACATTTATGTGTCTCTGTGTGAATACCGAAGAGAAATATTTGTCCAGTGCCTCTCCAGTCTCTTCAGGCTCCACGCGTAACTTCCCACTGCTGTCTCTGACTGGCCCTAATCTTGTCCTAACCAATCTTCTATTCTTAACATATCTAAAGAAAGCTTTAGGATTCTCCTTGATCCTATCAGCCAAAGTCTTCTCGTGTCCTCTTTTAGCTCTTCTTAACTCACTCTTTAGCTCCCTCCTGGCTAATCTATAACTTTCCAGTGCACTAACTGAGCCTTCAAGCCTCATCCTGACATTATCCTCCTTTTTTCTTTTGACCAGCGAATTAATTTTGTTGTCCAGCACTTGACCATAACCTTGCAAGTTATAGCACTTCAGATTCAGATTCTTTCAAATCAGTTGAGCGTTTCAGCCTCAAACACCAAGTAGAACACAACTGGAATAGTTTAGGTTAGAGTATTGTTAGATTGGTTCCACTGGGTCGGCGCAACATCGAGGGGCTAAGGGCCTGTATTGCGTTGTAATGTTCTATGTTCTAACTTAGGCAGTGAATTCCAGATGCCAACTGTCCTCTGTTGTGAAATAGGGGTTTTTTTTTCATTTCCCTCTAATCCTTCTACCAATCACCTTAAATCTATGTCACCTGATAACTGACCTCTCAGTTAAGAGAGATAAATCTTTCCTGTCTATCCTGTTTAGGCCCCTCACAATCTTCTACACCTCAATTAGGTCACGTCTTAGTCCCTCCTGTTCTAAGGAGAACAATCCCATCTCTCTCTCTCACTCCACATAATTGCAATTTTCAAGCTCTTGCAACATTCTTGTAAATTTCCTCTGCACTCTTTCTAGAGTAATTACGTCCTTCCTGGAATGTAGTGACCAGAACTGTACATACAATTCCAGCCGTGGCCTGACATTTTTACAGTTACACCATTATATCCCTGTTTTTGTATTAAATATCTCACCTAATAAAGGGAAGCATTCCATAGTCTTTCTTTTCCACAGGTAGTTAAAGGTGGTAAGACATGAATTTATTGCCTCAACCCATTTCAATATCTTTTTGTTTATCCAGTTTTTCTTTACTCTCCCTAAATGCATTATTTCATACTTTTCCAGATTGAATTCCATTTGCCATTTTTCAGCCCATTCCAACCAAAACATTCTGGAGTTGACTAACAATTTAGTGTTACCTGCAAAATTCCCAGTCATACACCTACACTTGTGTTTAAAATCATTAATTTATACAATAAACAGCAAGGGTCCCAACACTGAGCTCTGTGGAAAACCACTGGAAACTGTTTTCCATTTGCAAAAAACTTCCATCGACCATTACTCTTTGTTGCCTGTCAATGAGTCAATTTTGGACCCAACCTGCCAACTTCCCTTGTATCCCATTAAATTTCACTTTTCTGACCAGTGTGCCATGCAAGACCTTGTAAAAGGCCTTACTAAATCCATGTAGACAATAGCCACTGCTCTACCTTCACCAATCCTCCTTGTTACTTTCTCAAAAAATTCAATCAAGTTAATAAAATATAATCTTTGCCCTAACAAAACCATGCTGATTATCTCTGACCAATCCGTGTCTGAGTAACACAATTCTGTTTCTCAAAGTTGCTTTCAATAATTTGGTCAATACTGAATTCAGATGAACCAGCCTTCAGTTTTCTGGCTTATCCCTTGCACTCTTTTTAAATGATGATAACACTCTTCGACCTTCAATCTTTTGGTACCTCACCTGTATCTAATAAGGCTTGGAAAATAATCCTCAGAGCATCCTCTATTTCCCCCCTGACTACCTTCAACAGCCTGGGATACAATCTATCTGTCCTAGTAATTTATCCATCTTCAAGGGGTCCTGTCCTTCCAATATGTCCTCTCTCACTATGCTTATTATATCTTATATTTTACATTCCTCCTCTTCAACTAGAATATCTGCATCATTCCTCTCCTTAGTGAAGACAGAGACAAAAACACATTGAAACCCTGCCCATATCTTCTGAATTGACTCAGTTTTCTGGCTTATCCCTTGCACCCTTTAAAAAAGGTGTAAAAGTTCTATCTAAGTAGGTGAGTAATCAGAGGTGTTGTGGAGTTATAAAGGAGGTCTAGGCATGAAGGCAGTGGACAGTGGGGATACTAAATTTGTATTTTAAACTGGCCTTTCCAAGGAAATAGATACTGCCAAAGTTACTGTAGAAGAGGAGGTAGTTGAGATACTGGAAGGGCAAAGAATTGATAGATAAGATTCTGAAAGGCTGGCTATAGTTAAAATAGATTAGTCACCAAGTGCAAATGAAATAAATCCTGGGTTCTTGGAGAGAAATTAGGGCCTGAAATTTTACTGGTCATAATATTTCAACTCTCCCTGAAAATAGGAGTGCATCTAAAGAATTACTAATGTTTAAAAAATGGATGCAACAATAAATCTCGCAATTAAGGCCAATCAATTTAACCATGGTGATGCAGTAGCTTTTAGAAACAATAATCAAAAACAAGACTAGCAATTATTTGGTCTAGTGTGAATTAAGAAGCACAGATTTCAATCAAATTGAAAACTGAACTGAGCTTTTTGATGAAGCAACAAAGCGTTGATAACGGCAGGGTAGTTGATGCAATATTTATTGATTTCCAAAACGCATTTGATAAGGTGGAATGTAATAGGTGTGTCGGCAAAGTCGAAGCCCATGGAATAAAAGAAGCAGTGAGCACGGATACAAAATTAACTGAAGAATAGGAAACAGAATAATAGTGAATAATTGTTTTCAGAAGATGTATAGTGGAATTTCCCAGAGTCAAAATTAAAACCGCTGCTCTTTTTGAGCAAATATTAATGACCCAGGCTTGGGTATGCAGCAAACAATTTCACCAAACTTGGAAACATATTAAGCAGTGAGGAAGACAAAAAGTCTTCAAGAGGACAGACAAACTTGTAAAATTGGCAGGCACATGACAGATGAAATTTCATGCAGAGGAAAATGGAGGTGCAATACAAGCTCCAACAAAGAAAGTTGACACATCCAGGACAAAATAGCCCACTTCATTCCTGCTCCTTCCACAAACATTGAATCCCTCCATCAGCGACCAAGAGTGGCAGCCATGTGTACTAACTACAAGGTGTACTGCAGGAACTGGCAGCACCTTTCAAATCTACAACCATCTAGAAGGTCAGAGCAGCAGATACCTAGGAACATCACCACCATCCTAACTTGGAAATATATCACTGTTCCTCCACTGTTGTTAGATCCTGGAGCTCCATCCTTAACAGTACTGTGGTAGTACCTGCACTTCAGGGGCTGCAGCAGTTCAGGAAGGTAGCTTATCCTACCTTCTAAAGGGCAAATGGGATGGGCAATAAATGCTGCTCTAATCAGCAATGCCCACATCCCATAAATGAATTTAATAAAGGATACAATTCTAAATAAAAGGTGCAGAAACACAGCCATCTAAGGGTAAAGGTGCAGTAATTACTAATGGTGGCAGAACAGATTGATAAAGTGGTTAAAAAAGCGTGCTGAATTCATGGGCTTTAAAGAGGCATAAAGTACAAAAGAAGAAGTTACGATGAACCTTCATAAAACATTGGCCTCAAATGGAATAGTGTGTTCAATCCAAGACAAGATATTTTAGGAAGTGTGTAAAGTCTCTAAAAAGGATGCAGAAAAGATTTACAAGAATGGTTCCAAGGATGAGTGACTTCTGTTGCACAAATAGATTGGAGTATCTAGTTATTCTTCTTCAAGCAGTGAAGGTTGAAAGGAGAGGCATTTAAAATAGTGAGGGGTCTAGATAGAGTAGATAAAAACAGTATCGCTTCCTAATATAATTTGTGCTTCTGGTCCAGAATCCCAGCATTTTCAAAAAGGGATTAGGTAAAAACTTGAACAGAAAACATTTTTTGTAGGATTATGGGAAAAGGGCAGAGGAGTAGTTCTGGCTAAAATGCTCTTTGCGGTGAATCAACATGGACTCAACAGATTGAATAACCTATTTCTGTGCTGTAACTATCCTAGGATTCTATGAAATGCAGTAGTAATAGGTAAATAATTTCCAATAGGTTATTTCACATCAGTTGTTACTAAATCACCATGCTTGGTTTCATTGGTCAGAACATTGAAAAGGGGAATTGGGACATCTTGAAGTTGTACAAGGCATTGGTACAGCCACTCTTGGAATAATGTGTAGAGTTCTGGTCAACCTATTATAGAAAGAATACTGTTAAACTAGAAAGAGTGCATAAAAGATTTATTACGATGCTACCAGGACTTGATGGTTTGAGTTATAAGGAGGGAAAGTATAGACTGAGACATTTTTCCTCTGGAGCATAGAAAGCTAAGGGGTGATCTTACAGAGGTCTATAACATAATGAGAGGCAATAGATCAGCCAGATAGTCAATATATTTTCCCAAAAGTAAGAGAATCTAAAACTAGAGGGCATAGGTTTAACATAAGAGGGGAGGGATACAAAAATTCCAGGGGGACAATCATTTCATACAGAGGGTGGAGAGTACCTGGAACAAACTGCCAAAGGTATTAGTATGGGCAGGTACAATTTTGTCTTTTAAAAAGCATTTAGGTAGTTACATGGGTACGATGGGTAGACAGGGATATGGGCCAAATGCAGGCAATTGGGATTAGCTTTGGGATTTAAAAAAAGGACAGCATGGACAAGTTGGCCCAAAAGGCCTGTTTCCATGCTGTAAACCTCTATGCATTTCAAAAAATTGAAGGATCCAATTATTTATCTATCCTAACAATATTTGAAAAATGTGTCAAATAACATTTAGTAGACTATAAATAAAATCCTACATTCTCAAAAAGGTGCCAAGTCTTAAAAATAGCTCAGAAACTGGCATACTTGTTTCAAGAATTACTGCAATATGATTAATGCAAGGCAGTATCACTTACCTACAACATTCCTCAAACCAACGAGCTATATAATCCCACATATAATATGGTTCAAAAGAATTGAAGAGAAGATTTGCAGTTTTAATTAGCTCTGAAGTCTTCTTGTTCTCTCGCATTTTACTGAAAAAAGCAAAATAATCACGATTGTGCCTGATTTGAAAAGGTCATATTATTGAAAAGTGTAAATGTTTTATATCTTATTATTTTGAAAATTTGTAACAAAATATCATTTTATTTCTAACTTGCATTATAACTTACATTTCATGCTAATCAAAAAATTATACTTGTCAGTTAAAATTATATGTCAAAGCTTCTATCCAACAGTGATGATACAAATAGGAATCAACAAGATATTCTCCAATACAAGATAATTGCATGAAAAGATTGGTTAGATCTGAATCTAGATTTTAAACCTGAAGGAATGGTGCATTGGAACCTATTATATGGATTGTTTGTATCTTAATTAACAATAGGTCCTCCTATTGATCCTGCACCAACAGCAGTGTTTTAAATTTAAAATTCTCATTCTTTTTTCACATTATCGCATGCTTCACTTACCACAGCCCCACAGTCACCATTCACTTGCAAAACTGCAATCCTCCAGAGATCCCTGCGCTCCTCCAAATCTGGTTTCCTTCATACCCTCAATTTTAAATTACTTTGTCACTGATGGATGTGGTTTCAGTTGCCTAGACATGAAAAACTGGAATTTCTCCTTTAATCTCTCTATCACGCTTGCCTCCTTCAGGTAGTCCTTAAAACCTAACTTTTGGGTCAAGTTTTATGTTACTAATAAGTCATTTGGCTTCATGTCAAATTTTGTTTGATAATGCTCCTGTGAAGCGCCTTAGGATATTTCTAATAGATGTTTCACATCCTTGAGTTGGAACAGAATCCACATCGCTCAGAATCTGCATGCTGTCAACTGCCAACTATTGATTTGTGGCTTGTTTAAAACTCCCTAATATTCAAATCATTTATAAAAGGAATTTTCAGAAAATTTGAGAGCCTTATGTTCTATTGACACAATTCAGATTCAGAAACAGGACACAATTTACCTGATAGGTTGTGAAGTGTGCAAATGCACTGAGTATGCAAGGTGTGAAATTCATAGAAATTATTAAGCTCAACTCAATTTGATACTTTGCCAGAAGTTCTCTGTTCAAGTTCTAAATATTTGAAGGGGAAATGTATACAAAATGTATGGTGAATGCTGCCTCAAGATATTTCTGTTAACATTGTACTAATATACTTTTTAGACTATGGACCTGAATAACATTCTAAATTTAGTCGAAAAAAATAACATCTAAAGAGCTGCAATGCTGCTACCCCTCAATGCCAATAATATTTAAAAATATGGCACAGACACATTGCAGTAAAATTTAAATAAGGTTATTATAAAAAAAATTGTGAATAGAATGATACTTCCACAAGTAAAATGTTAACAGAAGTTTAAAATGACAAACCGTGCCAGTTAATTAACAACAAGATGGATTTGATTGATCAAGATGAGTAGCAATACGAGTCCTTATGGAGTCGCAAGCTGCAGACCCATGTCCTAGACTATATACTGTGCTGTTGAGTTTTGCACACTTATGAATTACATTTTTTTTTTCAAAAGCAGCAGGAGACTAAGTGGCAGTTCAAACATATTAGGATATATAAAGACAAATCTTCTGATCCCCATGTTACTGAAGACTGGACTTAGAATTGATGAATAAAGAAGTTGAAACTTCTGACGGGCAATTCATCCGCTGTCTGGGACCTTATGCAACAGTGACTAGAAAGACATTCATAGTACTTAGCTGGATAATTACCCTAGTCTAACACCTAAGTAACTCCAAATTGAACCCCCCCCCACCCCTCGAATCATCCTGCCCCAAAAGCCCAACCTGACTAGCACCCAACCCAGCCCAAGTATCCAAGATCAACATCCTCCCTAATCCCCAACCCTGCTCTGCCCTTCCTCCCAGATTGGACCCAATTAATCCTGAAATTCAATACAATAAACCTCAACCACCCAACTATTCCTTGAGTAAATCTGACTACCCACCCTGAACACCCAAATGGCTTTGCCCTGACCATCTTTAGACTACCCACCTAACCAGACTCAACTATGCCATCAGCCTAACAGCATGATTCCTCCCCCTTCACCAGAATTGATTTCTTCCCCTCATACTCCTGATCGAACTAACCCTTAAACACTACTACCACCTCATCGAACTACCTATTCCCTAATTCACCCATTTTCAACCCACATTCAAAGACTGGACCTTGAAACTTACTACACAAAACATGGCAGTTATTGTAGTAAAAAGCGGATATGTCTTATCGTTCTCCCAATTCTACTATGGTCTGACAGACTTCACTAGGTAACTCTGCCATGTGTGTTTCTATAACTGCTGGAGTCAGAAAATCCTGGAAGATATACATGGCAATAACGGTCGAGAGCATTTCCACTGCTAGGAAGATTTGGGCCTTAGTGTAATTTTATTCTCTAGTTCAATATAACAAAACCCAAGTTCATTTAATTGGGTATCATTGGTAGGGCCAGGATGTTTTGCCCATTCTTTAATGTCCTTCAATTGAGTAACTTGCTAAGCCTAGTGGAAAATTACCACTAGCTTATCTGCCTATCATTCGAACAACAAATTATTACACTTGGTTTGATAAAAAGTCAAGTATGAGAATTAGGTGTAAATGGCCATGATTCCGTACACTGCTGCATTTGAAAAGCATGCAGTTGTCATCTCCAACAGGTAAAATTTGAAATATTATACTCCACAATACATCTCAAGTATACAGGAGTACAAAATAATAAATAATTACATCTCTCTTCATTTAGATAATAAACAATAGAATTAAGTTAATATACCTGCTTAACTGGGTGTGGTCTTTGCAGTAAGAAGGTTGAGTTTTCAGATTCAATTCAGCTTTGCACTGTGAATGCAATGTTCTAAAAACTTCTATAAGTACATCCTCCAAGATTGCTGGCCCTAGAATGACAATATCAACTCTAAATTCTCAACTAATTATGAGAAGTATGTTATTAGGGAGGAAACAATGTCAGTTGAAAAAATAGCTTACAGTACTATTTGCAGATGTAAAACAGCAGAAACTGTAGAATCATTAGAAAGCAACATGCTTTTAACTATGCAGTACATCAGACTATATAACAGTGCTTTAACATATGGAAAATACTGGTTATACTACGTAGAAGTCCAAAACACCAGTTCTAAGAAAGAAGGCACAGAATAACAAGCTTCTTCTTCATAAGCATCCTTTTGTGATAGGCACTTGGGCTAGTGTGCTGGCAGCAATATATTTAGCTACTTCAACAACTTCAAAATTTTAAGCTTATATATAGCATGGAAATGCAGACAAATTTTAAAATGGCAAGACTTACCAGACTTTGATGTCAGTTACTATTACATAATAATGCAGTAGTTGATCAAGAAATGTGTAGTTATCTTCTCAAAACAGATTAGAAAAAAATCAACTAGTCCAAACATGTTGGACTATTCTCCTTGGAACAAAGAAATGTAGAAGAGAATTATAGGATAAAAGGTAAAACTATAAGGAGCATAGAGACGCAGAGAGACTTGGGGGTGCAGGTTCACAAGTCTCTGAAGGTGTCCTCACAGGTGGAGAAGGTGACAAAGAAGGCGTATAGTATGTTAGCTTTCATAGAAAAGGGTATAGAATATAAGAGTAGGAGTTTGATGTTGCAGTTGTATACAACTTTGGTTAGGCCTCACTTGGAATACTGCGCCCAGTTCTGGTCTCCGTACTATCGGAAGGATGTGGAGTCCTTGGAGAGAGTGCAGAGGAGGTTTACCAGGATGCTGCCTGGTATGGAAGGACTGTCCTATGAGGAACGATTAGATAGACTGGGGTTGTTTTCCCTTGAAAGACGTCGGCTTAGAGGGGATCTCATAGAGGTGTATAAGATTATAAGGGGTATAGATAGAGTAAATGGAGGTAAACTTTTTCCACCTTTAGAAATGGATAGGACGAGAGGTCATGGCCATAGGGTGAGGGGGGCTATGTATAGGACGAATATTAGAGGGCAGTTTTTCACACAAAGGGTAGTGGGGGTGTGGAATGCACTGCCGAGTAAGGTGGTGGGAGCAGGCACGCTGGGGCTGTTTAAGGGTCTCTTGGACAGCCACATGAGCGGTATGCAGATAGAGGGATATATTAGGACTGTTTAACTACGGCTTTTTTCCACAGGTAATTCGGTCCATAATTTGAGCACGCATTCGGCAGGTGGTGCGGGTACAGCTCTTGGATGTTGATTCATGGGTTGCCTGGTACCTCATGTCGTATATGAGTGCTTTATGTGGACCACCTGAAGGGCACCATGACAGCTCAGAGACTATCGATGTGGCTGTGCAGACACTTGGAATTGGGCCGGTGTCTGCGGGAGTTTGCGCGTTCTCCCCGTGGTTGCGTGGGTTTTCTCCGGGCACTCCGGTTTCCTCCCACAACCCAAAAATTCGCTCTTAGGCTGATTGGGTAACAAATTGTCCCTATGGTGAAAATTTTCCAAATTAGGATTAATATATATACTATTATATAGGACTATTAAAATAGGATAATGATTTGGTATTACGGTGGCGCGGGCTCGTTGGGCCGAAGGGCCTGTTTCCCGTGCTGTGTTGCTTTAAAAAAAAAGTTAAGACATGACCTAACCAAAATTTTCAAGGTCACGAGAGATTTTGATATAACACAGAAAATTTAGTCATCCTTGTAAGTGGAGCAGTTACTAGACGTTTTAAACTACACATTTAAAAAGATTGGCAAAAGATCTGAAGAAGAAATATTTTTATTCAAATTGTTGTTCCACTTGAAAAGATATTAGAAACTTGATTGCATAAAACAATTCAACAGGAGTTTATGCCAGTACTTGAAGGTGAGGAACTTGCAGGGTTTACAGACAAACAATGGGGATGTGGACTTGTTCTTCCAAAAGAACTAGAAAACTCTTCAAACTGACATTCATGCATCCCTTGCTATGTATTGTGCAAATGTCATGTTAAAATATGAGGCACTTCATTAACATATTCATGCACATATGGTCAGTGCAGAATCAATGGGCTGAATGGCCTCCTTATGCACTGTAGGATTCTATGATATTCAAATCAGGCTCACATGGTACTAACTGTAGCTCAACTTAAGTTGAAATTGCCACTTCATTCGTTTACTAGTACGCCAGAAAGCTGGAAAAGGAGTTAAGAGCTGTCAGCTCAAGAACAGCACTCCTTATTGGCCGGGAAAAGCTGGAGTCCTTCCCATTCCACTGTGCCCCCAGTCACTGTGTGTGAAGATGCCAGCGATGAACTGGATTAAGCACAGTAAGAAATCTTCTTATTGTGCTTTCCCCAACTACCACCAGTCTTGCTCATGCTTCCACCCCTACTTGCCCAATAATACAATAGTTTTTCCTGTCTCTCATACTATACCTAATTCTGGTTTGTCCAAAAGACTAATGAGAATACGAAAAGGTTTCAGATCATGTAATGGTGTCCTTTCTTCTTCTCCACTTCCTTTTCCTTGTAAAATTCCCACCATAGCCTAAGGAGAGGCAGTGAAAGGGAAGAGGAAGAAATAAAATTAATTGATTCAACTTATCTGGAAAAAGTGCTGAATACAAGTTTTCAATAAAAGCTAAAAAACTTGGTAGTTAATAAGAACACGTTAAAAAACATAGCAAGCTCAGTCTCAATTTGAAACGTAAACTTTAATGTTCAATTCTGGGAAAATTAACTACGACAGATGCAGATTTGTTTGCTTTGTTAAGTTTCAACAGCCAAAACAATATTTAAGCAAATTTTTTCAGAAATAACTATGGAGGTCAGGATATGGGTTAAGTGCAGGAAAATGGGATTAGCCTGCCCTTACTAGTAATTATTGTCGATGCAGACTTGATAGGTCAAAAGGCCTTTTCTGCACTGTAGGAATCTGTGACTGTAGTGGTTTTGAAGCACAATAATTTGACAGACGGGTTGGGGTGTAGGTGACACTGACAATGTAATATTTATTGTCTATCCCTAGTTGCTGTAATTGTAACTATCTGTTCAGATTTCTTCAAAACATTTTGTTCACACTCACTATGAGGATTCTATCAGCGGACTTCATATAATTCAAACTCAGGAACTTGTGCCTGGAGTAATAAGTTATGTGCTTCAGACCTAATTACACTTATCCACTGACCTCTCGTTATCAATCAGAGCACAAGCTATTATATGGTCACAGATGACACACCTCAGTATAAGTGTGTGTTAAATGAAAGGTGAATCACCAACATAAGAGTACTTTTTAAATAAAATTGAATTTCAAGTACTTTATTTAATTTACACGGAACTGATGGAGCTTCACTGGCATGATTCTGATTTAATCAGATGAAATCAGGACTATGGTGAAAAGCTGCTGCAAAGTCTCTCCCTCGCAGCTTTTGATAACTTGGATTCAATGGAGGCCAATCACAATAAGCAAGACAGTTTGAAGATAACCCATTCTTTTTCAATAGCCTTATAAATTGCATTCATTGATGCAATTACCCAAAGTGATTTGAAAGTTCCCTGAAGAGTTATTTAACTGTTCAGAACTGAATAAATTCACCCTCCTGCAGACACAGAGGTCTGCACCCTCTGACACATAAACCAGAATTTTCCCGTCCACCAAGGGAATCGTAGTGAGCCAGGAGTGCACCATTGTGTCCCACCATTGACCTTAGGTGGGAATTTCCAGAAAATCCCATCAATGCTTTCCACAGCTGATCTTACCAGCCCTGTTTTTTCGCTCACTTGCAAACTGTGAATCACTAGGTAAACAGCTACCCACCCGCCCCCACTATTTGTATATGTGGACACAGTGAAGTGCAAATATCTGTGCTGGTGCATGGTAAACACAAGTCTACACACTCAGAAGGAATCAGTTCCTCTGAGGATTCACATCCAGGAGGTCCAACAACTGCTGCTTTACAGATGAAGACCCTAGATAAGAGAAAAATATGAATTAACATTAATAAGGCAACTTCACCATTATGAAGACAATCATATTTCACTTATCGGGTAAAACAAAGTCAACATGACTGAGTGGTGTATGGCATGTGGGTCTCTGATACTTAATTTTGTCACCAGGTAGCTAACTCCAACTAAACTCCAAATGGGTGCTAAACATCTCATGAGTAAATGCTGATTAGGAAATCGTAAAAACATCAAAGTCAGTAGCAACAGTGAATGGATAAATTGGAATGTGAAGGTACTCTGGAGTTATTTAAGAAATACTTAGATGGGCACGTGAACAGAACGGGAATGGAGGGGTATAGAAAACTGATTTAAAATAGGGATCATGAGCCTTGGGAGTCCCTGGGAAGTGTGTAAATAGATGATGATATTGATGTACTTGTTTTTATCCTACAGGTGCTTTGGTCCACCTTGTTGTCTAATGAGGAGCATACACGCGATGGGTCGTGAGAGGGCTGCTCTTGGATCTTTTTTCGAGAGTATCCTAGTGCTTCACGTCGTTAGTGTACGCTTGACCTGGACCATTTGATGGGCAACACGACAGCTCAGTGACTATCGCTGTGCTGTGCAGATACATGGATTTGGGCCTGTGTCTGTGGGAGTTTGCGCATTCTCCCCGTGCTTGCGTGGGTTTTCTCCGGGTGCTCCGGTTTCCTCCCACATCCCAAAGATGTGCTCTTAGGCTAATTGGCAAAACAAATTCTCCCTAAATTGTCTCAAATTTGGTTTTTAATCCATAGATCTATAAACATGGACAGGGATCGAGGGTAGAAGTGGGAACATAGGGGTGGTGGCGCGGGCTCGTTGGGCCAAAGGGCCTGTTTCCCGTGCTGTTTTGTTCTTTGATTTGTGCTTTATAAAGTAAGTAGATGGGAGGAGTGATATGACAAGTGAC
The DNA here is from genome assembly GCA_024679065.1 of Sphyrna mokarran. NCBI lineage: Eukaryota > Metazoa > Chordata > Chondrichthyes > Carcharhiniformes > Carcharhinidae > Sphyrna > Sphyrna mokarran. The sequence goes on along the minus strand of JAGIQG010000012.1, from coordinate 29,578,138 downwards.
AAGACAGAGTGGGATGGCAGGAGAAGGTCATGCACACAACAGGTAAAATATAGCTGTACTTACCTTACCTGAGTGGTGAGGTCATGAAAGTGCTTCCTGCACTGATGTAGAGAGTATGGCACTATGCTCCTACTGTTATATCCTCAGCCATATCTAGTTGCAGCTTCTTTGTTGCAGGAACACACTTCTTCCTCTTGTTGCTGGAGAGAAGTACCTCATTCTGATGCCTTACTGCACACAGAAGTGCATCAAGCAATGATGGAACAGCCCTCAATCGCGTTGAAACATCGTCCTCTCTCAGTTCAACAAGCTAATTTCTCCAAAGTCTTGTCCTTGGATTGGCATTGCAATTGTCTCTCATAGGTTTGTATCTTGCCTGTTGTCACACGTATTTACACCAAACCCAGAAGTTTCATTCTAACTAGGTAGTGAGATTAAATTGCCACAGACTCCAGGTTCTTGCGGAATTGTGTCCCAACATACCTCCCCCCCTCCCCAACCCCATTTCAAACACACCTCAGTTGTAATGTCTATTATAATGTGGGAAATGGCCAATTTACACATAGTATGGTTCCACAAACAACTGTCAGATACATGGCTGGATAATGTGTTTTAGTTTGTTAGCTTGGGTATTGGGAGAAATCCTCTATTCCTTTTTGATTCGTGCTGTGTAAACCTTGACACAGTTAGAAGTCTTACAACACCAGGTTAAAGTCCAACAGGTTTATTTGGTAGCACAAGCCACTAGTTTTCACAGCACTGTCCCTTCATCAGGTGAGTGGGAGTTCTATTCACACAGAGCATAAAAAGACACAAACTCAATTTACAAAATAATGGTTGGAATGTGAGTCTTTACAGGTAATCAAGCCTTATAGGAACAGACAATGTGAGTGGAGAGAGCGTTAAGCACAGATTAAAGAGATGTGTACTGCCTCCAGCTGAAGCAGTTAGTCAGATTTTGCAAACGTAGCAGTTACAGATAGGGTGACATTAACCCCAAGATCCCAGTTGAGGCCATCCTCATGAGGCAATTGCAGAGCCTCTGGCTCTGATCTTCAGGTCGTCGTTGGTTACGGGTATAGTGCCGGAAGACTGGAGGATAGCGAATGTGGTCCCATTGTTCAAGAAGGGGAAGAGAGACTTTCCGGGGAATTATAGGCCGGTGAGTGTTACTTCTGTTGTGGGCAAAGTATTGGAGAGAATTATTAGGGATAGGATTTATAGTTATTTAGAGAGAAATGAATTGATTGGGGATAGTCAGCATGGTTTTGTGAAGGGTAGGTCGTGCCTTACTAACCTCATTGAGTTTTTTGAAAAAGTGACTAAAGAGGTGGATGGGGGTAAGGCAGTTGATGTGGTATATATGGACTTTAGTAAGGCGTTCGATAAGGTGCCCCATGGAAGGCTTCTGCAGAAAATGCAGATGTATGGGATTGAGGGTGATTTAGCTAATTGGATTAGGAATTGGCTAGCAGATAGAAGACAGAGGGTGGTGGTTGATGGGAGATATTCATCGTGGAGTTCGGTTACAAGTGGTGTACCTCAGGGATCTGTTTTGGGGCCCCTGCTGTTTGTAATTTTTATAAATGATCTGGATGAGGGTATTGAAGGATGGATTAGTAAATTTGCAGATGACACTAAAGTCGGTGGAGTGGTAGATAGTGAAGAGGGGTGTTATAGTTTGCAGAGAGACTTGGACAAGTTGCAGAGCTGGGCCGAGAGGTGGCAAATGGAGTTTAATGTGGAAAAGTGTGAGGTAATTCACTTTGGCAGGAATAACAAATGTGTAGAGTATAGGGCTAATGGTAGGACTCTTAATAGTGTTGAAGAACAGAGGGATCTTGGTGTATATGTGCATAGATCCCTGAAAGTTGGCAATCAAGTCGATAAGGTTGTTAAGAAGGCATATGGAGTCTTAGCTTTTATTGGTAGGGGGATTGAATTTCGGAGCCGCAACGTCATGTTGCAACTGTACAAAACTCTAGTGCGGCCGCACTTGGAGTATTGTGTGCAGTTCTGGTCCCCACATTATAAGAAAGATGTGGAGGCATTGGAGAGGGTACAGAGGAGGTTTACCAGGATGTTGCCTGGTATGGAGGGCAGGTCTTATGAAGAGAGGCTGAGGGATTTGAGGTTGTTTTCGTTAGAAAGAAGGCGGCTAAGAGGAGACCTTATTGAAACATATAAGATGATTAGAGGTTTAGATAGGGTGGACAGTGATAGCCTTTTTCCTAGGATGGAGAAAGCTAGCACGAGGGGACATAGCTTTAAATTAAGGGGTGGTGGTTATAGGACGGATGTCAGAGGTAGGTTCTTTACCCAGAGGGTGGTAAGGGTATGGAATGCCCTGCCTGCGTCAGTTGTAGATACGCCAAGTTTGGTGGTGTTTAAGAGGTTAGTAGATAAGTTTATTGACAAAAAAGGAATGGTTTAGGTTAGAGGGTCATTGCTTTTTCCTAATTGGTTGGCGCAACATCAAAGGCCGAAGGGCCTGTTCTGCGCTGTAATGTTCTATGTTCATGTGTGCAGAACTTGGCTATTGGTCTCTGTTCAGCGACTCTGCGCTGTCATGTCTTGCCTTGGAGTATGTTTTCCTGAAGATCAGAATCCGAATGCTCATGACCACTGAAGTGTCCCCCAACAGAAAGAGAACACTCTTGCCTGCTGATTGTTGAGCAGCGTTCGTTCATCCGTTGTCATAGTGTCTGCATGGTCTCCCCAGTGTACCATGCCTCAGGACATCTTTCTCTGCAACATATCAGGTAGACAACATTGACCAAGTTGCAAGTGTACGAACTATGTTCCTGGTGGGTAGTGTTCTCAACAGAGATGATGGCATCCAGTCGATGATCCAGCACGTCTTGCAATGGTTGCGATGGCAGGGTTGTGTGGTATCATGAAGGCTGGGTAGTTTGCTGCGAACAATGGTCTGTTTGAGATTGTGTGGTTGTTTGAAGGTAAGAAGTGGGGATGTGAGGATGGCCTTGGCAAGATGTTTGTCTTCATCAATGACATGTTGAAGGTTCCAGAGAAGATGTCATAGTTTCTCAACTCTGGGGAAGTACCGGACGATGGAGGGTATTCTGCCCACTGTGTCCCATGTTTGTCTTCTAAGGAGGTCAGTACAGTTTCTCGTTGTGATGCATCAGAACTATCGATCGATGAGTCCAGCACCATATCCTGTTCTTATGAGGGCATCTTTAACATCTGGAGGTGTCTGTTGTGATCCTCTTCATCTGAGCAGATCCTGGGTATACAGAGGGCCTGTCCATAGGGGATGGCTTCTTTAACATGTTTAGGGTGAAAGCTGGAGAAATGGAGCATCGTGAGGTTATCCATGGGCTTGCTGAGGTGACAATTCTTGGTGGAGATGCATGTCCAAGAACATGTGCAAACAATTCCAGAGAGTAGTTCATGGTGAGTCTGATGGTGGAATGGAACTTGTTGATGTTATCATATAGTTTTTTTCAGTGATTGTTCACCATAAGTCCAAAGGAAGGAAACGTCATTGATGTATCTCGTGTATAGCATCGGTTGAAGGTCCTGTGCAGTGAAGAAATCTTGTTCTAACCTGTACAGAAGACGTTGGCACACTGAGGTGCGAATTTGATCCTTATGGCTGTTCTGTGCATCTGGATGAAGAACTGGTTGTTGAAAGTGAAGACATTGTGGTCCAGGAATGAAACGAATGAGTTGTAAAATTGCATCTGGAGATTGGCAGCTGTCGGCATTGAGTACTGAGGCAGTTGCAGCAATGCCACCGTCATTGGGGATGCTAGTATAGAGTGCCGAGACATCCATTGTGACAAGGGGTGCTGAGTTACTGTAGTGTTGTGACAAAAGCTGGGGACTCTTTGTACAATGGGTTTCAGGGTGCCCTCATCATAGCTGGAGAGGTTCTTGCACAGGGTTCATTGCCTGATACAATGGGACGGCCAGCTATGTTTGCCTTGTGTATCTTCAGGAAGTAGTAGAGACCTCCAATGCAGGGAATACATGGGATGAGAGCACAAAAGGTGCTTTGAATGTCTGGATCAAGTGTCTTGATCAGTCTGTTGAGTTAAAGGGTGTGTTCTTTGGTTGGAATTGTCTGTAGTGTTCCTTGTTGTTCAGTTGTCGGTACACTTCTTTGCAGTAATCCATTCTGTTCAGTATGACGATGGCCGCTCTTTTGTGTGCTGGCTTGATAACAATGCTGTGGTTGGTTTTGAGAGTGTGGATGATGTTGCGTTGAGCCTGGGTGATGTCTGGGGCTGTCTTGTGAGTGCGGCTGATGAATCTGGCATTGATACACCTCCTGACGGTTTGGGCGTACGTCAAATCGAAGGCAGTGGCCTTCTGGAGGAGTCCGATTCAATTCTTTCCTCTTCGGTTGCTGCACCGTGGATCTCTCTGTCAGCTGCTCCAATTCATTGGCTCTCTCATTGTGTTTGCTGTTGGCTTCTTGGGGTTTGTGGAAGAACTCCTGCAGCCTCATTTGCCTGATGAATTCCTCTGTGTCTGCTGTGAGACTGATGTGGTATATTTTGTGATGGGGTAGAAATTGAGCCCTCAGCTGAGAACTTCAATTTACACGATGCAAAACTGGGTGGAGAAGTGGCAGATGGACTTCATCGTGGATAAATGTGTAGTGGTCCATTTTGGCAGGTCCAATGGGATGAAGGAGTACAATATCAAGGATAGGACTCTTAGCAGTGTTGAGGAGCAGAAGGACCTTGGGGTCCGGGTCCATAGGACTCTTAAATCTGTCTTGCAGTTGGAGGATATAGTCAAGGCGGCGTACGGTGTGCTAGCCTTCATTAATCAAGGACTTGAGTTTAGGAGTTAGGAGGTAATGCTGCAACTTTATGAGACCTTTGTCAGACCCCAGTTGGAGTACTGTGCGCAGTTCTGGTCGCCTCATTACAGGAAGGATGTGGAAGCTATTGAAAGGGTGCAGAGGAGATTTACGAGGATGTTGCCTGGATTGGGAGGCGTGCCTTATGAAGATAGGTTGAGGGATCTCGGTCTCTTCTCCCTGGAGAGACGAAGATTGAGAGGCGACCTGATAGAGGTTTATAAGATGTTGACAGGTATAGAATAGTATGGATTCTTGGAGGCTGTTTCCCAGGGCTGAAATGGTCGCTATAAGAGGACACAGGTTTAAGATGCTGGGGAGGAGGTACAAGAGATGTCAAGGTTAAGTTTTTCACTCAGGGGGATGGTGAGTGAGTGGAATCGGCTGCTGTTAGTGGTGGTAGAGGTCAACTCGCTGAGGTCTTTTAAGAGACTTCTGGATGAGTAGGTGGGATTTAATGGGATTGAGAGTTACAGATAGGCCTGGTGGGTATGGATATGCTCAGTGCAACTTGTGGGCTGAAGGGCCTATTTGTGCTGTGGTGTTCTATCTGGTTGAAGTGTGTAATCTGACAAGTTGATAATAGACCTTCCTGCAGAGGTACTGTTTTTTAATATGGTATCAGGGGAGGCTTGATTCCTGCTGGTGGTGATGATGAGCTTCTCAAGTTTCCTGTTCTCGGTGTGCATGTCGATGGTGTAGTTCCTTTGTCTCATCTGCTTGGCAGGGTTTCACAGCTGGTTTGTGTCCTGAGAATATGGACTCTCCACCCACCTATTTACAATGTGTTCACGCACATTGTCTGTACCTTTAAGACTTGATCACCTGTAAAGACTCACATTCCAACCATTATTTTGTAAATTGAGTTTGTGTCTTTATATGCGCATAGAACTCTCACTCCCCTGATGAAGGGACAGAGCTCCGAAAGCTAGTAGCTTGTGCTACCAAATAAACTTGTTGGACTTTAACCTGGTGCTGTGAGACTTCTTGCTGTGTTTACTCCAGTCCAACGCCAACATCTCCACATCATAAACCTTCACACACATACCTAAGAAATGAGATACTGATTTGATATCTGAACCAAAAGACAGCACCAGGAAGTATTAAACGTGATGATGCGCACAAGTCTCTGCAGTAAGATCTAGGATAAGGTTGCAAGTATTACCTAAATCTTTAATTCTTTTCTATGTCTTGCTATTCATACCTGGCCTTTAATCTTTTCTTGATTTCCCATTTCTACATGTTCTACATTTCTACTTTGCTTCTGTTTTCTATCATCACCCACCACCCTTATTCTCCATGTATCTATCATAGGCTTTTCTTCAATGCCATTTTTGTTTTCATCTCTATTCATGAAAGTTTATGCTTTAATGCAATCCTTCAATTTCCAGTAGATGCTTCTTTCAAATCTGTACTTTATTTAAACCTTTCTTACTTCTGGTCCACTATGAAACTATTAATTCCCAATTGAACACCTTGATTTTTGACATAACATTTTCCCATCCAATTTCAACATAAACCTTGTTAAATTTTGGTCATTACTTTCTAAATGTTCATTTTTCTTTAGGTTGTTAAATTTTTTGCACATTTAATCATAGCTGGATTATTCCTTGTTGAACATTCTTCCAAGAATGTTACATTTTAACATTTGAATGGCGCCAAATTACCTTTACCAGATAAAGTCAGCCAGTTACAAATCTTAACGCAGAAAACTACAGAGAGACAAGATTCTACAAAGATTGGAATAACTAATGTACCTGAATCAGGAGATTCTTGGAAAAGGTATTGAAATAATAGATTGCATGTTCTTCAGGATTGCTATGCCTGGTGCTTCTAGGGCCTATGACACCACCATTGTTATCGAATCCTAAATAAATTGAAAAACAGAGATTTGAACAAGGACTCAAACAAAATCTGTACTTAGTTGGCTATTATTGTAGTTAACTATTTTTCAATTTTTTTTACTTACCAAATGATAATCCATTTAAAGAAAGCAAAAGAGAAGTCACAAATATTTTGTTAATCAATAATAATCTATTTTATACAAATTTTGGCTTTTTACAAATTAAAATAACATTGACACTATCTCTATGTTTTCAGTCTTTGACCATGACTCAATTGATAGCACATGTGCCTTGAATGGGTTCAAGTCCTATCCCAGAACTTCAGCACAAAAATCAAGACTGAGAAAGCACTGTACTGAAGATGTGCTCCACTGACAGAGGAGCCATCATTCAAATAGAACTTCTGGTCTTCAGGTGGACATAAAAGTCTCATGACACTGCTTTTTAGAATTGGAGTCTCTTGGACAATATTTATTTCTCAAACAACATTATAGGCAAAGTAGATTATCTGGGTGATTATTCAATTACTGTTTTTGGGAGCTGCTTCATTTCCTACATTACAACAGCAAAGTTCTTCATTGTATGCAAGACACATTGAGATATCTGGAAGTCGTGAAAGATGCTACGCAAATCTTTCAATATATAAAAAAAATTAAATGTAATATGCACACTCAATGGTTACTAAAAAGTGAGAAACTTGCAGCCTGAATGCAAGATACAACTACTGCAACAAGTTTAAAAACAATGAGGTGGCTAACTAAATGGAGACAAGACAGTAAACATTAATTATTTACTGTACTACTCTTCTGTGGTAAAACATTCATTATCTTTATAGGCATTAAAATAAATTGCATAAAAGCAGTTGCGTATATTATACAATTAACATTTATTTCAGGTATTCCCAAACTGGGTTCCAGCCTTCCAGAGATTCCACGGTAGCTCCTGCTGATTTAGATAAGTTTAAGTTTTGTGCTATTTCCAGTTCATCCAATCTGATGCTAGCTTTTCTAGTTGAGAGCCTAATTGGAGAATAACTCAAATGCTAGATTTGGGAGTGAACATTAGATAAAAATTAGGTTGCTGTATAACTAACTGACTAGAACCAGGTGTGTTACAGAAGGTTTGGATAAAGGTAAAAGTTGGTGGATCCACACCATTAAGACCATCACAAGTAGAGGAGAAGAGGTTCTGGATAAATGTGCCATTTTGTTGAAGATTGCATCCATGGAACTCAGTTGGAGATGTGCTGCTGTCTGATAACAACTGGTGGCTAAATCTGTGAAGGGATGGAACTGGAATTCTACCTGAGGAATTTCAGAGTTTTAAAGGATTGTAACATTAAAGACCTCATCAAGAACAAACAACAAAGAAAATTACAGCACAGGAACAAGCCCTTCGGCCTTCCAAGCCTGCACCGAGCACACCATCTGACTTAACTAAAACTCCCTCCCCTCCAGGGACCATATTCCTCTATTCATATCCTTTTCATGTACTTGTCAAGACGCCCCTTAAAAGTCATTACCACATCCGCTTCCACTACCTCCCCTGGCAATGAGTTCCAGACGCCCACTACTCTGTAAAATATCTGGCTTATACCTCTCCTTTAAACCTTGCCCCTTGCACCTTAAACCCATGCCCGTTAGTAACTGACTCTTCCATCTTGGGGAAAAACTTCTGACTATCTACTCTGCTCATGCCTGTCATATTCTTGTAGACTTCTATCAGTCTTCCTTTAACCTCTGTCACTCCAGTGAAAACAAACCAAGTTTCTCCAACCTCTCCTCATAGCTAATGCCCTCCATACCAGGCAACATCCTGCTAAGTCTTTTCTATATCCTCTCCAAAGCTTCCAGATTCTTCTGGTCGTGTGGCTATCAGAATTAAACACTACATTCCAAATGTCGTCTAATTAAGATTCTATAAAGCTGCAACACGATTTGCCAATTTTAAACTCAATATCTCGGCAGATGAGGGAAGCATGCCATATGCCTTCTTGACCACTTTTTCCACTTGCAATGCCACTTTGAGTGATGCTATACATCCAGATCCCTTTGTCTATCAATGCCATTTATCATATATTACCTATCTGTATTAAGCCTTCCAAAATTCATTACCTCACATGAGGTAATAAACAATTGTCCAGTTTAGACTCCATCTGCCATCTCTCCGCCAAAGTCTCCAATTGATCTATATTCTGTATCCTCTGATGGTCTTCATCACTATTCACAAATCCACTAACCTTTGTGTTGTCCACCAACTTACTAATCAATCCAATTACATTTTCTTCCAAATCATACTCATATGTATTCCAAACACCAAAGATCTCAGCACTGATCCCTGAGGAACACTACTTGTCACAACCCTCCATTCAGAAACGCACCCTTCCACTGTTACCCTCTGTCTTCTTTGACTGAGCCAGTTTTGTATCCACCTTGTATGCCAGCTCACCTCTGATCCCATGCGACTTCATCTTTTGCAGCAGTTTGCCATGTAGGACCTTGTCAAAGACCTTACTGAAGTCCATGTAGAAAACATCCACTGCCCTTCCCTCATCGATCATCTTCGTCACTTCCCCAAAAAACGCAATCAAGTTTGTGAGACACGAACTCCCCTTCACAAAACCATGTTGCTTTTCACTTATTTCCAAGTGGGAATAAATCCTGTTTTGAAGAATCTTCTCCAATAATTTCCCTACCACAAATGTAAGACTCACCAGCCTATAATTACCTGGATCATTCTTGTTACCCTTCTTAAACAAACGAACAACATTGACTATTCTCCAATCTTCTGAGGCCTCCCCTGTAGTGGAAATGCTAGCATTGGACTGAGGTAAACACAGTAAGAAGTCTCACAACACCAAGTTAAAGTCCAACAGGTTTATTCGGCAGCAAAAGCTTTCAGAACACTCACTGCTCTTTCATCTTATCGTATGACCTCCCCTGTAGCCAGTGAGGATATAAAGATTTCAGCAATTTCTTCCCTTGCCTCTTCCAGTATTGTGCTGTGTGTACTGCTTCATTAGTGATAGACAGCATGGTTTTATAAGAGGGAGGTCAGGAATTGGCTAGTTGATAGAAGACAGAGGGTGGTGGTCGATGGGAAATATTCAACCTGGAGTTCAGTTACAAGTGATGTGCCTCAAGATTCTGTTTTGGGGCCACTGCTGTTTGTCATTTTTATAAATGACCTACATGAGGGTGTAGAAGGATGGGTTGGTAAATTTGCTGATGGTACCAAAGTCGGAGGAATTGTGGACAGTGAGGATCGATGCTAGTTTGCAGAGGGACATAGATAAGCTGCAGAGCTGGGCTGAGAGGTGGCAAATTTAATGCGGAAAAGTGTCAGGTGATTCACTTTGGTAAGAGTAACAGGAGTACAGACTATAGGACTAATGGAAGGACTCTTGGTAGTGTCGACGAGCAGAGAGATCTCGGTGTACACGTGCATAGTTCCCTGAAAGCTAGCACCCCAGATTGATAAGGTTGTTAAGAAGGCATACGGTGTGTTAGCTTTTATTGGTAGTTTATTGAATTTCAGAACCATGAGATCATGTTGCAACTATACAAAACTCTAGTGCGGCTGTACTTGGAATACTGCGTGCAGTTCTGGTCACCGTATTATAAGAAAGATGTGGAAACTTTGAAATGGTGCACAGGAGGGTTTACCAGGATGTTGCCTGGTATGGTGGGAGGGTCTTATGAGGAAAGGCTGAGGGACTTGAGGTTGTTTTCGTTAGAGAGACGGAATTGAGACATACAAGATGATCAGAGGGTTAGATAGGGTAGACAGTGAGAGCCTTTTTCCTCAGATAGTGATGGCTAACACAAGGGGACATAGCTTTAAATTGAGGGGTGTGGTAATTATAGGACTGATGTCAGAGATAGGTTCTTTACTCAGAGGGTGGTAAGGGTGTGGAATGTCCTGCCTGCAGCAGTTATGGACTCGCCAACTTTAAGGGCATTCAAATGGTCAGTGGATAAGCATATGAATATTGAACATAGAACATAGAACAATACAGCACAAACAGGCCCTTCGGCCCAGGAGTTGCGCCGATCACATCTACCAATCCACAGACCTATCTATAACCCCCTATCCTCTTCTTTTCCATATACTCATCCAGAAGGTCTCTTAAAAGACCACCCAGTGAGTTTGCCTCAACAAACATCCAAAGGAGTCAGTTCCATTCACTCACCACCCTCTGAGTGAAAAACACCACCCCGACATCACCTTTGGAGTTTGCTCCCTGCAACCTTAAATCTGTGTCCTCTCATAGTGACCTTCGCTCGGCGGAAATAGTCGCTGAGAAATCCACCCTATCTATTCCTCTCAACATTTTAAAACCTCTATAGGTCGCCTCTCAACCCTATGTCTCTCCAGTGAGAGAAGGTCCCAAGCTCACTCAATCTATTCTTAATTAAGGCCTGCCTCCCAATCCAGGCAGCATCTTTGTAAATCTCCTCTGAACCCTCTCATATAGCCTCTACATCATTCCTATATGAGGGGCGACCAGAACTGCGCACATACTCCAACTGGGTTCGACAAGAGTCTATAGAGCCTTGCATATTACCTCCGACTCCTAAAATCTATTCCTCGATTAATGAAGGCAGTACACCGTACGCCTTCTTGACCACTTCCTCCACCTGTGAGGCCGATTATAAGAGTCCTATGGACCCGAGATCCTTCTGCATACAACACAGCTAAGGAACTCCTACCCTTATATTGTACTCTTCTCCATTATTCCTGCCAAAATGGACAACTACACATTTAGTGCCGTTGAAGTCCATCTGCCACTACCTGCCCATTCTTGCATCCTGTCGATGTCCCGCTTGCAACTGTTGGCATCCCTCCAGACCATCCACAAAGAGTCTTGTATCATCGGCGAACTTGCAAACCCATGCCTCCACTTCCTCATCCAGAGTCATTATGAAAATGACAAATAGCAGGGGTCCAGAACAGATCGCTGGGGCACTCCCTGGTTACCGACCTCCATGCAGAACAAGACCCATCCACAACCACTCTCTGCCTTCTGCCGGCAAGCCAGTTCTGGATCCACGAGGCCAAAGCCCCTTGGATCCCATGCCCTCTCACCTTCTCCAGAAGCCTTGCATGTGGGACCTTATCAAATGCCTTACTAAAGTCCATGTACACTATGTCCACCGTCCTTCCTTCGTCAATGTGTTCAGTCACATTTTCGAAGAACTCAACTAGGCTCTCAAGACCTGCCCTTGACAAAACCATGCTGACTATTTCTAATCAGTCCAAACTTCTCCAAATGTTCATATATCTTATCCCTCAGAGGCCTCTCCATTAGCTTACCAACCACTGAAGTCAAACTCACCGGTCGGTAATTTCCTGGACTATCCCTGTTCCCTTTCTTAAAGATAGGAACCACATCCCCAATCCTCCGGAACCTCTCCCGTTTCCATGGAACTCACAAAGATCATCGCCAGGGGCTCTGCAACCACTTCCCTCACCTCCCACAATAACCTGGGGTACATCCCATCCGGTCCCGGCGACTTGTCTATCTTGATAGAATTTAACGGGTCTAACACATCCTCTTTCCTAACATCCACATACTCAATCTTTTCCGTATGCCGCAAACCTGCAGTGCAATCTCCCAGTTCACTTTCCACTGTGAATACCGAGGCAAAATACTCGTGAAGCACGTCTGCCATTTCTTCCGGATTCGCACAGACTTTTCCCCCTTCACCTTTTATAGGCCCTATCCCTTCTCTTCTCATCCTTTTACTTTTCACATATTTGTAGAAGGCCTTGGGATTCTCCTTAATCTTACCTGCCAAAGCCTTCTCATGACCCCTTCTGGCTCTCCTAATTTCCTTTTTAAGTTCCCTTCTACACACCTTATACTCCTCTAGATCCCTAACATCCCCTAGCTCTCTGAACCTTTTATATACCATTTTTTTCTTCCTAACTAGGTTCACCACTACCTTCGTGCACCACGGTTCCTGCGTCCTACCCGAACCTCCTTGACTCCTCGGGACGTTGTCTTGCAGTGCCCTAGACAAACATTCCTTGAAAAGCCGCCACTTCCCTTCTGTGCTTTTCCCCAAGAACACCTCCTTCCAGTTTATGCGTCCAATTACCTGCCTAATGTTTTCATATTTCTCCTTACTCCAGACATACACCTTCCTAGCCTGCCTGATCCTATCTCTTTGCATCGCTATCGTGAAAGAGATAGAATTATGATCTCCATTCGCAAGATGCTCACCTACCATGAGATCCGACACCTGTCCTGGCTCATTAGCAAGCACCAGGTCAAGTACAGCCTCTCCTCTCGTAGGCTTTTTCACGTACTGTGTCAGGAAACCTTCCTGAACACACCTAACAAACTCCTCCCCATCCAAACTCCTTACCCTTGGGATATTCCAGTCGATGTTTGGGAAATTGAAATCTCCCATCACGACATTGTTATTTCCACAAATGGATAACATTGGATTAGTTTAGGTTAAATTCGTTCTACTGGTCGGCACAACATCGAGGGCCAAAGGGCCTGTACTGCACTGTAATATTCTATGTTCTAGGTCATGCCTCACAAATTTGGTGGAGATTTTTCAGAGGTGACAAAAACAGTTGACAAGGGAAGAGCCGTGGATATCGTCTATATGGATTTTAGTAAAGAGTTTGACAAAGTTCCTCATGGCAAGTTTGCGCAAAAGGTTAACTCTCATGGGATAAAAGGAGAGGTAGCTAGGTGGGTGGAGAACTGGCTTGGCCACAGAAAACAGAGGGTAGCAGTGGAAGGGTCTTTTTCCAGCTGGAGGTCTGTGACTAGTGGTGTTCTGCAGAGCTCTGTACTGGGACCACTGTTATTTGTGATATATATATAAATGATTTGGAAGAAGGTGTAACTGGTGTGATCAGTAAGTTTGTGGACGACACAAAGTTGGCTGGACTTGCGGATAGCGATGGACATTGTCAGAGAAAACAGCAGGATATAGATAGGCTGGAAAATTGGTGGAGAAATGGCAGATGGAATTTAATCCAGATAAATGCGAAATGATGCATTTTGGTATAACTATTGTAGGGGGGAAATATACAATAAATGACAGAACCATCAAGAGTGTAGACACACAGAGGCACTTGGGTATGCAAGTCCACAGGTCCTTGAAGGTGGCATCACAGGTAGAGAAGGTGGTGAAGAAGACATATGACACGCTTGCCTTTAAAGATGGGGCACAGTATATACAAAATTGGCATCTGATATTATAGCTGTATAAAACATTGGTTAGGTCAAATTTGGAGTACTGTGTCCAGTTCTGGTCGCCACCCTATCAGAAGGATGTTGCCCTATATGGAGGGTCTTAGCTATGAGGAGAGATTGGGTAAACTGGGTTGTTCTCCCTGGAAAGACAGAATGAGGGGAGACATAATAGAGGTATATAAAATTATGAAGGTCATTGATAGGGTGAACAGTGGCAAGGTTTTTTCTAGGTCGGAAGTGGCGAACACGAGAGGTCACATGTTCAAGGTGAGGGGGGGGCGAGGTTTAACTCAGATATCAGAGGGACATATTTTACAGAGGGTGGTGGGGGCCTGGAATGCACTGCCAATCAAGGTGGTGGAGGCAAACATGCTGGGATCATTGAAGGCTTATCTGGATAGCCACATGAACGGACTGGGAGTGGAGGGATACAAACAATGGTCTAGTTGGACCAATGAGTGGTGCAGATTTGGAGGGTCAAAGGGCCTGTTTCCTGTGCTGTATTGTTCTTTGTTCTATAAACCTGAGAACTATCTTTATTATATCCGTTACTTAATGCATAACTTATAATATATTCATTGTGATTTGCATGTTAATTCATGTTTATGATGATTTTGGTTTGATTGTTACAATTATAAAAAAAAGTGAAATTTTATCCATTGGTTTTCGTTGGGATCATATCAGTAAATTTGGTCCATTTGATTTGTTGAACTTCATGGGGATCATAACAATGGCACCTTTAGCATCATTAAATGTCTCATGGCACTTCACAGGATATCTATACAATAAAATATCACAATGAGCCACATTGATTATCAAAAGCTTTACGAGAGATAGGTTTTAAGGAGCGACTTGAAGGAGAAAGCACGATAGAGAAATGGCAAGGTGTATGGACAGAATTCCAGACCTAAGGGCCTTGGTAACTGAAAACGTGACCACCAATGCAGAGTAATTAAAATTGAAAATGCCCAATAGGCCAGAATTAGAGGAATGCAAATACCCTGGAAAGATGTGGTGCTGGAGGAGAATACAGAGATTGAAACGGATCAGCCCATGGACGGATTTGGAAAAATGTTTCAGGATTTGAAAGTTTAAGGGATTGCTTAAGCAAAAGCCACTTAAGCATCAAAACAGAATTTGGTGCCAGTTAGGAAGTGGGAGCAAAATTTAAGATTACATCAAATTGCAAGGTTAGAATGTGGGAGGCTGGCCAGGAACAGTGGAATAGTCAATATAGAAGTAATAGAAGCAGATGATGAGTTGGAGGTGTCAGGTGGCTATTGAGGTTGAAATAAGTGGTCTCAATGTTCATACAAATACCTTGTCAGAAGCTCATTGAATTCAAATATAACAACAAGGTTGTGAAAATCTGGTTCAGTCTCAAAAAGATACCAGGGAGAGGGCTGGAGTCTTGGGTAGGCAACAAAATTTGTGGCACACATCAAAATTTGGTTCTGATCTTCTAAAAAAACTGAAGATATCTTATAGTGAGTGTCATACAAGCAGTCCTACAATTTGGACTCAAGTGAATGAGTTGAGAGGTGCTGCCTAAGGTAGAGCTGGGTGCCATTGCTTTGGCAAAGGTCATCTGGACTCAAAATGTCAACTCTTTTCTCTCCTTACAGATGCTGCCAGATCTGCTGAGATTTTCCAGCATTTTTTCTTTTTCCATTAGTATAAATGTATTTTCAGATAAGAAATAGAAAGGAGCCAAGGATAGGTCCTCAGAGGAACAATTGAGATAAGTGTGCGAGAGACACACAGTTATAACACCGTCTTCACAAACAGGCTATAGTCCATATAATGTATTAAAACTTCTGTGAGTTGGATATCAGTTATTTTCTAAACAAAGTTTGGACATCTTTTAATTAAGTTTATAGGTAACATTTTAATACTCAGAGGCAGGGACTGAGAAAATCTTGTTCAAGTTAGTTACATCTACTATACATACCATTCAAAAGCCTTACCATTGTGTATGACAAACTTTCCATTTACTTAAGAGGTATATGCTGTTTTGTAAAATGTATTCCAGATATGCATTTGCTACATTTAGGCAAACAAACTGCAATACCACAAACCTTGTAATTCAACATTAATAGCACAGTCCAGAAGAGTGTGTGCAGACACAAACTGATCTGAGAGTAAATGTTTATTGAACTTTGAAGATTACAGGGCATACTAAAAGAGTGGTTAGCAAAGCATATAGGATTTTGAGTTTCATTGAGTACAAGATCAGAAAACTTACGATGAACATTTATAAAGGTCTGATTAGGCCATAACTATCGCATCCAATTCTGGTCTCCACATTTTAGTGAGATCCTCAAAAGGGTGCAGAGGAATTTTACTAGAATAATTCCAGGGATGGGGGAAATTTAATTGCAAGGTTAGATTTGAAAGCTGGGATTGTTCTCCCTGGAACAAAGAAGATTGAATAGAGAATTGATAGATGTATGGAAAAGCTATGCTTAATTAAGGTAGATAAGGAAAGACTGTTCCTATTAGCGGATAGTATAATAACTAGGGAATACAGATTTAAGGTTTGAGTAAGAGATGCAGGGTTATTGGAGGAACTGTTTTTATGCAGCAAATTAACCTGGAACTCTGTCCACAAGAGTGAATGCAGAAACAATAATTTTGAAAGGAAATTAGATGGCCATTTGAAGAAAATAAACTTGTAGGGGTTACTGAGAATGAGAAAAAGAGAGAAGCACTGACTGGATTGTTCCGTGGGGAGTCAGCATGGACGCAATGAGTTGAATGGCCTGCTTCAGTGTCATAAAAGGCAAAACTATCACAGAGTGCTTTAAGAAAGGATTATTCGAGTAATGAAATATTCCTTAAACTACAAACTTTTCCCTCAATAAGCACTAAATCTCTATATGATTTTAAATTAGCATGTGAGCTAAATGCATTTGCCATTTTAAGTATGTGCATATTAGAATGATCCTAACTCACCAAGAAGCCATGCATAAAGTCTACGGTTGAGAGACATATCTCGCCGTAGTACTACATGTAAAGCTGCAGACAGAATCTGTATCATATCTGGGCGAGTGACCTAAAAATTAGAAGAAGAAACATTTCCATTAAACCTGGAAGGGATGCTACAAGATGCCTGTGGCTTTCCTAGACCTAGCTTCAAATTCAAAGGGCTCAAAAGATATTTTTCTGTATCCATGTTGCTAATCTTTACAGATTTCTTTCTTCTTCTAATTGACTCTCATGATCTTGGCTGCATGTTCAAGCCTGAGCACTTAATCTTGGATAACATTCTGCTGAAAAACTGCAAATTAGAATTTTTTGGAGGTTCTGTGCTTCCGATGATACATTAACTGGCCTTCTTTGCCAGTTCAGGTAAATATTAAAGATCTGATGACACTATTCTTGTCAAAAAAATCTTTCTTCAGCCTTAACAAACAAATTTAATGATTGTGGAGTCTAATTGATGTTTGTGGGACTGGCCAATTGCAAAGTAACTCACTATGACCTTCAAAACACTAACTGCATTTCAAAGTTTAAGAAACTCAAAATCCAAATTATTACATGTCTATGGCACAGAAAGAGGCCATTCAACCAACTGGTCACTGTTACACAAGTTTTCTCTTGCCCATCTGCATTCAAACATATTCTTTTCTTCCTCTTGCATTTATCTAACTCCCTATTAAATGAATCAAAACGATTTACTTAGATTACGCTTTGTGGTAGCTTGTTGCATGTTCTTAACCCTCTTTGGAGAAATAAATTTCTACCAAACTCCCTACTGAATTATTAGTGGCTATCTTGTATTTCCAGCTTCTCAGTTACCGTCAGCTTTCTCTATTCTAACATGGATATAATATTGATTGTGACCTTGTTGCTTCCAGGACATATTACTGTAGGAAATTATCTCAGAACCATTCCACAGCTGCTTCTCTGCCTCTCTCAATCTACGTTAAAGTTGGCTACATGCTTGTTTAATTTCCGTATTTGTGCTCTTTGTTACTTCAAGGAATGCAGTAGGGTTAGTCAAGCAGTGTAATTATTTTTTGTATCTTCTAGATGTTTTTACATTACATCTTTGAGTAAATCTCCCAATATCTTTCCTATCACCCAAGGTTAATCTATAAAATTCCCTCAGCTTGTGTCATCTTCCATTTTAATTATAATAACATAGCACCATTGAAACAAGGAGGACTAGGCCATTCAGCCCTTTGAGCCAATTCTGCTATTAACTTGCATAACTAAATTCAATATTCTGATCCCTTCTTTCTTCGATATCCCTTGATTCCTTTAGCCTCTAGAGCTATATCTAATTTCTTCTTTAATTATAACAATCACATAAGCTCTGTGCCAGTACCCTGCCATTAGTCTCTTTCTTAGTGAGTCGCTACAGATATATAATCTTTACTATCTTTTCTAACTTTTCAATATTTGTGGATGCAATCCATCTGGGTTAGAGATTTTATCCTTTTTAGCATACACAGTATCCACAATAAGATTTATCAGCACTTTTTGTATTTGTTTAATTTGTTTCTTGCATATCTTTGACCTAGAATGATGGAATTGTAAACTGCAAAAAATGGTTATCAATTATTTTTATTCCAATATGACATCCATTACCCTAATTCAACAGCACTGAGTGTCACAATCCAGGGAATCACTAAACCAATCAAAATGAAATTTCGCATGATAGCAGCAAGATTTAGAACCACTTTATTCAGGGCAACAATTTTAGGTTCATGAAAGTAATACTAATATTTCACTTCTACCCTGTTAAATAGTAATAAACGCACATCATTTAGAAGTTTCCCCATTTACAAGTAACAGCCTTTTTTTAAAAAGAATATAGGAAAAGGGCAGAGTAATGAGTCTAAGTACATCTCACTTTGAATGCTGGTCGGATGTATTTTTCTGTGAAGTTCTATGATGCAAGCTAAATACCCCTCATATTACAACTATGTGCAAGAGTGCACAGGTTAAATTTCCAGATTTTTCATGATAGTATTTATAC
Organism: Sphyrna mokarran; assembly: GCA_024679065.1. Classification (NCBI taxonomy): domain Eukaryota; kingdom Metazoa; phylum Chordata; class Chondrichthyes; order Carcharhiniformes; family Carcharhinidae; genus Sphyrna; species Sphyrna mokarran. The sequence goes on along the minus strand of JAGIQG010000012.1, from coordinate 29,559,248 downwards.
CTGAAAGAGATGAAAAGGGAAGCAGAACAGAATGAGATCCAAGGTGCTCCTCTGCACCAGGGCACTGGAGTCCTGGACTGAAACACTTACTGCTTCAACCTACAAAATTTAACAAAGAACAGTTGGATTAGTGGAGCCTTTTAAATTAAAATATTCTAAAAAAATCTGGATTAAAAATCAACTAAGTTCCAATAAAAGAAGTCAACTGTCAAAATATTCAGAAATCAAAGCTGACCTATCCTGCATACCAACCAATTCATCAAACTGCCACAAGAAGTGTCACAGTCTGGATTCACAACAGCTTTTCACTTAATGATCGGTTCTTCATCTCAGCCAGACCATTTCAGATTCTTCCTAAGCAAGGAGAACAAGTTCTCCACAACCAGTCTGCTATTTTTGACATGTTTCATCACACTCCCAAAATGTTTCACCTATCTGCCAGATGGGTGGAACTCCACTTACCTGGGTCCAGTTTTATTTATCTAACCACAACCAGGGGATTGTTTGCAATGATTTCTCTTCCGCTTCCACGCATTTAACTTTCATGTTCCCCAAAGACCTATTAACAGTCCCCTAACTTCACATCTATTTGCTGCTCCAAAATCATTTCAGTTTGAAAATATCAAACTGTTTAATGCTGCTGACAGCTCTTCATCACTTCACTGATTCCACATTAACAGACAACTTTGACATCTGGTACTGATGAGCTGAAATCTCCTTCAAAGAAATATTGGGGAAATCCTTGCCACAAACCCTATTCCCTGGCCACCAATTCCATTGTCCTCCCGGGCAAGTGTGAAGTTGAACTAGAGTATTCACATTTGGCCATAAGATAAAATGTCAACCACATATTCATGCCAATTTTCCATCTCTATAAGATCACCTGCTTTCACCCCACATCATTTCATCTACCACTGAAAACCTTACCCATGTTTTTTTATTTACTTCTCTACATCTATCCTAAAGCACTCCTATCCAACCTCTTACATTCCGTCCTTTGTAAATCTGAAATTATCCAAAACACTTATCTATATCCTATATTGTACCAAAATCCCATTTATCTATCATCCTTGTGTTCATAGGGCTGCAGTAGCTCCATCTTATAAAGTTACAGAGTCATACGGGTTTACAGCATGGGAACAGGCCCTTCAGCCCAACTTGTCCATGCCACTCTTCTTTTTAACCATTAAGCCAGTCCCAATTGTCCATGTTTGGCCCATATCCCTCTATACTCATTTTATCCATATAACTGTCTAAAAGCTTTTTTTTAAATTCCAATTCAATCAAGTCTAATTCAGAGTCTCAACAAGTTGAGACATTCCTGAACCAAGCTGCCAAGACATAAGAACATAAGAAATAGGAGCAGGAGTAGGCCATCTAGCCCTTCGAGCCTGCCCCACCATTCAATAATGTGGCTGATCTGGTGGATCAGTTCCACTTTCCCACTTTCTCCGCATAACCCTTAATTCCCTTGTCTATCAGAAACCTATCTACCTGTGACTTAAATATTCAGCGAGGTAGCCTCCATCACTTCAATGGGCAGAGAATTACAGAGACTCACCACCCTTTGAGTGAAGAAGTTCCTCCTCAACTCCGATCTAAACTATCCCCCCCTTATTTTGAGGCTGTGCACTCAAGTTCTGCTAGTTTTTCTAAGCGAGAAGAATGTCTCTACCTCTACCCTTTCTATCCCCTTCATTATCTTATATGTCTCTATAAGATTCCCCTGCAGCCTTCTAAACTCCAACGAGTACAGATCCAGTCTATTCAATCTCTCTTTATAGGCTAACCCCCTCATCTGCCTAGTGAACCTTCTCTGCACTCCCTCCAAGGCCAATATATCCTTCTGCAAATGCGGCGACCAAAACTGCATACAGTAGTCCAGCTGCAGCCTCATCAGTACCTGTACAGTTGCAACAAGACCTCCCTGCTTTTATATTCTACCCCTCTTGCTATAAAGTTTTTTCAAAGCAAGCAGGGCTTTCACCTCCTGTCTTGGGCTTGATCTACATGATTCAAGCTGATTGGAGTTAAGTATTGCTCCTCCTCCAAGGCTTGGTCTCATTTGCATCTTAGCCAAAAGGCCAAGATGCGGCTTTTAAAAATTGCTTCGAATGAAGCTTAAATGTAACCTAATGACTTCAACCAAAGATAAAATTATACCCGCTTCTACTACTATTTCTGGTACCTTGTTTCAGACACTCACCACCCTTTGACTGAAAAAAATTGCCCCTCTGGATCCTTTTGTATCTCTCCCTTCTCACCTTAAACGTACGCCCTCTAGTTTTAGACTTCTCTACTTTTGGGAAAAGGTATTGACTATCCAAGCTGATCAATGCCCTTCATTATTTTATAGACCTCGACAAGATTAGCCCTGAGCCTCTTATGCTGTAGAGAAAAAAGTCCCAGTCTATCCAGCCTCTCCTTTTAACTCAAACATCAAGTCCTGGAAGCATCCTAGTAAATTTTTTCTGCACTGTTTCTAGTTTAATAATATCTTTTCTATAATAGGATGCCACAGTATTCCAAGTGCGGCTTTACCAACATCTTGTACAACTTTAACAACTTCAACTCCTGTATTCAATGTTCTGACCAATGAAAATAAGCATGGCCTACGCCATCTTCACCACCTTATCCACCTGTAAATCCATTTTCAAGCAGCTATGAACCTGTCCCTAGATCTCTTTGTTCTATAACTCTCCCCAATGCCCTGCCATTAACTAAGTATGTCCTGGTTTGATTTACCAAAATAATCACCACATATTTATCTAAATTAAACTCCATCTACCAATTATCAGTCAGTTGGTCCAACTGATCAAGATCCCACTGCAATCCTAGATTATCTTTTCACTATCCACTATGCCATTGATCTTGATGTCATCTGCAAACTTACTAACCATGCCTCCTGAGTTCTCAACTTTGTTTCAACATTCCTTCATGGTCTTGCTCTTCCTTTGGTTGAGAGATCAATCACAAGGGGACATATTTTTAAGGTGAGGGGCATTAGATTCAGAGGGGATTTGAGAAAAATGTTCTCACTCAGAGTGGTGGGAATCTGGAATCATTGATTAGGAAGGTAGTGCATGCCAGAAACCTTACATGATATAGAGATGCCAATGTTGGACTGGGGTAAACTCAGTAAGAGGTCTGGAAACCTTACAACCAGTATTTCAATGAGTACTTGAAATATCATAACATTCAAGGACAAGCACTAGAAAATGGGATTAGTGCTGCTTTAGTGGAAGTTACTCTTGTTGTGGATTCAATGGGCTGATGGGCCTTTTTTGTACAGTACAACTCTAATTGTCCCATCTCTGTAAGCTCCTTTAGCCCTAAACCCTCCAATATAACTACACTCTCTTAATCCTGGCTTTCGCTGCCCATGCCCTAAACTCTGGAATTCTCTCTTTAAACTTTCTTCCTTTAAAATGTTCTTTAAAACCAAGTGTTTAGTTATTTGCCCTAATATCTCCTTTCAGAGTATGGTTTCATATCTTATCTTTATAAAGCTCTTGTGAAGATCTTGGGACATTTTGTTACATTAAATACAAGTTGTTATTGATTGAAGTATCCCTGCTAAATCTAAGTATGGTTAAGTACCTCTAAACAGAGCAATCAGTTCACTAAAAACAGACTTCAAAATTGTGCCAGGCTGGAACTTGTCATCCCTAGTCACACAAATCAACCCAACCAAAATATTTTTACAGTAAATGCTTGATACAATTATTTATCATAATTTCACTACTTAAAACATTACCCCTGGAGTCATTCATGATTCATGTAGTCAATAATATTATGAAAATACTTTAAAAATATTTGGTCACCTCACACTTACTGCGCTATGAGCAAAGAAAGGAAGCTTTTTTCAGAACATTACACAATATTCTGCTTTAAGTACAAGACATCCACATCATTCTTGCAACAGCATTAGAAAGAAGGAAACAATATCACAATACTCTATGATGTTGCACCTCCATTTTTTTTGAACCATTGCTCATGTACTATGATATTGTATGCCAATGCCCCTGTATAGAATTTCACCACCCTCCATTGTTCTAACAATTCCTGCACTGCCATATCAAAATTATATTTTTCTTTCATATCAATATTTCTACTCTGCAAATGAAGTCCCATTATTCTCAAGTGTCAATACTTGTGCACCATGGTTTACCATTAAGCTGGATTATTAATGAATATTAATAATGCACTTTGGATTTACTGAATTTAACATCAATGACTGCAATAAGCAAACATCATTGTGAGGCTCCAAGAAGCTCTGACATCAACAGACTTCTGGCTAGCAACAATTAATAAGAGGAAAAGGGGGCAAATCTCTCAGAACAAAACGGTCAAAGATTGCTGAAGCAGTTAAAAGGCAGAACACAAGACTTTGAGGGAGGAGTTTGCACCCAAATGAGGCTGACACATTCCAACCAAAGATTACATTCTATCACGGGGAGATGGAATATAGATGGACATCTGCATTTTTGAAGTCTCTTAACTGTGGGAGATAGAGAATTTTGTTTACAAGTTATGATCTGGAATGTGCTGCACGAGAGATCAGTGGAAGCAGATTGAATAACAACTTCCAAAAAGGAATAGGTATATACTTGTACAGGAAGGATTGCAGAACTCTGAAAAAATTAGCAAAGTAATATTAATTAGTAGCTCTTTCAGAGAGCTGGGACAGCACAACAAACAGTTTGCATCTGGGCTATACTGTTCTATGATAACAAGCCTCATTGCTCAATGAGCAATTCTCATCAGAATAAAGGCATTTTAATTCTGACAGCTGCAAGCTCTTCATCAGAATCATAGAAACCTTACTGTATAAAAAGAGACCATTCACCCATCAAGTCTGCACCGACCACAATCCCACTCAGGCCCTACACCCATATCTCTACATATTTTACCCACTAACCCATCTAACCTACACATCTCAGGACACGAAGGGGCAATTTTATTAGCATTGCCAACCAACCTAACCCACACTTCTTTGAACTGTGGGAAGAAACTGGAGAAAACACATTTAGACACGAGGAGAATGTGCAAACTCCACACAGACAGTGACCCAAGCCAGGAATCGAACCAAGGTCCCTGGAGCTGTGAAGCAGCAGTGCTAACCACTGTGCTACTGTGCCGCCCTTATGTTGTCCTTCTTTCTTATGAAAGCATAGAATCCCCATAATGCAGGAGGAGGCCATTCAGCCCATGAAGTCTGCACCAACTTTCTGACAGATATCTTAACCAGGCCCTCACTCCCATCTTATTTCCATTTATCACACATTTGCTGTGACTAAGCCATTTAACCTACACATTTTAGGACATGAAGGGGCAATTTTACTATAGCCAATCCACCCAACCCACACATTTCAGGACTGTGCGAAGAAACCCGAGTGCCTGGAGAAAGCCATGCAGACATGGGGAGAATGTGCAAATTCCACACAGATAGTCATCCAGAATGGAACCCCAGTCCCTGACTCTGTGAAGCAACAGTGCTGACTGTTGTGTCACAGTGCTGCCCAAAAGAATGCTATTCCAATTACTTATGCAGGGCATCCAAATTCTCACATATAATTGCACAGGTTTCACATAAGAGATTTAAAGAGAATTCATGGCAGAAAGTTTGAGCAAAATTGCAGCAAATACTCATGTTGAAACTAAACATACTTACTTTAGGTTTTAATCTTCCTTTCATTAGATATACTGATTTAAGAAGGATTTACATACTAATATAAAAAGCTCAGTACCATTAGTTCAATGTCACTGCCAATAATATAAAGTTGGTCCTCCATAGAAAGTTTCCGATTCAGATGGGCAAGTACATAGGTGATCCCTGGTAACCGCACAGTAGGGCTGGTCAGAATGCTCCCCCAAAGGGCACTGTAAAATGCAGACTGCTCCACTGCAGCTGCAACTTTCTCCAGCAATGTGTTTGCTCTGTATACAAAGAAATACAATTTAAATAAATTTTTTTACATGTCTTTCAACAATTTTATTCATCAAAAGTAACCAAACTTTTTAATTCATGACTCTTTCTAGAAAGGACACAACTAGGTAAATCTAATTTGTTCTGTATCTTATGAACAGAGATTTGGAGTGACGGGCAGAGAGAACAGATGAGATCTGCCATTATCTTGTAAATTGAGCTTCTATTTATATATGCCCTGTTTGTGAACAGAACACCCACTCACCTGTTGAGGATCGATGCTCTGAAAGCTTGTAGTTTACGCTACTAGATAAACCTGTTGACTTTAACCTGATGCTATGAGACTTCTTACTATTCTATAACTGAGCCAGTTCTGTACGTTCTTTGCCAGCTGACCTCTGAACCTATGCAACTTCACGTGCTGCACCAGTCTGTCATGAGAGATCTTGTCAAAGGCCTTACTGAAGTCCACATAGATAACATTCTCTGCCCTACCCTCAATCCTCTTTGTCGCTTCCTCGAAAAACTCGATCAAGTTAGTGAGACATAACCCCTCCGCCTTCGAAAAACCATGTTGACTCTCGCTAACACATCCACTTATTTCTAAGTGGGAGCATATCCTGTCTCGAAAAACCCTTTCCAATAATTTCACAGTGGCACAGTGGCTAGCACTGGTGCCTCACAGAGCCAGAGCTCTGTCGGCTCTTCTTGAGAATTTTTTGTGATTACCTTTTGTTTTTTGGTGACTCCTTTTGGTTTTCATTTTACCTTTGCCATTCTCACCACTTCATTTATTAGATAGTGTAGCTGTATATGTTGAATTTTTGTACTGTCTTTATTTATGTTGAAATTTGTTTTGGTGTATTCTTTCTTTAGATGAATAAGATGTATATTATTGAATCTTTTAACTAAGAAACAACTTTCACTAATGCTTCATTAGATGTAGACTTAACTAATACAACATCTTCCTGGCTGGTCTCTTGTATACTACGCTCTATAAACTTTAGATCATACAAAAGTCTGCTGCAGAAAGTTTTTTTTTTCCATTACCTATCGCACTGATCTACACTGTCTCCCAAATGAGCATCATTTAAATTTATTTATTAGTGTCACAAGTAGGCTTACATTAAACTGTAATGAAGTTACTGTGAAAATTCCCTTGTCACTGCACTCTGGCAACTGCCTTGATTTTAAAGTTTTCATTATAAACTCCCCAATTTTAACTGTTCCACTACTGGTACAATGCTTTCAGTTAGCTTAACCTTAAGTTCTCAAAGACACTCCCTGCACCTTTCTGATTTTCTGCCTCACTTTCTCTCTTTAAGACACTTGTTAAAATCTGCCTCTATCATCAAGATAAAAGCAAATTACTGCGGATGCTGGAATCTGAAACCAAAAGAGAAAATGCTGGAAAATCTCAGCAGGTTTGGCAGCATCTGTAAGGAGAGAAAAGAGCTGTTTCGAGTCAAAGGTTTGACAAAGTGTCATCTGGACTTGAAACATCAGGTCATAGAATTCAGAGTGCTATTTTCTCTCCTCACAGATGCTGCCAGACTGCTGAGATTTTCCAGCATTTTCTCCTTTCTTTCACCAAGATTTTGGCCATTTGACCTACAACTTGTTCTGTAGCTCAAAGTCACACTAAATGCTCCTCTGAAGAGTCTTGAAACATTTAGAACATAGAACACAACAGCACAAACAGGCCCTTCAATCTACAAGTTGCGCCGATCATATGCAGACCATAGAAGTATCGGTAACTCTCAATCCCATTAAATCCCTTGTACTCATCCAGAAGTCTCTTAAAAGACCCCAGCGAGTTCACCTCTACCACCACCGACGACAGCCGATTCCACTCACCCACCACCCTTTGAGTGAAAAACTTACCCTGACATCTCCTCTGTACCTGCTCCCCAGCACCTTAAATCTGTGTCCTCTCGAAGCAACGATTTCAGCCCTGGGAAATAGCCTCTGAGAATCCACCCTATCTATACCTTTCAACATTTTATAAACTTTTATCAGGTCAGCTCTCAATCTTCATCTCTCCAAGGAGAAAAGACCTAGCTCCCTCAACCTAACTCCCAATCCAGGCAACACCCTTGTAAATCTTCTCTGCACCCTCTCAATAGTTTCCATATCCTTCTTGTAGTGAGCAACCAGAACTGCGCACAGTACTCCAAATGGGGTCCGACAAGGGTCTTGTAAAATTGCAGCATTACCTCCTGACTCCTAAACTCAATCCCTTGATTAATGAAGGCTAATACACCGTATGCCTTTCTTGACCATAACTTCCACCTGCAAGGCCGATTTAAGAATGCTATGGACCCAAATCTCAAGGTCCTTCTGCTCCTCAACACTGCTAAGACTCCTACCCTTGATATTGTACTCCTTCATCCCATTGGACCTGCCAAAATGGACCACCACACATTTATCCATGTTGAAACCCATCTGCCACTTCTCCGCTCAGTCTTGCATCCTATCTATGTCATGCTGCAACTTCTGACATCCCTCCAGACTATCCACAACACCACCAACCTTTGCGTTGTCAGTGTACTTACTAACCCATGCCTCCACTTCCTCATCTAGGTTATTTATGAAAATGACAAACAGCAAGGGTCCTAGAACAGATGCCTGGGGCACTCCACTGGTGACTGACCTCCATGCAGAAGATCCATCTACAACCACTCTCTGCATTCTGCAGGCAAACACAGTAAGAAGCCTGACAACACCAGTTTTAAGTCCAACCGATTTATTTGACAGTAAACTCACAAGCTTTCGAGGCTGTCCTCTTCGTCAGATGAGTGAGGTATTCTGGTCTCATCTCTACATCGTGTTCTGCGGGCAAGCCAGTTCTGGATCAACAAGGCAACAGCCCCTTGGATCCCATACCTTCTCAAAAAGTCTTGCATGGGGGACCTTATCAAACGCCTTGCTGAAATCCATGTAAACTATACCTACCGCTCTTCCTTCATCAATGTGTTCAGTCACATTTTCAAAGAGCTCAACTAGGCTCGTAAAGCACGACCTGCACTTGACAAAGCCATATTGACTATTTCTGATCATACTAAACTTCTCTAAATGTTCATAAATCTTGTCCCTCAGAATCCTCTCCATCAACTTACCAACCATTGAGGTCAGACTCATCAGTCGGTAATTTCTCAGGCTATCCCTGTTCTCTTTCTTGAAAAGAGGAACCACATCCTGAATCCTCCAATCTTCCAGAATCTCTCCCGTCTCCATCAATGATGCAAAGATCATTGCCAGGAGCTCTGCAATGACTTCCCTCACCTCTAACAGTAACCTGGGGTACATCCCATCCGGTCCCGGTGATTTATCTATCTTGATGGAATTTAAACATTCCAACACATCCTCTTTCTCAATGTCTGCATACTCAATCTTTGCAGTTCACCGTAAACCTGCAGCACAACCTCCCAGACCATTTTCCACCGTGAATACCAAGCCAGAGTACTCATTAAGCACAACTATCATTTCTTCTGGTTCCCCCTTTTCCCCCTTCATCATTTATAGGTCTAATCCCTTCACTTCTCATCATTTTATTCTTTACATATTTGTATAACGCCTTGGGATTCTCCTTAATCTTACCCACCAAGGGCTTCTCATGACCCCTTCTGGCTCTCTTAATTTCCTTTTTAAGCTCCTTCCTACAACCCATATATTCCTGTAGATCCTTAACATCTTCTAGCACACTGAACCTTTTGTATGCCTTTCTTTTCTTCCTGACTAGGTTCATCATAACCTTCGTGCACCACGGTTCCTGCTACCTATCAAAACGTCCCTGTCTCATTGGAAAGTTGTCATGCAGAGCTCCAGACAAACATTCCTTGAAAATCTGCCACTTTCCTCCAATACTTTTCCTCAAGAACACCTCCTTCCAGTTTACTCGTCCAGTTTTCTGCCTGACGTCTTCATATTTTCCCTTACTCCAGATAAAAACTTTCCTAGCCTATGTGATCTTATCTCTTTTCAACGCTATCGTGAAGGATATAGAATTATGATCGCCATTGGTTAGGGTCGATAACTTTGCTGGGTGTATTCTATTGGCCGCCCAATAGCGACAGGGAAGTTGAGGTGCAGATAGGGAAACAGATCCTAGACAGATGTAGAAATAACAGTTGTCGTGATGGGAGATTTCAATTTCCCAAACATCGACTGGAATATCCCAAGGGTAAGGGGTTTGGATGGGGAGGAGTTTGTTAGGTGTGTTCAGGAAGGTTTCCTGACACCGTACGTGGAAAAGCCTACGAGAGGAGAGGCTGTACTTGAGCCAGGACAGGTGTCGGATCTCTCGGTAGGACAGCATCTCGGGAATGGTGATCATAATTCTATCTTGTTCACGATAGCAATGGAAAGAGATAGGATGAGGCAGGCTAGGAAGATGTTTGTCTGGAGTAAGGGGAAATATGAAAACATTAGGCAGATAATTGGATGAATAAACTGGGAGGAGCGTTCTTGGGGAAAAGTACAGAAGGAAAGTGGCGGATATTCAAGGAATGTTTGTCTGGGGCTCTGCAAGACAACGTTCCGAGGAGACAAGGAGGTTTTGGTAGGACGCAGGAACCGTGGTGCACGAGGGTTGTGGTGAACCTAGTCAGGAAGAAAAGAAAGGTGAATAAAAGATTCAGAGAGCTAGGAGATGTTAGGGACCTAGAGGAGTATAAGGTGTGTAGAAGGGAGCTTAAAAAGAAAATTAGGAGAGCCAGAAAGGGTCATGAGAATCCCAAGGCCTTCTACAAATATATGAAAAGTAAAAAGGATGAGAAGAGAAGAGATAGGACCTATAAAAGGTGAAGGGGGAAAAGTCTGTGTGAATCCGGAAGAAATGGCAGAAGTGCTTAACGAGTACTTTGTCTCAGTATTCACAGTGGAAAGTGATCTGGGAGGTTGTACTGCAGGTTTGAAGCAAACGGAAAAGATTGAATATGTGAATGTTAGGAAAGAGGATGTGTTAGACCTGTTAAATTCTATCAAGATAGACAAGTCACTGGGACCGGATAGGATGTACCCCAGGTTATTGTGGGAAGTGAGGGAAGTGATTGCAGAGCCCCTGGCGATGATCTTTGCGTCATCCATGGAAACAGGAGAGGTTCCGGAGGATTGGAGGATTGTGGTTCCTATTTTTAAGAAAGGGAACAGGGATAGTCCAGAAAATTATCAACTGGTGAGTCTGACTTCAGTGGTTGGTAAGCTGATGGAGAGGCTTCTGAGGGACAGGATTTATGAACATTTGGAGAAGTTTAGAATGATCAGAAATAGTCAGCATGATTTTGTCCAGGGCAGGTCATACCTTACGAGCCTAGTTGAGTTCTTCGAAAATGTGACTGAACACATTGACGACGGAAGACCGGTGGATGTAGTGTACGTGGACTTTAGCAAGGTGTTTGATAAGGTCCCCCATGCAAGGCTTCATGAGAAGGTGAGAGGGCATGGGATCTAAGGGGCTTTGGCCTTGTGGATCCAGAACTGGCTTGCCGGCAGAAGGCAGAGAGTGGTTGTGGATGGGTCTTTTTCTGCGTGGAGCTCGGTCACCAGAGGAGTGCCCCAGGCATCTGTTCTGGGACCCTTGCTGTTTGTCATTTTCATAAATGACCTGGATAAGGAAGTGGAGGGATGGGTTAGTAAGTTTGCCGACAATACAAAGGTCGGTGGTGTTGTGGATGGTCTGGAGGGATGTCAGAAGTTGCAGCAAGACATAGATAGGATGCAAGACCGGGCGGAGAAGTGGCAGATGGACTTCAACGTGGATAAATGTGTAGTGGTCCATTTTGGCAAGAATAATGGGATGAAGGAGTACAATATCAAGGGTAGGAGTTTTAGCTGCGTTGTAGAGCAGAGGGATCTTGGGGTCCAGGTCCATAGGACTCTTAAATCGGCCTCGCAGTGGTCAAGTATGGTGCCTTCATTAATTGAGGAATTGAGTTTAGGAGTCAGGAGGTAATGATGCAGCTTTATAAGACCCTTGTCAGACCCCACTTGAAGTACAGTGTGCAGTTCTAGTTGCCTCACTATAGGAAGGATGTAGAAGCTTCTGAGAAAGTGCAGAGGAGATTTACAAGGATGATGCCTGGATTGGGAGGCAGGCCTTATGAAGATAGGTTGAGGGAGCTGGGACTCTTCTCCCTGGAGAGACATAGGTTGAGAGGCAACCTGACAGAGGTTTATAAAACGTTGAGAGGAATAGATAAGGTGGATTCTCAGAGGCTATTTCCTGAGCTGAAATGGTCACTACGAGAGGACACAGATTTAAGGTGCAGGGAAGCAAATACAGAGGGGATAAACAAACAAAGAACAAAACAGCACTGGAAACAGGCCCTTCGGCCCAACGAGCCCGCGCCACCACCCCGATGTTCCCACCTCTACCTGTGATCCCTGTCTATGTTTATAGTTCTATGGATTAAAAACCAAATTTGAGACAATTTAGGGAGAATTTGTTTTGCCAATTAGCCTAAGAGCACATCTTTGGGATGTGGGAGGAAACCGGAGCACCCGGAGAAAACCCACGCAAGCACGGGGAGAATGCACAAACTCCCACAGACACAGGCCCAAATCCATGCATCTGCACAGCACAGCGATAGTCACTGAGCTGTCGTGTTGCCCATCAAATGGTCCAGGTCAAGCGTACACTAACGACGTGAAGCACTAGGATACTCTCGAAAAAAATCCAAGAACAGCCCTCTCACGACCCATCGCGTGTATGCCCCTCGTTAGACAACAAGGTGGACCAAAGCACCTGTAGGATTAAAAACAAGTACATCAATATCATCATCTATTTACACACTTCCCAGGGACTCCCAAGGCTCATGATCCCTATTTTAAATCAGTTTTCTATACCCCTCCATTCCCATTCTGTTCATGTGCCCATCTAAGTATTTCTTAAATAACTCCAGAGTACCTGCCTCCACCACTTTACTTGGCAGCGCATTCCATACCCCCACCACCCTCTGCGTGAAAAAACTCCCTCTAGCATCCAAGTCTTAACTCTAACTGATGGAAACCAATGTTAATGCTAATGTTAGAATAAAGCTGATCTGAATACCCAATCTAGAATGTTTCAAATCAAAAACAGATTTTAAAAACATCACAGGAATACACAGACAAATTCAATGGCAAAATTAACACACAATGACCAGAAAAACAATCAAATTCTTTATAACCAATATTGTAGCTGCATCTAGATTATTGTGTAAAGGTTTGGTCTCCTTAGTTGAGAAAGGACATACTGGCAGTGGAGGGTTTACAGAGGAGATTCACTAGGTCGATTCTGGAATTGAGATGGTTAGCTTATGAGGAATGACTGAATAGACTGGGGCTACACTCATTGGAATTCAGAAGAATGAGGGGAGATCTTATAGAAATAGAAAAGATTATGAAGGAAATAGATAAGATAGAAGCAAGGAGGTTGTTTTCACTGGCAGGTGAAACTAGAACAAGAGAGATAGCCTCAAAATAAGGAGGAGTAGATTTAGAATTGAGTTGCAGAGGAACTTTTTCACACAATGGGTTCTGATTCTCTGGAATTTCCTGCCCAGTGAAGCAGTTGAGGCTACCTCATTGAATGTTTTTAAGGCAAGGATAGTTAAATTTTTGAACAGTAAAGGAATTAAGGGTTATAGTGAGCGGGCGGGTAAGTGGAGCTGAATCCACGAAAAGATCAGCCATGATCATACTGAATGGATGTTAGGGGTAAGTTTTTCACTCAGAGGGTGGAGAGTGAATGGAATCGGCTGCCGTCGGAGTTGTAGAGACGAACTCGCTGGGGTCTTTTAGAAGACTTCTGGATGAGTATATGGGAACTAATGGGTTAGGGGGTTATAGATAGGTCTGTGGCTTGGTAGGTATAGAAGTGATCGGTGCAACTCGTGGGCCGAAAGGCCTGTTTGTGCTGTAGTGTTCCATGTTCTATCCCTGAGATGCTCTCCCACTGAGAGATCCAAACCTGTACTAGTTCATTAGCCAGCACTAGGTCACGTACAGCATCTCCTCTTGTATTGTGTCAGGAAACCTTCCTGAACACACTGAACAAACTCCTCTTCATCCAAACCCCTTACCCTAGGGATATTCCAGTTGATGTTTGGAAAATTAAAATCTCCCATCACGACAATTCTGTTATTACTACATCTCCTTAGGATCTGTTTCCCTATCTGCACTTCAATTTCCCTGTCACTATTGGGCGGCCTATAGAAAACACCCAGCAAAGTTATTGATCCCTTGCTGTTCCTAACTTCCACTCACAGAGATTCTGTGGACAGTCCCTCCATGGCATCCACCTTCTCTATAGCCGTGACGCTTTCCTGATCAAAGTGCCACTCCGCCACCTCTTTTGCCTCCCTCCCTGTCCTTCCTGAAATATGTGAGTCCCAGCACTTGAAGTACCCAGTCCTGTCCCTGAAATATCCAAGTCTCCGTAATAGCCACCACATCACATTCCCAAGTGGCAATCCACACCCTAAGCTCATCCACTTTATTCACTACACTCCTGGTGTTGAAATAGATACATCTCAGACTCTTGGTCTGGGTGCTTCCCTTCTCCATCACCCATCTAACCTTCCTCTCCTACTGTCTACAATCCTTCTCTACTTGGGAGCTAACCTCCTCGCTCTCAGTCACTCATCTCAATTCCGTCCCCCCAACTTTTCTAGTTTAAAGTCCCCTCAATAACCCTAGCCAATCTTCCCGCCAAGATATTGGTCCCCCTGGGATTCAAATGCCACCCATCTTTATTGTACAGGTCACACCTGCCCCTAAAGAGGTCCCAATGATCCAGGAACTGGAATCCTTGCCCCCTGCTCCAGTCCCTCAGGCACATATTCATCCTCCATATTGTTAGCACTTTGATGCTCCCTGCATCCTTAATGGGAATGCAATTGAATGTGATTAAGACAACTGGGAATGAACAACAAACAGCATTGCCCACATCCAGAGAAATTAAAAATATCTATATTCAAACATGAATCTGCACTATTTCTTTGGAAATGTGGAGGCACAGTGTCTCTCTGTCCTGAGATTAAACAGACCCTTTCAGAGGTTAGGGATTAGCCTAACGTCTTTTAAATTGACAGGAAACTTAACCAACAATGAAATGCTAAAATTCACTGTTAAATTTAAGATGGAAGTTGTAATATTTCTCTATAGTTACTGCCCATCAAATTATACTTTAGCTTATATATAGTCTTAACTTAAAAATAAATTTATTAACTTAAAAATAAATTTATTAACTTAAAAATAAATTTATTAACTTAAAAATAAATTTATTCCAAACACTAAATTATTAAAACAACTTATCATACAAAACAGTCACAATTAATGACACGTAGTGAGCTATACTGACTATATGTTTAGCATTTATTTACTATTAAAAAGCTTCCAAATTGAACTTAAATAACTCAACGTGACTAAACAGCAACTTGCAAATACCTTGACTGTTCATCTCAAAGGTTTTTGTCCCCGTGAATCACAGATACATACATGCAGCAAATAACTGTCTACTCACCTGTCATAGTACTCAGAACCTTCTTCCAAACCAGGCAACACGCCGGTCAGCAGTCCTTGCAGTCCTGGCTTCAGAGTTTTACCCAGAGGCAAGAAATAGATTTCATACAAGCTCAACAGCACAGGTTTAACAGACATGGCTGCATTGGCAAGCAGAGGGAAAAGGCCAGAACTGAGGAAAGAATAAAATAATTTCCAGAGATTCAGAATCAATTTTTCACCCCCTCTCCTGAAGGCACCAACTCCTACTAAAAATATAGTTTCTACAGCCACTTTCCACCTTCCTGCACTTGTGTTAAACAGTCATTTTTCACTAGGGAGCATAGAAACTGAAGACCACCAGGTTACTTCAACATAAAGGGCATTACAACCGAACCAGAATGTGAAATAAGCGTCCACACAAGAATACTTTCTGTTGGCAGGAATCCACAGCTGGAAAATTGATCTAATTCTAACTGATCGCATTGAATAATATTGTGACTGGTGTTGCCAAAGGTGTATTTACTTCCTTCACTTAGTTGTGCTGAAAAGATCTTCTTTTGATAGCAGTTGTTTTTGAGCGAGTGGCTTCAGAGGCCATCAAAAGTCAACTGCATCATATGAAACTGGAATTATACTTGGGTTTGACTGGGTCGCAATAGCGGATTCCTTCCCAAATGAATCAATTGGCTTTTTAAGACATTGTTAATTATACAGCAATTGTTTAATTGTAAGCAGTTGGTGGGCATGAACTGACAATTCATTTGTATCTTTTAAAAGACATAAAGTTAAATGATGCTTATGAGATTAGGTGGTGTCTGTATGTAATGTCACTGTGTAAAATATAGATTTACTCCAGTAAAGATCTGCTAAATCATTCACCAACAGGGCAGCACAGTGGCAAGCACCACTACCTTACAGCACCAGGGACCTAGGTTTCATTCCATTTTGTTCAGTGCACAGTTTGCAAATTCTCCCAGTGTCTGGTGAGTTTCCTCCAGATGCTCCAGTTTCCTCCCACAGTCTGAAAGATTTGCTGGTTAAGTGCAATGGCTATGCCAGCATGTGGCAACTGCAGAATTTCCTCATAATTTCATTCCAATGTTAATAAAGAGCTACTTGGTACACTAATAAATACTTAAACTTTCTAGACTATAAACAGCATTGGCTTTTATAATCTGGTTTAATTTAGATCAAGGATACTGAGGAACATATGGGTGGAAATTGCTGATGCACTAACAAATGATTAAAATTAGAATGCAATGCCCGAGAGTGACAGAGGCAGAATCAATTGTGACCTTGAAAAGTAAACTGATTAATTACCTGAAGAGAAAAAAAAACAACTGGAGGGCTATGGGGAAAAAGCAGATAGAGGGATTAGTTGAGTTGCTCTTGCAGAGAGCTGGCATGGACACAATGAGTTGAATGACCTCTTTCTATGCTATAAACATTGTTTCCTAGTACTATGTGCAACTACTAGTTGTGGCGAGTTTCAGAAACAGTACATCATCATTCTTACAACTATTATAATTTTAAAATGAGCCAAAATTAGGTGATTACACAGTGTTAAATATTCAACTTTGATAAGACCAGATGCAACAATGTATCACACACATTTTACACTCAAATTAGTTGTTTAATATACTAATTATTGATAAAAAGCAATCTTGCACTCATCACAACAAAAGCAAATACCAAATTTTAAACAATTACAGAAGAAAATGTGGAATCTGGGCACATTTCCAGTGTCCAGAGCCAGCATATTTACGGGAAGTTTGTTCAGCTACAACTCCCAGAAGGTTGTATTTCAGAGCTGGAATGGCAGCTGGTGACAGGTGGAGCATTTGTAACTCTGATAGCATTGTGGATAGCACATTCAGAAAGGTGGTTACATCACAGCTGAAGGGACTTGAGGAAGGAAAGGAATAGGTGACCGCTAGGCAATCCAACAGAAATAGGCAGGTAGTTTAGGAGTCCTGCTCACAAATCAGTATTCCATTTTGGAAGACACTGGTTCCTCCAAGGAGTGCAGAAGATCCAAGCTTCTGGCACCATAAGCAGCCTGTCTGTACAGAAGGGGCAGAACAGAGATAGTAATAGAGGACTCTATAGTCAGGAGAGCAGATAGGTGCTACTCTGGCCCTCAAGTGGCAGGGTCAGGAATGTTACTGAATGGCCCCAGAGCATCCTGAGGGGAGAGCGTGATAAGGCAGAGATCATGGTGCATGTTGGTACCAGTGACATAGATGGAAAGAGTGATGGGGTCTTGCATCAAGAATTCAGGGATTTAGGTAGTTGACTAAAAATTAGGTTGTAATTCAGGTTGTAATTTGTTCTTTGTAATTCTAGGATTAGTGCATTTGCTAACAAGCACAGAAATAGGACAATAGCAAAGCTGAATGCTGGCTTAAGAGTTGGGGCAGGTGAGAGCGTTTTAGATACCGAGATTACTGGGATCGATTCTGGAGAAGGTGGGACTTGTACAAGCAGGACAGTCTACATCTGAATCGTAGCGGGATTAACATTCTTGGCGGTGGGTTTGCTGGTTTAAACTAATTTGGAAGTGTAGGGGAATATAGGCTGTTAGCAGAATAGCGAAAGAGCATCTCACAGTAAAATAATCAAATCAGAGGGGGTACAACTGTATTAAGTTTCAAGAGAGTAAGATAAGGCAGGATGGCTTCTTCTCTGATGCCAAGAGTATTACAGATAAAACAGATGAGTTAAGAGTGAGGATTTACACTGGAAATTGTGATATAGTAACCATTAGAGATGTGATTGAGGGAAGGATGGGACTGGCAGCTCAACATTCCAGGATGTAGAATATTCAGGCGAGACAGGGAAGAAGGGGCAAAAGGAGAAAAGGCATTGCGTTATCAATTAAGGAATCAATTACCGCAGTAAGGAGAGATGATATTTTGGTGGGAATCAAAGGAAGCTTTGTGGATAGAGCTTAGGAATAAAACCAGGGAATAAATTGATAGGCATTTATTACAGATTCCCAGATAGTCAGCAGGAAATTGAGTAATATGTGCAGAATTCGCAAAGGTGTGTAAAAACAATAGGAATAGGATAATTATATTAAATGATCTTAACTTTCCACGACATTAATTGGGATAGAGTCAGTTTTAGAGTCAGAGTCACAGAGATTGACAAAATGGTAACAGGCTCTTTTGCCCAACTTATCCATGCCACCTTTTTTTTTTAACCCTGAAGCTAGTGCCAATTGCCCACCTTTGGCTCATTTCCCTCTATACCCATCTTACCCCATGTAACTGTCTAAATGCTTTTTAAAATTGTACCTACCTCTACGACCACCTCTGGCAGCTTGTTCTAGACACTCACTACCCTCTGTGAAACAATTGCCCCTCTGGACACTTTTGTATCTCTCCCCTCTCACCTTAAGCTTATGCTGTCTAGTTTCAGACTCCCCTACTTTTGGGAAAAAGATATTGATTATTTAGCTGATCTATGTCCCTCATTATTTTACAGACTGCTATAACCCCTCAGCCTTCTACGTTACAGAGAGAAAAATCTCAGTCTAACCAGTCTCTCCTTATAACTCAAACCATCAAGTCCCAGTAGCACCCTAGTAAATCTTTTCTGTACTCTTTCTAGTTTAATAATATTCTTTCTATAATAGGGTGACCAGAACTGTACACAGTATTCCAAGTGTGGCCTTACCAATGTAAGACCACACTTACATTGGGACTTGGACAAGTTGCAGAGCTGGGCCGAGAGGTGGCAAATGGGGTTTAATGTGGAAAAGTGTGAGGTAATGCACTATGGCAGAAATAATAAATGTGTAGAGTATAGGGCAAATGGTAGGATTCTTAGTAGTCTAGATGAACAGAGGGATCTTGGTGTGTATGTGCATAGATCCCTGAAAGTAGGCAGTCAAGTCGAGAAGGTTGTTAAGAAGGCATATGGAGTCTTAGCTTTTATTGGTAGGGGGATTGAATTTCGGAGCCGCAACGTCATGTTGCAACTGTACAAAACTCTAGTGCGGCCGCACTTGGAGTATTGTGTGCAGTTCTGGTCCCCACATTATAAGAAAGATGTGGAGGCATTGGAGAGGGTACAGAGGAGGTTTACCAGGATGTTGCCTGGTATGGAGGGCAGGTCTTATGAGGAGAGGCTGAGGGATTTGAGGTTGTTTTCGTTAGAAAGGAGGAGGCTAAGAGGGGACCTGATCGAAACATATAAGATGATTAGAGGTTTAGATAGGGTGGACAGTGATAGCCTTTTTCCTAGGATGGAAAAAGCTAGCACGAGGGGACACAGCTTTAAATTAAGGGGTGATAGTTATAGGACGGATATCAGAGGTAGGTTCTTTACCCAAAGGGTGGTTCGGGAGTGGAATGCCCTGCCTGCAGCTGTTGTAGATGCGCCAAGTTTGGTGGCGTTTAAGAGGTTAGTTGATAAGTATATGGAAGAGAAGGGAATGGTTTAGTTTGGAGGGCATTGCTTTTTATATTGGTCGGCGCAACATCGAAGGCCGAAGGGCCTGTTCTGTGCTGTAATGTTCTATGTTCTGTGTTCTAATGTCTTGTACAACTTCAACAAGAGGCCTCAACTCCTGCATTCAATGTTCTGATCGATGAAATCAAGCATGCCGAATGCCTTCTTTTTCACATTGTCCACCTGTGATTCTACTTTTAAGGAGCTATGAACATGTACCCCTAGATCTCTTCATTCTGTAACTCTCCCCAGCACCCTACCATTAACTGAGTAAGTCCAGCCCTGGTTCAATCTACCAAAATACATCACCTTGCATTTATGTAAATTAAACTCTGCCATTCATCAGCTCACTGGCCCAGTTTGGTTAAGATCCCATTGCAATCCAAGATAATCTTCACTCTCCACTATGCCACGGATCTTGGTGTCATTTGCTAACTTACTAACCATATCTTCTATATTCTCATATTGTCATTAATATAAATGACAAATAACAGTGGACCCAGCACTGATCCTTAAAGCACACCGTTGGTCACAAGCCTCCAGTTTGAAAACAACACTCTGGCTTCTGTCATCAAGCCAATTTTGTGTCCAAGTGTTAAGGTTTCTTGAAATGTGTACAGGAGAACATTTTAGGTCAATATGTAAAGGGTCTAACAAGGGACAGGACACTGCTGGACCCAACTCTGGGGAACGCTGGTTAGACCCCATTTGGAATACTGCGTCCAGTTCTGGTAGCATTACTACCGGAAGGATGTGGAGACTCTGGAGAGAGTGCAGAGGAGGTTTACCAGGATGCTGCCTGATATGGAAGGTCTGAGTTACGAGGAGAATTGGGATTGGCAATTTGGGACTGTTTTCCTTAGAAAGACATAGACTTAGAGGAGATCTGATAGAGGTGTACAAAATTTTGAAGGGTATAGGTAGAGTAAACAGGGTTAAGCTTTTTCCTAGGATGGACTCAAATAGCACGAGGGGTCACGGGCTTAGGGTGAGTGGGGTAAGATATAATTTGGATGCTAGAGGGAGTTTTTTCACACAAAGGGTGGTGGGGGTATGGAATGCTCTGCCAAGTAAAGTGGTGGAGGCAGGTACTCTGGAGTTATTTAAGAAATAGTTAGATGGGCACATGAACAGAATGGGAATGGAGGGGTATAGAAAACTGATTTAAAATAGGGATCATAAGCCTTGGGAGTCCCTGGGAAGTGTGTAAATAGATGATGATATTGATGTACTTGTTTTCATCCTAAAGGTCTTTGGTCCATCTTGTTGTCTAACGAGGGACATACACGTGATGGGTCGTGAGAGGATTGCTCTTGGATCTTTTTTGAGAGTATCCTACTGCTTCACGTCGTTAGTGTACGCTTGACCCGGACCATCTGATGGGCAACACAACAGCTCAGTGACTATCGCTGTGCTGATACATGGATTTGGGCCTGTGTCTGTGGGAGTTTGCGCATTCTCCCCGTGCTTGCATGGGTTTCCTCCCACATCCCAAAGATGTGCTCTTAGGCTAATTGGCAAAACAAATTCTCCCTAAATTGTCTCAAATTTGGTTTTTAATCCATAGGTCTATAAACATGGACAGGGATCGCGGGTAGAGGTGGGAACATCGGGGTGGCGGCTTGGGCTTGTTGGGCCAAAGGGCCTGTTTCCCGGGATGTTTTGTTCTTTATTCTTCTTTGTTCTTTGAATGAAACAGGATAGATGTTTCATAAGACCGAGGAGCAGAAGTAGGCCATCTGGCACTTCGAGCCTGTTCCACCATTAAATAAGATCATGGTTGATCTCTTTGTGGACTCACTCCACTTATCTACCCACTCATCATAATCCTTAACTCCTTTATTGTTCAAAAATTTATCTTCGCTTTAAGACATTCAATGAGGTAGCCTCAACTACTTCACTGAGCAGGGAATTTCACAGATGCACAATCCTTTGGGTGAAGAAGTTCCTCCTCAACTCAATCCTAAATCTGCTCTCCCTTATTTTGAGGCTTACCCCCTAGTTCTAATTTCACCCACCTGTGGAAATAACCTCTCTGCTTCTATCTTACCTATTCCCTTCATAATTTTTATTTTCTAAAATATCCTCCCTCATTCTTCTAATTTCCAACAAGTACAGTCGTAGTCTACTCAGTCTCTCCTCATAAGTCAACTCTCTCAGCTCCAGAATCAATCGTGATCTCCTCCGCACTCCCTCCAGTGTCAGTACATCCTTTCTCAAATAAGGAAACCAAAACAGTACACAGTATTCCAGGTATGGTCTCACCAATACCCTAAACAGCTGCAACATAACCTCCCTGTTTTTAAACTCCATCCCTCTAGTAATGAAGGACAAAAGGCTAGCACAAGGGGACACAGCTTTAAATTAAGGGGTATGAGTTATAGGACGGATATCAGAGGTAGGTTCTTTACTCAAAGAGTGATTAGGGAGTGGAATGCCCTGCCTGCAGCTGTTGTAGATGCGCCAAGTTTGGTGGCGTTTAAGAGGTTAATTGATAAGTATATGGAAGAGAAGGGAATGGTTTAGTTTGGAGGGGCATTGCTTTTTATTTTGGTCGGCACAACATCGAAGGCCGAAGGGCCTGTTCTGTGCTGTATTGTTCTATGTTCTATGTTCTATAAAATTCCATTTGTCTTCTTAACTACCTGCTGCACCTGTAAACCAACATTTTGTGATTCATGCAGAAGGACACCCAGGCTGTTTTGCACAGCAGCATGCTACAATTTTTTTTAGCCATTTAAATAGTCTATTTTGCTGTTACTGCTACCAAAACGGATGACCTCATATTTACCAACATCATACTCTAGCTGTCAACCATTGCCCACTCACTTAATCTATATCCCTCTGCAGACTTTTGGCGTCCTCTGCACACTTTGCTTTAACAATCATCTTAGTGTCATTTGTGAACTTTGACACACTACACTTGGCCCCCAGCTCCAAATTATCTTTGTAAATTGTAAACAATCCCAACACTGATCCATAAGGCACACCGCTAGTCACTGATTGCCAAACAGGAAAACACTCACTTATCTCCTCTCTTTACTTTTTATTAATTAACCAATCCTCAATGCATGCTAATATATTACCCGTGATGCCATATACCTTTATCTTGGGCAGTAGTCTTTGAAGTGGCATCCTGTCGAATGAGTCCTGGAAATACAGGTACATCACATTCACCGATTCCCTGCTGTCCAAGGAGCTCACAATGTCCTCAAAGAATTCCAGTAAATTAGTGAAACATAGTCTGCCTTTCATGAACCAAGCTGTATCTGCCAAATGAGAAAATTTCTATCCCAATGTTTTGTTATTTCTCCCTTGATGGTAGATTCAAAGGTTCAGGTGGTGGTGAGGGAGCATTTTATAGATTGTAATCATAGCATACAGCATAGCACAATTGAAGGTTGTTATGGACAAAGAAACAGACAAGTTACAAAAAAGATTTTGGTAAAATAATCAGGATCTGGCTACGGTAGACTAAGAACAGCTGCTTGTGGGGAAGGTACAGGCCCAACTTGTTCTTTCTAGGCTAATAGAAAGAAGTAACAAGCTCAGAAAACCATGGAAGACCAGAGATATTCAGGATAGGATGAGAAGGAAAAGAGGGGCTTTCAGTAGATAGAAGGGGAGCGAATCAGCAGAGTCTATAGTGAAGAAAGTACACGGTGAGCTTAAGAAAGCAATTAGGAGAGCAAAGTGGGGCATATGAGAAAGCTCTAGCTGGTAAAGGTAGGGAAAATCCCAAGATATTCAACACGTACATCAATGGGAAGTGATTAACTAGGAGAAGAATAGGACCAATTAGGGACCAAGGGGAAAATCTATGGGTGGAGCCAGAGAATGGTACAGTGTTGATGGAGTACTTCATATCATGTTCACCCAAGAGAATGAGGATCAAGAAATGTAACTTAGGAAAAAAAACTGCAAGGTCTTTAGCAAATTAACATAGAGAGTGAAGAGATATCAGAGGTGTTGACAGGCTTGAAAGTGGACAAATCTCCAAGCCGGATTAATTGTGTCCAGGCTGCTGTGTCAGCCAACAAGGCCTGTGGAGGATCATGTCAAAGTTCGGCTGCCCACCCTCTCCTCTCCCAAATTCATTCAGATGGTACACCAGTTCCATGACGGCCAAAGTACTGGATGGTGGAGAATCCTCTAAGGCATTCCCAGTCACCAATGGTGTCAAACAGCGCTATGTGCTCACACCCACTTTGTTCAGCATGATGTTTACTGCCATGCTGAATGATGCCTTCCAGGACAGTGTTGCCAGAATCAGCCTCAAGCACAGAGTGGATGGAAAGCTCTTCGACCTGAGGAGACTTCAAGCTATTACCAGAGTGAAGGAGACTGTTCTGAGAGACTTCCTCTTTGCCAGTGACTGCACCCTATATATGGCTCAGATGCAAGTCAGTATGAACAAATTTTCCACAGCCTGTGACAAATTTGAACTCACCATAAAAAGACCAAAGTCATGCACCAGCCTGCTCCTCATACACCATACACAGAACCCATAATCACAATCAAAGAGCAGAAACTACAGGCAGTGGACCAGTTCACTTACGTGGGCAGCACTCTCTCCCAAGCAGTGACTATAGATACCGAAGTTAACTGCAGAATATCAAAGGCAAGTTCTGCTTTCGATAGATTGTGCTCCACTAATTGTAAACATCGAGGAATCAGCCCAGCAACAAAACTGAATAAGGTTGTTAGGAAGGCATATGGAGTCTTGGCTTTTATTGGTAGAGGGATTGAATTTCGGAGCCGCAACGTCATGTTGCAACTGTACAAAACTCTAGTGCGGCCGCACTTGGAGTATTGTGTGCAGTTCTGGTCCCCACATTATAAGAAAGATGTGGAGGCATTGGAGAGGGTACAGAGGAGGTTTACCAGGATGTTGCCTGGTATGGAGGGCAGGTCTTATGAGGAGAGGCTGAGGGATTTGAGGTTGTTTTCGTTAGAAAGGAGGAGGCTAAGAGGGGACCTGATCGAAACATATAAGATGATTAGAGGTTTAGATAGGGTGGACAGTGATAGCCTTTTTCCTAGGATGGAAAAAGCTAGCACGAGGGGACACAGCTTTAAATTAAGGGGTGATAGTTATAGGACGGATATCAGAGGTAGGTTCTTTACCCAAAGGGTGGTTCGGGAGTGGAATGCCCTGCCTGCAGCAGTTGTAGATGCGCCAAGTTTGGTGGCGTTTAAGAGGTTAGTTGATAAGTATATGGAAGAGAAGGGAATGGTTTAGTTTGGAGGGGCATTGCTTTTTATATTGGTCGGCGCAACATCGAAGGCCGAAGGGCCTGTTCTGTGCTGTAATGTTCTATGTTCTATAGGGTTGTAGTACTCACTACCCACCTGTACGCTTGTGAAACGTGGAACGTCGAAGGCATGCAAGAAAGCTCAATCATTTCCACATGACTTGTCTTCGCAGAATAATTCACATCCAACGGCAAGACAAAGTACCAGACACTGAAAGTTCTCTCTAGAGCAAGTCTACCATCAGTCCGCACACTGTTAACAAGAGTGCAGACCCGGTGGGCAGGTCGTTCATCCACATGCCAAATCAGCACACACCCAGCAGCTCCTTTTTGAGGAACTTTCTGCTGGAAGAAGTTCGTGTGGAATGCAGAAGAAACATTACAAAGACACACGACTTCAGGGAAGCCTTGACATGACCACCTGGGAAATGCTGGTACAAAACTGCCCTACCTGGCGCTGCCTCATTCACAAGGGCTATCAAGCTTATGAAGCAAAGTGCATTACTGAAGACAATTTAACGGTGAGCTGCGGAAGTCCAGAGCCACCCAGTGCAACAACGACAGTGCCTACACTAGTCTGTCCAATTGGCCTGATCAGTCATCATCGGACACATTGCATCTAGCCTCAATATGATGTTGTGGTCCTCATCGACGATAATGGATGAACAACAGGTATAAGTGAAGATGCCTGACTTGGACTGGGGTAAACACAGCAAGAAGTCTCACAACACCAGGTTAAAATCCAACAGGTTTATTTGGTAGCACAAGCCACTAGCTTTCAGAGAAGGGGCTTTTCTGCCCATTTATCAGGTGAGTGGGAGTTCTATTCCCAAACAGGGCATATAAAGATACAAACTCAATTTATAAAATAATGGTTGGAATGCGAGTCTTTACAGGTCATCAAGTCTTAAAGCTACAGACAATGTGAATGGACATTCACTTGTCAGACTACACACTTCAACCAGATGAAATTGAAGTCCTCAGCTGAAAGCTCAATTTCTGCTCCACCACCAAAACAGATCCCATCAGTCTCGCAGCAGACACGGAGAAATTCATCAGGCAAATGAAGCTGCAGGAGTTCTTCCACAAACCCCAAGAGGCCAACAGCAAATGCAACGAGACACCGAATGAACTGGTACAGTCGACAGAGAGATCCGCGGTGCAGCAACCAGAGAGGAAAGAATCAAATTGAACTCTTTTGGAAGCTATTGCCCTCAACTTGACATGTATACCCAAGTCAGGAGGTGCGTTAATGCAAATTCATCAGCCACACTTACGAGACAGCCCTGAACATTACTCAAGCACAATGCGGCGTCATCTGCAGTCTTAAGATCGATTGCAACATTGTCATCAAACCAGCAGACAAAGGATGGCCCATTATCATACTGAACAGAATGGTACCGACAACTGAACAATGGGGAATATTACAGACATTAACTGCAGCCAAAGAACATACCTGTCAATTCAGACAGATCAAGACCTTTGATCCAGATCTTTAGGGCACCCTCCGTGCTTTCATCCCATGTACTCCCCGTGTTGGAGATCTATACAGTCTCCTGAAGATACAGAAGGCAAACTCACCCAGCTGTCCCACTGTACCAGGCAATGGGATCCTGTGCGAGAACCTCTCTGGCTACGTCGAGGGCATCCTGAAATCCATTATACAAAGAACCCCAGGGTTTTATCACGACACTAAGGATCTCCTACAGAAACTCAGCACACATGGAGTAATTGAACCAGAAGCACTCCTCGTTACAATATCTTGGCACTCTACACTATCATTCCCCACGATGATGGCATTGCTACAACTGCTAACCTCTAGATGAAATTTTACAACTCACCCACTTCATCCTGGACCACAATGTCTTCACCTTCAACAACCAGTTCTTCATCCAGACACACAGAGCAACCATGGGGACCTAATTCACACCTCAACATGCCAAAATCTTCATGCACAGGTTCAAACAAGACCTTTTCACCAAACAGGACCTTCAACTGATGCTA
This sequence comes from Sphyrna mokarran, assembly GCA_024679065.1. Lineage (NCBI taxonomy): Eukaryota > Metazoa > Chordata > Chondrichthyes > Carcharhiniformes > Carcharhinidae > Sphyrna > Sphyrna mokarran. The sequence goes on along the minus strand of JAGIQG010000012.1, from coordinate 29,532,116 downwards.
TACACTAGATACATCGATGACATTTTCTTCCTTTGGACTCATGATGAACAATCACTGAAACAACTATATGACATCAACAAGTTCCATCCTACCATCAGAATCACCATGGACTACTCTCTGGAATCAGTTACATTCTTGGACATACCCATCCCATCAATAACATTACCTCAGCAAGCCCCCCGATAACCACACAATGCTCCACTTCTCCAGCTTCCACCCTAAACACATTAAAGAAGCCATCCCCTACGGACAAACCCTCTGTATATAGGATCTACTTAGATGAGGAGAACCACAACAAACACCTCTAGATGCTGAAAGATGCCCTCATAAGAACAGGATATGGCGCTTGACTCATTGATCGACAGTTCTGACGTGCCACAGCAAAAAACCACATTGACCCCCTCAGAAGACAAACACGGGACATGGCGGACAGCCTATCCTTCAACATCCAGTACTTCCCCAGCGTGGAGAAGCTATGGCATCTTCTTCGGAGCCTTCAAAATGTCATTGATGAAGACGAATATCTTGCCAAGGCCATTCCCACTTCTTGCCTTCAAACAACCGCACGATCTCAAACAGACCATTGCCTGCAGCAAACTACAGCCTTCAGGAGAACAGTAACTGTGACACCATGCAATCCTGCCACAGCAACACCAGGTCACCGACATGGATGCCATCATGTCACAGGAGTACATTATCCACCAGGTACATAATACATACACTTGCAACTCGGCCAACATTGTCTACCTGATACAGGAAAGGATGTCCCGAGGCATGGTACATCTGGGAAACCATGCAGACGCTATGACAATGGATGAATGAACATTGCTCAACAATCACCAAGCAAGAGTGTTCCCTTCCTGTTGGTGAAAACCTCAGCGGTCACAGGCATTCAGCCTCTGATCTTTGGGTAAGTGTTCTCTAAGGCGCCCTTCACGACACACGACAGCGCAGTGTCGCTGCGCAGAGACTGATAGCCAAGTTTTGCGCACGAGGACGGCCTCAACTGGGATCTTGGGTTCATGTCACACTATCTGTAACTCCCATGACTTGCTTGGGCTTGCAAAATCTCACTGTCTTAGCTGGAGACAATACACATTTCTTTAATCTGTTCTTAACCCTCTCTCCACTCACACTGTCTGTACCTTTAAGACTTGATTTCCTGTAAAGACTTGCATTCAACCATTATTTTGTAAATTGAGTTTGTGTCGTTATATGCTCTGTTTGTAAACAGAACTCCCACTCAACTGATGAGGGGGCAGCACTCCGAAAGCTAATGTGCTATCAAATAAATCTGTGGATTTTAACCTGGTGTTGTGAGATTTCTTATTGTACGTACAAGCCACGTACTGACCAGTGAATCTCAGGTCAGTGATAGGCAAATAATTGGTGAAAATTCTGAAGGAGAGAACCTGTCTCCACTTGGAGAAGCAAGAACAGAGAATAAAGAACAAAGAACAATACAGCACAAGAACAGCCCTTCAGCCCTCCAAGCCTACGCCACTCATGAGCCCAGCTAGACCATTCGTTTGTATCCCTCCACTACCAATCTGTTCATTTGGCTATCTAGATAAGTCTTAAACGATCCCAGCGTGTTGCCTCAACCACCTTGCTTGGCAGTGCATTCCAGGCCCCTCCGTGTAAAATACGTCCCCCTGATATCTGTGTTGAACCTTCACCCCTCACCTTGAACCTGTGCACTCCTTGTGTTCATCACCTCTGACTTGGGAAAAAGCTTCCCACTGTTCGCCCTATCCATGCCCTTCATAATTTTATACACCTCTATTAGGTTGCCCCGCATTCTCCTCCTTTCCAGGGAGAACAACCCCAGTTTACCCAATCTCTTCTCATAGCTAAGACCCTCCATACCAGACAACATCCTGGTAAACCTTTTCTGTACTCTCTCCAAAACCTCTTCTAGTAGTGTGGCAACCAGAACTGTTCACAGTATTCCAAATGCGGCCTAACCAATGTTCTACATAGCTGCAACATCATATGCCAACTTTTATACTCTATGCCTCGTCCAATAAAGGCAAACATGCCATATGCTTTTTCACCACCTTCTCCACCTGTGCTGTCACCATAAAGGATCTGTGGACTTGCACACCCAGGTCCCTTTGTTTGTCTACACTCCTAATGATTCTGCCATTTATTGTATAGCTCCCCCCCAAGTTAGATCTACTGAAATGCATCACTTCACATTTATCTCAATTAAATTCCATCTGTCATTTCTCCGCCCAATTTTCCAGCCTATCTATATCCTGCTGGAAGGTTTGATTAGGGATAGCCAACATGGCTTTGTCAAAGAGAAGTCATGACTAATCAAGGTGATTGAATTTTTTTTTAAGAGATGACTGGATGCATAGATAAGAATAATGCAGTTGATGTAATTTATATGGATTTCAGCAAAGCTTTTGACAAGGTTCCATATGGAAGATTTATAAAGAAGGCAAATGCTCATGGGAGATAAGATCATTTTATAAGGCGGATTCAAAATTGACTTAGTTGTAGGAGTCAGAGACAAGGACTGATTAGGGAATGTCAGCATGGCTTTGAGACTGGAAAATCATATTTTGCAAATTTGATTGATTTGTTTTGAATACAGGAGTTGGGACGTCTTGTTGAAGTTGCACAAGACATTGTAAGGCCATACTTGGAATATTGTGTACAGTTCTGGTCACCCTATTATAGAAAGAATATTATTAATCTAGAAAAAATACAGAAAAGATTTACTAGGATGCTATCGGGACTTGATAGTTTGAGTTAAAGGAATTAAAATTGAGTTAAATAATAAGGAGCATAAATGAAGTAGAAAGTCAACGGCTTTTCCCCAAAGGTAAGAAATCTAAAACTAGATGACATATATTTAAGGTGATAGGGGAGAGATACAAATGGATCCAGGGGGCAATTTTTTCACAGAGGGTGATGAGTGTCTGGAACGAACTGTCAGAGATAGTAGTAGAGGTGGGTACAATTTTGTCTTTTAAAAAGACAAGGCAGTTAAGGGTAAGATTGGTATAGAGGGATATGGGCCAAATGTAGGCAATCGGGACTAGTTTAATAGTACAATATGAGTGACATGGACAAATTGGACCGAAGGGCCTGTTTCCATGCTGTAAACATCTATGACTCTATGGAAAAAAATTGTGGTGGTGACTGGAAGCCAGTATCCAGTGATGTACCAGAAGATCTGTGCTAGGTTCCCCATTATTCGAAACGTATATAAACAACATAGATGACTACGTGGGAAGGTAGGATTAGTAAATTTGCAAAAGACACCAAGATTGGCCAAGTGATTAGCAGTGAGGCTACAAGATATAGATGGGATGATCAATTGGGCAGCAGGCAGTAAAGACGAGAAATGGTGTATTGGCCTTTATAGAAAGAGGATTTGAGTATAGAAACAGGGGTGTTTTACTGCAATTGTACAGGGCACTGACGAGGCCAGAGCACAATGTGCAATTTTAATGCTCTTATCTGAGGAAGAACGATGTCCTTACTATAGAGGGCGTGCTGAGAAGGTTTACTAGGCTGATTCCTGGAATGGCAGGACTATCACATAAGGACAGTTTAAATTACGACTATATTCATTAGAGCTTAGAAGATTGAAGAAAATTTCATAGAAACTTAAAATTCTAACAGGACTAGGCAGGGCAGATTCAGAAAGAGTGTTCCCAATGGTGTGGGGTCTTAGTTTCAGGATAAGCAGTGAACCTTTTAGAACTGAGGTGAGGAGAAATTTATTCACCCAGAGCAATGATGGAATTCACTACTACAACAAGTAGTTGAGGCCAAAGCATTGTTTCAAGAATTGCGGGGGGGGGGGGGGGGGGGGGTGATTTTTGACGTATGGTGACCTTGTTCATACAATTATAGATTTCAAACATGCATCTATGATTTTTTTCTAAAAAGTAACTAACAAAGAACCCACCTGTACAAGAAGAGATCTTTGGCCAGCCTTTTGGAGCCAATGATCTTAAAGATGATTTCATAGGTTTCAAGTGCTTTTCGATGAACACCACTAGGCAGTGCTGGATGAAGACACTGGGCTAACCGCTTACCAATAGTCAGCTTCTTTGGGACAACTTGGTACTTTGCATTATTCTGTAAAACCTGTAATTATATGAAAATTAATAATCAGTTACAGAATATTATATACTCAGACTGCAATCTGGGCTTCAAAATCCAAATAACTAGGTTGAATGCTGTTTCTTTGGTTGCACAACCTTTTTAAAAAAAAAATTGCAATAATGCTTCACAATTCAGAAGTTGTGCAGATCACAAGGGAAAATTGCAAAAAATGTGTTTAAAATGAAACAGGGGCATTGGCTGAAGAGACTAGTGGCAATGGACAACATGACTTCAGATACAGATATAATGATACAAAACTTGCATCAACATGAACAAATTTGAAAACAATACCAGTTTGGCACATATTAACAGGCCGCAAAGCAGCTTTTTAATGCAATATGATTTTTTGTATATCTGCCTTAAAACAAGATGTAATACACCCAATCCATTTCTGATTCACTAGCATAAAGGCAGAAGTAACAAATGTGCAGAGTATAGGGCTAATGGTAGGACTCTTAATAGTGTTGAAGAACAGAGGGATCTTGGTGTATATGTGCATAGATCCCTGAAAGTTGGCAATCAAGTCGATAAGGTTGTTAAGAAGACATGCGGAGTCTTAGCTTTTATTGGTAGGGGGATTGAATTTCAGAGCCGCAACGTCATGTTGCAACTGTACAAAACTCTTGTGCGGCCGCACTTGGAGTATTGTGTGCAGTTCTGGTCCCCACATTATAAGAAAGATGTGGAGGCATTGGAGAGGGTACAGAGGAGGTTTACCAGGATGTTGCCTGGTATGGAGGGCAGGTCTTATGAAGAGAGGCTGAGGGATTTGAGGTTGTTTTCGTTAGAAAGAAGGCGGCTAAGAGGAGACCTTATTGAAACATATAAGATGATTAGAGGTTTAGATAGGGTGGACAGTGATAGCCTTTTTCCTAGGATGGAGAAAGCTAGCACGAGGGGACATAGCTTTAAATTAAGGGGTGGTAGTTATAGGACGGATGTCAGAAGTAGGTTCTTTACCCAGAGGGTGGTAAGGGTATGGAATGCCCTGCCTGCTGCAGTTGTAGATGTGCCAAGTTTGGTGGCGTTTAAGAGGTTAGTAGATAAGTTTATGGACGAAAAGGGAATGGTTTAGGTTAGAGGGTCATTGCTTTTTCTTAATTGGTCAGTGCAACATCGAAGGCCGAAGGGCCTGTTCTGCGCTGTAATGTTCTATGTTCTAAAGTGAATTTCTAATTCAAGAATAGATTCCCCCCTCGTTATTTTTAGCAAACCAAATATCTTTGTCCCAGAATCCATTCCCCCATGCAGCTATCCTTGGTTTTCTTAAACGTATGGAAGATGCATGTTTAGTCTTCTCTTTTTGATTTCAACAGACACATTCAAAACAGAATTCAAACACTTCAATGTGATAAAAACAAAAGTAAACTAAAAGCTGTTTTCAGCAAAACCCTCCTATTGTATGTAGTGTACAGGACTGATTTCAGGTCAAACAAAGCAAGGGATGGCAGATTTAATGTAGCAGATAAAAATTGTCCTTTAATTCTTGGAACTTGGAGTTTAAACCTAGGGATGAAGATTTCCCCATAATTTTCACAGTCAAATTGTGGAATCCTAGTAAAGATATCCACAACACGATATAAATTAGCTTCTATCAGAAACACAAATAAATCTGACTCATACATAACATACAGTGATCTGTGATCTAGGATGCATTGTTGGGAGCGTTCTATACACATGCATCACAGAATCCCTGGCAGAAGGAGGCCATTCAGCCCATCAATCGTGCACCAACAACAAACTTACCTATGCCCTATTCCCATGACAGCATGAATTCATCCTGCCAATCTCCTGGCGCTAAGGGGCAATTTAGCATGGCCAATCAACCTAACCCAAAGATTTTTAATATAAATGAGCACAATTTTAAAAAAAACTTTACTCTTTATTGATATTTACATCTTGCACCATAAGCACTAAAATAAAGTATTGTATCATATATGCTTCTTAAATAATATCTAAAATTTTATCTCAGCCATCTGCGCATTTGGGTACGATCTTCAGCAGCTGCTTAAAACGGGAAAGACAACCACTGGGAGAAAGGCAATCAGTTGTGATATTGCTTACTCAGCTTGAGTACAATAAATGAAGATCAGCTATTTAAGGCATTATGTTCTATGAAGTGTTGCTGTGTGCCCCTTGGTGTCTAAACAATCTAAATTGTGGCAAGGCAGTTTATTTTTTGCTCCCAGAAGTGCATGTCATAAACGACTGTCACTCCTGCTCGGACAGAATTTCAAATCGGCCTCAAACCACCTCATATAAATTTCTTCCACACCCTGAGGATCACAGAGGGGATTCTTGCATGGGCTGCTGCTGCATACCCTTCATTTTCCTGCCTGTTGTCTGGACAAGCCTCAGCATGTTGGCATTTAGCACCCAGTGGCAAAGGTCACCAGTAGTGGTCTTTCTATGCAGGAATCCTCTCCATTACTATGGGGGATCTAGGGTGGAGGGTGTCACACAGCAGTCCCATATAACCATAGGATGTGTCCATTCATGAAGTCCAAAGATGAAGAGATCAGTAATGATCTTGTTGAAAAGCACAGCACGTTTGAGTGGCCAAATGGCTTAAGTCTGCTCGTAGGTATGTTCACATATCTAAGTTTTTGCAGCCTTATGGAATTCATGAACCATGTCTACATAAGTTGTAATAGACTGCATCTCCTTTCCAGTTATTTGGAAACCTTTTATTACAGTTTTGTTTGTGCTTCTGTCCCATACCCTAATCTACAGCTATCCTGAGAGGGATGGGGAAGGAGAACCTCTTCATGAGCCAACTCCTGGGATTGGCCAAACTTGTAATAAACGGATCCAGATAGCAAAATCAACAGCATTGTCAGCCACAACTGTCTTCTCTCTACTGCAGCTATATCCACGGCTAGGTGTCTCGAGAGACAGTGCCTCCACCACTGAGGTCTTCCATGCTCAGTAGGTACTGTGGGGGCTGGGTGTTTTATCAACCCCTTTAATCATATTTTGAATGAACATTTTAAGTTTCCTTTGAAATTTGTTTTTGTTTGAGGCAGTATCCCTGTAAGGGGCTGCTCCTTTAATTTGTTCTTCAGTTGTTTAATTGGTTTATCCCAAAATAGTTTAAACGATTGTCTTTGTTTCTTTATACACCTGGTTTTAAAAATATACACATACTACTATTGGACAAAATGTTACAAACAATAAATATGCATGCACTTCAAGTTTCTAATAAGATACACAAATAAATAATGATTGATGATGGTAATGTAGCTCTGATGGAAGTTTTGCCCCTTTAACAAATATCAGCGATAAAATCATTTTTTTTCTTCTAATTACCACATCACTAGTCTGCTTGCAGGTTAGTTTAAATACAAGGCAGTACAGTAGTTGCAATTTGATGACCAGTTTAATCTCACTTAACTGATGTTAACTGATCTCACTTTTAAAATGTCCAGTTTTGGAATTCACTCATCAATATTTCTGAAAACGGGTCAGGGAATAGTCTTCTAAAAAGTCTGTTTAGATGCAATATGACCTTGGTGTGTACCTGCCTTAAAACAGGAAATATTGTATCCAACCCATTTCTAATTCATTAGCATAAACTGAATTTGTAATTCAAGTATGCATTTTTCCTATTACTCTTAGCCTTTTAGAAAATCCTGTTATGTTGTGTCATAATTTTGGTTAACCCAGATTAGTATTTGTTTTACAATCTTCAGCAAACTGCCAGCACACAACTGTTCAAGTAACTACAACAATCTTTTTTAATTCTGATTAACATTAAAAGTACTTCTAATTAAACTGCTGAGATCAGCCAATTAAACCCATTCATTATGCTGTGCGTGGTTTAGACACTTGCCTCCTAGGTAAATAGATCATTTAGAAATATTGGTAAATGATTAATAAAAAAATTATTTTCAGAACCAAGTGGTGAAGCAAACCAATTAGTAGTATAGCGAAGCTCTCTAGTATATGAAACACAAACCTTGGGTGATTTATATGTAATATTTTAACATGCATCAAGGTCAATATTCAACAATAAAATTAGAGGCATTTTAGATACAAAGCAGTAATATTTCCTTTTTATTTAACTTAATTATAGGAATTCTCATTTTCTGAAATTACCTTGTTAAGTTTACCCAGTGCTGATATTAGATCTGCCCATTCACTGGAATACTCGAAGCTTTTCAATGCTTTATCCACCGCTGCTATGTAATTTCTGTACTTGGAGTCACCCAGTAACTCCAGTTCCTCCGTGTTCATCCTTCTTAAACATGCAGCTGATGATCAAATTCAAAGATCATTTACCTGATTTTTTTTTTAAAAAAATCAGTCTCTGATGGGAAAAAGAAAAATCATAATTTCATAAATCCAAGAAAAACCCAGTTTTAAATTTAATACATATCTGAAAATTAGACACAAATATAACAATTTACAATAATCTTAAAGGTTCTTTTACTTCTTTAATGACTCATTCAAGTTACGTGACAGCCTCCTCGAATCATAGAAACCCCACAGTGTAGAAAGAGGCCATTTGGCCCATCAAATCCACACCAACCACAATCCCACTCAGGCCCTAGCACCGCATCCCTACATATTTACCTGTTAATCCCTCTAACCTACATATCTCAGGACATTAAGGGGCAATTTAGCCTGGCCAATTAACTAAACCCGCACATTTTTGGACTGAGAGGGGAAACCGGAGCATCCAGAGGAAACCTACATGTTAGAAGTTACTGATTATTCTTCAATGTTCCACTATTCTTCAAGATATGAAATCTCATGAGGACCTTCCATCAGCTTTTTGATGAAGTGTTCCTCCAAACGTTCTTCAAAACCTCATGGCCGTGAAGTTCTCAGCTCAAAATTAGCCTTCTTCTTGAATGGAGATTTAAACATCAGTAATACCCTGATTTCCTAATGGTTCTCAGAACCTCTGCATAGTTGTTGGTTCTCATGATGTGGAGATGCTGGCATTGGACTTGGATAAACACAGCAAGAGATCTCACAACACCAAGTTAAAGTCCAACAGGTTTATTTGGTAGCAAAATCCACTAGGTTTCAGAGCGCAACTCCTTCATCAGGTAAGTGGGGGTTCTGTTCTCAAACAGGGCATATAAAGACACTCAATTTATAAACTAATGGTTGGAATGCGAATCTTTATGGGTGATCAAGTCTTAAAGACACAGATAATCTGAGTGGAGAGAGCATTAAGCACAGGTTAAACAGACGTGCAGACGCTACAACAAGAGATGAATGAACACAGCTCAACAATCACAGATAAGACTATTCTCTTCCTGTCGGGGAACACTTCAATGGTCATAGGCATTTGGGCCTCTGATCTTCGGGTAAGCATTCTCCAAGGCAGCGGTCACGACACGCGACAATGCAGAGTTGCTGAGCAGAGATGATAGCCAAGTTCCGCACACGAGGATTGCCTCAACTGGGATCTTGGATTCACGTCACACTATTTGAAACCCCCATGACTTGCCTGGGCTTGCAAAATCTCACTGTCTTGTCTGAAGATAATATACATCTCTTTAACCTGTGCTTAACACACTCTCCAGTCACACTGTCTACCTTTAAGACTTAATTACCTGTAAAGACGCGCATTCCAACCATTATTTTGTAAATTGAATTTGTCTCTTTATATGCCTTATTTGCAAACAGAACCTGATGAAGGAGCAGCACCCCAAAAGCTAGTGGATTTTGTTACCAAATAAACCTGTTGGACTTTAGCCTGGTGTTGTGAGACCTCTTACTGAGTTGCTGGTTCCATAGTTAATTCCCAGTCTTGGCAGATACTTTCTTGCTATCTGTTCCAAATTGATTGTAGGCAGTTAGCTTGGAAACAAACACTATAGATGTCTTACCCCTTGCTTTGAGCTAGGCAGATTTCTATTATTTTTTTCTCCATAACTTCCAAGCTCTCCAGCATTGAATCAGGGATGGCAGCCCAAAGATACACTGGAGAACCACTCTCAGAACTCTGCTGCAAGGTTATCAAAGCAATCGCACACCAACCCCCCAAACCTTAAGGGGTCTCACCTTCATCCCCCAAAACCTGCCCCTCAAGGGTCATCCCCCAACCTTGATAATACCCATCCCACCATCTCCACCCCCACAATTATCTCTCCCTTCTCCCCCTTAATTATGCCTTCCACGCAGCACTCCCTCCCCACTCAACTCTCCCTACCCAATTCCTAGCTCTTCTCTATCTTCCAACTCCCCACCTCCGTCCCCAACTCAGTAGCACAACAGGTAGTGCGGCTGCCTCAAAGCACCGGGGCCTGGTGTTATGAGGTTTGGGTGGAGGGAAGGATCTGAATGGGATGCTCTTTTGGAGAGTTGGTGCAGACTCAATGGCCAAATGGCTTCTTTTAGCATGATATGGAATCTATGGCTCTATGGAATCTGCCCCTACACCCTTCCCCTTCACTCCCCATACCCTTACCCCCCCACAACTCTTCTCCTTCCTCCATCCCCACACAAGTTCCCCCACCCAGTTCTGCTTTTCATCTCCCCCCGACACAAATTTCAACCTCCATCCCCAAACCCCCCATCCCATGCAACCTCCATTCCCTCCTAAATGCAACTCCCCATGCAATCCTTGTTGACCAACTTTATCTTCATCTGGGAATTATATGTTGGGCGACTCAGCGAGACAGTGGTCAGCACTGCTGCCTCACAGCTCCAAGAACCTGGGTTCCATTCTGTCAACAGTGCTATCAAGTAACATTTGAACAGCAATAATCTGCCCACTGATACTCAGTTTGGATTCTGCCTGGGTCACTCCATTACCAGCCTCATTACAGCCTTGAACCAAACATGAATAAAAGAGCTGAACTCATCCCAACTGTCCTTGAAATCAAGGTAATGTTTGACCAAAGTGGTAAAAACCCCTGCCAAAACTGGAGTCAATGGCAATCAGGGAGAAAACACACCACTTGATTAAGGTTCTACTTAGCACAAAGAAAGATGGCTGTGGTTTTTGGAGGTCAATCATCTCAGTCCCAGGACATTATTGCAAAAGTTCTTCAGGGGAATACCTTAAACCTAACCATCTTCAGCTGATTCATCACTGACCTTCCCTCTATCAGAAAGTAGAAAGTGAGGATGTTTGCACAATGTTCAGCACTATTTCTGACTCCTCAGATACTATGCAGTCATGTCCAGATGCAGCAAGGCCTGAACAACATTCAGGCTTGGATTGATCAGTGGCAAATAACATTCATATCATACAAGTGCCAGACAATGATGAATTCCAGGGAAATCTAATCATCTCCTCTTGACAATGACATTACTATTGTTGAATTTCCAATTGCCAGCATCTTGAGGTTTACAATTGACCAGAAATTGAATTGGATCAGTCACATAAGAACTGTGGCCACAAAAGCACGTCAGACATTGGGAAACCTGACATATGTGGTTCACACACATAAAACCAGAAAATGCTGGAATATCTCAGCAAGCCTGACGGCATCTGTGGGGAGAGAACAGAGCCAATGTTTCGAGTCTAGATGACTCTTGGTCAGAGCTTAAGATGAGTGGCTCACATCCTGTCTCCTCAAAGTCTGACAATGTTCAACTAATGTTCATGCTAAAGTCAGCAGTGTGATTGAATATTCATTTATCCGGATAAATGCAGCTCCAACAACACAAGAAACTCAACAACGGCCAAGACATCCCAATCAACATCTCAGCATTAATTTAAATATTCACTCCCTCCATCACCAGCGCACAGTAGCAGCAGTGTGTGCCATTTACAAGATGCACTACAACAAATCATCAAGGTTCCTCTGGCCTAAATGGCCAACCTGCATTCCAACTATTTTTTCAAGTTGGCATCTTGCTAACTTACACTCACAGACAACCCTTACAAAGAGCAACACAGCATGGGAAACAGGCCTTTCGGCCCAACGAGCTCTTACAGCCTTGCTGACTACCTGCACTGACTCTCATCCTGTTCCCAACTGCAACTGTGCCCAATTACTATCCCACCCTGACCCCTTGACTACTCGCACACCATCTGACTATTCATCTGACAGAGCAACCACTCTACCCTCTCCTCCCACCCCACTTCCCCCCACCTGATGCCCACACTAACCACTCTAACCTCTCCCCACTTATCCCCTTCTGGCTTTTCCAAGGACTGGGACTTTTAAATTTACAGCTTTATAACAACGAATGCTGTAAAGAGAGATGTGGTTTCTCTTCCTTTAATGCTGCTGCCCTGCACAGAAAGGACTCTGAGGGCTTTCTTGCCACACAGTAAAGAAATCCGCGATGGCAGCTATCTCTCCATGGAAATTCTGGACCATAGTCTCTGGATAAGGCGTTGTTCATTTAGGACTGAGGTGAGGAGAATTTTTTCCACTTAGAAGGTGATAATTGTTTAGAATTCTTTACCATAGAGAGGCATGAATTTTCAATCATCGAGTAAAATCAAGGCTGTTAGATTTTTTACATTCAAGGGACATCATGGCTACTATTTTCCAGTGCTGCTATACTGTTTCTATAATATAGAAATCAGAATTATGCACACCTGTACATCCAGAATAGCATAAACTTCCTTTCTGCTATTCCACCAGGCCAAATTACAATTTTCTTGTATATGCTAAGGATTTCTAGCTTACACTAAATGATCTGAAAACTCAGTCTATCTGATCACTTTGTGTAAAATCATATTTAAATTTCCTCTTCACCAGCTTTAGCACATGCCCCCTTATTCTCAAGCTAGAAACTAACACTTGCATCCCCAATTTTAATGGTTCCACCACAGGTGGCCATGCCTTCAAATGCCTCAGCCTTAAGCTCTGGAACATCCTCTTTCTATCTCTCTATCTTGTCTTCTTTTAAAATATGCCCTTAAACCTACTTTTTGACCAAGGTTTTGGTCATCTGACCTAATGCCTCCTCGTTTGGTTCAGTATTATACTTTTTGTAAACTATTGTGAAGCATTTGGGCCATTTAATTACATTGAAAGTACTATGCAAGTAGTTGCTGTTGCCAGCTTCTCCAAGGTCACATGTCAGATGCCTCCTTCCAAAGTTAAAGCTCTTCAATCTTTCATTAAAAATCTACCTTTCAGCTTGAGAAACCTGCCTTAGTTTTTCTCTGCATCCTTCAATCTTTGATAATGAAAACTGAAAAAAAAATACTCAAGGACATGGTACATTCTTTGAACAATTTTAACAAGACAGATATTTTAAATATCTAGTTGAATAAATTTAGCATTTTGCCTACTTTGTTTATAGTTCCTAGTGAATTTACATTAAGTGTCGACATGTTCAACATCCTCAAAGCATAAAATTAAGAAACCTTTGCTTATTTGTATTTTTAATTTTATTGTAATCTCCAATTTTCAGACAGTTTAGTCCACAATCACAATGCACAAAAATGCATCACCTTTTTAATACAACTTGGCACACAATCAAGTAATGAAACAGTCACAGTAATATATCCAAAAAGTTCTATATAAGTAAAATGAGTAAAACAGACCTTATTCATAAATTCCTTTTAACTCCAATAGATCCGTCATGTCAGAAACAAATTGCACTGTTGTGAAAGTTTTTAAATAATTTGAACAGTTGAAATATGATTTACATGAGGAATAAAATCCTAGTCAATATCTAGTTGGTTAAAGATCAGAAGTCCAGAAATGCTAAAATCATACTGTATTTTTGTGAAGAAATCTCTTCTGTATAACTTATAATTTTCTTGTTTATTTATTGATACACCAACACTTCCATAAATTTATAACTATATGATGCTCTTCATTACTTCAAGAAGTTCCAAATGCTTCATAGCTAATAGTACTTTTGAAACAGTCACTGGTATAGAACGTAGAACAATACAGCACAAACAGGCCCTTCGGCCCACGAGTTGCGCCGATCACATCTACCAATCCACAGACCTATCTATAACCCCCTATCCTATTCTTTTCCATATACTCATCCAGAAGTCTCTTAAAAGACCCCAGTGAGTTTGCCTCAACAACCTCCAACAGCAGTCGGTTCCATTCACTCACCACCCTCAGTGAAAAACATCTCCTTTGTATTTGCTTCCCTGCACCTTAAATCTGTGTCCTCTCGTATTGACCATTTCTGCTCGGGGAAATAGTCTCTGAGAGTCCACCCTATCTATTCCTCTCAACATTTTATAAACCTCTATCAGGTCGCCTCTCAACCTATGTCTAAGGTATAAGGAAAAGTGACTACCACGTTGGTGTTTATGGGACTTAGCCGTGCACAATGCTAAATGCGTAGGTAGGACTATTTGTTGCTGATAATTAAACAAAATCTACATTTCATCAGCTATTACAACAGTACTGCTGTAGTATCCAACTATAAATTATAAAACCTGCTAGAAAAAAATATTTTGTTCACAAAACTCATTTCTCAACAATTATTGTTATACACAAAGTACTAGTACAGAATATCAAAACAGCAACAATAGGCAAAACAAAATATAAGTTTATACTGAGTTTAGGAATATAGATGCCAAATCCACAAGCTTTTACCATCTCCAATAACTGTTTGGAATATTAAACATACCATTTGCAAATCTATATTTGGACATAGGTGACAAGATTAACTTCAGCCACCAATCTGAAATCTAAATCAACTTAGATCCTGATTTATACTCTCAAAATTCTATTTATCTATAAACATAGCTTACTCTAAGCCCTTCCTAGCATGGACTTGCTGAACCCAAGTTTTTTCCTTTAAGCTATGTTTACATGAATCCTGAGGATGGTCACTCTATAAACTTAAGACTGTGTCCTCAGCCCCTTACCATATGCCTTACACACTTAGGACTACGTGACCAAATTCTGCCTAACTCCATATACAGATTTTCTGATGATACCACTGTAGTGGGTCGGATCTCAAACAATGATAAACAGAGTACAGGAAAGAGATAGAGAACCTACTAAAGTGGCGCAACGACAATAATCTCTCCCTCAATGTGAGGGAAAACGTGAAGGAGATAGTTATCAACTTCAGCAAATGCGATGGAGAACATGCCCGGGTTTACATCCCGATGCCGACAAAATGGAGCTAGTTGAGAGCTTCAGGTTTTGATGTGTTCAAATCACCAATCTGCCCTGGTCCCTCTATACCAACACTACAATTAAGAAAGTCCATCGATGCCTTTACTTTCTCAGAAGGCTAAGAAAATTTGGCATGTCTATTATGACTCTCACCAATTTTTACTGATGCATCACAGAAACATAGAACATTACAGCACAGAACAGGCCCTTCGGCCTTCGATGTTGTGCCGACCAAAATAAAAAGCAATGCCCCTCCAAACTAAACCATTCCCTTCTCTTCCATATACTTATCAATTAACCTCTTAAACGCCACCAAACTTGGCGCATCTACAACAGCTGCAGGCAGGGCATTCCACTCCCTAATCACTCTTTGAGTAAAGAACCTACCTCTGATATCCGTCCTATAACTCATACCCCTTAATTTAAAGCTGTGTCCCCTCGTGCTAGCTTTCTCCATCCTAGGAAAAAGGCTATCACTGTCCACCCTATCTAAACCTCTAATCATCTTATATGTTTCGATTAGGTCCCCTCTTAGCCGCCTCCTTTCTAACGAAAACAACCTCAAATCCCTCAGCCTCTCTTCATAAGACCTGCCCTCCATACCAGGCAACATCCTGGTAAACCTCCTCTGTACCCTCTCCAATGCCTCCACATCTTTCTTATAATGTGGGGACCAGAACTGCACACAATACTCCCTTTTGCATCCCTTTTGGATGTATCACAGCTTGGTCTGGCTTCTGCTCTGACTAAGATAGCAAGGAATTCCAAATGGTTGCAAACGCACCCAGTCCATCGCACAAACCAGCCTCCCATCCATTGACTGCGTCTACACTTCCTACTGCCTCAGAAAAATCAAGCCAGCATAATCAAGGACCCCTTGCATTCGTACATACTGTCTTCTACCTTCTTCAGTTGGGAAAAAGACGCAAGAGTCTTAAAACACTTACTAACAAACTCAAGACCAGCTTTTCCCTGCTATCAGACTTTTAAATGGTCCTATTATATATTAAGCTCATCTGTGCATTCATCCTATCTGTAATTGCAACACTATATCCTGTACCCTATATTTTCCTTCTCCCCATGTACTCTATGAACAGTACCTTTTGACTGTATAGCTTGCAAGAAATGATACTTTCACTGTATCCCAATACACGTGGCAATAATAAATCAAATCAACAACCTGCTGTTTCTATTTTGATTTGAGCAGCAGGCTGGCACAGTGGTTAGCACTGCAGTCTCACAGCTCAGGGAATCTCTGTATGCCTTATGCCTGGACCCACACACCGAGACAGACTTGTAACCCTCAGCACAGGGCATCCCACCCTCCTCACTCAGCAGAAGGACATGTTTTATCAATGAGCATAGATATAAATCATCATTTGCACAAACCACTGAGACTTTCTTCAGGTTCAATTCCAGCTTCAGATCACTGTGTGGAGTTTGCACATTCTCCCCATGTTTGTGTGGGTTTCCTCCTACAGTCCAAAGGTGTGCAGGTTAGGTTGAATGGCCATGTTAAATTGACCATAATGTTGGGGATTAGCAGGGTAAAAATGTGAGGTTATGGGAGGGTCTGGGTGAGATTGTGGTCAGTGCAAACTCATTGGATCGAATAGCCTCTTTCTGCACTGTAGAGATTCTATGACTAATCTGTAACCTACACTGACTTCTAATCCTTATAGGCCTCAACTTCAAAATTCTCAGTCTCATATTCATATCCACCTGTAACCTTCTCCAACTTGACAATTCTGCATACCTCCAACTCTGGCATAAATCATAGGCAAATAGTGCAGAAAAGAGCCTTCGGCCCATTGAGTCTGCACCAACAATAACTACCACTAAAATTGTGCTAATTCCACTTTCCGGCATTTGTCCCATATCTTTGAATGTTATGGTGTTTCAAGTGCCCATCCAAATATGTTTTAAAGATTTCTAGCTTCCACTTCCTTCCCAAGCAGTGTATTTCAGATTCTCACTATTCTCATTGATTTTATTCTCAAATTCCCTGCCCCTTACCCAAAAATTATGATCCCTTGAATGCTACTCACCCTGTCCATGCCCCTCAATCTTATGCACCACAATCACTTTCCCCTCAGTCTTCTCTGCCCAAAGAAAACAGTCCAAACCTATCCAGTCTCTCCTCATAATTCAAATGCACCATAGGAAACAGTAAGCCATTTGAGCCTGCTCCACCATTCACTTTGATGATGACTGATTCATCAATTCCAATATCCTGATCTTGCATCCCCTCGTCCCCCCCATATCCATTTAGTCTTAAGAGCTATATCTAATTTCTTCTTGAAACACCTAATGTTTTGGCCTCAACTACTTTCTGAATTCCACACATTGACCATTCTCTGGATGAAGAAATTTCTCCTCACCTCAGACTTAAAAATTTACCCCTTATCCTCAAACTACAACCCCTACTTCTGGACTCTCCCCACTATCAGAAATATTCTTTCTGAATTCATCCTACCTAATCCTTTTAGAATTCTGTAAGTTTCTATGAAATGTCCTCTTATTCATCTAAACTCCAGTGAATATAAATCTAACCGACTTAGGCTCTGCTCATACGACAGACCTGCCAACTCAGGAATCAGCCAGGTAAATCTTCGCTGTACTCCCTCTTTAGCAAGGGCATCCTTCCTTAGATAAGGACACCAAAATTATACATAATACTTCAGGTGTGGCCTCACCAACACCCTATATAATTGCAATAAAACATTCCTATCCCTATACTCAAATCCTTGCTATATAAAGGCCTACATACCATTTGCTTTCTTTACTGCCTGTTGTACAATAGCTTACTTTCGATGACTGATCCACGAGGACACCAAGGTCTCACTGAGTATCCACTTCTCTCAATTTACACTGATTCAAATAATAATCTGCCTTCCAATTACTGCTACCAAAGTGGATGACTTCACATTTATTGACATTATACTACATCTGCCACGTACATGTCAACTCACTCAGCCAGTCCAGATCAAGCTGAAGCATCTCTGCATCGTCCTCATGGCTCATCCTCCCAGCCAACGTTGTATCATCTGCAAATTTGGAGATCCTGGTGAATCTGCTCTGATTTCCTCTCTGGAAGCACACCCTTCCTATAGTGAGATGATCAGAACTGCACAAGTACTCCAGTTTCAAACCTGTTATGTATTTGTATTTATCCACAGCTCACTGGAGCTCTGCTGTATTAATGTATGCACCAGAAGTGATGTAATAGACCTGATATAGGAAACAGAGAGAGAAACAGCAACCATGGAAAAGGTTACACACTATTAATAAAGCTCCATTCATTTTCAATCAAGTGTATCTCATGTATCAATCTCCAATCTCCTCAACTATTTTAAGGTAGTTGGGAGATGTTAAGATCTAGAGGAGTATAAGGTTTGTAGAAAGGAGCTTAAAAAACAAATTAGGAGAGCCAGAAGGGGTCATGAGAAGATCTCGGCAGGTAAGATTAAGGAGAATCCCAAGGCGTTTTACAAACACGTGAAGGGTAAAAGGATGAGAAGTGAAGGGATTGTATCTTTAAAAGGTGAAGGGGGAAAAGTTTGTGTGGAACCGGAAGAAATGGCAGAGGTGCTTAATGAGTACTTTGCCTCGGTATTCACAGTGGAAAGTGATCTGGGAAGTTGTACAGCAAGTTTGCAGCAGACTGAAAAGATTAAATATGTGGATGTTAAGAAAGAGGATGTGTTGGAACTTTTAAATTCTATCAAGATAGATAAGTCGCCAGGACCGGATGGTACTTGGGAGGTGAGGGAAGTGATTGCAGAGCCCCTGATTTTTGCGTTGTCAATGGAGACAGGAGAGGTTCCGTAGGACTGGAGGATTGCAGATGCAGTTCCTATTTTCAAGAAAGGCAACAAGGATAGCTGGGAAATTACCAACTGGCGAGTCTGACCTCAGTGGTTGGTAAGTTGATGGACAGAATTTTGAGGGACAGGATTTATGAGCATTTAGAGAAGTTTAGCTTGATCAGAAATAGTCAACATGGCTTTGTCAAGGGCAGATCATGCCTTACGAGTTGAAAATGTGACTGAACACATTGAAGAAAGAGTGGTGGATGTACTTTACATGGACTTCAGGAAGGCGTTTGATAAGGTCCCCCATTCAAGACTTCTTGAGAAGGTGAGAGGGCATGGGATCCAAGGGGCTTGGCCTTGTGGATCCAGAACTGGCTTGCCTGCAGAAGGCAGAGAGTGGTTGTGGATGGGTCTTTTTCTGCATGGAGCTCGGTCACCAGTGGAGTGCCCCAGGGATCTGTTCTAGGACCCTTGCTGTTTGTTATTTTCATAAACGACATGGATGAGGAAATGGAAAGATAGGTTAGTAAGTTCGCTGATGATACGAAGGTTGGTGGTGCTGTGGGTAGTCACAAGGGATGTCAGAAGTTGCAGCAAGACATAGATAAGATGCAAGAATGGGTGGAGAAGTGGCAGATGGACTTCAACACAGATAAATGTGTAATGGTCCATTTTGGCAGGAACAATGGGATGAAGGAGTATAATATCAAGGGTAGAAATCTTAGCAGTGTTGAGGAACAGAAGGATCTTGGCGTCCGGGTCCATAGAACTCTCAAATTGGCCTCACAAGTGGAGGATGTGGTCAAGAAGGCGTATGGTGTACTAGCCTTCATTAATCGAGGAATTGAGTTTAGAAGTCGGGAGGTAATGCTGCAACTTTATCAGACCCTTGTCAGAACCCACTTGGAGTACTGTGTGCAGTTCTGGTTGCCTCATTACAGGAAGGATGTGGAAGCTATTGAGAGGGTGCAGAGGAGATTTACAAAGATGTTGCCTGGATTGGGAGGCATGCCCAATGAAGATAAGTTGAGGGAGCCAGGTCTCTTCTCCCTGGAGAGATGAAGGTTGAGAGGCGACCTGATAGAGGTTTATAAGATGTTGAGAGGAACAGATAGGGTGGATTCTCGGAGGCTATTTCCCAGAGCTGAAATGGTTGCTACAAGACGACACAGGTTTAAGATGCTGGGCAGCAAGTACAGAGGAGATGTTAGGGGTAAGTTTTTCACTCAGAGGGTGGTGAGAGAATGAAATCGGCTGCCGTTGCTGGGGTCTTTTAAAAGACTCCTGGATGAGTACATGGGATTTAATGGGATTGGGAGTTACAGATAGTTCTATGGCCTAGTAGGTATGGGTATGATTGGTGCAACTTATGGGCCGAAGGGCCTGTTTGTGCCGTAGTGTTCTATGTTCAATGCACAACAAAAATTGACGACAAGGATACAGATGTGTACTTGCCAGATGCCTGAAAAGAAGAAATTAACCAAGGAAAGGTCAAAATAAAAATACTTGTATACGTGCTAAGGAGGCTAACAGGCTGGATGCATGTGAGCAAACTATACAAGCAAATGATAGTTCTGCCATGGTAAATAACAGGCTGAAGCTTAAATAGGTACCTTCTGTGTAAGAAAATTAAAGTTGCTGCTAGAAAAGCAATTGCGAAGCATGGGTACAGAAAACCTGCTTAAGTGAGAAAATGGCAGATGTTTTTGGCATTGTGGGATCTTTTGATGAAAATGTGAAGTGATGGAATTGTGTATTTTACTATGTGTTTTTACTGTACTTTAATCATTTTGTACCAGAAAACAAGACAGCTGAAGATACTACAATGTCTATTTTCCTAAGCATGATTGCGGGAAAACCTTTAATCTCCTCCACAGTTTAGTGCAACCTGATAAACCCGGCACTAAAACATATAAGCCAGTTGTAGACATTCTACAATACATTTTCACTGAAGCCCCTAGTGATTGCAGGCACTTTAGATTCCATAAAGAAATCTGAGGAGGGGGGAGTCAACCATGCACTCATGCTCAAAAGACTTGCAGAATATTGAGTTTGGAGATATGCTGAATGACTATTTGGAACAGACTTGTTTGTGGTCTCATAGTGAAGCAACACAAATTGTCTGTTAATTGAGAATAATAATCTTACTCTGCTGAAGACCACTGAAGTCACTGTTTCTGTGGAACTCGCTTGAAAGGAGGCCCACAATTAAATACGTATGGAAGAAAGTTTACATTATTGATTGCTCACTACCATTTTTGATCATACGTGGGAATTCCATCACCTACAGCAAATACAATGCTTTTGTCTGCACAAACTTACACATTATGTACCCAATCTACATTATAACGCAGATGGACTTTCAAGATTGTCACCAACAGGCAGTTTGTTAGACCGCTCAAATGGGAATATCTTCTACTAGATATTAGGACTACAGCCATATGCTTGCTAGCCACCTGGAAAAAAGAAATTAACCAAGGGAAAATCAGAATAAGAAAACTTTCACACGTGCTATGGAGGCACTTACAGAAGTGATAGATTTGATTTTAGAGGAAAGACTTCAGAACTAATACCAAATCTAAAACCCTACTACTCCAGGAGACTGGAGTTTTCAATACAGTCAGGATGCCATGTATAGGAACTCAGAGTGATCATTTCACCACCTTTGAGGATGTTTGAGAAATTCCATGAGGGCCTTGCAGAATCATATGCATGAAGGAAATATTTCTCATGGCCTGGACTGGATGCAGAAATTGAGGAGAAAGCTGTATTCAACACATTTTTTGCCACTTCTTATTATTTAGTTCAGTGTTAATTTTGTCTGATTATCACCATAGAAGCTTGTTAGAGTGTTGTACTGTGCTAATGGTAGTGTTATATAAATGCAAATTGTAAACACATGAAAGTAAAAAAAAGAAAAAACCTTCACAGGTTTATTTATAAATTAGTTAATCTTTCTACAATGAGCTCAGGGCAGTTATGTGTGCAAGAGAGATAACGGACTAGAAAGTCATTCGGTTTTGGGGACAACGAAACATTTAAGAACATAAGACAATAAGAAATAGGAGAAGGAGTAGGCCATCCAGGCCCTCGAGCCTGCCCCGCCATTCAATAAGATCATGGCTGATCTGTAGTGGTTCAGAAACACTTTCCTACTTTCTCCCCGTAACCCTTAATTCCCTTATCAATCAAAAACCTATCCACTCTTGACTTGAACATATTCAGCGAGGAAGCCTCCACCACCTCATCAGGCAGAGAATTCCAAAGATTCACCACCCTTTGAGTGAAGAAACTTCTCTGCAACTCTGATCTGAACCACCCCTCCTCTAATCTTGAGGCTGTGCCCTCTAGTTCCGCTATCTTTGCTAAGTGGGAAGAGTCTCTCAACCCCTACCCTATCCAGCCCCTTCATTATCTTATACGTCTCTATAAGATCCCCTCTCACCCTTCTAAACTCCAAAGAGTACAAACCTAACCTATTCAGTCTCTCCTCATATTCCAGCACCCTCATCTCCAGTATCAGCCTAGTAACCCTTCTCTGTCCCCTCTCCAAGGCCAATATATCCTTCCTCGAATGCAGAGACCAAAACTGCACACAGTACTCCAGCTGCAGCCTCACCAGTACCCTATACAGCTGCAAAAGTACCTCCCTACTTTTATATTCTATCCCCCTAGCTATAAAGACCAACATTGCATTCACCTTCTTGATCACCTGCTGCACCTGCAGACTGTGTTTTTGCAATTTGTGCACAAGGACTCTCAGGTCCCTCTGCATCATTGTATGCTACAGCTTTTCACCATTTAAATAGTAATCCTTCCTACCATTATTCCCTTCAAAGTGGATAACCTCACACTTGCTAACGTTATACTCCATCTGCCAGGTCCTCGCCCACTCACTCAACCTATCCAGATCCTTCTGCAGGCTTTCCACACCCTCCATGCAATTTGCTTTTCCACTCATCCTCATGTCATCAGCAAATTTCGTCACCCTGCACTAGCCCCTTCCTCCAGATCATCTATGGTAAATAGTTGAGGCCCCAGCACCAAACCCTGGGGCACTCATAGAACATAGAACATTACAGCACAGAACAGGCCCTTCGGCCTTCGATGTTGCGCCGACCAATATAAAAAGCAATGACCCTCCAAACTTAACCATTCCCTTCTCTTCCATATACTTATCAATTAACCTCTTAAACGCCACCAAACTTGGCGCATCTACAACTGCTGCAGGCAGGGCATTCCACTCCCGAACCACCCTTTGGGTAAAGAACCTACTCTGATATCCGTCCTATAACTATCACCCCTTAATTTAAAGCTGTGTCCCCTCGTGCTAGCTTTCTCCATCCTCGGAAAAAGGCTGTCACTGTCCACCCTATCTAAACCTCTAATCATCTTATATGTTTCGATTAGGTCCCCTCTTAGCCGCCTCCTTTCTGACGAAAACAACCTCAAATCCCTCAGCCTCTCTTCATAAGACCTGCCCTCCATACCAGGCAACATCCTGGTAAACCTCCTCTGTACCTCTCCAATGCCTCCACATCTTTCTTATAATGCGGGGACCAGAACTGCACACAATACTCCAAGTGCGGCCGCACTAGAGTTTTGTACAGTTGCAACATGACGTTGCAGCTCCGAAATTCAATCCCCCTACCAATAAAAGCTAAGACTACATATGCCTTCTTAACAACCTTCTCGACTTGACTGCCTACTTTCAGGGATCTATGCACAAATACACCAAGATCCCTCTGTTCATCAAGACTGCTAAGAATCCTACCATTAGCCCTATACTCTACACATTTATTATTCCTGCCAAAGTACATTACCTCACACTTTTCCACATTAAACTCCATTTGCCACCTCTCGCCCAGCTCTGCAACTTGTCCAAGTCTCTCTGCAAACTGTAACACCCCTCTTCACTATCTACCACTCCTCCGACTTTGGTGTCATCCGCAAATTTACTAATCCATCCTTCAATACCCTCATCTAGATCATTTATAAAAATTACAAACAGCAGGGGCCCCAAAACAGACCCCTGAGGTACACCACTTGTCACCAAACTCCACGATGAATATCTCCCATCAACCACCACCCTCTGTCTTCTATCTGCTAGCCAATTCCTAACCCAATTAGCTAAATCACCCTCGATCCCATACATCTGCATTTTCTGCAGAAGTCTTCCATGGGCCACCTTATCAAACGCCTTACTAAAGTCCATTTATACCACATCAACTGCCTTACCCCCATCCACCTCTTTGGTCACTTTTTCAAAAAACTCAATGAGGTTAGTAAGGCACGACCTACCCTTCACAAAACCATGCTGACTATCCCCAATCAATTCATTTCTCTCTAAATAACTATAAATCCTATCCCTAATAATTCTCTCCAATATTTTGCCCACAACAGAAGTAAGACTCACTGGCCTATAATTCCCTGGAAGGTCTCTCTTCCCCTTCTTGAACAACAGGACCACATTCGCTATCCTCCAGTCCTCCGGAGCCACACCCGTAACCAACGACGACCTGAAGATCAGAGCCAGAGGCTCTGCCATCGCCTCTCTTGCCTCCTAGAGAATCCTAGGGTAAATCCCGTCCGGCCCAGGGGACTTATCCAACTTCAAACCCTCAAGAATATCTAGCACATCCTCCCTATCTACTTCAATACTTTACAGTTTGCAACCCTGTACCTCAGTGTTCTCCATGTTCTCAGGGTAACTCCACTAGTTACCAGCTGCCAATCAGAATAGCACTCATTAAAACCTACCCTCTGCTTCCTATTAGACAACCAATTCTCTATCCAGTCTAACACCCTATCCCCTACTCCCTGCACCTTAACTTTCTGCAGCAATCTTTTGTGAGGCACCTTATCAAACACCTTTTGGAAATCCAAAAACACCACATCCACTAGTTCCCCTCTATTTACTGCACTAGTCACTTCTTCATAGAACTCCAATAAATTCGTCAAGCACGACTTCCCCTTAACAAATCCGTGCTGCGTCTGCTTGATCAAACAGTTCATATCCAGGTGCCTCGTTATTTCTGCTTTGACAACAAATTCAAGCATTTTTCCTACTATAGACGTTAAACTAACTGGCCTATAATTCCCTGTCTTCTGTCTGCTACTTTTTTTTTTTAAAAACAGCAGCGTAACATTAGCCATTTTCTAATCTTCCGGCACTTTCCCGGAGTCCAGGGAATTCTGAAAGATAATTACCAGGGAATCCGTTATCACTTCTGCCATTTCCTTGGGGACCCTGGGATGCATTCCATCCGGTCCCAGGGACTTATCTGCCCTCAGCCCCATTAGTCTATCAAGCACCACCTCTCTAGTGACTGTAATCTTATAGAACATAGAACATTACAGCACAGAACAGGCCCTTCGGCCTTCGATGTTGTGCCGACCAAAATAAAAAGCAATGCCCCTCCAAACTAAACCATTCCCTTCTCTTCCATATACTTATCAATTAACCTCTTAAACGCCACCAAACTTGGCGCATCTACAACAGCTGCAGGCAGGGCATTCCACTCCCTAATCACTCTTTGAGTAAAGAACCTACCTCTGATATCCGTCCTATAACTCATACCCCTTAATTTAAAGCTGTGTCCCCTCGTGCTAGCTTTATCAAGGACCTCATCTCCTACCACCCTTCTATCCTTAATTTCGGGCAAGCTATTTACGTCCTCCTCCGTAAAGACTGACACAAAAAACTTATTCAAGGTCTCCACCATATCCTTATCATCCACCACTGCACCACCCCTCTCATCCTCCAAGGGTCCTACATTAACTCTGGCCATCCTCCTATTCTTTATATATTTATAAAAACACTTACTGTCTTTTTTGATGTTTTGAGCTAGTTTAGCCTCATATTCCATCTTTCCTTTTTTAATCATCTTTTTAGTCACTCTTTGCTGTTGTTTGAAACTTTCCCAATCCTCCAATCGCCCACTATTTTTAGCTGTTCTAAGCCGTTTAGAGAATCAGTTGAGGGGAAGAGCTCCCCAGCTCAAATATTTCAATAGCATTTTAATGAGGCTATTAGAACGGCTTTTAAAATGCCCTTTAGTACATTGCTAGTACATCAACATACCCAGACTTCCATCCTGCAGACAATATGCCAGAAGTAAAGCATTTTCAATAGAACTATATTTTAACTGAAAGGTATCAAATGCATTTTTCAGCATAAAAATAAAATGAAAAGGCTTGTTAAAATGGATTATTCTGAAGATTTGCTGTAAAATATGATCAGCTATTATCCCTTAAAATTTAAGGTTTATTTTTATCATCAACTGAGAGAATATATTTCAATTCCGGAACATTGTGACTTAATGGAATTCTGATTGTCACTGTCTTTCTTCATTAGCAAACAAATTAAAAAAAAACCTCAGCATATTTCCACTCAATTTCTGCTTCAAGTAACTTAACTCACCAGAGAATAACTGTTACCAACAATGCAAGAGGATCGAATTAACAAACAAATCTGGGAATGACTAAGGAGCACAGACTTTATTAACAGCATGATATTAAGCAAGATTAATTTAGCTTCTACATATTGGCAGGTTCAGTAAACCCTCAGCTGTTCCACTGATTAAGCAGAAAAAAAGTACAAATTGGAAAAGTTAAGCTTTCATAGTGAAAACAAGATGGCTGGCTAAAGAACCAGAAGCAACATATTGTTGTGATGTGGAATGTGCTGTTTGAAAGAGAGGGAATTAGATAAATACTTGGAGAAAATCTGCAGGCCTTTGGGGAAAAAGCAGGGGAATAAAATTAATTACATAGCTATGTTAGTTGTATATTGATTGTTTGCAAGTAATGGAGATTAACAGCAGATTCACTGATGCCCTAATAAATAAAAACCGACTATAAATAAACGTTAGAAGGTGGAGGTATTTGAAATGCATACCTTAGCAAATAAATAACTGTAAAAAAAAATTCCATTCCTCACCAATTAGCTTTCTCGATTATATAACAAATCTATTAAAAAACCAGCTCAGTTACAAGAGAGTCTCCTTCAGTGTCGCAATTTTATGATTCTAAAAGTGGATAGGTGATTTGAAATTATGCTGAATATTGTATCACACCTCCAGCTCTTCTTTCTCTCGTGCCACAATACGGGAAATGAACAAGCAACAGAATCAAGACTTCTCAATCTTGAAATGCTTGCTTTTGAAAACACTGCCAGTACACATAGCTCAACTTCATCCTATTATTTCTATTAATCTTTACCTATGTTTTCTTTTGGCCAAACCTTTAATGGCAACGTATCATGGATAAAGGATATTTGAGCATTTAGTCTAATAACAGAATTAGTGTATTCTATTTAGTTTCAGATAATATTCAAACTCCATTGTACACTCAATCACAGCAAAAACAGAGAAAAGGACATCAAAATTGCATTTGAATCTGACACCAGACAAGATCAGGCATTAACCATGTCAGTCTTACACCATCCAAAAAGTCTACCAGACACTACTCCTACTATCACTATGGCTATCCACCTACATCAGAAAAAGTCGCAGAAGGAACATTGGTGAGTAGTTGAAATGCTGCTTACAATTTTACAACAATACATCACAATAGTAATGGAACAGTTGGTGGTAGATTATGCATTACTAATCATAGCATCCTATTACCTGATGCCACTCTTGAAAGCATTTGCAATTTATGCAAACATCACAAAATAACCCACTGCATTGCATAGATATGAACAAATACTATAGATCAAAAACAAATTCCAGAGACAATTGCAGCTATTAAAATAAATCAATGGGTTTTATTCCATGTTTATTTCGTTATTTATGTTTTATGAATCTCTGAAAAGGTGGGTTAGAGAGGAGGGGAGGTTTACAGAGAAAATTCCAACACCCAAGACTCACACTGTCACTAGTGGAGTGAAGGAAATTGGAAGTGTATTAGAGCATGGAATTGAAAACACACGTAGATCTAGGATGGTTGTGGAGATGTAGGATGGTTACAGAGATGGGGAGAGGGAAACCCATAGGGACTTGAAATCAAGGATGAGAATTTTAAAAATAAAAGCATTACTAGACCAGGAGCCAATGCAGCTCAACGAGGACAGGGTTGATAGAAAAAGGCAGCATGGCGCGAGTTAGAGTACAAAATAATAAAATTATGGTTGAGTTTTATTTATGGAGAGTGGTAATTAGGAATCCAGCCAAAATACATCTGTCATGGGGTTTTTATTCCAACTTATAAAAACATTTGAAAAGGAAAGCTCTTATAACACTGGACTCTTAATTCTAAGATCACTTACAAATGAATACTGAATCCCATCAGAATTAATCACAATCCAAACCAGATTATTAAAACAGCATACTGTGCAACAATCTCTGAACAACAGCTTCCCTTTTGTGAAGGGTAGGTCGTGCCTTACTAACCTTATTGAGTTTTTTGAAAAAGTGACTAAAGAGGTGGATGGGGGGTAAGGCAGTTGATGTGGTATATATGGACTTTAGTAAGGCGTTCGATAAGGTGGCCCATGGAAGGATTCTGCAGAAAATGCAGATGTATGGGATTGAGGGTGATTTAGCTAATTGGATTAGGAATTGGCTAGCAGATAGAAGACAGAGGGTGGTGGTTGATGGGAGATATTCATCTTGGAGTTCGGTTACAAGTGGTGTACCTCAGGGGTCTGTTTTGGGGCCTCTGCTGTTTGTAATTTTTATAAACGATCTGGATGAGGGTATTGAAGGATAGATTAGTAAATTTGCGGATGACACCAAAGTCGGTGGAGTGGTAGATAGTGAAGAGGGGTGTTATAGTTTGCAGAGAGACTTGACAAGTTGCAGAGCTGGGCCAAGAGGTGGCAAATGGAGTTTAATGTGGAAAAGTGTGAGGTAATGCACTTTGGCAGGAATAATAAATGTGTAGAGTATAGGGCTAATGGTAGGATTCTTAATAGTGTTGATGAACAGAGGGATCTTGGTGTATATGTGCATAGATCCATGAAAGTAGGCAGTCAAGTCGATAAGGTTGTTAAGAAGGCATACGGAGTCTTAGCTTTTATTGGTAGGGGATTGAATTTCGGAGCCACAACGTCATGTTGCAACTGTACAAAACTCTAGTGCGGCCGCACTTGGAGTATTGTGTACAGTTCTGGTCCCCACATTATAAGAAAGATGTGGAGGCATTGGAGAGGGTACAGAGTAGGTTTACCAGGATGTTGCCTGGTATGGAGGGCAGGTCTTATGAAGAGAGGCTGAGGAATTTGAGGTTGTTTTCATTAGAAAGGAAGCGGCTAAGAGGGGACCTAATCGAAACATATAAGATGATTAGAGGTTTAGATAGGGTGGACATGATAGCCTTTTTCCTAGGATGGAGAAAGCTAGCACGAGGGGACACAGCTTTAAATTAAGGGGTGGTGGTTTTAGGACAGATGTCAGAGGTAGGTTCTTTACCCAGAGGGTGGTAAAGGTATGGAATGCCTTGCCTGCGTCAGTTGTAGATGTGCCAAGTTTGGTGGCGTTTACGAGGTTAGTAGATAAGTTTATGGATGAAAGGGGAATGGTTTAGGTTAGAGGGTCACTGCTTGTTCCTAATTGGTCAGCGCAACATCGAAGGCCGAAGGGCCTGTTCTGCGCTGTAATGTTCTATGTTCTATGTTCCCTGCGCTTGAGTTTCTGTGCAGCAATTTGCTTTCAGCTGTAGGCTTTCACTGACAATAAACCAGTTCTTTTTAACCCCTCACAGAAGAATGGATCTCTGAAATGGCTTGCAAGCAGAGACTTTTCTTTTTTTGAAACCACCTATTATCCTGCAACACAGAAATATGAAAACACTGGGCCATAACTTTCAAGTTAGGACTATGGAGGGGTAGGCCCTCCTCTCCTCTTCAAGCTAGTATAGTAGGAAAGTATATGCAGCTGGTATAATAGGAAAAGAGTGTGGCCTCCTCAAATCCACCAGAGTTGAACTTCATTGGGGGCCTACAAGGACTTCTGATGCAGATTCCAAGTAGCTCTGGCAATTGTAAGTTTCAGTGCAGTTTTCAAGCAAGTGTACATTAAAGTCTTCTGATACAAGACCGTCGCTTTCCAATGCTAGCTGTAAGTTATGGCCCAATGTCTAAGAGATTGCAGAGGGAAATTCATTTATTGTGAAACTGTGATCTCATTATTTCATGTCAGTAGGAACATTTCAAATTCTTTAGTTTGTGGCTTCTTGTCTATGTATAATTTAAGAGACCAGACAGCAATTTACCACATAGCAATGAAACTGCCAGACAACAGAAGTTTCAAAGTCAGATAATTAAACATTGATACTTTAAAGGCATTAATGTGTAAACCTGCATTACATTTCCAGAAAAATATGTTTTCAGTTAAAAACAGAATAGAGAAAACTCCAACATTTACCAAAAATTCACAAAAACCATGTTACAAAATGTTTTACGATTAGAGCAAAAAAGATGCTTAGCAGAAAAAAAAGAGAGCCAGTGCCTAAAGTGCAACTTGCATTTATAAAGCATACTTAATATGTTTAAATGTCACAGGAATTTTCAGATAAAATATGACACTGAGCCATATAATGAGATATGAGAAAAGGTTATTAAAGGCTTGATTAGAAATGGTTTTATGGAGTCTCCAAAAAGGTGAGTTAGAAAGGAAAGATTTAAAAGGAAATTCCATCATCAAGGCCTAGCACTGCCACTGATAGAATCAAAGAAATTGGAAACACATTCAAGCGTGCAATTGAAAGAGCACAGAGATCTAGGATCATTGTGGAGATGAAAGAGGTTATAGACATGGGGAGAAGGAAAGCCATCGGACTTGAAAACAAAAATGAGAATTTTTAAAATAAAAGCATTATCAAACCAAGAACCAATGTATATCAGTGAGGACATAGGTGATAGATGAAGGGAACATGGCATTTCAGCCCTGGAAAATAGCCTCTGAGAATCCACACTACCTATACCTCTCAACATTTTATAAACCTCTAACAGGTTGCCTCTCAACCTTCATCTCTCCAGGGAGAAGAGACCTATTCAACTTATCTTCATAAGGCATGCCTCCCAACCCAGGCAACATCCTTGTAAATCTCCACATCCTTCCTGTAGTGAGGCGACCAGAACTGCGCACAGTACTCCAAGTGGGGTCTGACAAGGGTCTTGTAAAATTGCAGCATTACCTCCCGACTCCTGGCCTTGATTAATGAAGGCCAGTACACCATACACCTTCTTGATCACATCTTTCATCTGCAAGGCCGATTTAAGAGTCCTATGGATCCGGACCTCAAGAATTCTGCTCCTCAACTCTGTTAAGACTCCTACCCTTGATATTGTACTCCTTCATCCACTGGTCCTGCCAAAATGGACCACTAAACATTTATCTGCGTTGAAGTCCATCTGCCATGTATCCGCCCAGTCTTGCATCTATCTATCTATGTCATGCTGCAACTTCTGACATCCCTCCAGACTATCCACAACACCACTAACCTTTGTATCGCCAGGGAACTTACTAACCCATCCCTCAACTTCCTCATCCAGGTCATTTATGAAAATGACAAACAGCAAGCGTCCTAGAACAGATCCCTGGATCACTCCGCTGGTGACCGACCTCCATGCAGAATAAGACCCATCCACAACGACTCTCTGCTTTCTGCAGGCAAGCCAGTTTTGGATCCATAAGGGCAAAGCCCCTTGGAGCCCATGCCTCTCACTTTCTCAAGAAGTCTCGCATGGAACACCTGGTCAAACACCTTGCTGAAATCCATGTAAATCACGTCCACCGCTCTTCCTTTGTCAATGTGTTCAGTCACATTTTCAAAGAACTCAACTAGGCTCGTAAGGTACAACTGGCCCTTGACAAAGCCATGTTGACTATTTCTGATCATACTAAATTTCTCTAAATGCTCATAAAACCTGTTGCTCAGAATCCTCTCCATCAACTTACCAAGCACTGAGGTCAGACTCACTGGTCAGTAATTTCCCGGGCTATCCCTGTTCCCTTTCTTGAAAATAAGAACCACATCTGCAATCCTCTAATCCTCTGGAACCTCTCCGGTCTCCATTGACGATGCAAGGATCATCGCCAGGGGCTCTGCAATCACTTCCCTCACCTCCCACAGTAATCTGGGGTATATCCCATCTGGGTGGAGGAGTTGACAAGGAAAGGATGAGATAAAATCATACAAAGATTTGAAAGCAAGGATAAGGATCCCAGGATCTTAAAGTTAATCTCCTATTGCACAAGGAATCAAAACTCAGTAAGGGCATCATATGTGCAAGTGAAGGTGCAGGGTGTGACAAGTTGTGTTAAAGCCAGAGACACCCAATTGGTAGATCTGAAGAAGATTGCTTCAATTGAATTCACTAATATTAGACAGGCAATTAGAGATTGTAACAACAGCTTTGAGGTTAATGGACAAAGTAAAAATATTAAGACTGACAACATTGCCAGAAATTGAAAGCTGACCCCAAGTTTCTGGATGGCAATACCAACAGTAGCTTATAAAATGATAAATTTAATGACAAAGAAAAGGACCAAGCTTAGAGGTTTGGGCTGCAGCAGAAGTGGGCTTGCAGTCAAGAAAGGAACAACTACTGGAAATATTTTAATGACTTT
The DNA here is from genome assembly GCA_024679065.1 of Sphyrna mokarran. Classification (NCBI taxonomy): domain Eukaryota; kingdom Metazoa; phylum Chordata; class Chondrichthyes; order Carcharhiniformes; family Carcharhinidae; genus Sphyrna; species Sphyrna mokarran. Next base: position 29,499,566 of record JAGIQG010000012.1, on the reverse strand, counting down.
GTTGCAGAACCAAGAAATACAAGTGCCTAAAATGTGAACTGTTGAGCAGTTAAATGAAATGCTTAACAGTATCAAAGGCCGCAAAGAGATCAAGGAGACATAGAGATAAAAAGCTAGTCTCCAGTATGATATAATTTCCAATAGGGCAGTCTGGCTGCTACAGTTGTGAACAAACCGGGTTGAAAGGTCTCAAATAAACAGTTGGAGGCATAGCTGCAACGCAACAATTCATTTGAGGATGGGTATGAACGTTTGTCGAAAAGGAACACTTCAAGGATTTTTGTTTCTCCCTAACTGGACTAACAGTTAGGATCAACTAACATTAATAGTTTGAGGATAGGAGGTGGTTTTGGTGTTGTATTGTGCTAAGAAGCAGAAACCAAATGCTCAGGAGTTTAACTGAAGAGACAGAGAGCAGAGGTGAAGTAGAAATTTTGGATATGGTGGGATGTGACAATTAGAAAAAGCTGAATAGCAAAGCTTAAAGTTGAAAAGGGCAGCAGAAGCTTCAGTGTTACACAATGAAACAACCATTTTGCCTCAAAATTTAAGTTTCTATTCCTGTTTTGTTAATTACAAATGCCGGCAAATTCTATGGAAGAATGATCATATGATACAATGTTACACCAAGATCAAAATGGTGGTCTTAAGCCTAAACAAAGGAAAGTTGGTAGGTATGAGGGACAAGTTGAATTTGGAAAAAGATTAAAATGTAAAATATCCAACCCCATTCCTTACCCCAAGACTTAAACAGCCCCCCATACAAACGGACCTGGAACAACAACTCTCCTTCTCCCCCCAGAACTCCTCCACTCTCTTCTTCTCCCTTCCCCCCTGCCCAACTCATCCCCCAGAACAATTCCTCTTCCCACCGCCTTATCCCCCTCCCAAATGAACAATTAAACCAATAACCTAGAACTGACATAGTTAACAAAGGTTAAAAGAGAGTGGTCAAAAGATTTTTCTCCATATCAAATGGGCGATCTATCTACGCCCATTATATATGTGTGCATTTAAATCAGTTTAAAATAGGTGAAGGTCTGAATTAGTGTATTATTTTTACTGGAAATAATGAAAGCCAGCCTAGAGAAATCATGCAAATGAGAAGTAGGATTAGGTCATATGGCCCCTGGAAACTACTTCACCAATCATTAAGATCATGGCTGGTCTGATTATGGCCTCCATTCCACTTTTCTTTCTACTCCTTACACCCTCTGACTATCTTGTCAATCAAGAACATAACTCAGCCTTAAAAAAAAATGTCCCTGCCTCCAGAGATTCATGACCTTCAGGAAAAGAAAAACCCTCCTAATCTCAGTCTTAAATGGGAGACCCTTTATTTGTAAGCTATGTCCCACAAGGAAACATCCTTTCAGCATCCATCTCGTCAAGACCCCTCAAGATTTTATATATTTCAACATTCTAAACTCCAATGGATACACAAATCTCTCCTCTTAGGAAATGCTCTTATCCCTGGAATCAGTTAAGTAAATCTTTTCTGACCTATTTCTAATACAATTATGTTCATAGAATCTCTATAGTGCAGAAGGAGGTCATTCAGTCCATCGAGCTTGCACCGACCACAATCCCACCCAGGCCCTATTTCAATTACCCCAAGCATTTACTTTAGCTCGTTCTCCTGATTCCAAGGGGCAATTTAGCATGGGCAATCCACTTAACCCGCACATCTTTGGACTGTGGGAGGAAACCAGAGCACCCACCCAGACATGGGAAGAATGTGCAAACTTCACACAGGCAATGACCCAAGCCAGGATCGAGCCTGGGTCCCCAGCACTGTGAGGCAGTAGTGCCACCCTTTCTTGAAAAAGAAAATCAAAACTATACACATTAATCTACACATGGTTTCGCCAATACCCTACATAATTGTAGCAAAACATCTCTACTTTTGTATTCTATTCTTTTTGTAATAAACAACTTATTCCATTTGCCTTCCTAATCAATTAGTGTAGCAGCTTAGTAACATTTTGTGATTCACATGGAAGGATCTGGGTGTTCTGCTTTATCTCTGAGTACTGCAAACTCTCCCTCTTAAATAATATACTGCCTTTTCTGGCCAAAGTGGATAAATTCACACTCTCTCACATTTTACTCAGCCAAATTTTTGCCCACTTAACCAAGCTATTCCTTTGTAGGCTCCTTACATTCTCTTCGCAACCTACTTTCCTTTCTATCTTTGTCATCAGAAAATTAGCAATCATTCATTTGGTTCCATCATCCAAGTCATTAGTATAGACTGTAAATAATTGATGCCCCAGCATTGATCCCTTCACATGTTAAATCTTGGACCACTTATGCCTACTCTTTTGTTTTCGATTAGCAAACCACTCTTTTATCCATGCTAACATGTTACCTCTTGCACCATGAGTTCTTATATTTTGTAATAACTTTTGATGTAGCATCTTTTCAAGGATTTTCTGGAAATCTAAATACACCACATTCACAGGTTTCCCTAAAGCCAATTTGTGCATCCTTACAGAAATTCAATAAATTAGTCAAACATGATTTCTTTTTCACAAAACCATATTGACTCTGCCTGATTGTATTGAAATTTTCTAAGTGCCATTCTAAAATTTCATTAACAATAGATTCCAGTATTTTCCCCTAATTTGAAGAAAGAGTCATAAGGATGTTTGCCAAAGTATATACATCCAGTAGTTTGTACAAAACTAACTATAACTATAGTGAATAGCTCGGTGCACCAGACAGGTGGAGGTAAGAATAGTTGCACTGAATGGTCATTGCGAATGTCTGTGAGACAAACATTCTCTAAATGGTAATGGAGTTACCTGGCACCAGAGCTGGAATATTGAGTGAATGGAACTATCTTGGAAAGACACCTTGGAAGATGATAAGAAGTGGTACAAGAAGAATAGTCCAGAATAAGTGAGAAAGGCCTAAGGAACTAATGAAGGACTGAACAGAGGGATCTTGGTGTGTATGTGCATAGATCCCTGAAAGTAGGCAGTCAGGTCGAGAAGGTTGTTAAGAAGGCATATGGAGTCTTGGCTTTTATTGGTAGGGGGATTGAATTTCGGAGCCGCAACGTCATGTTGCAACTGTACAAAACTCTAGTGCGGCCGCACTTGGAGTATTGTGTGCAGTTCTGGTCCCCACATTATAAGAAAGATGTGGAGGCATTGGAGAGGGTACAGAGGAGGTTTACCAGGATGTTGCCTGGTATGGGGGGCAGGTCTTATGAAGAGAGGCTGAGGGATTTGAGGTTGTTTTCGTTAGAAAGGAGGCGGCTAAGAGGGGACCTAATCGAAACATATAAGATGATTAGAGGTTTAGATAGGGTGGACAGTGATAGCCTTTTTCCTAGGATGGAGAAAGCTAGCACGAGGGGCCACAGCTTTAAATTAAGGGGGTGATAGTTATAGGACGGATATCAGAGGTAGGTTCTTTACCCAAAGGGTGGTTCGGGAGTGGAATGCCCTGCCTGCAGCAGCTGTAGATGCGCCAAGTTTGGTGGCGTTTAAGAGGTTAGTTGATAAGTATATGGAAGAGAAGGGAATGGTTTAGTTTGGAGGGGCATTGCTTTTTATATTGGTCGACGCAACATCGAAGGCCGAAGGGCCTGTTCTGTGCTGTAATGTTCTATGTTCTATGAATGACACCAAAGGCTGAATGGTTAACTCAAAATTTGGACAAAGAACTTGACACCAGATAAGATTATTTCAAAATAAATATAGGAACAAGAGTCCTTGTAAATAAACTATCCAGGCTTGCACACTTGAAAATAAGGAGATTTTAGGATAGTGTAGTAGCTGGTGGACAAGGGCTCTGAAGGAAGACTTCAGTTAAGTACTCCTGAGGGATCCCAGATGTTGAGAGGTCCTAATCACTGAGAGGTTGAAGAGAAACAGCTGTTTGTGTATGCTAGCTCGCTTACCCAATGTGGAACAGTGCTCGTTGCTCATCATGATGATGCAGAATAATTAGTAACGTTATACATCATCTTAAACTCTTATTAAAACTCACCATTCCACCACATTTGTCGCATCTGAATCCTGATTGATTGAATAATGATAATTCTCAAGTAACTTTCTAAGTTTAATTTAGAGTATTCTTCAAGGATTAAAATTCTCACATTTAAATAAAAAAAAAGAGACACAGTTTATCAACACTTTCCTGACAACATGACACAGCTCTGGTATCATCCTTGTAAATACTCTGTGTCTTCTCAGTAGCTTTATATCTTTTTCAAAATATGGTCAGGGCCAATGGCAGGGTTCTGAGCAATGTGGAGGAACAGAGAGATCTTGAGGTTCACAGCCACAGATCTCTGAAGATTGCTACTCAAGTGGATACAGTTGTGACAAAGGCTTATAGTGTGTTAGCGTTTATTAACAGGGGGTTTGAGTTTAAGAGCTGCGGGGTTATGCTGCAACTATACCAGGCTTTGGTGAGACCACATTTGGAATATCGTGTGCAGTTCTGGTCACCTCACTATAAGAAGGATGTGGAAGCATTAGAGAGGATGCAGAGGAGATTAACCAGGATGCTGCCTGGTTTGGAGGGTAGGTCTTATGAAGAAAGGTTGAGGGAGCTGGGACTTTTCTCCTTAGAGCAAAGGAGGATGAGATGTGACTTAATAAATGTTTATAAATGATGAGGGGGATAGATAGAGTGGATGTTCAGAGAATATTTCCTCAGGTGGCTGTTACTAGAGGGCATAACTATAAGATCCAGGGTGGGAGATATAGCAGAGATGTCTGAAGTAATTTCTTTACTTAGCAAGTGGTTGGGGTGTCAAATGCACTGTCTGCTGTGATAGTGGAGTCGGACACTTCAGGAACTTTCAAGCAGTTATTGGATAAACACATGGAACACACCAGAACGATAGGGAGTGGGATAGCTTGATCTTGGGTTTGGACGTAGCTCGGCACAACACTGAGGGCCGAAAGACCTATACCGTGCTACGGTGACTAGATCTACAGGGAATACTCTAAAATGTGGTCGAAACATGGTTTGATACACAATTAGCATAATTTCCCTACTTTTTAATTCTATCCCTCTAGAAACAAAAGATCTAGTGTTTTCATAGAATCATAGAATCCTACAGTGCAGATAGAGGCCCTTCGGCCCATTGAATCTATACTGACCACAATCCCACCCAAGCCCTATCCCCATATCCCTACATATTTTACCCACTAATCCCTCTAACCTACACATCTCAGGATACTAAGGAGCAATTTAGCATGGCCAATCAACCTAAATCCAGAGGAAACCCACGCAGACATGGGGGGAATATGCAAACTCCACACAGGCAGTGACCCAAGCCAGGAAGCAAACCCTGGACCCTGGATCTGTGAAGCAACAGTGCTAACCACTGTGCATCCATGCTGCCCATTTTATTTTTAAGATAATCAGTATCTTTTCCCAAAAGTAGGGGAATCTAAAACTAGAGGGCGTAGATTTAAGGTGAGAGGGGAGAAATGCACAAGGGTCCAGGGAGGCAATTTTTTTCCACACACGGTGGTGTTTGGAACAAGCTGCCAGAGGTGGTAGTAGAAGCAAGTACAATTTTGTCTTTTAAAAAGCATTTAGACAGTTACATGGGTAAGATGGGTATAGAGGGATATGGGCCAACATGGGCAATTGGAACTAGCTAGTGATTAAAAACAAAAGGGCGCATGGATAAGTTGGACTAAAGGGCCTGTTTCCATGCTATAAACTTCTATGACTCACTGGTGGTCATTCAGTATTTTGTTTCAAGTAAGCTAATCTTCATATGCAGGCTTGCATATTAAATGTTTTTTCACATTTTAGCCAGCTGCTGTCCTAATGCACATTTTCAATCATCTGCTTTCTTCTTTTTCCTTTTAATAATGCTGAGAAAAGTAACATAGAACTTGCTACTGTCCTGGTTTGGATCAGCTAACAGCACAAAGCAAGATTTGAACCTGGAATTTTGTGTTCTGTACTGACATATTAAGACAGTAAAGAATCCACTGGAATGATTATCCATCTATAACCTATTGAAAAATTTGTAATCCCTGCAATGATGTATATACTAAGATGTGTATTATTGAAGAGTCCTACAAGAAATCTTAGTGTTCTTTCAACAGGTCCTTCCACCTTAATGAATGCACAGTTTGCTAGGATGCATTTTAAACACTGGCACTCATTATCAAGGGCGGATGGGAAAACAGAAATCCTGTGATAGCTGCAGCTCTATGGGTGACAATTTGTCTCCAAGATGGTTCCAATTTCAAATCCCACTTGAGAAACTAAAGTTGAGGCTTCAGCGCAGTATTGAGAGAATGCTGCATTACTGCAGGCATCTTTCAGATTCAAATACATAGTAAGGTCAGAACATGAAATGCTGTTTTGCCTGTCATGTACAGTCCTGATTAACCACATCAATTTTCAGACTCATTCTTTATTTCACTTAGTCTTCCCTGACTGCTACCCATTGTTCTTACAACACTCTATAATCATGAAAAAGGAAGACACATTCAAGTGCTAGTAAATGGAATGAGTCTGGATTGGTATTTGATGGGTGGCATAGACATGGTGGACTGAAGGGCAAGTTTCTGCGCTGTATGACTCTATCACCCAATAACAGAACATTTCTAAGCTACTAACTTCAAGGAGAAGTGCAATCCCTGAAAAAAAAAGAGTTTTTTTGTTTGTGAATGAAACTAAGTTTTCAAATATCCACAAGATGACAGAAAATCTTTGCATTTTTGGCTTCACCTGTGTGTGCAAACATTTTCTCTACTAAATTGCAAAAAATCTTACTTCTGACCCTTGTGAACTGACCAGTATCTTAACTCCTTATTGTGGATTTCCACAAGAAAGAAAGCAGACTAGATGCCATTGTGCGGTAGGGATGACAAACTGTGTTGTTCACATTAAACAAGGAGCGTGAAAAAGGGGGTACACTGGTTTAATTATTGCAATGCATTATTATGATGGTATAATTATCAGAAATGTTTTATGTTTCTTAGTGCCCAGGAAATCCTCAGAGGATATACACCAACTAATTTTACCCATGCTATTTTGTGTCACTGGTTATAGCAGTTAGAACAGGACTCTGAATATTCAAGATTCCACTAGGAGATTAGATTCTTCTCCTGAAATCCCTCATGTCCCTAAAAAATTCTCAACCCAGAATGACATCTTCCTGTATCATCCTTGTAATCTGGTGTTGAAACTGCTAATTTGTTCAAAAATAACTAATAGGTCAGAGACAAGTATCAAAGATTGGTTTAGATATAAAATAATGGGAAATAGTTGGTTGATTTCACAGTTTAAAAAATTCAGAGTAGAGACATTAGAAAAAGAGATGTTTCAAGATTGTCAAAAGCAAACCAAGTCCCAAAAAAAAACCTTCAAATCAAAGCAAAATATTACAGGTATCACAGAATACCACAATGCAGAAAAGCCCTTCGGCCCACCCAGTCTGCATCAATGCACAAAAGGCGCTGATCTGCCCACTTAATCCCACTTGCCAGCACTTGGCCCATAGCCTTGAATGTTATTGTGTGCCATGTACTCATCCAGATATTTTTTTAAAGGATGTGAGGCATCCAGTCTCCATCATCCTCCAATATAGTGCATTCCAGACCATACCACCCTCTGGGTAAAAATATTTTTCCTCAGATTCCCTCTAAACTCCTATCCCTCATTTCTAACTTGTGTCTTCTTGTAACTGATCCTTCAACTATAGGGTAAGCTGCTTCCTATTCATGCCTCTCAATCTTGCATACCTCAGTTAGGTTGACCATCAGTTTTTTCTGCTCTAAAGTAAACAGCCCAAGCCTATCCAACCTTTCTTTATAACTTAAATGTTCCATCCTAGGCAGCATCCTGATGAATCTTCTCTGTACCCCTGCCAGTGCGATTACATCCTTCCTATAATGTAGTGACCAAAACTGCACACAGTACTCCAGCTGTGGTCTCACCAAATTTCCATACAATTCCATCATGACCGCTCTGCTTTTGTAATCTACACGCCAACTGATAAGGGCAAGTGTGCCATATGCCTTTTTCACCACCTTATTAAGCTGCCTTTCTGCCTTCAGAGTCTATGGATAAACACGCCAAGGTTCCTTTGATCTTTGGAATTTCGTGTCAGACCTTTCATAGTATACATCTATTTCAAATTACTCATTCCACAGTGTATCACCTCACATTTTTCAGGGTTAAATTTCATCTGCCATTTATCTGCCCATTTTACCACCTCATCTATATCTCCCTATAACCAGGATATACAACCTCACTGTTAACCAACCTGCGATAGCCTTTATTAAACAAAACTCTACAAATTTAACTGAACTGATGTCACCAATGTTAGAAAAAATACAAATTCCTGAGGTAGATAAGAAGTCCTCAGCCTTCACATTTCAAGACCAATTAAAACAATGGAAAAACTCTGTTAAAGCCTGTTCTTGGACATGGGGAAAGCAAAGTACAAGTAGCCACTACCTGGTCCAGTCTACGTACAAACTTAATTGCGGTTCCTCTCAAAATGTTAGTCTCTAAACAAGCACAACCCACATTGCTGACTGGTTCAGAGTGCACCAATGGAAGCAGCAGCAGCAAACGTGGCTAGCAGCACATATGCAAGCTAACCTACACATCTTAAAGGTAGCCTGTCTCTTGAGGAGCTGAATGCATGGAGCAGCAACTACTATAATTCTGCAGGCTAAAAAGAAAAATAAAGCAAATGGGACAACAGATAAAAGAGAGAGGCTCCCAAATTTTCTGCTGTGATATAAGCATTAGTGATGGAGATGGATAACAAGATGGGAGCTCTAGAAAGCTCTTCAGGCACACTGCGAGAGGGCATCTTGACAAATACATGAACAGGATGGGAATAGACAGATATGGTCCCCAGAAGGATAGGGGCTTTTAGTTCAGTCAGGCAGCATAGTTGATGCAGGCTTGGCATGCTGAAGTGTCTGTTGCTGTGTTGTAATTTTCTTTTCATCCTTTATCAGTGAACGCATCTTCACATGACATTTCCTACCCATCATATCACTATCTGTTCTCACTGCTCAATGCCTCATAGCATCATAATTCATCCACCAGCAACTGGACTCAGACCTAACAATGAGATGTTCTACTTCAACCTCAAATGCTAACCAATGCTGCCAGTCTCACAGCCATGGTAAGTGCATTATCCAAATATAATGCAACATGCTCATTGATTTGCTTAGATTCTTTTCTCTCTTGTAGGAAAAGTTCACATGCAATCTCAATGGACAACAGAATGCCAGGAGGATACAGGCAAACTACATTTCCTGAGCCCTCTAGCGAAGATAGTACCTTGCATAAGGTTAGCTGTAACTGAGTCTTGCATTGCCAAGAACATTAAGATGGTACATTCCTTCTTTATCTCCTTCTGAAGTCCCACCCCAGCTTCCTCCAATGATCTGGCATATAATGCAAGTTGCAGATGGTTTGACAGAAGACTTCGAGCTTTCAAATTCTCCCCTCACACCGACTCTCCCCTTTCAGGTACCTAGGAGTTGCTGCCTGGCCAGCCACTGAAACTTCAGTATGAAAGAAGAGTGTCACACCAAGCCTCTGATTTCTTCGTCTGTAACTTAATATAACATACGCTGTCACCAGCTCACATAATAGCACTGCATGTACTTTAGAGAGCACTATAGAGATGGGATTTCACAAAGTGAGTCACCAGACACGAGTAAGCTGCAATCAGGCCAGAGAAAAGGATGATGAGTATGCCAGCTCACTAGAGGACAACAATACCAAGATAACCACTGAAGTTCAAAATCTACTACTCAAGGATTTTATAACATTCTCAAATGTAATCTAAAGAGAGCTGTAAATTTCAAAAATTATTTACATGAATAGGAAACTAAACAATAATCCTTTTTTCTGAAAGGACTCAAAAGGAAAAGGAGTATTCCAAACAAATAATTAGCCAAAAGAAAACACTGGTGTTCCAATGTAATATGTTAGCCATGCTGTTAATGTTTAATCTGAGCTTTGATTTATGGACAACCAGAACTGTAATGCAACGCCCAAAGTAATAGCAACGTGTACTATACACAAGATGCATTACAACAATTTACCAAAGCTCCTGTGACAACACCTTCCAAACCTGTGACCTCTACTATCTGGAAGAATAGGAGCAGCAAATGCATTGGAACACCACAACCTGCGAATATCCCTCCAAATCACACACCATCCTGACATAGAACCATATTGCCATTCCCTCACTTGTTGTCAGGACAAAGTCCTGAAACTTGGGACTGCAGTAGTTCAAGGTTTCAGTTCACCACCACCTTCTCAAGTGCAATTAGGGATTGGATAACAAATGTCAGGTACGTCCATTTTTCATGAACCAATAAAAAAGAAAATAAGTAGCAGAGGCAGGTGATATCACCTTTAGCTACTGTTGTATATGATTTAGTAACATTCAACAGGACTTTCCTAGTTTAGAGATAAATTGTCTTCCTGTCCAGTTGATCAGAATAAATGACTGATGCTGCTTAGAATAATTTACAAGAATAATCCACTCAGAAATTGTCATATTTTCATAACCACCAACTCACAAAAAAAATAATTTTTCAATGCTATCATTAACTGCAATCATTAGAATAAATTAAACACAAAATAAAACGACAGTCCAGTTATACCTAATGAGAATTCATACTTAATGGCAGAGAGAGATAAGGATCAAGTCAAATGAACACAAAATTAAATGACTCATAAGGAAGTAAATGAATGCAACATAACCTATACTTCATGAAAAATATTTAAAAGCCTATTTAAAGCAATTACCGTTCTAACTTCAGGAAAAATCTAATGTGCTTTTGTTTTGCTGAAAGGTTATGTCTGTGGAGCCTTGTAATATTGAGTTGCTTCAATATAATATGCAGCTCAAACAACAGAACATAAAATAGGAAATTATCTAGTTTCATAGAATCTTGTCCAGTTATCCAAGTCTTTTCCAAGTATTTTTAGACAGACAAATGTAATTCAGTAAGAATATTAAGTCATGCTTGTATTGCAACACATTAAAAGTTCTAAAAAGTGGTTAAGATTTTCAACATTGATGATCTAATATTAAATTCTAGTTCTGAATCAAATGACCAAGATCCTTCCTGACACGGCTCAGTTTAGTAATTTACTGAGATATTCTGATGTCACCGGCACTAGACTGCACAACCTTTGTCGTTTTCTCAAAAACTTTTGATTGATGACTTGTTTGTACTTAAGTCCCACACTCCTGATCTACGAACCTGCTCTTATGGCTGGCAAAATTCACTATAAAGAGATTCAGGCAGTGAATAAGGGGGTTGTCCAACCTGACTATCTGTCCAGCTATATTTGCAGCCGGGTGTACCTGGAGAGGGAGCACACAGTGTCCGAGAGCACCGTTAACACATTCCATGCTTGCTGGGATGCATTCCAAGCACTAAGGTGCATTATCAATCCCTTTAATCACATTTTAATTTCATATTTCAAGTTTCCTTTCTACTTTGTTCTGTGTTTCAGGTGGCTCCCCTCCTTTTCTCATTTGTTCCTTAGTTAATTTATTTGGTTGGTCAAAAAGATTTGAAACATCAGCACTTCCTCAAGAATACTACAGAAAAAAAAATTTTGTAATGATTTGGTTTTTAAATTGTTCATTGATGGGATCAAGTTAAACAGCTAAACCTGCAAAGCCAAAAGCTTTAACAAAATTGACAAACTAAACTGTATTGCATTTTTCAATGTCTGAAATTAACTGCTGAGTTCAGTAACTTTAAAAAAATGCCAAGATTTAGATGAGAAAGTTTGACGTGCAGTGACTAACAGTGAATTCAGAAATGTTGCCAATGTCATCTACTCCCATTGGAACAGTCTGCTGATGTGGAAACTTAAGAGTCACGGTGAATAAATTGATGACCACAGCATATCCTGCTGCAAAGTTGCAGAAGGTAGCACAATTCAGTCATTCCCCTCCTCAGTGAAACAGAGGCAACCTCATATACACCTCCACTTCATACAACAGCAGTAAGAAGTGTTCTCTAAAGACCTTATGTGGGGAGATTCTTCATTTGAGAGCACTCCACTCTGGATGCAGATTCTCATAATTGGTATCTATGGGCCATCTATAACCAAGTCATGCTGAAGCCTGAAGTACACAACTGTACCCATTACTGAAGCAGATTTTCACATAACAGGCCCTAAAACTCCTCTGACTCTTTGCCAAAATCTAGTACCACTTTATTACAAACACAGTGAGTTTACCAAACTCCTCCAATAATAATCAACACAGTATTTCCACCAACTCTGCATCAGTAAAAGAATATCAATACCTCAATTGAAGGTTTCAATCATTAATTCTTTCAAATAATACTAATTGGGGGCAAAGAAGATGAGGCAGGGTAAGTGATCGATCCTGCAGCTTAAGAGAGCAATGAGATGATGACATTAACAGGATTTGTACAGTCCAAAATGGCAGACTGTGATAAATCAGCACTGAAAGCTACTTAATGTCATGATCCACCGAATCTGTGTGCTTCCTGCACACCTGCCTAAAGGAGCACCTGAGCCCACAAGTGCTGTGACAGGGCTAACATCTTGAGTTGCAGGCTGTTGTAGGGATAGCGTGCAGCATTTCTACAAAGTCCCAACTTTGCAATCTAGATGTGTATAGAGGGCAAGAACCAGTGAGGAAAGATGCCCAGGGCCAACTTTTATTACATGTCCACACCGCGGCAAGAATGGGAAAAGGGGAGGAAAGCTCTTGAGAAGCGCCTCGGGACGTTTCACTGCGTTAAAGGCTCTCCATAAAAACAAGTTGTTGACAGTGGAATGCGCACTACCTGCCGCTGATAACCAGCCCGTTGCTCCTAAATCTGTCTGTCACTCAGGAACATGACTCCAGTGCAATGATAAGAAGCGGAGACGCTGTCTCTTCCTGAATTAAGGGGCAGGCAGTGAGGATCCAGAAGCGGCAGAAAGCTGGCTGCTGCTCTCCCTAATTCCGCCTTCACTTCAACTACCCAGCATCCGGTGCAACAATGTACACCTCCCTCTCTCGTCCCCCTTGTCCTCCTGCCGCCGCATCCCCACAAATACTCGCATCTCAAGATTGGTTCCGGGAGAGAGAGAAATCCGCAGGGTGCTCTTTCTTACTCCTACAGGATTCTGCAGCAGAATAATTCACACTGGGTGCAGAATAACTCATATTCTTCCCTCATCACAAAAGAACAACGCACAAAAATAAAATCAGGCTGTTACTTTAAATAAATGTGTTTAATTTAACAGTAATTCATAATATTAACACAATGCTAAGCTGATCATTTAATAAATCATGAGTCAAATTATTTTAAAAAAACATACAAAGTTCTGGTACCCAACTGAACTGGTTTATATTGGTTTTGATTTATATACATACATATACAAATGGCCACAGGAGAGTGTTATTTACACTCTTTGCTCCTTAATGAAAACATTACACAATGTTCAAATTCCATACAATTTACATGTTTTCTGTTTTACAATTATTTACAAGTTCAACTTGTTTCCTATTCCTAAAGCCCTACTTCCAAAATTTAGACAAGGACCTTGAACATAACTGAATTTTCGACTTCCTCAGTCATGTCTGTCTGACTCTGATTTGGATCCAAGCTGGTTTTATGTGTTGTGCTTACTTGGTATGCCACTCATACTCCCCATTTGATTCTTCTCAACTCAAAGATCATGAATCTTTGAAGTTAAAACATGATCTATATCTAGAAACCCAACCTTTTCACTACAAACATCTTGACCAAATACATGAGAGCTCACAAATTTTCACAACTTTTCTGGATAGTTCCATTTATGATAATTGTTATAGTGCACAAAGGACAAGGGTGTCTTAAATAGATCTCCCCGTGGGTTTCATAGAATGCAAGTTTTCCTTTAGAACAACCAGCAGGAAGAGAGGTGTTATACTCAACAAAGGACACAGGGCACCATTAATAGATCTCCCAGTGGGCTTCGTTGAATACAAGTTTCCCTGTTGAGTGGTGGCAGCGAAAACCTATACTCAGTCTGGACTACATATTATGTAGGTCCAGAGCACAGGTCTTGATTTGTTATAAGCCACAAATGCAGCCTTTTTTTCCTTTAATAAAGCAGTATTGTACTAGAGAACTGGCTTTGGCAAGGCTATTACAATGATGATCTTTCAATTTAATCTTCTGATTCAACTACAGACTTCTTTCTCCCACTCAACTCTTCAGTAATTATGAAACATTACTCTTGACTGTCTTCTCAGAAAACAATTCAGCTGGTGTTCTGCTGTTTGAATGAGAGATAGTTTGAACAATAAACAAAATTTTGGCGATTCAACAATTTGACGTTCTTCAACTTTGTATCTAGCATTTTCTAAACATGAGAAGGCTTAACAATTTGTACGATGTGCTCTGCTTTCCATTTGAAGCAGGCTAATAGATGGAGTTTTCGTTCTCACCCATTCATTCTCATGAATTTTACTAAACCCTTCTCAATAAAACTGAGGTCTGCAATTGGACACAATTTCCTCAGCAAAGAAATTAGGCAAAATATGTAGAGTTTTGCTAACTGTTGTTCAATTAATCTCAAACCCTTCAACACACCTGTCAACATAATTTGAATACCTACTTATCACAATGAATACCTGTTGTCTTCAAATTCTATGAGTTTTTATTCACTCTTTTGCATACTCTAGCAGATCATTTCAATAATTGCTAAGATACTAATGGTAGCTTCTTTTCTACCGCTTGACTAATATTCTACTCTAACTCACTGTGTCTTCTATATCCTTATCTAACCCTGGCCACTAAAGGTAAGTTTTTGCTAGACAATTTATAAATTTACAAATACATCCTTGAGTGTTGATCTTGAAGATCACACAGAAATTGTGACCTGTACCTTTCAGAAACTACCACTCAGGTTTCTCACAAAATACAACCTTTATCAATTGACAATTCATCCTTTTTGTGATGATTTGTGGTGATTGTCCCTTTACGGGCAACACAGCAGAGTAAGGGTCACCTGGCTTGGGGGACCAACTGGGACTCAGGGTTGGTAATCACCACACGGGTGGAGTCCTTTCTTTGGCAGAGAGACATATAGGGATCTAAATAGGGCAATGCAGTAGTAGACTGCTGAACAATTCTTATGAATGAATCCTTTTTATTTTACTAATGAAATCTCTGAAAGCGCATTATTACATTTAGCAATGAGGGTAAAATTATTATAAGACTGCCTCTGGCCTCTGAGTATTATATTTTAATCAAAGTCTGAAAAACAGTACTCACTAAAATGCCTATCTTTAGGTGAATAGTTCCATTTGAAATACTGAGATATTACTAGAATCAAAAAAGACAAAATGTTACAAAATGTGTGGGCAACGAAGAGAGCACAGTAAGGTTCTGGGTCAGAATCCACAAGAAAGGCAAGCAAAATGAACAAACATAACTCCACTTACTTTGTAAACTGGGAGATGAGCCTGGAAGCTCAGTGAATTGAAAAGACTGAGGGACAGACATGGGACAAACCTAATTGATCAATAACCAAATGAGAAAATGCTGAAAAATCTCAGCACATCTGGCAGCACCTGTAAGGAGAGATGTTTCGAATTCAGATGACCCTTTGTCAAAGTTGAAAAACATAGAAAATAAGAGATATTGCAGGATGAGGGAATAAAAGATGAGTCATTGCTGCAGAAATCAGGGGAAAAGATTGCTAATAGCTGTCCCTGGAGAGAATAAAGGGTGTGAATGGTCAAATGGCAGACAAGCTAAAATGAAGATGTTTGGGAGGGGTTGCGGGGGGAGGGGGTGAATGGATGGGACAGAGGTAAAATTTAGGAAAGGAGAAGCAAAGGGCAAGAAAAGGTAAGGGAAGGGAGATAAGTAGGGGGAAATAGTTGGAGGAAAGAAAAATGAAGAAAGACAACAAAGAAAAAGAAGGTAGAGAACAGTAAAAAATTAAATAAAATAGAACGAAAACAAAGGTGTTGAAGTGGGTAAAGCAAACCATCTGAAATTGTTGACTTCAATGTTGAAATCGGAAGGTTGCAAAGTGCATATTCGGAAGACGAGATGCTGCTCCTCCAGTTTGCGTGGAGCTTCACTGGAACATTGCAGCGGGCCAAGGACAGACATGTGGGCATGGGAGCAGGATGGTGTGTTAAAATGTCAAGAGCCAGCACAGATCAAAGATGCTCAGCAAAGCAATCTCCCAGTCCAAACTTGGTTCCTCCAATATAGAGGAGGTGAAATCGGGAACAGCGAATGCAATACGTCAAATTGAAAGGGGTGCAAGTGAAACACTGTTTAACCTGGAATGAATGTTTTGGACCTTGGACGGTGAGCAAAGAAGAAGTAAAGGGACAAGTGTTACACTTCTGTGATTGCATGGGAAGTGCCTTGAGTGATGGGAGAGATATCGTGGAGGAGTGGCGTAGATTATCCCAGAGGAACGGTCTCTGCAGAATGCTGACAGAGGGAATGAGGGGAAGATGTGTTTGGTGGTGGCATCATGCCAGAGTTGGCAAAAACAGTGGCAGATTATGCTTTGCATGCGGAGGCTGGTGGGGTGAAATGTGAGAACAAGGGGGACCTCTATTCTTGTTCTGGGAGAGAGGGGAGGGGGTGAGGGTTGTGGCACAGGAGAGGGACCACACACCGTTGAGGGCCCTGTAGAAGGGAATCCACGGTTGAGAATAAAGGAGCACATATTAGAAGCACCACTTTGGAAGGTGGCATCATCGGAACAAATGCAATGGAGGTGAAGGAGCTGAAAGAAAGGGATGGAATTCTTGCAAGACATAAGGAAAGCTGTAATCTAGATAGCTGTCAGTACTTGTAATAGACATTGGTAGATAGTCTATTGCTGGAAATGGAGGCAGAAAGTTCAAGAAAGGTAAGGGAAAGGTCTGAAGATGGACCAGGTGAAGGCGATGGAGGGGTGGAAACTGGAAGCAAAGTTGATGAATTTTTCAAGGTTTGGATGAGAGCATAAAGCAGCATCAAAATAGTCATCAATGTACTGGTAAAGGAGTTGTGGGAGAGGACCTGAGTAGGCCTGGTACAAGGAAAGTTCTACATACCCCATAAAAAGACAGGCGTAGCTAGGACCATGGGGGTACCCATTGCTACTCCTTCAATTTGAAGGAAGTGGGATAAGTTAAAGGAAAAGCTGTTGAGAGATAGAACAAGTTCAACCAGGTGGAAGAGAGTGGTGGTGGATGGGAACTGTCCAGACCTCTTTTCAAGATAGAGCTCTCAGACTATCCTGGTTTGGAATGGAGGTGTAGAGAGATTGCACGTCCGTGGTGAATAGGAGGTGGTTAGGGTCTGCGGACTGGAAGTGATCAATATGGGCACTGCATCAGAGCATCAGAGGAATCCTGGGTGTTTGTGGGGAGGGAATGGATCAAAGGAGTGAGAATGGAGTCAAGGTAAGAGGAAATAAGTTCAGTGGGGCAGGAGCATGCTGACACAATGGATCTACCAGGATAGTCCTTTTTGTGGATTTTAGCAAGTAGGTAGAAGCAGGCTGTGTGAGGTTGGGAGACTATGAAGTTGGAAGCTGTGGTGGGAAGACACCCAGAGGAAATGAGATTGGTGATGGTGTTGAAGATAATGGCTTGATGTTCAGTGGTGTGATCATGGTCCAGGGGGAGGTAGGAGGAAGTATCTGAGAGTTGGCTCTGCCTCTGTGATGTAGAAGTCAACACACCAGACAACAACGACAGTGTCAGGGTGGAACCTGAGGGAGCAAAGGGCAGAAAATTCAGAAGGAGAAAGATTGGAATGGGTGAAAGGGGCTGAATTGATCAGTACAACCACAAGTTCCAAAAAAAACATGTAGGAGAAAAAGAGAAAAGAATTCTATGAAGAAAAAGCTGTGTTTTTAATTATAAAAAAAACTGAAATTAAAAAAGAACCACTGCAAAGTTTGATTAAAAGTGAAAGAGAACACAGAAAGCAGTACTTTAAATAAAAAAAAATGCCCCAAGGGAGCTGTAGTGTGGTGTCGTGAAGCACAGGAAAATCAAGGAGTTAAAACGATAAGTTCCCGATGTCAGGGGAAAGGGGGAAAGGGATCCATGGTAACAATCACTGTACTGATGGACTTTCATCAAAAGAGCTGAAATTTTCAACCTTTTTAAAGAAGGACAAGTTAACGTGTTTAAAAACAATGCCCTTCTGAACCTTGAGCACATCTTCAAGTGAAATCAACATAAAATTGGCACATCAAACAAAAAAAGTGAAGGAAAAAATGAACTCTCCATATTGCCAAAACAAAAAAAAATAACTGCAGAGATTGCTAAAAAGGCTTTCCTTCATCCAAAGTGAAAGTTTTAAAAATTCAAAAAAATTCATGCCAAAACTCCAAAAGTACAGGAAAAAACACAGAGAGAAAGTTAGCAGCTGTTGACAACTGAGTGAAAAAGAAGTCTTAAAGCTGCAATTCATTTAAAGTGATAATGCAAAGTGGCAACCACTAGAAGGAATAAATAACTAAGGACAGGAAAATTGGAGAAGACCACAGATAGAAGAAAACTCTCAAAAAAGTCATAAGCAATAAAAATCTGAAGGAAGAAGCAATGGAAGATTCCAGAAGGAGGGAGATAAAAGATCCTACAGGAAGAGAATTTCAGAATGGAAACAACTAGGGTGGCAATTAGGGTGGCACGGTAGTACAATGGTTAGCATTGCAGCTTCATAGCTCCAGGGACCTGGGTTCGATTCCTGGCTCAGGTCACTGTGTGGAGTTTGCACATTCTTCTCGTGTCTGCGTGAGTTTCCTCTGGGTGCTCCAGTTTCCTCCTGCAGTCCAAAGATTGCGTGGGTTAGGTTGATTGACCATGCTAAAATTGTTCCGTAGTGTCCTGAGATGCGTAGGTTATAGGGATTAATGGGTAAAATATGTAGGGATATGGGGATAGGGCCTGGGTGGGATTGTGGTCGGTGCAGATTCAGAGGGCCTCTTTCTGCACTGTAAGGTTCTATGATTCTAACTCAACACTTTGTGGGAGACAGACCTGACCAACAATGAAAACAAAATGGTTTACCTGAAGTTAAGGTAAGTAGAAATGAAGATTCTTCTTGTGAAACGTATATGTACAGTAAGAACATAATGATTTCTTCTCAGAGAAGCACATAAATTAAAGACTTGGAAATAAACTAGGAACGATTAACATAAAGGAATCAGAAAGAGAATTAAAACATTAGAAATGACTGACAGCAAACTTAATGACTAACACAAAAAGTTGCAAAAAGTTGACAAAATGGGGTGAAGAAGAAAAACTTAATGAGACAATGGAGAATAAGCCGAACTCTGTGAAAAAGCAATTGGAAAATAAGAGCAACTCTTGTGCATGAGAATAAGAATTTAAAAAGGGGAAGCTTGGCAATGAAAAATTAACTGAAGAGATAAAAACATTGAGATTGACAGCAGAATCAGCAATTCAGACAGAGAAAGAAATATTGAAACATAGAAAATAGGAATAGTGGGAGGCCATTTGGCCCTTTGAGCCCGCGATGCTATTCATCATGATCACGGCTGATCACCCAATTCAATAGCCTGATCCTGCCTTTCCCCTGTGTCTTTTGATCCCCTTTGCCCCGAGTGCTATATCTAGCTGCTTCTCGAAAACACACACGGCCTCATCTTACCTCCAATCGATCAGTGTGGTGAGCCAGAAAGATCACGGGCAAGGAAAAAATGTGAAGCAGTTTGCTATTCTCACAGCCTTGTTGTGCCTGTGAAATCAGCTTCGATTAGCGAAAGTTAAAAGGACTTAACTTGCACCCGCATAGAGTAAGTTATTTATTTCATTTCTTCTTTTCATCTTATTTATCCAACTTTATATTCTTATTTTTATTTATCCATTTCTGTAAGCTTGCTCTCCATCTTGTCTTTGAAGTCGCCTTCCCACTCAACAGGGCCAATTGTCACATTCCTCAGTCCTTTGAAACTCTGCACCTTTGCTCTGCCATTCATACATTCTAATCTCTTCATGGATGCTCTTAGCACCATTCTCAGCTTTTATCATCACCATTCACATTCCTTTTGTCCATGCCATTCCTACCAATTACAGCCCCCACAATCTCTCCCTCACTCTCACACAAATCTTGTCCTATTCTCTTTGTCTTTACATCTAAAGAAGGGTCATCTAGACTCTAAACATGGGCTCTATTCTCTCTCCACAGATGCTGTCAGATCTGCTGAGATTTTCCAGTGTTTTTTATTTTTATTTCAGATTCCAGCCTCTGCAATATTTTGCATTTATCTTAATGTTTAGGCTTCAGCTGCTTTCTGTAATAGGGAATTCTGCAAGTATGAATAAATTCTTTGGGAGAAGAAATTTCTCCTTATCTCAATCCTAAATAGTTTATCTTATATCCTTAGCCAGTTATCCTTGGTTCTAGACACTCCATCATCAGCAATGTCCGTCTTGCATCTATCTGGTCTAATCCTGTTAGAATTTGATACTTTCAATGTGATTTCCCGCCTCATCCTGCTAACCTCCAGTGAATATATTCCTAACCAACTCTATCCCTCCCCATAGGCCAATCCCGCCATCCCAGGAATCAGTCTGGCAAACCTTCTCTGCATCCCTCCATAGCAAGAACATCCTTCCTTGGGTAAGGAGACCAAAGCTACACACAATATTTCGGGTGTGATCTCACCAAGACCTTGTATAATTGCAACAAGGCATCCCTGTTCCTGTGCTCAAATCTTCTTGCTACGAAGGCCAACATATTATTTGTCTTCTTTATTTGCTACTTTCAGGCAATGTGAGTGCAGCTATTATTCTTTGATTCTTGGGGAAATCTTACATAATAGCTGCAAAGCTTCTGACTCATTCAAATTGACTGAGACGGCCGATAGAGAATACATTATACTGACCTGCCCTTTGGGACATTGCGTTGGTAAAGACCGTAATATAGCAGTGTGCAGCAGATTGCCTAATGTCACTAAGGGCTCTACAGGCAGCCTGAAAGGATCCAATCATAAAGAAACTCAGTGCCACAGTGATCTTGATGATTATTGGCACTGAGTAGCCACCTACATAATTGGAAGCTATCACTCAGAAGGATGTGGAAGCATTGGAGAGAGTGCAGAGGAGATTTACCAGAATGTGGCCTGGTTTGGAGGGTAGGTCTTACAAGTAAAGGTTGAGGGAGCTGAGGCTTTTCTCTTTAGAGTGGAGGAGGATAAGAGACTACTTAATAGAGGTTTATAAGATGATGAGGGAGATGAATAGAGTGGACACACAGAGACTGTTTCCTCAGGTGGATATAGCTGTTTCTAGAGAGCACAACTATAAGATTCATAGTGGGAGATTAGGAAGGACGTCCAAGGTAGATTCTTCACACAGTGAGCGGTTGGGATGTGGAATGCACTGCCTGCTGTGATAGTGGAGTTGGACACTTTAGGAACTTTCAAGCGGTTATTGGATAGGCACATGGAACACACCAGAATGATAGGGAATGGGATAGCTTGATCTTGGATTTGGACATAGCTTGGCACAACATTGAGGGCAGAAGGGCCTGTACTGTGCTGTACCGTTCTATATTCTATATGCTTTATGTTCTTTGTGAGCAGTTGCATATTACTTACTAATATGTTTACATTGTGCATTATTTGTAAATGTACTTGTGTTTGTAAGTATTTCATTTTATCTGTGTGTTGTTCATAAAAGTATTTGTCACGGTATTGATCAATGCATTTGTGCGTTTGTAACAACCTTAAAATTAGAGCTAAACCACAATGTCAGGAAGCAGTCAAGAGAGAAAAAAAGTGGAAATCTGTTGAAGATTCGTCAGTTGAAAAGAGTAGTAGATTTTACTTAGGTAAGAATCTTAAGGAATATGGAATCAAGTAAGTAGAAAGAGTTAAGATAAATGATATAATTGCATCTGGATGTTTGAGTTCCTAATTCTAAGGGCTGGCTTTTCCTGATCTCAGTGGCACATTATCATGTAATGCTGATCCTATGAGAGCTTACCATTTAGCTTGTTGCTTCCGCAATATCTATTCAACTATGGATGGGGAGTAAGAGTGTACAGCAAGAGATAGAAGCTATGAAGTGCAAGGAACCAAAGACAATTAACCATGAGGGAACAGCCTATCATTGCTGTGATTTGACAGTCAGTCGTGCTATGATATCCCCATCTCTAGGTTCATCAACACCTTCCTGGAGGTCATGACAGAGCTGATCAGAGCCAGGAGAAACATTACTTGCCAGATTTTGTTTCTTTTTTTGTTTGTGGGATATGTGCATCGTTGTGTAGACCAGCATTTATTTCCCTATTCCAATTTCCTTGAGTGGGTGGTGGTGAGCTGCCTTCATAAACTACTACAGCCCATGTAGTGTAGGGATACCCATGGTGCTGCTCAGGAGCAGTTCTAGGATTTTGACCCAGTGAAGGAACAATGATATACTTCCTGGTCGGAATGGTGTATGGCTTGGAGGGGAACATTTTCAAATTAGAAACTAGATAAGGGAGTCATGCCATTTCCTGACATTGCAATCGCATTCTCTGAGTGACCATACCCCCTCTCACTGTACTTACATCCTACTGAGTTGGGCAGGGCTGCAGTTAGAATTTCTGTCTCTCGAAACAGAGTAGAGATGTAATTGGCGATAGACGGAGAGTTGGGTGCATAGGTAGGTCCATCCTATCTCAGGGCTGATAAAGGTCTGCCTCTAGCATGATCTTAGTACTATGAGAGTTTGAGAGGAGCTCTGTGAGGAGATGAGCAGTCGGCTGAACTTTGACCTGTGAGTATATATTGTCATTGCTGATTATTATCACTGGCTAATAGATCATTGCACTGGAAAATCAGCACTGTCTGCAAAATATCCTCAATGAGTCCCCAATCCATTGTGTAATCCATTGCTGTCCTCATCTGTTGCCCATGAAGACCCAATTCTGGGGAATATGCTGGACAAAACTCTCCATACTTTCTTGCAATTGATTACATTCTGCCAAGTGAGCAGGTAGCAGGTCAACCACAGCTCCACAAATGGACACAACAGCCCAGCTCAACAGCACTCCCCACACTCAGGCTTCAACTCTACAGTCCCCTAGAATCTTGAAGGCTGAGTGAAATAGTAATGATAAGGCACTTTGAAATACATTGGGGTTGAGGATGGAACATAAGACTGAAGGATTTGGTTTAAGGTTTGGCCTGTCTACTTGTGACTCCTTTTACTATAATCAGGCATTATTAAGTAAGCATTAGTGAGGGCGGCACAGCAGCACAACAGTTAGCACTGCTCCTCATAGTGCCAGGGACCCAGTTTCGATTCCTTGCTTGGGTCACTATCAGTGTGGAGGCTGCACGTTCCCACCATTTCTGTATGGGTTTCCTCGGTTTCCTCCCACAGTCAGAAAAAAGTGCTGGTTAGGTGCATTGGCCATGCCAAATTCTCCTTCAATGTACCCAAACGGGAGCCAGAGTGTGACAACATGGGGATTTTCACAGTAATTTCATTACAGTGTAATGTAAGCCTACTTAAGACACTTTAATAAATAAGTAAACTTTAAAGCTCCTCAGAGAATACAGCAGGATATAGATCAGTTGGAGACTTAAGCAGAAGGCAGATAGAGTTTAATCTGGACAAATGTGAGGTAATGCATTTTGGAAGGTCTGATACAGACAGAAAATATACAGTAAATGGCAGAACCCTTAAGAGTACTGATGGGCAGAGGGATCTGGGTGTACAGGTATACAAGTCACTGGGAGTGGCAATGCAGGTGGAGAAAGTAGTCTAGAAGGTATACAGCATGCTTGCCTTCATCAGGCATTCAGTTTAAAAATTGGCAAGTCACATTGCAGGTTTATAGAGCATTAGTTAGGCCACACTTGGAATACAGTGTTCAATTCTGGTCACCAGAAGGATGTGAAGAGGATACAGAAAAGATTTATCAGGATGTTGCCTGGTATGGAGGGCATCAGCTATGAGGCTGGAACGCTGGAAGTTAAGGGGCGACCTGATAGATATCTACAAGATTATGAGAGGTATGGACAAAATAGATAGTCAAAAGCTTTTTCCCAGGGTGGAAAAGTCAATTACTAGGGAGCATAGCTTTAAGGTGTGAGGAGCAAGGTTTAAAGGAGATGTACGAGGCAAATATTTTACACAGAGAGTGGTGGATGCCTGGAACTCAATGCTGGTTGATGTAATGGAAGCAAATGCAATAGTGAATTTTAAGGGGTGTCTTCATAAATACATGAGTAGGATGGGAATGGAGGACTACGTTCCTGGAAGGGGAGTTAAATTGGGCAGCATGGTCGGTGCAGGCTTGGAGGGCTGAAGGGCTTGTTCCTGTGCTATAAGTTTTTTTGTTCTATGTCCTTCCTGTAACATGACCAGAGGAGGCCAAACATTGGGCAATCACCTGGCCATTCCCAGCCTTACCCTGAGACCATGAGAAATAGGAATAGGTGTAGGCCATTCAGCCCTTCAATCCCACTCTGTCATTTGTTAAGATCATGGCTGATCTCACTGAGTCAACCTTTCTGCCTTAGTTCTGTAATCCTTAATTCTCCTACTGATCTAAGACCTATTAATCTCAGCTTGAATTATTCAAGGACTCAGACTCCACAGCTTCCTTGAGTAAATAATTACAAAGATTTGCCACTCTTTGAGAGAAGAAATTCTTCCTGAAATCTGTCATAAATGAGTATCAATTTATTCTGACTATGGTCCTATACTCTAGAATGAATGGAAATATCCCTACCAACATTTACCCTGGTTAATCCCCAAAGAATCTCATACATTTCAATCATATCATCTCTCATTCTTTTGAGCTCAATGATCACAGACCCAATGTGTTTAATCTTTCCTTATTTGGCAGCCCCTCCATACCTGATCCCTGTGGCACTCCAGCGATCACTGCCCTCCAATCTGAGAAAAAAACCCTTTTTTGCTATTCCCTGCTTCCTGGTAGTTAGCTAAGGCATAAAAGCCCCTGGAGTGCTTCAGGCAACAGGAAGAAGAAGAAGCATTTTTGAGTTAGTAGCAGACTAGCTCATCAGGCTCCTGGAACTCGGTGCTGGGTGAGATAATGGAAGCAGGTGTGATAGTCACTTCAGTGCTTCCATGCTCAGTTTTAGATTTGGGATACAAGGTGAAGACAGTATTAGTGTGCTGGAGGAGGTGTCTGAGGCAGAGGTATCTGTGGACATTCCTCCTTGGAGGGGGGGGACAGTTAAAGAGATTATCAGAGTGAAGGACCTCAGGATCAGAGTTTGGGTCAGGATCAGTATTTGGGCCTGCAGTAAGAGATGTGTGGTCATCTACAAACTTCCCCAAGGCTCTACAAATATTTCAGAACAGCAAAACAATGTCTCAAGGCATTGTCACATGTATTAGCTTATAGTGAAAAGTATTGTTACTTGTGCATTCTACAAACAAAGCATAATGTTCATAGAGAAAGAAATAAAAGAGCATAGAATGTAGTGTTAGAGTCATAGCTCGGGTATAGAGAAAGTTCAATTTAATGTGAGGTAAATCCATTCAAAAGTTTGACAGCAGCAGGGAAGCTGTTCTTGAGTTGGTTGGTACGTGACTTAGACTTTTTGCTTTTTTCCCAATAGAAGGTGGTGGAAGAGAGAATATCCGGGATACGTGACGTCCTGTACTGGGTGGACAATTCAACTCAAAGCCAAGAACAAACAATGCTGAACCCACGTACCGATATCTATGGAGTTTGTGAGACCAGTGGAACATGAATAAGAAACTACTACAGATGGTCCAAAGCTAGCTGGAAGGGAATGTACAACAAGGACTGAGGATGCACCTGAAGGAATATCTCCATCCTCCATTTTTCTATCAGACGTGTGGTCCAGGACTCATTCATAACGGCTGACTCTACAGAGTTACTACGTGGAGTGGGGAATGTTCCCATGGGTGCCTTATGAGGAAGTAAACTGCCACAGTCCTCATAGCCTTATAAGCCAATGATAGCTACCTCCACCTCTGTCAGGACAACAAGGGGAAAACTGTAAAGGACTGTGTGCATTCTTCAGATACTGTGTTGCTTCAAAACTGAATGGGTCACTTGGAGTGTATGTATGTATATAGATGTACATATATGTGTACATAAAAAAACTCACTCAATGCTATAGTAAAGTAACAAGTTTATGCAATCATTTACATACTAATTCCATTTTTTTATATTTATGGTTGTTTGTTATATACACAGAAGCCATCAGGTTTTTACCGAGACCACTGGAGACCTCAGCCAGTAAGTTGACCTTCTATATGTACTGTCTGTATTGGGCCAATATTGACTTCCAGAGAAAGCCCTAAACTTATCTATGCCAGACATATATTCTATCACCACCTACTTCAGGATCCCTGAGCTGAATTTCTGTTAGATCTTTAATATTAACTTGAATATATATGTGAACTGATAAATGTGGAGTGGCACAGTAGCATAATGTTAACACTGCTGTCTCACAGCATTAGGAGCCTATATTCAATTCTAGCCTTGGGTGATTTTTGTGTGGAGTTTGCATGTTCTCCCCGAGTCTGTGTGAGTTTCCTTCAGGTGCTCCAGTTTCTATGGAACCACAGAACACTCCAGCATAGAAACAGGCCTTTTGCCTTTCTTGGCTGTGCCAAACCATTTTTCTGCCTAGTCCAACTGACCTGATCCTGGACCATATCCCTCCACACTCCTCTCATCCATGTACCTGTCCAAGTTTTTCTTAAATGTAAAACGTGAGCCTTCGTTTACCACTTTATCTGGTAGCTCATTCCCACCACTCACTGTGTGTGAAAGACCCTTCTCCCACAATATTCCTTTAAACTTTTCCCCTTTTGCCCTTAACCATGTCCTTTAGATTTTTTCTCTCTTAGCCTCAGTGAAAAAAACCTGCTTGCATTCACTCTATCTATACCCATCATAATTTTATACACCTTTATCAAATCTCCCCTCATTCTTCTACGCTCCAGGG
Organism: Sphyrna mokarran; assembly: GCA_024679065.1. Lineage (NCBI taxonomy): Eukaryota > Metazoa > Chordata > Chondrichthyes > Carcharhiniformes > Carcharhinidae > Sphyrna > Sphyrna mokarran. Next base: position 29,472,608 of record JAGIQG010000012.1, on the reverse strand, counting down.
AATAAAGTCCTAATCTATTCAACCTTTCTCTGTAACTCAAGTCCCAGCAACATCCTTGTAAACCTTCTCTGCACTCTTTCAACCATATTAATATCCATCCTGTACTTAGGTGACCAAAACTGCACACAATACTCTAAACACAGCCTCACCAATGTCTTATACAACCTCACCATAACATTCCAACTCTTATACTTAATACTTTGATTTATAAAGGCTAATGTTCCAAAAGCACTCTTTAGGACCCCACCTACCTGTGACACCACTTTTAGGGAATTATGTACCTGTATTCCCAGATCCCTCTGATCTACTGCACTCTTCAGCGTCCTACCATTTACCTTGTATGTTCTACCTTGGTTTGTCCTTCCAAAGTGCAATACCTCACACTTGTCTGCGTTAAAGTCCATCTGCTATTTTTCAGCCCATTTTTCTAGCTGGTCCAAATCTCTCTGCAAGCTTTGAAAACCTTTCTTACTGTCCACTATACCTCCAATCTTTGTATCATCAGCAAATTTGCTGATCCAATTTACCACATTATCATCCAGATCATTGATATAGATGACAAACAACAATGGACCAGCATTGATCCCTGTGGCACATCACTAGTCACAGCCCTCCTCTCAGAAAAGCAATCCTCCACTACCACTTTCTGGCTTCTCCCATTTCAGCCAGTGTCTAATCCAATTTACTACCTCTCCATGTATACTTAGCGACTGAACCTTCCTAATTAATCTCCCATGAGGGACCTTATCAAAAGCCTTACTGAAGTCCACGTAGACAACATCCACTGCCTTCCCTTCATCCACTTTCCTGGTATTTCGTTAAACATGACACAAAGCCATGCACAAAGCCATTTTGACTCTCCCTAATCCCTGTCCATCCAAGTCTTTGTAGATCCTATAATTTACCTACTACTGATGTCAAACTGAGTCTTTTTTAAACAACGGAACAACATGAGCTATTCTCTAATCATCCGGCATCTCACCCATGGATACCGACATTTTAAATATATCTGCCAAGGTTCCTGCAATTTCAACACTAATCTCCTTCAAGGTCCAAGGAAATACCCTGTTAGGTCCTGGATATTTATTTACTCTGATTTACCTCTAGACAGCAAACCCTCCTCTCCTTTAATCTGTATTGGTTCCATGACCTCCCCACTTCTTTGCCTTATTTCCATAGACTCCATGCCAGTTTCCTTAGTAAATACGGATACAAAAAACCCATTTAATATCTCCCCCATCTCTCTTGCTTCCATACAAAGCCACCCACTCTGATGTTCAAGAGGGCAAATTTTATCCCTTATTATCCTTTTGCTCTTAATATACCTGTAGAAGCTCTTAGGATTATCCTTCACCTTCGCTGCCAAAGCAACCTCATGTAGTTTCTTGCACTTTTTATACTCCTCAAGCATCTTATTTGTTCCCTGTTGCTTATACATGCCTATAATATCTCCCACAGTCCAAAAGATATGAAAGTTAGGTTGATTGGCCATGCTCAACTGCTCCTTCACATCAGGTTAACATGTGGGGCTAAGGTGATAGGGCCTGGGCTGGATTGTTGTTGGTGAAGGCTCAATGGGCCAAATGGCCTCCTTCTTCACTGTAGGATTCTTTCATTCTATGAACAAGGCTGCCAGAGGGAAACATGTGAGATTTTATGTTCTATCTGGTAGCAATCATTCCTTATTATTCCCATGAACATCTAAGAAGAGTAGTTACGTTCAATTATGATGCTTCACACAGTAGTCATGTAGCAGAGGATTAGAAATAAATTTATCCTAGATGTGTAGGTTAGGTTGATTGCCAATGCTAAGAAATTGTCCCTTAGTGCGCAGGGTAGCGGAGGTAAGAAGGATTGGTGGTAATAATGTCTAGGGATATGGGGGATAGGACCTGGATGGGATTGTGTTCGGTACGGACTCAATGGGTCGAAAGGCCTTTTTCTGCACTGTAGGTTCTATGATTCTGAGTTTTATTCAGAGGAATATGCTGCTGTATTTTTGATGGCATAATTTAGTCTATTCCTAACTATGAAGTTATAGTTATTGCTATTGTTTATTGGTAAGATTTGATTAGTTAAGTGATAATAATGCATAATCGAGTACTGAATTTTGTGTAATGGCGTAACGTAACCTTTGTCCATCCTAAACTGGGTCAGTGAGATTATCAGACTTAACTCACTGGAACTTCTGAATCAGAGGTTTGTGGACTCAAGCTCATTTCAATCCTTGAAAGCATAATCTGGGCCGACAGTTCAGGGTAGTACTGGGGACCTGCCACATTGCTGAAGGTGCTGTCTCTCAGATGTTTATTTTGTTTATTATTGTCACAAGTAGGCTTACATTAACACTGAAATTAAGTTATTGTGAAAATTGCCTTGTCCCCACACTCTAAGGCTTGTTCGGGTACATTGAGGGAGAATATAGAATGGCCAATGCATCTAACCAGCACATTTTTTGGACTGTGGGAGGAAACTGGAGCACCTGGAAGAAACCCACGCAGATATGGGGGAAGAATGTGCGAACTCCACACACACAGTGACCCAAGCCAGGAATCGAATCCAGGCCCCTGGTACTGTAAGACAGCAGTGCTAACCATTGTGCTGCCTGTATGGGATATTAAACTAAGATTTGATTGCCCACTTGGATGGATGGAAAAGATCCTGTGGCACTTATTTGAAGAAGAACACAGACGAGATTCTATGGTCTTGCATGTCCCGAAACAGTAAAATCCCATCCAAGGCCAACAGACCTCCTATGTTAACTGTTACCATTCACTCAATTTGCATGTTTGCCATTATTTATCCACTGTCATCCCTTTAAGGAATGTTTCTGGTTCTTGCCTTAATAATTTATAACTCTAATGGGGACAACTGAAATCTTACTAGACTTACTGGCTCCATCAATAAGTTAAAGGGGACCATCTGATTTTTTCAATGCTTTCGTATCTATATTTCTAACTTCTAAGTAAATATGGAACAGCCTTTAAATTTTAATTATTTCATGGATGTTTGCCAAATTCTCAAAGCCGGGTTGCTTGCTTGCTTTTTTTGTATCTTGCAATTAAAAATTAAATTCTCAATCTAAAAGTTGTGATGTATTTTCATTCCAAATCTCCAAAATATGATAACTTACAACATGGTAAGCATTTTAACAATTATCTTGGCACATGCAACCAAACATAACAGTCTCCCTGTGGTTCACAAAACTGTTCATCTTGACAAGATTATATTGTTGAACCTGTAACTTGGAGTCATGATTCACTTGTGCTGTTTCCTAACCCTTTCCTTCTCTCAACTGTAATTCAAAGACTTTCTTATTCACAGAGGTTGGCAGGTTAAGAACTGATGCTGTAGAGTTCACTTTTCCAGTGCAGCTGATTTCACATGATGAGATAGATGCATGAAGATTATTCATATCTCATAGGCGATAGTGCAGAAGTCCAGCAGAAACAGCATAGCTGGGGTCAGGTGGTCAGCTTGGGCAGAGACTCTTTTCTGTACTGCTGCTGGGTGATGGTAAAGACGGTAGAATGAGGGTTTTCTCCCAATACAACAAGGAAATATGACTGATTATACATGTCAGAGGATTCCATCTCACTTGACCCCATGTCTTCAAGGTGTCTTTGATAAAGGGGGTGTATTCCCCATCAGTTGGCCTCTATGTAGTTTCCTTTAAACTTGGTCTCTGCAGTCCATATGGACTGTTAGTGCCACTTACATAGAACATAGAACAATACAGCACAAACAGGCCCTTCGGCCCACGAGTTGTGCCGATCACATCTACCAATCCGCAGACCTATCTATAACCCCCTATCCTATTCTTTTCCACATACTCATCCAGAAGTCTCTTAAAAGACCCCAGTGAGTTTGCCTCAACAACTTCCGACAGCAGTCGGTTCCATTCACTCACCACCCTCTGAGTGAAAAACCTACCCCTGACATCTCCTTTGTATTTGCTTCCCTGCACTTTAAATCTGTGTCCTCTCGTAGTGACCATTTCCGCTCGGGGAAATAGTCTCTGAGAGTCCACCCTATCTATTCCTCTCAACATTTTATAAACCTCTATCAGGTCGCCTCTCAACCTACGTCTCTCCAGTGAGAAGAGTCCCAGCTCCCTCAACCTATCTTCATAAGGCCTGCCTCCCAATCCAGGCAGCATCCTTGTAAATCTCCTCTGAACTCTCTCAATAGCCTCTACATCCTTCCTATAATGAGGCGACCAGAACTGCGCACAATACTCCAACTGGGTTCTGACAAGAGTCTTATAGAGCTGCATCATTACTTCAGTGATAACAATATGAGTTTCTGTGATACTACTATATTAGCACTCACCACTAAGGTATACAGACAGACATGGCTTCAGCCATTTAACAGAGTCTTTGTCCAGTTTTATTTTTAATTTTAGAAACATTTAATAGTTTAGCCCCTGACTGAGAAGTGAGCATACAGTGTACATTTAGAACATAGAACATAGAACATTACAGCACAGAACAGGCCCTTCAGCCTTCGATGTTGTGCCGACCAATATAAAAAAGCAATGACCCTTCAAACTAAACCATTCCCTTCTCTTCCATATACTTATCAACTAACCTCTTAAACGCCACCAAACTTGGCGCATCTACAACTGCTGCTGGCAGGGCATTCCACTCCCGAACCACCCTTTGGGTAAAGAACCTACCTCTGATATCCGTCCTATAACTATCACCCCTTAATTTACAGCTGTGTCCCCTCGTGCTAGCTTTCTCCATCCTAGGAAAAAGGCTATCACTGTCCACCCTATCTAAACCTCTAATCATCGTATATGTTTCAATAAGGTCTCCTCTTAGCCGCCTTCTTTCTAACGAAAACAACCTCAAATCCCTCAGCCTCTCTTCATAAGACCTGCCCTCCATACCAGGCAACATCCTGGTAAACCTCCTCTGTAACCTCTCCAATGCCTCCACATCTTTCTTATAATGTGGGGACCAGAACTGCACACAATACGCCAAGTGCGGCCGCACTAGAGTTTTGTACAGTTGCAACATGACGTTGCGGCTCCGAAATTCAATCCCCCTACTAATAAAAGCTAAGACTCCGTATGCCTTCTTAACAACCTTATCGACTTGATTGCCAACTTTCAGGATCTATGCACATATACACCAAGATCCCTCTGTTCTTCAACACTATTAAGAGTCCTACCATTAGCCCTATACTCTACACATTTGTTATTCCTGCCAAAGTGAATTACCTCACACTTTTCCACATTAAACTCCGTTTGCCACCTCTCGGCCCAGCTCTGCAACTTGTCCAAGTCTCTCTGCAAACTATAACACCCCTCTTCACTATCTACCACTCCACCGACTTAGTGTCATCTGCAAATTTACTAATCCATCCTTCAATACCCTCATCCAGATCATTTATAAAAATTACAAACAGCAGGGGCCCCCAAAACAGACCCCTGAGGTACACCACTTGTCACCGAACTCCAAGATGAATATCTCCCATCAACCACCACCCTCTGTCTTCTATCTGCTAGCCAATTCCTAACCCAATTAGCTAAATCACCCTCAATTCCATACATCTGCATTTTCTGCAGAAGTCTTCCATGGGCCACCTTATCAAACGCCTTACTAAAGTCCATATATACCACATTAACTGCCTTACCCCCATCCACCTCTTTGGTCACTTTTTCAAAAAACTCAATAAGGTTAGTAAGGCACGACCTACCCTTCGCAAAACCATGCTGACTATCCCCAATCAATTCATTTCTCTCTAAATAACTATAAATCCTATCCCTAATAATTCTCTCCAATACTTTGCCCACAACAGAAGAAAGACTCACTGGCCTATAATTCCCTGGAAGGTCTCTCTTCCCCTTCTTGAACAAATTTAAAAGCACTTAATAGATTAATGTAGCTTTGATTTCCTTTTTGGTTTTACAAGATAGTCATTTTAAACTTCAGCTTCAACTGAAAAGTTAAATTAACTCTCATATAATTTTGTTTCACCACTTCTCCCATTTCCTCACTGCAGAGACTGATCCTTGCTGAGGTCTGGGTGCCATGAATGTAGGTAATTCAAGACTTCAATCTTGAAAGCTCTGCAATGCCATAGTAATACACAGAAGAGTTTGGTAACCTACTAGAATGGTTATATATAATGTCTATATTTTAAACACCTTGCATCTGTGAGTGTATTCCATCATCATTTTACATCATAAATTCCTGGAGTCACATTTATAATTGTGCCAGGGATGTGGGACTTAGTTAAGTGGGAAGATGAGAAGTCTGAGGTTGTTTTCTTTGGAGCAGAGGAAGATGCATCTCCTATTCCTGCTAGAGGTTCAGCTTGAGTCTGAAGGACGACGATGATAAATGTAATAGAAAATGAAAAGTCAATGGCTTCGGGTTAGGGATTTGTATTTTGAGAAAACTGTAGATTAGGAACATGTTTCCTAATAGGCATGGAATGGTCTGCTTGGACTTACTCAAACTTATAATAGAATCCTAACAGTGCAAGAGCATGCCATTTGGCCTATTGACCCTGAACCTTCAGAAAGAACCTCACCTCAACCCTCCCTTCTGCCCTATCCCAGTAACCCTTGTATTTATCTTCGCTAATCCACTTAACCTGTACATTTTGGGATGCTAAGGGGCAATTTAGCATGACCAATCCACCTAATCTGCATACCTTTGGATTATGGGAGGAAATTGGAGTATCAGAACAAACCCACACAGATATGGGGAGAACGTGCAAACTCTACCTTTGGATTATGGGAGGAAATTGGAGTATCAGAAGAAACCCACACAGATATGGGGAGAACGTGCAAACTCCACACAGATGGTCACCTGAGGTATCAAATCGTTGGCATTGCGAGGCAGCTGTGCTGACAAGATTATGTGCAGAAGTCTCTGGGGTGGGACTTGAACCCAGGACCATCTGATACAAAGGCAAGAATATCACTGTGCTTACGTTGAGACAACAAAACAAACAATATGTGGCAAGTGTGGAAAAAGTGAAGTGTTAATGGAGAAGGGTGAAATGTCCTGGAAATTCATGCACCCTGTCATCTCATCTCAAGAGGTTAGTTGATAAGTATATGGAAGAGAAGGGAATGGTTTAGTTTGGAGGGGCATCGCTTTTTATATTGGTCGGCGCAACATCGAAGGCCGAAGGGCCTGTTCTGTGCTGTATTGTTCTATGTTCTATGTTCTATGTTCTATGTTCTATGTTCTATCTCATAGAGTAAAGAAATGTGTGCTCCTGTCTGGCAGTTGCACTTCCTGGTCATATTGAATAAGCTGAGCAATACGTGTGAGACTCTAGCCCACTCAGCCAAACAAAGAACAACAAAGAGAACAAAGAACAAAACAGCACAGGAAACAGGCCCTTCAGCCCAACGAGCCCGCGCCGCCACCCCGATGTTCCCACCTCTACCCATGATCCTTGTCTATGTTTATAGATCTATGGATTAAAAACCAAATTTGAGACAATTTAGGGAGAATTTGTTTTGCCAATTAGCCTAAGAGCACATCTGTGGGATGTGGGAGGAAACCGGAGCACCCGGAGAAAACCCACGCAAGCACGGGGAGAATGCGCAAACTCCCACAGACACAGGCCCAAATCCATGTATCTGCACAGCACAGCGATAGTCACTGAGCTGTCGTGTTGCCCATCAGATGGTCCAGGTCAAGCGTACATTAACGACGTGAAGCACTAGGACAGTCTCAAAAAATCCAAGAGCAGCCCTCTCACGACCCATCGCGTGTATATCCCTTGTTAGACAACAAGGTGGACCAAAGCACCTGTACGATAAAAACAAGTACATCAATATCATCATCTATTTACACACTTCCCAGGAACTCCCAAGGCTCATGATCCCTATTTTAAATCAGTTTTCTATACCCTTCCATTCCCATTCTGTTCATGTGCCCATCTAAGTATTTCTTAAATCACTCCAGAGTGCCTGCCTCCACCACTTTACTTGGCAGCGCATTCCATACCCCCACCACCCTCTATGTGAAAAAACTCTCTCCAGCATCCAAATTATACCTTACCGCCCTCACCCTAAGCCTGTGACCCCTCGTGCTATTATAGTCCATCCCAGGAAAAAGCTTAACCCTGTCTACTCTATCTATACCCCTTATAATCTTGTACACCTCTATCAGATCTCCTCTAAGTCTATGTCTTTCTAAGGAAAACAGTCCCAATTTCCCTAATCTCTCCTCGTATCTCAGACCTTCCATACCAGGCATCATCCTGGTAAACCTCCTCTGTACTCTCTCCAGAGTCTCCACGTCCTTCCGGTAGTAAGGCGACCAGAACTGGATGCAGTATTCCAAATGAGGTCTAACCAACGCAAGTGTTTTGGCGGTTGAACCTACAAGGCTTAACTGTCTCTCACTGTGTCGTTGTTGCGGGCACATGACTCTTGATTCAATGTATGAATGCAGTGCTGTCCATTCTCTTACCCAACCATCATGAATGCTGTTTCTGAATGGTCACATAGAACATAGAACATTACAGCACAGAACAGGCCCTTCGGCCTTCGATGTTGTGCCGACCAAAATAAAAAGCAATGCCCCTCCAAACTAACCATTCCCTTCTCTTCCATATACTTATCAATTAACCTCTTAAACGCCACCAAACTTGGCGCATCTACAACAGCTGCAGGCAGGGCACTCCACTCCCTAATCACTCTTTGAGTAAAGCACCTACCTCTGATATCCGTCCTATAACTCATACCCCTTAATTTAAAGCTGTGTCCCCTCGTGCTAGCTTTCTCCATCCTAGGAAAAAGGCTATCACTGTCCACCCTATCTAAACTCTAATCATCTTATATGCTTCAATAAGATCCCCTCTTAGCCGCCTCCTTTCTAACGAAAACAACCTCAAATCCTTCAACCTCTCTTCATAGGACCTGGCCTCCATACCAGGCAACATCCTGGTAAACCTCCTCTGTACCCTCTCCAATGCCTCCACATCGTTCTTATAATGTGGGGACCAGAACTGCACACAATACTCCAAGTGCGGCCGCACTAGAGTTTTGTACAGCTGCAACATGATGCTGCGGCTCCTAAATTCAATCTCCCTACCAATAAAAGCTAAGACTCCATAAGCCTTCTTAACAACTTTATCCACTTGACTGCCTACTTTCAGGGATCTATTGCCACATACACCAAGATCCTTCTGTTCCTCAACACTATTAAGAGCCCTGCCATTAGCCCTATACTCTACACATTTATTGTTCCTGCCAAAGTGCATTACCTCACACTTTTCCACATTAAACTCCATTTGCCACCTCTCGGCCCAGCTCTGCAACTTGTCCAAGTCATAGTGGGCCATCGATCTGTTGAGCATGATTGGTAAGCAGTGTGATCTGCATTTTGGCAATTTCTAGTGATTAAATACAAAATAAATCCCTGATAGTTTATTTAAAATCAACAAGTAACAATTTATTTATCTAACTAACAGTGAACAAGTTAACTGAACTATTAACAAACTGAATAAATCCCTTCTATTAATTATTCCTGAATAAAACAAGATTCTAATGGTACTCTGTTCCAATAAATACAATTCCCATTCACTAATAAAAAAATAGAATTTTGTTACTCTCTAAATCACTAGAAATTGCTAAAGTGCAGATCACACTGCTTACCAATCATGCTCAACAGATCTATGGCCCACTATGTGACCATTCAGATACAGCATTTATGACAGTGGCCAATGGTTGAGTGAGAGAATTGACAGCATTTTACAATTTTACAAACACCAATCTACAATTACTCCAATGAACTTACAACACTACACACGACACTGAGGGCTTCCTGGTATCACAGATTATTCAACTTGCTAGGGTCAGCGCTTCCCACAAGGGTGCAGTGACTGCATTAAAGAGGGAGCATGTCAGCGGCTGGCACATAATTATTGTAATGTTCTCACCTCGAGTGTTACAAAGGGAGCATGCAAAGGCCAAGCATAAACAGCAAAAAGAGATATGCAGAATCCAAAGCACCCCGTCCACCGACCTCGCCAAGCATCACATGCCAAACTTGTGGCGGAGTCTGGCTTCTAGAATTGGACTATTCAGCCACTATAGTACCCACCTATCTAGAGTGAAAGCAACTTATCCTCAATCTTGAAAGACTGCCAAAGAAGAAGATTGTTGTTTAATGTGTCTTTCAGTTCAGCGGAAACTCTGAGCCTGTGGACACAGCAGTGATATTGTGTAGATAAACCTCTGGGACCAGGCAGAGTTATTGGCATAGAGTTGTGGCCAGGACAGACATTTGTATCTATTTTGCCCAGAGCAGCAGTTCAATGACATCAGTAATCGAGGAGTCATAGAAATGTACAACATGAAAACAAGCCCTTCGGCCCAACTTTTCCATGCTGCCCTTTTTTTTAAAAAATCCACAAGCTAATCCCAATTGCCCACATTTGGCCCATATCCCCCTATATTCATCGTACCCATGTAACTATTTAAATGCTTTTTAAAAGATAAAATTGCACCCACCTTTACGACTACCTCTGGCAGCTTGTTCTAGACACTCATACCCTATTTGGAAACTGTTTTCCTTTTTCTACCTAATCTAACCCTATCATAATCTTAACTACCCTTTGTCAATTCTCCATTCAATATCCTTTGCTTCAAGGAGAATAATCCCAGCTTTTAAAAACCAAACTTTGTAGCTTCTGCGCTCTCTCATGGACATGCACATCCATCCTGAAGTATGGTGATCAGAACTGGGCACAATTCTCTATTTATGATCTAACCAGAGCTTTAAGGGCTCAGCATAATTTACTTGTTTGTGTATTCCAGGTATACTCAAACTGGGGTCTACAGAGAAACCATTTTAAGTGCATATGAACAAATGCCAGAAGCCTACAGGCAGACTTTTAGAAATCTCAGGGAGGCACCAAATCAGACATATATAGAATTTAAAAGAATCAAACAAATTAACTTTGATAGGTGGATAAAGCATTGAAAATAGACCAAACATGTGATGTTCTAGTGAAACAGTTATTTTAGAAGAATTTAAAAATTCACTTCCTGAAGAAATGAGAACTCACGTGGGAGAGCAAAGCTGCAAGACCAGCAGGAGATTTTGAATTTGTTCATCAATCAAGGTTTGGTTTTCAACATAAATTTCAATCATTGAGGGATAGAAACTGGAGAAAAAGGAAATCTGCAGGTGGTGAAGGCAAATTGGGTCTCAGCAAGAATAATTTGTCTCAGATTAAAAAGGAAATGTTTTAATTGCACTAAGGATGGACACACCAAGCTGCAGTGTTGGCAGTTTAAGAGAAGCACTGGGAAGACAGATGTGTTAAAATGGGGTAAACCAGCGAGGAATGTTAAATTGTCAAAAGAAACGATGGTTAAAGCTGAAGAGGTGCGAAAGAATGTAGATTCTATTCAGAGGTGGGTTGATAAGCAGATGCCTGATACTTTTAAAGATTTTATTTATGGATATGATTTAGTCATGTGTAAAAGGTGATGTAGGTAAAGAGGTTAAGGGATATAGGAGCAACTCAATCATTAATAATGATCAATAAAGAGGTGTTCAGAAGGTGTATTGCCAGAAAAAGGGCAATATCTGGATTTAATGGTGAAGAGAGTAGTATTCTGTTTGGCAAGGTAAGGTTAAGCTGTCCAAAGTGGTTGGAGGAGCGAAAGAGAAATTACTTTTTTCAGGAGTACAGTTTATTCTGGATAATGATATAGGTTGATTACAGGTGGAAGTGATGCCTACTGTGATTCCTGACTGTGTGGTAACAAGATAACAAGTTGAGACAGGAGGAGGAGAATTACATAGAACATAGAACATTACAGCGCAGAACAGGCCCTTCAGCCTTCGATGTTGCGCTGACCATTATAAAAAGCAATGACCCTCCAAACTAAACCATTCCCTTCTCTTCCATATACTTATCAACTAACCTCTTAAACGCCACCAAACTTGGTGCATCTACAACTGCCGCAGGCAGAGCATTCCATACCCTTACCACCCTCTGGGTAAAGGGTAATTCAAGGAGTAAAGATAAAGTAATTTCAGTTATCAGAAACAATCTTTGATCAGGTGGCTGATAAAGAGCAGGAACAGATGGAGGATGAAGTGAATAATTTTAGTTTAGAGTTAGTTTAGAGATAAAGAAGTTGTATCAGAAAGCATGTAGAGAAGGAGAATCAATGTTATTACTTTAGAAATAATGCCTTAATGAAGAAGTGGAGACCTTTACATATTTAGGCAGATGAAAAACGGGCAAAAGTTCGTCAAGTTGTATTATAGGTAGGTTATAGAAAACCAAATCCATATTAACGCATTTGCTAAAGTTGGCGGAGGTTCATAAAGAAATTGAAAGTCTGCTTAAAATCAAATAGGTTGCGGATAGCACATGATGTTCCAGTGGGAGGTTATTTAGGAGCAAAGAAAGCTCAAGCAAAAATGCAAAAACATTTTTATTGGCCTGGATTGCATAAGGATGCGGTTGAATTTTACCATACACGTCACATGTCAGGTAATAGGAAAACCTCAACTGTTAATAAAAGCAGCATCCTTAATACCCATTTCAGCATTTCAAGAACCTTTTACTAGGATCCTAATTGGTCATGTGTGACTGTCTGCTAAAACAAAAAATTGGTATCAGTATTTGTTGACCATAATGATGTATCTACTAGATTTTCGTATTTTGCATTCCATTATGTAATATTACAGCTAAGAGGATTATAGAGGAGTTATATAGATTTTCTTTTATCAGATATGGACTGCCCACAAAAATTCAATCAGATTAAGGATCAAATTTTACATCACAATTATTCAGGGAAGTTATAGATAGCTTTGGAGTAAAGCAATTTGAATCAACTCCTTATAATCCAGAATCACAAAGAGCGTTGGAACATTGGCATCAAATGTTAAAGACCATTTTGAGGGCCTATAATCATGATTATCCAGAGGATTGGGATAAATTAATTCCATTTGTACTTACTACAACTTGGAATGTGCCAAACGAATCAACTAATTAAGTTCATTCAAAATTGATTTTTGGTCATTGAATAAGAGGACAACTTAAATTAGTCAAGAGGAAATTGGTGAGTCAGCATTCCGAAACTACATTGTTGGATTGTGTGTCAAACTTTTGAGAGAGATTAACTACAGCTGGTGAGTTATTAGAGTTATTTAAAAATGGCACAGCATATGGTGAAAAAAGCAGATAAGAAATCAAAAATTTGTAGTTTCATTGGTGGGGAGAAAGTATTAGTATTATTACCACTGCTTTATGAAACATCAAAAGCATGGTTTGTGGGCCTTATTGGATTAAGAGAAAATTAAGCAAGGTGAATTATTTGACATGAATACCAGATAGAAGGGAAACTCAGTGTATCGTGTGAATATGCTCAAATGGTATTTTGTTAGGGAAGGAAAGCAGAAGCAGGATATGTTAATTACTACACCTCAGAGTGAAAAAACAATCCATATGATGCTGAATTTTACTTCCTCCAAATTACATTGGACAATTTAGAGCTAGAAGAGGACACAAGAAGACTTTGGTGGATAGGATTAAGGAGAATCCTAAAGCTTTTCACAGGTATATAAATAATAAAAGATTGGTTAGGGCAAGATTAGGGCCAGTCAGAGATAGCAGTGGGAAGTTGTGCTTGGAGCCTGAGGAGATAGGAGAGACACTGAATGAGTATTTTTCGTCAGTATTCACGCAGGAGAAAGACAATGTTGTCGGGGAGAATACTGCGATACCAGGTTGTAAACTGGGCAGGATTGAGGTTCATAAGGAGGAGGTGTTAGTGAATCTTGAGGGTATGAAAATTGATAAGTCCCCTGGGCCAGATGGGATTTACCCTAGGATTCTCTGGGAGGCTAGAGAGGAGATTGCAGAGCCTTTGGCTTTGATCTTCATGTTGTCGTTAGCTACAGGTATAGTGCAGGAAGACTGGAGGATGGCAAATGTTGTCCCTTTGTTCAAAAAGGGGAGTAGGGACCATCCTGGAAATTATAGACCGGTGACCCTGACTTCTGTTGTGGGCAAGGTCTTGGAAAGAATTATAAGGGATAGGATTTATAAGCATCTAAAGAGGAATAAATTGATTAGGGATAGTCAGCACGGTTTTGTGAAGGGTAGGTCGTGCCTCACAAACCTTATTGAGTTTTTTGAGGAGGTGACCAAAGAGGTAGATAAGGGTAAGGCAGTTGATGTAGTGTATATGGATTTTAGCAAAGCGGTTGATAAGGTTCCCCATGGTAGGCTACTGCAGAAAGTGCAGATGCATGGGATTGAAGGTGATTTAGCAGTTTGGATTAGGAATTGGCTAGCTGATAGAAGACAGAGGGTGGTGGTTGATGGGAAATATTCAACCTGGAGTGCAGTTACAAGTGGTGTACCTCAAGGATCTGTTTTGGGGCCACTGCTGTTTGTCATTTTTATAAATGACCTAGATGAGGGTGTAGAGGGTTGGATTAGTAAATTTGCTGACGATACCAAAGTGGGGGGAGTTGTAGATAGCAAGGATGGATGTTACAGTTTGCAGAGGGACATAGTGGTTGCAGAGCTGGGCCGTGAGGTGGCAAATGGAATTCAATACGGATAAGTGTGAGGTGATTCACTTTGGTAGGAATAACAGGCATATGAAATATAGGGCTAATGGAAGGACCCTTAATAGTGTTGTCGAGCAGAGGGATCTTGGGGTACAGGTACATAGCTCTTTGAAAGTTGGCACCCAGGTTGATAAAGTTGTTAAGAAGGCGTACGGTGTGTTAGCTTTTATTGGTAGAGGGATTGAATTTAGGAGCCGTGAGGTTATGTTACAACTGTACAAAACTCTGGTGCGGCCGCACTTGAGTATTGCGTACAGTTCTGGTCGCCGCATTATAAGAAAGATGTGGAAGCATTGGAAAGGGTGCAGAGGAGGTTTACCAGGATGTTGCCTGGTATGGTGGGAAGGCCTTATGAGGAAAGGCTGAGGGACCTGAGGTTATTTTCATTAGAGAGAAGAAGGTTACGCGGTGACCTAATTGAGGCGTATAAGATGATCAAGGGATTGGATAGGGTGGATAGTGAGAGCCTTTTTCCTCGGATGGTGATGACCAACACGAGGGGACATAACTTTAAATTAAGAGGTGGTAGTTATAGGACGGATGTCAGAGGCAGGTTCTTCACACAGAGGGTGGTGAGGGCGTGGAATGCCCTGCCTGCAGCAGTTGTGGACTCGCCTACTTTGGGGGCATTCAAATGTTCGGTGGATAGGCATATGGATGATATTGGAATAGTTTAGGTTAGAAGGTCCACTGGCTGGCACAACATCGAGGGCCGAAGGGCCTGTACTGCGCTGTAATGTTCTATGTTCTAATGATGAAGTAATCAGAAATAGGGATAAAGTACGGAGTTAATTTATGGAGGAAAATTGAAATGACCTAAAAAAAAGGTTATTGCAACGTATCGAGCTAATTACCCAAAGTAATTGTGCATGGTGCAGATGTAGGAAATGCTGTTCCAATTAAACAATGTCCATATAGACTCAAACCATTAAAGTTAGCGGAAGTTCAGAAGGAGATTGAAAGTATGCTTAAAAATAATGAAATGCACTGCAGTGGTTGGAATTCACCCATAATGATGGTGAAGTAGGAAAGGAATTTTGTACCTAGAATATATCTCAAACATAACACTTCATCATGGCTGATCTTCCCAGGCTTATATTGCTCCTGGCGTTAATGTAAATTACTTGTTCATGTCTTTCATTCTTTAACTTTCAAAGACAAATGGTCAGATATGAATATACAGACAGATGGTCAAACGTGAATGTTATTTTGCAGACATTACAAGCCTTGTCTGTTTATGTTAATCACACAAGTAACTTCAAAGACAGAAATGCCGAAGCAGTTGCAAGTGTTGTAATTGAAGGAGGAGGATCAAAGATTTTGCCCGGATTTGGAAGTTTATGTCATACTTGTTACTAAAATTCATGATGTATAAATACCCGCTTGTGTTTGTGTTCCCTGAGTTATTCCTCTGGAATAAAAACCAGAGCTTTGAAATAAAAACCACTGTGTTTTGACTCACTAACAATCTCAGAGGTATTATTTTACCTACAACAATGGTACCAATATCAGATGGGACACAATGATTATGTGCGGACTATAGAAAAATCAATGTGACTACGAAGTCAAATTCATATGCTATTCCTCAACTGGGAGACTATATTGAAAAGATGGGGCAAGCAAACTTTATCACCAAACTGTATTTACTTAAAGGATACTGGCAAATATCTTCATCTGAAAGAGTAAAGGAAACTTTAGCTTTCATGACACTAAATGGCCTGTATCAATTTAAAGTCATGCTGTTTGGAATGAAGTGCACAAGCAACATTCCCAAGGTCTTTTCTGGACTATATAATTGTGTAGTATACATAGATGATCTGGTGGTTTTCAGTCAGATGTGTAAGGAGATTTTGGAACATTTTAAGGAATTGCTTGTTTGACACCAGGAGGTGGGCTTGATGGTAAGACATGACTAGAAGTGAATGCAAAAGACACTCTTGAACCATAAAATTAGACATGGACAGATGGCCCCACAGAATGTGTAGACAAAGATTATTGTGGAGTTCATAATACCATCAATGAGAAGTGTTGAAATTTCTCGGCATGAGTAATTTTTTTTTAAACAGGAAATTCATGCCAAATTTTCACAATGTAGTTGCTCTACTAACTGAATACTGAAAAAACACAAACTTTCAGAGGACATCTGAATGTCAGGAGACATTTGACAGTCTATAAAATGTGCTGACCATTGCACTAATTTTGGTGACACTGAATTGTGCAAAGAAATTCAAAATGGCCATTAGTGCACTCCAACCACTGCAATGCACTTCACTGTTACTTTTAAGCATACTTTCAATCTCCTTCTGAACTTCCGCCAACTTTAATGGATATTGGCGCTGTACTGTTACAAGAAAACAAAAGGATAATTTAAATATTCATCAGAAGAAATATTTGACCATCAAGGAGGAGACACTGAGTTTGATATTAATATTGCAACATTTTAACATGCATGTTGCTAGTAATTAATCAAAGACAATTGTTTACACTGACCATAATCCACTGAAGTTTTTGGAGAAGTTTAAAGATTATAAAGACATAAAACAGTTTCAATTGAGCTTATTATTACAGCAATTTAATTTGAAGATTAGGAAAATAGAACGTGATTGCAGACGGTGTATTATGATTTTGATGTGAAAGAAGGCAGGAGCATTCAACGTTGGAAGAGATACACTGAACTGCACTACATCACTGTTAAATTTTAATGCTTAGATTTAATAAGGAATAGAATATTAATAGTGCGAAAAACTAGAGGCTTTAAAAGGGGAGATGTGATGATATTGCATTATTGATATATTTTATGTTTCTGTAGAATGTTTAAAGTTTTTTTCTTTAGGGAATCAGTATGTCTGGAGGAATATAGTCAGAGGCTGAGCAGCAGGATGATTACTCATTTTAGCCATGTGGTGTTTATTAAGAAAAGGCTCATGGCCTGGGGGTTTTTTTATGATTAAAGGAATGGAAGCTTTTTTTAAATAAAGAAATTGGAGGAGCTAGGTCTATAGCAAGGACTTTGCTGGCAAGAGTAATTTAAAAACAGAAGTTTGTGCTCTCATTCTATACAAAGACCCAATTTTACCATTTGTTGCACCCATTTTCAGGTACAAAAACTTGGTAAATTCAGGTGTGAAGCAAGTGGCATGATCCGCTCCAGCCTGCGCATCAGTTTGCCCTTTACCAAGGCCCAAAAATGACTGCGATCGGCATCTGGCTAAAACAGCACGCCGGCTATTAGAATGCTTTTGCATACATTTAAATTGGCTGCAAATCCAACTTTACCAGCTCTTTCCCCATTACCACTGTTTGCCCATCAGAATCAGCACGAAACAGGCATGCTCCATGGAGGTCCGATTTGGATACTTCAGTTAGCAAGGAGTAGGGGCCTAGCATCCTATGGCTCTCTGTTTGAGATAGACCGGGGGAGGGGGAGGAGGAGCCATTGTCATTTTGTCTGAGATCAATGGAAGGAAAGGGCCATCTGCTGCCACTCTGCCTGAGATCAGTGGGTGAGGGTTGTTAGGGGGAAGGAGCATGTCAGCTGTATGGGTGGCAGGAGTGGGGGTGATGAGGAGATAAGTAATGTTGTGAGGGGTGGGGCAATGTCTGTGCAGCCCAGGAGGGATGTAGCAGGGGAACAGCATTCTCCCATATTTTTCTGTGCACACACAGTTGCAGGCACCAATTGGAACTGCAGGTTTTCAGGCCTGTTAAGTCACAGGCTTGAACAGTGCAATTCCGAATTACTGATTTTTTTTGGGCAGATTGCTCATGAGGGCACTTGAGAACGGGTCTAAAAGTCGGGTGCAACACTCTCAGTTTCAAGTCCGCCCAGCTCTTAGAGTCAAAATGGTAAGATAGGACCCAAAATCTCTGTTAGCTTCAAGAACTTCTATACTAATTTATACAAAGTATGCTTGTGTTTGCTAATATTTAAACTGGGCATTTAAGTCAATAGAAAAAAAATACTGCTTATTTGGAACTGAAATAAGTTAGAAAATAGATATGTTTCTTTCTGGTTTTAAAGTTTGTTCAAAGGCTAAGAATTAAACTATTTCATTTTATTAGAGTAATCTTAAACTGTGTCATAAATATAGTTTGTTTTGATGAAAGATTCCCAAGTTGTCAGTGCAATTATTCCTGGAGTGAAGCATTCTTTCCTCAAATCTATGCCAAAATAGAAAATTATGGCCTAGTTTGGCTTCATAATATACTTGGTGTTCTGGTCTGAGGTCCAAACAAGGGTGTTGGAAAGGGGATGGATGTGTGTGACAGAATGGTTGTGTGTGAGAGAGGGGGATCAATGTGTGTGAGGGGGAGTGAGTGCAGAGAGAGATGGGGTGAGTGTGAGAGAAAGGTGCAGATGTGCCTTTGTGAAAGAAGGTGAGTGTATCTGTGTGAGGGAAGGGGGTGAGTGTATCTGTGTGAGAGAAGGGGGTGAGTGTATCTGTGTGAGAGAAGGGGGTGAGTGTATCTGCGTGAGAGAAGGGGGTGAGTGTATCTGTGTGAGAGAAGGGGGTGAGTGTATCTGTGTGAGAGAAGGGGGTGAGTGTATTGTGTGAGAGAAGGGGGTGGTGTATCTTGTGAGGGAGGGGGTGAGTGTATTGTGTGAGAGAAGGGGTGAGTGTATCTGTGTGAGAGAAGGGGGTGAGTGTATCTGTGTGAGAGAGGGGGTGAGTGTATCTGTGTGAGAGAAGGGGTGAGGTATCGTTGGAGGGGGGGTGAGTGTATCTGTGTGAGGGAAGGGGGTGAGTGTATCTGTGTGAGGGAAGGGGGTGAGTGTATCTGTGTGAGAGAAGGGGGTGAGTGTATCTGTGTGAGGAAGGGGGTGAGTGTATCTGTGTGAGGGAAGGGGGTGAGTGTATCTGTGTGAGGGAAGGGGGTGAGTGTATCTGTGTGAGGGAAGGGGGTGAGTGTATCTGTGTGAGGGAAGGGGGTGAGTGTATCTGTGTGAGGGAAGGGGGTGAGTGTATCTGTGTGAGGGAAGGGGGTGAGTGTATCTGTGTGAGAGAAGGGGGTGAGTGTGCCTGTGTGAGAGAAGGGGGTGAGTGTGCCTGTGTGAGAGAAGGGGATGAGTGTGCCTGTGTGAGAGAAGGGGATGAGTGTGCCTGTGTGAGAGAAGGGGATGAGTGTGCCTGTGTGAGAGAAGGGGATGAGTGTGCCTGTGTGAGAGAAGGGGATGAGTGTGCCTGTGTGAGAGAAGGGGGTGAGTGTGCCTGTGTGAGAGAAGGGGGTGAGTGTATCTGTGTGAGAGAAGGGGGTGAGTGTATCTGTGTGAGAGAAGGGGGTGAGTGTATCTGTGTGAGGGAAGGGGGTGAGTGTATCTGTGTGAGGGAAGGGGGTGAGTGTATCTGTGTGAGAGAGGGGTGAGTGTATCTGTGTGAGAGAAGGGGGTGAGTGTATCGGTGAGGAAGGGGGTGAGTGATCTGTGTGAGGGAAGGGGGTGAGTGATCTGTGTGGGGAAGGGGGTGAGTGTATCGTGTGAGGAAGGGGGTGAGTGTATCTGTGTGAGGAAGGGGGTGAGTGTGCCTGTGTGAGAGAAGGGGGTGAGTGTGCCTGTGTGAGAGAAGGGGGTGAGTGTATCTGTGTGAGAGAAGGGGGTGAGTGTATCTGTGTGAGAGAAGGGGGTGAGTGTATCTGTGTGAGGGAAGGGGGTGAGTGTATCTGTGTGAGGGAAGGGGGTGAGTGTATCTGTGTGAGGGAAGGGGGTGAGTGTATCTGTGTGAGGGAAGGGGGTGAGTGTATCTGTGTGAGGGAAGGGGGTGAGTGTATCTGTGTGAGGGAAGGGGGTGAGTGTATCTGTGTGAGAGAAGGGGGTGAGTGTGCCTGTGTGAGAGAAGGGGGTGAGTGTGCCTGTGTGAGAGAAGGGGATGAGTGTGCCTGTGTGAGAGAAGGGGATGAGTGTGCCTGTGTGAGAGAAGGGGATGAGTGTGCCTGTGTGAGAGAAGGGGATGAGTGTGCCTGTGTGAGAGAAGGGGGTGAGTGTGCCTGTGTGAGAGAAGGGGGTGAGTGTGCCTGTGTGAGAGAAGGGGGTGAGTGTATCTGTGTGAGAGAAGGGGGTGAGTGTATCTGCGTGAGAGAAGGGGGTGAGTGTATCTGTGTGAGAGAAGGGGGTGAGTGTATCTGTGTGAGAGAAGGGGGTGAGTGTATCTGTGTGAGAGAAGGGGGTGAGTGTATCTGTGTGAGAGGAAGGGGGTGAGTGTATCTGTGTGAGAGAAGGGGGTGAGTGTATCTGTGTGAGAGAAGGGGGTGAGTGTATCTGTGTGAGAGAAGGGGGTGGTGTATCTGTGTGAGGGAAGGGGGTGAGTGTATCTGTGTGAGAGAAGGGGTGAGTGTGCTGTGTGAGGAAGGGGGTGAGTGTGCCTGTGTGAGGGAAGGGGGTGAGTGTGCCTGTGTGAGGGAAGGGGGTGAGTGTATCTGTGTGAGAGGAGGGGGTGAGTGTATCTGTGTGAGAGGAGGGGGTGAGTGTATCTGTGTGAGGGAAAGAGATGTGTCAGAGACATTGTGACAGAAGTCATAGAGGCTTACAGTATGGAATTGGGCCCTTCAGCCCAACTTGTCCATGCTGCCCTTTTTTTTAAACCACTAAGTTAGTCCAATTGCCCACATTTGGCCCATATCCCTCTAAACCAATGTTACTCATTTAATTGTCTAAACATTATTTAAAAGACAAAATTGTACCTGCCTCTACTACTACCTCTGGCAGCTTGTCCCAGACACTCACCACCCTCTATGTAAAAAAAAAATGCCCTTCTGGACCCTTTTGTATCTCTCCCCTTTCACCTTAAACTTGTGCCCTCTAGTTTTAGACTCCCATACCTTTGGGAAAAGATATTGACTATCTAGCTAATCTATGCCCCTCATTATTTTAAAGATCTCTATGAGATGATCCCGATGATCCAGATAGAAGACGTGGTGGTTGATGGGAGACATTCATCTTGGAGTTCGGTGACAAGTGGTGTACCTCAGGGGTCTGTTTTGGGGCCCCTGCTGTTTGTAATTTTTATAAATGATCTGGATGAGGGTATTGAAGGATGGATTAGTAAATTTGCAGATGACACTAAAGTCGGTGGAGTGGTAGATAGTGAAGAGGGGTGTTATAGTTTGCAGAGAGACTTGGACAAGTTGCAGAGCTGGGCCGAGAGGTGGCAAATGGAGTTTAATGTGGAAAAGTGTGAGGTAATGCACTTTGGCAGGAATAATAAATGTGTAGAGTATAGGGCTAATGGTAGGATTCTTAATAGTATTGATGAACAGAGGGATCTTGGTGTATTTGTGCATAGATCCCTGAAAGTAGGCAGTCAAGTCGATAACGGTTGTTAAGAAGGCATATGGAGTCTTAGCTTTTATTGGTAGGGGGATTGAATTTCAGAGCTGCAACGTCATGTTGCAACTGTACAAAACTCTAGTGCGGCCGCACTTGGAGTATTGTGTGCAGTTCTGGTCCCCGCATTATAAGAAAGATGTGGAGGCATTGGAGAGGGTACAGAGGAGGTTTACCAGGATGTTGCCTGGTATGGAGGGCAGGTCTTATGAAGAGAGGCTGAGGGATTTGAGGTTGTTTTCGTTAGAAAGGAGGCGGCTAAGAGGGGACCTCATCGAAACATATGATGATTAGAGGTTTAGATAGGGTGGACAGTGATAGCCTTTTTCCTAGGATGGAGAAAGCTAGCACGAGGGGACACAGCTTTAAATTAAGGGGTGATAGTTATAGGACGGATATCAGAGGTAGGTTCTTTACCCAAAGGGTGGTTCGGGAGTGGAATGCCCTGCCTGCAGCAGTTGTGGATGCGCCAAGTTTGGTGGCGTTTAAGAGGTTAGTTGATAAGTATATGGAAGAGAAGGGAATGTTTAGTTTGGAGGGGCATTGCTTTTTATATTGGTCGGCGCAACATCGAAGGCCGAAGGGCCTGTTCTGTGCTGTAATGTTCTATGTTCTATGAAGCCTCTGACGCTCCAAAGAAAAAAGTCTCAGTCTATCCGGCCTTTCCTTATAACTCAAATCGTCAAGTCTCAGTAGCATCCTAGTAAATCTTTTCTGGGAGGTGATGGTCTAGTGATATTATCACTTGACTATTAATCTGGAAAGCCAGATAACATTCTGGGACCCAGGTTCAAATTCCACCACAGCAGACGGTGGAATTTGAATTCAATAAAAAATATCTGGAATTAAGCTCTTTCTATTGCAAGCTGCTTTTGTCGTTTAGCATGCAAGTAGACCTATGTTCTACTTTCACCAGACTTTTAGGTGTGCCTAGTGCCTCTGCTGCCCTTTTATGGGTGACACTGCCTCACAGCGCCAGGGAGCCAGATTCCAATTCCGGTTTGGTCACTGTTTGTGCAAAGTCTGCATGTTCTTCTTATGTCTGCATGGGTTTTTTCCAGGTGCTCTGATTTCCTCGCATAATCCGAAAGACATGCTGGTCATGCAGGTGCATTGGTCATACTAAATTCTTCCTCAATGTACCTGGACAGGTGCCAGAGTATGGCAACCAGGGGATTTTCACAGTAACTTCATTGCATTATTAATAAAAGTCTACTTGTGACATTACATTTTAAAAATTCATTTATTGAAATCGATTCATTGAACCAGGTTGATTTCCTGGCTTGAGGGCATGAGGTTATGGATTGTGGTTGAATACAGTTCTGCTACTGCTGTTGATGGTCCATTATGCTTCATGGATGCCCAATTTTGAATTGCTAGATCTGTTCAAAATATATTTCATTTAGCACAATGTGAGTGGTACTTATGATGGAAGGTATCCTCAATGCAAAAATGGGAGTTAACCTTGAAAAGGACTGTTTAGTGGTGATTCCTATTACCACTAGACATGCATTTGCAGCAGGCTAATTGATGAGGACAAGAACAATTAGCTTTTCTCTTCATTTATTCCTTCACCACCGACCACTGACCCAACAGCTATGTCATTCAGGCCTTGACAAGATCAGCCGGTAGTGATGCTATCAAGCTACTTCTGATGATACACACTGAAGTCCCCTAACCAGAGTATATTCTGTGATCTTACCACACTCTGTTTCTTCCAATTGATGTTCAAGTTGGGAAAGTGCTCTTTCATCAGCTGAGGGAGGGAAGTAGATATTAATCATTATGCCTACGACACATGACATGCCCAGAAAGATGACGCTGGCATCTGAGACATCAAACTGTTGCTTCGCCACTCTGTGGAATAACTCTTCCAAGTCCCCCAGTATTAAGATAGGCTTTGCAGAGTCAATACATTTTCTACAGAAAATGCAGATGTGTGGAATAGAGGGTGATTTAGCTAATTGGATTAGGAATTGGCTGGCAGATAGAAGACAGAGGGTGGTGGTTGATGGGAGATATTCATCGTGGAGTTCGGTGACGAGTGGTGTGCATCAGGGGTCTGTTTTGGGGCCCCTGCTGTTTGTAATTTTTATAAATGATCTGGATGAGGGTATTGAGGGATGGATCAGTAAATTTGCAGATGACACTAAAGTCGGTGGAGTGGTAGATAGTGAAGAGGGGTGTTATAGTTTGCAGAGAGACTTGGACAAGTTGCAGAGCTGGGCCGAGAGGTGGCAAATGGAGTTTAATGTGAAAAGTGTGAGGTAATGCACTATGGCAGGAATAATAAATGTGTAGAGTATAGGGCTAATGGTAGGATTCTTAATAGTGTTGATGAACAGAAGGATCTTGGTGTGTATGTGCATAGATCCCTGAAAGTAGGCAATCAAGTCGATAAGGTTGTTAAGAAGGCATACGGAGTCTTAGCTTTTATTGGTAGGGGGGATTGAATTTCGGAGCCGCAACGTCATGTTGCAACTGTACAAAACTCTAGTGCGGCCGCACTTGGAGTATTGTGTGCAGTTCTGGTCCCCACATTATAAAAAAGATGTGGAGGCATTGCAGAGGGTACAGAGGAGGTTTACCAGGATGTTGCCTGGTATGGAGGGCAGGTCTTATGAAGAGAGGTTGAAGGATTTGAGGTTGTTTTCGTTAGAAAGGAGGCGGCTAAGAGGGGGTCTTATTGAAGCATATAAGATGATTAGAGGTTTAGATAGGGTGGACAGTGATAGCCTTTTTCCTAGGATGGAGAAAGCTAGCACGAGGGGACACAGCTTTAAATTAAGGGGTATGAGTTATAGGACGGATATCAGAGTAGGTTCTTTACTCAAAGAGTGATTAGGGAGTGGAATGCCCTGCCTGCAGCTGTTGTAGATGCGCCAAGTTTGGTGGCGTTTAAGAGGTTAATTGATAAGTATATGGAAGAGCAGGGAATGGTTTAGTTTGGAGGGGCATTGCTTTTTATTTTGGTCGGCACAACATCGAAGGCCGAAGGGCCTGTTCTGTGCTGTATTGTTCTATGTTCTAATATAACTGGGAATGTCATTGCTGGCCTACGTCGACATTGGGCGTTTGTCCAGTTGATTTTACAGTGACTTGTACAACTAAGTGGTTTGCCTGATCATTTAAGAGTCAATGTCTGTGATTGTTAAAACAGAAGGCACAACATTGCAGGTGTCATAAATCAAATAAAAACGCTCAGCTAATTGGATAGCATCTGTGCAGACAAGAACAGAATAAGAAGCATAATGTTAACCTTTCGGGCCAAAGGTCAAACAGGCAAAGCCAACGGGTAAAAAAGGATGTCTGTAATTGGGTGGAGAGATGATGATAAGTCCTCATCTCGCATTGCACTGCTTCCATTCACACACCTCTGATTACTTAATTTTGTTGCTTTGAATTCTCAGTAGCACCACACACTTACTATTTGATTATTACCTGCTAGTATTCAATTTCAGGCCTATTAAAAGCTTTCCTTCTGGCTTTTTGAGTAGTTGCATGATTGTTCTTTAAATTTCTGGGGCAGATGATGCCAGGAGCTGAGCACAATCACAAAGAACCAACTGAAAGAGAACCATACTGTTAGTGATTACAGAGTATAGAGAAACAAATCTGAAAATGCTGAGTACCCAGCACATCTGGCAATATCTGTGAAGAGAAACAGTTAATGTTTCAGGTTGATGACCTTTCATCAAGATTAGAGGAGTATTTCTAGCATCTTCAGAATTTTGCTTCCATGAAAACGTTTGGGGGAATTATTAGTTATTTTGAGTAAAGTCAATCTAAACTTTTCAAATGGGCAATACTGAAACTCTTGCTACCCTGTATGTGTATTTCAATATGGTCACTGCTCTCTTTCAAAATCATTTTCAATCTGTCACCTTAATTACTTCTTTCAAATTAAGGTGTCCTTGTAAGGTTGTATGGTTTCTGGAAAATGGTGAACACTAGACTGGTTTGTCAGCTGTATCACAGATTGTACTGTTAATGACAATGGTAGCCTTACATATTGGTAATATCAGCCGTTAAATGGCAAAAAAATTAAGAGTGGAGAACATACGGATCATGGCCTTTTCAATTATTTTTGATTCATACTCAGCTGGCACATATTTTTGTCTGAGTAGACAGAGCAGCATGGTGGCACAGTAGCTAGCACTGCTGCCTCAGAACCAGTGACCTGGGTTTGATTCCATGTGGAGTTCACATGTTCTCCTGTGTTTGCATGGGTTTCTTCCAGGTGCTCCAGTTTCCTCCATGAGTCCAAAGATGAGCAGATTAGGTAGCTTGGCTGTATTAAATTGCCCATGATGTATAGATTAAGGGATTAGCAGGTTAAATATGCAGAGTTAAAAGGATAGGGATAAATATTATCAGAGAGTCAGAGCAGTCAATGGGCCAATGGTGTTCTTCTGCACTGTAGGGATTGTATGATTTCATGTGAATCAGCATGCTGTAATATATTCCAGATGAAGACTTGTTCAAGAACTGAACAATCTCATTTTGTACCACTTAACTTGCATAGCAGCTGTAGCTATGACTAAATCTTCTTGACTTTTTCTGATTTCTTGGGGGTTTGTGTCAGAGATAAAAAAAGAGTACAAACATATGAACTAAGAACAAAGAACAAAACAGCACGGGAAACAGGCCCTTTGGCCCAATGAGCCCGCGCTGCCACCCCAATGTTCCCACCTCTATCCGTGATCCCTGTCCATGTTTATAGATCTATGGATTGAAAACCAAATTTGAGACAATTTGGGGAGAATTTGTTTTGCCAATTAGCCTAAGAGCACATTTTTGGGATGTGGAAGGAAACCGGAGCACCCGGAGAAAACCCACGCAAGCACGGGGAGAATGCGCAAATTCCCACAGACACAGGCCCAAATCCATGTATCTGCACAGCACAGCAATAGTCACTGAGCTGTCGTGTTGCCCATCAAATGATCCAGGTCAAGTGTACACTAACGACGTGAAGCACTAGGATACTCTCGAAAAATCCAAGAGCAGCATCAGTTTCTCAAGCCTACTCCGCCATTTAGTCATACACGGCTGAATTCCAATTTCCTGCCTGCCCAATATGCCCTTTAATTTCCTTGTCAATCAAGAATCTCTCAGCCTTAAAAATATTCAATGATCTTATCTCCACTGCTCTCTGATGAAAAGAATTCCTCAGGCCAAGACCCTCAAAGAAAAATCTCCTCAGCTCCCTCTTAAATGGGAGAACCCCTATTTTAAGCTGTTTTCCCCAGTTCTAGTTTCCACTACAAGGGGAAATATCCTTCCAGCATCTACTCTGTCAATGCTTCAGTAAGATTTAGTTTTCTAAACTCCAGTGGATACAAGCTCAATCTGTCCGACCTTTCCTCAAAAGAAAATGCTTTCATTTCAGGAATCAGCTGAATGAACTGCTCCAATGCTATGATATCCTCTCTCAAGTAAGGAGACCAAAAATGTGCATAGTACTCCAGATGTTGTCTCACTAGCATCTTATACAATTGTAGATAAAATTTCCTATTTTTATATTCCATCTCCCTTGCAATAAACAACAACATTCAATTTGCTTTCCTAATCATTTGCCATACCTGCATATTAACTTTTTATGAAGTATCAAATTAAAACATCAAGTCCTTTTTGGCACTTCAAGTATAAAAATCAATATCTGACAATGGAGAACAATATTAAACTTATTTTTTAAAACAGATTTATTTTGTGTTTTTATATTAATTTAATAAAACAAAAGCATTATTCAGATTGACATCTAATTTTATATTCTAGTGGTTCATGTAAATGCCAATTAAAATTAATACTGTACTTCAGTATTTACAATAATACTGTATTCAAATCTATAAATGAAGACTATACAGACTGGTATACAAAAGAAAGGAATGTTTCCCCACAATTACAGACTTTGTCATAATACAAAAAACGGGTATCATGTTTATGTTTTGAATAAACCTTTGGCAAGGTGCATTGTACAGTTGTACAAGTAAAGACAGTCTTCTGGTTTGATGAAATGGACTGTGTGCTGTCACACTGCTGGTTTCCAATGTATACTAGACTGACCAATTAAAACTGTGCGAATTCACACCGGCCAGGTTAATACCTTGAGTTGCTACTGATGATTATTCAGACACTGAATACCGGGTGGTTAAGTTCAGAAGCAAAACAATTAACTTCAAATGTACGCACTTCATTAACAAAGCTCTAGAGCAATAAAACTGTATATACAACAGCCCCCACAAAAGGTCAACTTATTCAGTTCCATTGCAGAGCAATATTTGAAAGTCTGAACTTTAATCTTTATAACTGAATTCGTCTTTTTCACTTAAGTTGTCAATGTATAAATATCTGTATATCTAGTCTTCAGCACTGACTTTACACAAAAGTTATGTCTTAAGCTTTAACTATCAATGTCTTTAGAGTATTTTTAAATATTTTCAACAGTATCATATTGACCGCATAAATAAGGGGCTCAGTACCAACACTGCTTCATAATTGGAGAAAGAACACTTAGGGAGCATCTTTCAGTAGGAATTTATTTAAAAGCAACACTTTCTCCCCTAGATATTTCTTCAAAAGGTTAAAGAGCCTAGCTATTATACAATGTTTACCTGGAGCTTGTTCTTAAAACTCTCAAGGGTTGTTGTAAGGAGAGAGAGTATCCCATGGAGTACATAATGAATTATATACAAAATATCTACACATTTCCTCTGCCTCACTCCAAAAACAAATACAATTCAAGTATTGTTTACAAAGTTGTGCCAAAACTGATGGCGAACTTTTGCATAATTTGGTTAACAAAATAAATAAAAACAATTTGGAGCTTTGCAAGATGTTTTTATTATACTGATGTCCAATGTTGTAAAGAATTTATATTTATGGATCGGTAGTAGATAGAATTTGTAGTAAACGGGATACAATCTCTTTAAATATATAGACAATGATAAAGTACAGTTCAAGCTATATCGTACAGCATCTTCAGCAGCATGCTTCAGCAATGCTGACCTACCAAGTCAATAACAGAATGTACATACGTCCATAACAGTCAGCCTATCAGATCAGAATAGCCCCTCTTCCATATACAACTGTATGACATCAGATTATCATATTTGTTTTACATAAACAGAGCAATTGTTCTGTGCCACAATTTTGTCCCATAGGGATTCTGTAGAATATAGTGGACATGGCTACTGCCATATTAGTTTTTGTTTTTTAAAAAAGAACTAAAAAAACTAGACATTTACAAACATGCTTTTGTTAAAATGTACAAGGCATCCTTTTGGTTTGATTACTAGCAAGGACCAAATGAAAGCAAAATAAAGCTTCTAATTACCCTTACTTATTTCAATATATACAGTAGATGTTACAGAGTTATGTACTCTTCACAGCAATTCTTTCCTTTACACTTTTAACTTGGGCCAGCATATTAAAGTCTACTTTTACTCGACTAAGCACCACCGTAGGTTGCATATGTTGAAGTTGCTTCTCAGCAAGCTCAACACAATCAGAATGTGACTTGTCCATTATTATTTTTATGTTTTTAAGAATATGGAGAGACAAGGGAGTAGCAAAATTAGTAACAGCTTGATGTTCAGTAGTTCCCATACTCAATCTACCTTCAGCTGGCTGTTTGATGTGGTCAATAGGAACTCTTAAAGTTTTGTCATCTTTCACAGGATGGTTTGCTGATGAGCTGTTCTTGTCACCTAACACTACAGTCGAGGTTAATCCATTATCTGCTCTTTTTTCAGTATGACTGCGGGAAGGACTTTTATCAGACAAAGCTTTTTTCTTTTGCTTTAGAGCAGATTCCTCAAGGAATTTTAGGAATGAAAATTCAAATCCCATGGGTTTAAACGTGCTCAAGTCAAAAGGTTTTTGATGGTGAGTCTTGTGTGGACATGTGATGTGCACTGGAGTTGAAGCCTCTTTCTCATCAAGAATTTGGACTGAATTAACTTGCGACAGCTGCGCAGGATTTTCCATTAAATTCCTTTTCTTTTTACTCTGTATGCATTCTTTTTCTGTGTCTGTGAGGATCAGGTGACCGTTTGGCCTTTTCTTACAAGACTGATAGTTATTTACATCAGTTACTTTATTCTCAGAAATCATCTCAACTGTATCCTCCTGTTCGGTTTGAATGTAGGCAGAAGTACTGGTATCAATCAGTTTAGCATTAAATAATTCTGAAAATCCTTCAGTGGTCTTAAAGGAGTCATCATTCTCAAGCTTCTCATTGAAAATTTCAGTTTCACTTAGTTTGGTCTGCTGTTGAATCACTACACCATTAACAGCATTGTCTACCAATCCTTCTTCATGCTTGGTTACGTACTCACTTGATGCCTTACCTTGCACATTCTCAGATTTTCTGCAAGTTATCAGATGACCGTGGTACTGGCTTACAAATGAATTGGAAATTTTGTGATGAATCCTATAATGTTTTACTAGGCTGCGTTCACTGGTAACAACTGATGAACAATTCTGAAACATGCATGGATATTGCTCTCTCGCAGAATTGTTGCTACATATGGCCAAGGCTTGAGCCTTACTTTTAAGAGTACACTTAGCAACTTTTCTAGAGCTGCAAGACTTATTCCCATCAATTTCACTGCTTTTCACAACTTTGCTATCTGATGTGAAACATTCCTTTGATATGGGTTTAGATTTACCCTGATTTATGATGTCTTCATTTTCACTAACTTCCTCAAGTCCGAAGTAGCTCTTTTCGTCAGACAGATCATCGTAATTGGCTGTTCTTGAAATGTTTTCTTGGTCTGTTATGATTTTTCTGGGTCTCATCAAATAAGATTGATGAAGTTCTCTGTGCTTTGTAAATATGTGTCTTAAAAGGTTAGACCTAGTGGCATAGGTCCGATCACAACCTTCACAATCACATTTAAAACAAGTCGCATCCATATCACCTTGCTGACTTTCCACATCTAAGCCATGAGCTACCAAAAGGTGTTTAATAAAACTCCAGAAAACTGTAAATGAAGATACACAATCAGCCTGGTCACAATTAAACTTCCCCTCACTGGTGGAAGATACTATTTTCCCCATTTCATCTAAAGTGAGACCGTGAAGTTCAGAATAATGTTTAATTAGGTCTGTGAGTCCTTGGAAAATTCTACAGCAATCATCGAGCTGACATTGGAACTCTCTGACTTGGACATTGACATTTTTGGTGGTTTCTTGTTTGATCTGCGTGTGAAGCAGCTGTTGGTCAGACTGGTGCACAGCTCGATAGTGCAGTATTAAGTTTTGTTGAATAGCGAAAGCTGCAGAGCAACCCTTGTGAACACACCTGTAAGGCTTGTGAAATTTATTAAATTTACATTCGGTTTTTATTTTTGCAAATGATTTCCTGCACTTCCTTTCTCCAGTACCTGCAGCATTTTTAGCTTGCTTCAAATCTTCACTTTTCCTTCTCTGCCCTGATGCATCTGGTGAATGCAGCAAGACATCTTCTGGTCTTTGTGGGTCTACAGAGGAATCTTTTATTCTTTCTTCAGATCCTAAAACCTTTTGAGATTCTGCAGGTAGTGAGATGTCACATGGCCCTGCTGCCACTGGCAAGGCGCCGCAAGGCCCTACTGCCACTGGCAAGGTGTCACATGGTCCTGCTGCCACTGGCAAGGTGTCATGTGGCCCTGCTGCCACTGGCAAGATGTCATGTGGCCCTGCTGCCACTGGCAAGGTGCCGCACAGCCCTGCTGCCACTGGCGAGGTGTCATGTGGCCCTGCTGCCACTGGCAAGATGTCATGTGGCCCTGCTGCCACTGGCGAGGTGCCGCATGGCCCTGCCGCCACTGGCGAGGTGTCATGTGGCCCTGCTGCCACTGGCGAGGTGCCGCATGGCCCTGCTGTCACTGGCAAGATATCATGTGGCCCTGCTGCCACTGGCGAGGTGTCATGTGGCCCTGCTGCCACTGGCGAGGCGCCGCACGGTCCTGCTGCCACTTGTGCGGCACCATTCATCACTACTGGCATGGTTGAAGCTCCCTGAGGCCCTACTGGCACAGATGACGTGCCCTGCGGTCCGGGTGGCAGTAGTGAGCTATCTGCCGACTTGGTTGCTACTTCAGAGATGGCTTGTGAACCTAATGCCACAATTGAGACATCTTGCAGTCCTGATGATAGTAGTGAAATATTCGGTGGCCCTGACACTAATGGTGAGATACCCTGAGCCTCTGGGAGCAAGACAGCCTGTGGCATTGATGGTAACGGTGATACACATTGTTGCACGGTTGACAACAGAGAGACATCCTGTAGCCCCTCTGGTATAGGTGATACATTTTGGGGCCTCACAGACTGCAGCAAGACATTATGTGGCCATGCCAATAGTGGTGAGACAGATTGCAACCCAGCTGATGCTGCAAGGCTATTGTGTGGCTCAACTGCCAACACAGAGGCATCCTGAGGCCCTGCCAGTAGCAATCGGGTATCCTGGGACCCTGGTGCTGGCACCAAGGCATCCGGTGGCACTACCGATTGGGCCAAATCATTTTGGAGTTGTGCTGGTAATGCTGAGCAATTCTGCAGGCCCGCCAGTAGCTCTGAGCCACTCTGTGACATTCCATGATTATACAGTATAGTCTTTACGTTCTGAGGACTTTGCAAATGAAGACTGATTTCTGAGTTAATCTCATTAGGTCCTGAAGTTACTGGCTGCAATTTGTGCAGTTCTGTGGGTTCATTCTCTTGTGACACATTCATTCTGGGTTGAGAAATGATTTCCTGCACTGGTGGAACAGTATCCACAGCTTTATAATGACCATCTGATTTTCTGCAGTAGGCTCTTTTAATTCTTAGTTTTACCAGCTCCTCCCGTGTTACCTGATGCATTGATTGGTAATGAGCTCGGAGATTAGAGTTTCTTGTAAATGTTTTTTGGCAGTTAGGAACATGGCATCTAAATGGAGCAAATCTAGTCTGATACATCTTTATTTCCATTATCTGCTCTTTAGAGTACTGATGAACTTTAACATAATGATTGGTCAGGGCATCTTTAGTCATTGCACTATAGATGCAACCACCTTCCTGACAGATAAATGGTTTAATGAGATTCACTTTCAGTTCTTTGTCATTTTCAGAAGCCTGCAGTGATGTATTTGTTTGTGTATCTGTCAAACCCTGATTGATTATGTTTGGACTATTGGTACAATTAGTCATTGACGTGTGTGTCAAGATGTTCATAGAAGCAGCTGGTGTCCCTGAGGACACAGTGGTAGGACACAGTGCACCACTTCTGCAAAGCTTCTCATCATATTCCAAATTCAGATTTTGCAAGCCCAACGAAAGTTCAGCTATGCTTATATCTCGTGTCTTGAAGTCTGCAGAGTGAGATGAATTATGATTGCTATCAATCTCTGGCAGGTTGCTATTGGTAAAATATATAGTTGGCTCACAGCTGCTTTCCAAATTTTGAGGGTGAATCTCATTGCCAACAAAACTTGTTCCCGAACAAAAAGTGGATTCAAGAGCTTGCTGCAAGGGCTCACAAGACGAATACGTACTTGAGCCTTTAACAGCATCTAATATTGGTGAAACCTCAGTGCTCAGTGACATGTCTTCACCAGCCACAAATGATCCTGGGCTACACACAGTTGTTAGTGCCTGTGATATAGTTATATTCGCTGTGTGGTCCTCCACAGTATCCGTTCCAAATCTGGGTTGAAAGGTCTGCTGAATTACTTCAGTCTCAAATGTTCCAGGAAGGCTAGTGACCTGGGGAGTCTTGCTTGGATCAAATACAGCAGGACTATAGTTGTTCTCCTGTGTTGGAAAAAGCTCATGAGCAGCAAATGAAGCTGCACTGTCCCCCATTTCCAATGATTGAAGGAATGTTTCACCAGTCAAGAATGTATCTGGGACACAGGGAGGGTCGGGTTCCTGAGGGACAAATGCACTCGGTGAAAGAATCTTTTCTGTTTTGTATAAAGCCTGTCCAGACTTCTGCTTCACGACTGAAGAACTTTCCTTTTTATCATAAGGTTTACAGATGGCACGTCGTGACAAATGACCTCCAAGAGATTTGGGGTTAGTAAATTCCCTGTAGCACCTACTACAGATAAATTTGTCACCTTTGATGATTGCAGGCCATTTTGCACGCTTATTGTGTGTGTGCTTTTTCTTCCTGGATTGAGATACATTTCCATTTTCAACAGTTAAAACACTGGGAACAGGTTGCTGATAAATAGCATCTACTGTATTCAAGGTGCTTTCAGGTGTCATGCTTAAGCTTTCCTCATTTGAAAAACACAATGGGTTTGAAGAGTCTTCCTGATTCTGACATTTCAGAGGATTTCTAATCCGTTGAACTTTTGATGTGTTCCGCTGTTTTTTCAGTGTTTCGTAGTAGTCAGGGTGAGTAGCCTTGATGTGTTTGCTGACACTACGCGATGAAGTATAGCTTCGATTACAGCCAGGAACCTTACAACCAAACATTTGGACCATTTTTGTTGTTTCACCTGGTTTTGTTTCTAAAGGTTGTGGTGGACTAGGAGTACCCTCCCCTTTAAACATCGTTTTTGGCAAAACACCATGAGTCAGACTCATGCTCATCTCTCCTTCGCTCTTCACAGTTACTCCAAAGTACGTGTCTTTCGGAAGATGACTCTGTTCTCCACTAGATGATAAGGCATTTAGTTCTTCTGACATGGAGGATTTGGATTTAACAGTTTCACTTGCAACATAATCAATAGCAAAGCCATTCTGGTAAGGGTCTGGCTGATTGCATGGTTCATCTTTCATCTTTATTTGTAATAATTGATTAACCTGATCATCTCTATTTGCATCAAGCTGGCTTGTTTCAAAAGGTAAACTGTTTTCTACTTCAATTTTCACACAAGCATGTGTAACATGATCAACCTCATGCTTTTGCAGTTCACTCTGGGAATAGTAAACATTTCCACAGTTTGAGAATTTGCAAGTATATGAGGAATTGTGATAATGCTGTGCTTCATGATCATATAACAAATAGGACTCAGTAAAAATTCTTCCACAGTTCTGAAACATGCATTTAGCTTTGAACAATACATGCTCTTTCCTGTGTCCTACCAATTCAGAGTATGTACCAAAGCTTGCATTACACTCCAGTTGTATACAGACATAGGGTTTAGGGCCACAATGAATTTGCAAATGTTCATTAAGGTGAGAAACACTAACAAAGCGCCTCCTGCAATACTGACAAACAACCTTATTACTCTGCATTTTAAGGAACTGCTTTGCTTCTTCATCATTACCATGACCTTTCACGTGTGCAATTAAGTTTTTAAAATACTTAAAAGATTTGGTACAGTGTGTTACAGGACAGGTGTGATCTTCAGTGCAGTCCACTTTTTGTGTCGTCATGATTGCAGGTTTGTAAGATTTATCTTTGCCTTCATCATCAGAGCCATCACTATCACTGAAGACTATAAAATCCTGACTGTATAGACTGTTCCTTTTAATTGGACGATGTTCCTGCTTGTCTATTTCAGCCAACTGTTTTCCTACAATACTGTCAGGCAAGTTCTTAGGTGGTCTTCCAACTCTCCTTTTTGGTTTGATAGAAGCTAGTCGTTCTTTACAAGATTGCTTAATATGAAATGTAACATGTGGAACAAAAATTTCCTTTTTCTTAAAACTTTTGGCACATATAGGGCAGTAATAGTTTCCCTCCTTCACATGTGTTTGAGCATGACGGATAATTCGGTGTCCCAGAAACTCTCGGTCACATAATACACAATACTGCATATAGGCTTGCCAGTTCTTAAATCTGGCAGATACCACACCTTTCTCAATTTTATCTTTTACCTTCATTCCGATTTCTGCAGATGAAGTGTTTTGCACTTTCATCACATCACTGTAAAATTTAGGGAGTCCATTCAGTGAATGTTCTTTTGTAGCAACATCAAGATGGTTCTCATTGTTTTCATCAAAGAGGTCACTGTCATTAAGTTCATCTATGGAAGACACAATAGATGCTTCCTCTCCCATCAATGCAAGACAGTGGCGTTTCAGAGTCTTCCAATCCCAAAATTCAGGATCAAAGGGCCAATGTGTTTTTAAAACGAGCAAGAGTTCGCATCTCAGTGAGTTAGGGATTGGACCATTTTCATCATCATACTTCTGGTCTGGCTGGTTGTATAAAGTCTCAACTGCATAATAAGCCTCCACTGTAGGTTCCAACAGGAATTCGGTAAGCTGGCATGCACGTCTGACCTCTAGATAATCAGGTAACAAGCATGATACTGTCTTGCAAATTGATGTCTTCACTGTCGGACTTTCATTTGATTCCATGCGCAGTGCTCTCACACAGAGTTCAATACAAGCTGAGAGTCCAGCCTCCCCTGCCTGTAAAGTAAAACATAAGATATCATATCTTAAATATAAATCATTGCTCAGATTTGATAAGATGATAATAACCAAGATGGGAACTCATGGATGAAAACAAATTTAGGTTTTTATATTGTTTACATAAACTTAGTACAGTTTTGTAGTGATTAACTGCTTAAAATAATCAAAATGCTGTCCAAAAACAAACTGTTATTGTAGACATTTG
This sequence comes from Sphyrna mokarran, assembly GCA_024679065.1. Lineage (NCBI taxonomy): Eukaryota > Metazoa > Chordata > Chondrichthyes > Carcharhiniformes > Carcharhinidae > Sphyrna > Sphyrna mokarran. The sequence goes on along the minus strand of JAGIQG010000012.1, from coordinate 29,436,157 downwards.
TATATTCAAAAACTACAATCAATAGCAAAAGCATGGCAACAATTAGTAATATAAACTGCATTTTCCTTGTGCCTGTAGTAAAAAAAACTCATTTATTCTTGGATCTTAGATGCTATTACTGTATCCAGTTCATTAAGACTGGGACCAATTAGAAGTGTAAATAAGTAAGCAATGCTGAGTGGTCAAAACTGCCATTGTCGAATATGCATTTTGCATTTTTTTTTAACGTGGCAATCAAGATTATCGTGTGGGCACATCTTATAGGGAACATTGGTGGCATATGACCCATTTGTTGCCTTGCGCTGCTATATATTCGATCAGAAGCATACTGCACACAATGAGATCATTTGGCTAAGCATACCATTTTTGATTCGTTGACAAGAGTTAGCCAGTTAATTCCCCATTTCCATAACTCTGTAACTGTTTCTTTTTTCAAGTATATTTTCAAATTACTGCATTTTTAGTGCCCTGTGCATTTTAATTTTATTAATCATTTTAGTTATTATTCCCTTTGTTGAAAGAAACTGTCTCAGTTATAAATCATTAATCTGTAGGAATTAGTGTAACTCAAGTGACTGTACTAATAGATAATGCTCAAGACCCATGGAAACTTTCTCACAGTTGATCAAAACATTCGATTCATCAGCAGCTCAACATCACCTCTGCCAAAGTACTACCCAGATTATCCTCGCTGTTAGTCTGCAGAGAACATTAGTGCTCGAATCCTCCCCTTCATTTTCAGCCCTAAACTAGCACACAGAGCAGCCTAGCCTTTTTAAGCATTGGTGTGTGCTCAGGAATATTGGTTTTAGGATGAAAATAAATGGAAAAATAAAATTACTAAGACTTTGAGTAGTTGGGGTAGTAGAATCTGTCCACTGAGCAGTAAGGTCTGAAGACCTAACTAATCAGTTGTTCAAAGGCTAATTGTTTAAAGTGCAGGTGAATACCAAACACCAGAAAGTGCCTGTTCAGTCATCTCTACTGATCATTTGGGCTACTGTCCACATTATCACAGAATCTTTACAGTGCAAGAGGCCACTGGCTCTCTAAATGAGCATTCGTTCTAGTCCCACTTCCCTACCTTATCCCTATAATGTTGCACATTCTCTTTTTTCAGATTGCAATCCAATTCCTTTTTGAATACCTCAATCAAACTTGCCTCCACCATCCTTGGGAAGTTTGTTCCAGACTCCAAACCATTCTCTGGATGAAATGTTGTCCTCACATCACTTTAACTTTTTATAAATTTATCAATTGCATTGCTATTGTTGTCAATTCATGGCACAAAACCAGGCTAAACCAACTTCTCTCCACACATATTTAAATTCAAAGAAAATACAATCCAAATTTATGAAAATTATACACAATTCATGAGTTCTCATTCTTTTAAAGCCTCTACATGGCACGGTTAATGATTTATTACCGGTGAGATTTGTATACTATATCTTCAAGAGCATTAGTTCTTTCAGGATTACCATGCATTGTACTAGTGCGTGCCTTTCCATTCAGTCTATATAAAACTTTCAGACAGCACTATTTACTTTGCACCCATGGTCAATGTTGTACACTTGCTAATGAGTAAAAAAATTTCACTTTTTTAATTGTGGGACATAGTTATCGCTGGCTGGTCAGCATTTATTGCCCATCTCTACTTGCCCGAAGGCAGTTGAGAGTCAACAATGTTGCTGTGGCCTTGCAGTCACATGTAGGCTAGAATGGGTAAGGGCAGCAGATTTCCTTCCTTAAGGGACATTGGTGAACAAGATGCGTTTTTATGACAATTGACCCCAATGATTTCAATGTCATCAGTAGATTCCTAATTTTAGTTTTTTTTAAACTGAATTTAAATTCCACCATCTGCCATGGCAGGATTTGATCACAGATCCTCAAAACATTAGCTAAGTTTCTGGATTAATATGGATTAATAGTCTAGTGGTTAAGTCATTAGGCCATCATCTCCCTGATTCTGAAAAGGCACATAAAGGTAAAAACAGTTTGAAGTATGCTTATAATTGATTTCACTGAACATTTAAAAAAACTTATACATTAGACATTTATTAATAGAAGAAACCTTTCTTCAACAGTATTCCTTCATGTATATAGAACATGGAGAAATCATTTATGGAGTGATCATCCAAATTGAAAGTAATTACTCTCCATTTGTTCATGACTGATGGGCAAATCTTTAAGACTAGGGCAAATCTCACACCCGATAATGACTTTATTTGGCAGTGAGATGAAAAGGGGAGTTGGATAAACCAGGAAACTATCAGGACATCAGCCCAACATCGGTGGTAGCAAGTTTTCAGAAACCATCTCCTTGAAAAAGCAAGTCTTATTCCAGTATAGCTAAATGCATTTTTTGAAGGGTAAATTTATTGTGCCTAGCTGATTTCATTGTATTATTAAGAGGCAATAAATAGATTGTTATTGATTAAGGTAGATTTGTAAATATGTCTTCTGGAAGGCATCAACAAAGCACCACACAAGTTATTAATTAAGAACGAATGTAGTGGCATGAATATGAAACTGAGTCAGTAACAGAAAGCAGGGCATGGTGGCAAATGGATGTTTTCCAGATCGGGAGATGATTTGCACTAGTATTTGATCTAAACTTCAGAATGACAAATGTGGGATAGTAAAATGGGCAAAACAAAATAGCAGAAGGATTTCAATGCAGAGTTGTATAAAGTGATGCATTTTGGGATACTAACATGAAAAGACAATATAATATAAATAGTGCAGTTCTGAAAAGTGCAAATGAGCAAAAAGACATTGAAGGTGGCAAGGCAAGTTGTTAAGATGGCTGAAATATCATTGTTTTAATATTTAATATGTTTAATATTTAATAACTGTTTATAAGCACAAAGAGTAAGAACATTATAAATCTGAGTTCAGCCTCAACTGTGCCATAAGGAGACAAAGTCTTAGAAAGGGTAGAGAGAAAATATATCACAATGCTGTCAGGGCATGAAGGAATTCAATTATGAAGAAGTTTGGAAAAGTTAGGACTCTACCTCAGAACAGACAAAAGAAAAATTATTCCTTCTGCCAAGCAGTCAGTAACTAGAGATTATGGCCCACATATTCTGGTCTCTGGATGGCTGTTTCCCAAAGCTTAACTGGCAGATGCATTGTAAGTCCCAATGTAAGGAAGCCATAGGAATCGCATGAGAAGTTAGAACTTCTGACAGGCTATTCCCCTGCATCCAAGTCTATGTTAAAGAGTTGGATTTTCCAGCTGTGCTTGCCCCAAGACAGGGGGATCTTGCCTGAGATCAATGGACCTTTGCATGTTCCGGGTCAATGCCTGCTTTGATCCCCGTGGCTGGCAGGAAGAGAAAATTCTGCCCAGAGGTTTGAGTTCTGACTCACTTACCAGAACAGCTTTTCAGGAGGATCTAGAGAGGAATAAACTATGCCATGAGATCTCTTTCGGCTTCTAAACAGAGATATTAAAGGCAAGAGGGTAGCCAGGGAAAGGGTTGGTCCACTCAAAGATAGTGGAGGGAATCTATGCATAAAACCAGAGGAAATGGGAGAAACACTAAACTGAATACTTTGCCTCAGTATTCACCAAAGAGAGGGACTTGATAGATGAGGGGCCTAGGATAGGGTGTGTAGATATTCTGGATTCTGTCGATATCAAAAAAGTGGTGATATTGGGCGTCTTGAAAAACATTAAAGTAGATATTTTCCCAGGGGCCTAATGGGATCTACCCAGAATACTGAGAGAGGCAAGGGTAGAAATTGCTGGAGCCTTGACAGAAGGCTACAGATGTAGTTACAGATGACTGGAGGATAGCCAATGTTGTTCTATTATTTAAAAGGGGTAGCAGGGATACTCCAGGAAATTGTAGGCTGGTGAGCCTTATGTCAGTGGCAGCAGAATTATTGGAAAAGATTCTCAGGGACAGGATTTACTCACATTTAGAAATAAATAGACTTAGTAGTGATAGACAGCATGGTTTTGTGAAGGGGAAGTCATATTTTTTGAGTAAGTGATGAAAATAATAGATGAGGGAAAGGCAATAGATGTTGTATACATAAATTTCAGCAAAGTCTTTGACAAGGTACTTACGGTAGACTAGGACGACAAGTGAAGTCACATGGAATAGAGGAGAGCTGACAAGATGGAACTTGGCCACAGAACTGGCTTGGCCACAAAATGTAGAGATGCCGGCATTGGACTGGGGTAAATGCAGTAAGAAGTTTGACAACACCAATTTTAAATCCAACCGATTTACTTATCAAATAAATTTACTATCAAATAAATCATTGGATTTAAAACTGATGTTGTCAGACTTCTTACTGTGTTGGCCACAAAAGACAGAGGATAGCAGAAGAAGAGTGTTTTCTGAATGGAAGGTTCTAACTAGCAGTGTTCATGATGTCTTTATAATTCCACAGGGGTCAATTCTGGAACCTTTGTTGTTCATAGTATATATAAATGATTTGCAGGAAAATGTAGCTGGTCTGATTAATAAGTTTGAAGACGACACAAAAATTGGTGGAGTTGCAGATAGTGAATAGGATTGTCAGAGGATACAGCAAGATATAAACCAGTTGGAAACTTGGGCAGAGAAATGGTAAATGGAGTTTAATCCAGACAAGTGTGAGATAATGCATTTTGGAAAGTCCAATGTATGTAGGAATTATACAGTAAATGGCAGAAGCTTTAGGAATATTGACAGCAAAGAGATCTGATCGTACATGATCACTGAACGTAGCAACTTGGTAGATAAGGTAGTCAAGAAAGCAAATGGCATGCTCGCCTTCATTGGTTGGGGCATTGAGTATAAAAATTGGTGGAATATGCTGCAGCCGTACAGAATCTTAGACAGACTTCATTTAGAATATTGTGTTCAATTCTGGTCAGCTCACTACAAGGAGGACGTTGATGCTTTGGAGAGTGTACAGAGGAGGTTTACCAGAATGTTGATAGGTCTGGAAGGTATTAGCTATGAGGGGAAGTTGGATAAACTTCGTTTGTTCTCATTGGAACAATGGAGTTTAAGGGCTGAACTGATAGAGGTTTACAAGATTATGAGTGGCATGGACAGAGTGGGTAGTCATTCCTAGGGTAGAAAAGTCAAATTTTAAGGGATATAGGTTTAAAGTGCTTGGGTTAAGTTCAGAGGAGATATGCAAGGTAAGATTTTTTTACACAGAGGGTGGTGAATACCTGAAATACGCTGCCTCGAGAGGTGGTGGGAGTAGGTACAATAACATCATTTAAGGAGCAACTAGGCGAATACATGAACAGGACTGGAATAGGTGGATATAATGCATATGGTTTTAGTTTAGGCAGGCACAGGTTTGGAGGGCTGAAGGGCCTGTGCCTCTGCTTACTTTGTTTTTTTTGTCTATTTGATTAGGGTGCACAGTAGCACAGTGGGGTGGCATGGGAGGACACTGGTTAGCACTGCTGCTTCACAGCACCAGGAACCGAGTTCGATTTCTGGCTCGGGCCAGTCATAGATAGACAGCAGTGGGAAGTTGTGCGTGGAGCCTGAAGAGATTTGGTGAGGCACTGAATAAATATTTCTCTTCGGTATTCACGCAGAGTGCTGGAAATGTAGCTATGGAGAACACTGAGGTACAGGGTTGCAAATTGGGAAGTACTGTAGTAGATAGGGAGGATGTGTTAGAAATTCTCGCGGGTTTGAAGTTGGATAAGTCCCCTGGGCCGGACGGGATTTACCCTAGGATTCTCTGGGAGGCAAGAGAGGAGATTGCAGAGCCTCTTGCTCTGATCTTCAGGTCCTCGTTAGTTACGGGTGTGGTTCCGGAGGACTGGAGGATAGCGAATGTGGTCCCATTGTTTAAGAAGGGGAAGAGAGACCTTCCAGGGAATTATAGGCCAGTGAGTCTTACTTCTGTTGTGGTCAAGGTATTGGAGAGAATTATTAGGGATAGGATTTATAGTTATTTAGAGAGAAATGAATTGATTGGGGATAGTCAGCATGGTTTCGTGAAGGGTAGGTCATGCCTTACTAACCGCATTGAGTTTTTGGAGAAAGTGACCAGAGAGGTGGATGGGGGTAAGGCGGTTGATGTAGTATATATGGACTTTAGTAAGGCTTTTGATAAGGTGGCCCCTGGAAGACTTCTACAGAAAATGCAGATGTGTGGAATAGAGGGTGATTTAGCTAATTGGATTAGAAATTGGCTGGCAGATAGAAGACAGAGGGGGGTGGTTGATGGGAGATATTCATCGTGGAGTTCGGTGACGAGTGGTGTGCCTCCGGGGTCTGTTTTGGGGCCCCTGCTGTTTGTAATTTTTATAAATGATCTGGATGAGGGTATTGAGGGATGGATCAGTAAATTTGCAGATGATACTAAAGTTGGTGGAGTGTAGATAGTGAAGAGGGGTGTTTTAGTTTACAGAGTGACTTGGACAAGTTGCAGAGCTGGGCCGAGAGGTGGCAAATGGATTTTAATGTGGAAAAGTGTGAGGTAATGCACTTTGGCAGGAACAATAAATGTGTAGAGTATAGGGCTAATGGTAGGCTCTTAATAGTGTTGAGGAACAGAAGGATCTTGGTGTATGTGTCAATAGATCCCTGAAAGTAGGCAGTCAAGTGGATAAAGTTGTTAAGAAGGCATATGGAGTCTTAGCTTTTATTGGTAGGGGGATTGAATTTAGGAGCCGCAGCATCATGTTTGCAACTGTACAAAACTCTAGTGCGGCCGCACTTGGAGTATTGTGTGCAGTTCTGGTCCCCACATTATAAGAAAGATGTGGAGGCATTGGAGAGGTACAGAGGAGGTTTACCAGGATGTTGCCTGGTATGGAGGGCAGGTCCTATGAAGAGAGGTTGAAGGATTTGATGTTGTTTTTGTTAGAAAGGAGGCGGCTAAGAGGGGATCTTATTGAAGCATATAAGATGATTAGAGGTTTAGATAGGGTGGACAGTGATAGCCTTTTTCCTAGGATGGAGAAAGCTAGCACGAGTGGACACAGCTTTAAATTAAGGGGTATGAGTTATAGGACGGATATCAGAGGTAGTTTCTTTACTCAAAGAGTGATTAGGGAGTGGAATGCCCTGCCTGCAGCTGTTGTAGATGCGCCAAGTTTGGTGGCGTTTAATAGGTTAATTGATAAGTATATGGAAGAGAAGGGAATGGTTTAGTTTGGAGGGGCATTGCTTTTTATTTTGGTCGGCACAACATCGAAGGCCGAAGGGCCTGTTCTGTGCTGTATTGTTCTATGTTCTATGTCATTGTCTATGTGGAGTTTGCACATTCTCTCTCACATTCTGAAAGACATGCTGGTTAGGTACATTGACCTGAACAGGTGCCGGACTGTGGCAACTAAGGGAATTTCACAGTAACTTCATTGCAGTGTTAATGTAAGCTTTACTTGTGACTAATATACTTTAGCTTAAAAAAAACTCCTGGGTAACAATACAAATGACATTCGTGACCCCATTGCCCCAATACCATCCTCCCCCACCCCGATCCTATCACGCCACCCAGCTGATATCCTAGCTTACCGTTGAACTCTATCACTTAGTTACTTACCTCATTCACACTCATTCACTAACACACTGAAAGGTTATTTAAATGTTCCACAGTTTTTCAATGTATTAGTGAGAAAAAAAACTTGCCAAAATATGCAGCTAGAGCCATTAGAAAAAAGGGGTGCAACTTAGCTTTCCCTGATTATCCTGAACTGTGAAGGAGGACTCGGGGAACAAGTATGCTCTATATTTCTGAACAGGACCGGTTTAGAAATCTGGATGAGAAATGCAGAGCTCTGGCATTGTGTTAGAAAACAAGCAGGAGCAGAGTAGCAATCGCACAGTGACTGCCACTCCAATTTAAAATCATTGGCAAAATACCTGGAAGGAAGACCAAGAACTATGTTCTTAATCAGAGATTGTCAGGATCTGGAACACTTTGCATGAAAAGATGGTAGAATTTTACTGGGAGTCAGACAAAAACTTGAGGTTGAGTAATTTGTAGTGCCTTAAAAAAAGGGGGCATCTATGCCTTCTCTCTGATTTGTTTACACTTGTGATGCTGGGCCCTAGTGATCTCTGTGCTGCCTGGATCTTGTCCAGCCTGAGTCAAGAAGGTTGGGTGAGACAGGTATGGACAAAATTTGGCATGGTGAGTACAGAGTGGCAACCTGGTGCTGATTGCCTTGAGTGAAGTTAGGGCCAATGTACACGTACACCCTTCAATGGTTCTGATAAATAATCTCTTATTTAGGCTGATGGTATCACCTTGTACTTCAACATATACTTGAGATTTCCAATACTGCAGACTTCTCTTTATTGTTGCATACTGAGATACTTTCTTAATCAAAGGGCCTTTGTTGTTATGTTGCCTTTTTTATCCAAATCCAGATCTAATATATATAATGTTTCTGATACCAGTAAATCTATAATTTGATTTACTAAAAAGCTGAACATTTCTCGGCTTCTACTGCAGTGACTGTCACACTGTGATAACAACGGAAGTTATTATTTGTTAGCTATTATCTCCAAGGGTAATTAAGGAGGAATTATTGACTTTGAGCAGTAATATCAAGTACAACAGATCAAACTATGATAACCTACCTAATCATTAGTGTGATGAACTTCACAAGGGAAAAATCAATTTTGTAGTTGACCTCTTTGGTAATACGGTAGCCTGAGTTACAGGCTATGGATTCAAAACTTACATTAGAATTGGAACACAATCTAAGCTGACACTTTAGTGCAGTACTACAGAGATCTGCACTGCAGAAGCCAACTGAGATGTCAAAATATTAGCCTATCTATCCTCCAGATGTCCTAAAAAAAGGGCCAGTTGTGATTTTTAAGAGCAGCAGTGAGGTTTTCCCAGTATTCTGACCAACATTTATCAAATTGAGAACTGAATTAATCACCAAACTGGTTATTTACCTAGATTGCTGCTTTTGGAATCTTGTTGTGTGCACATATTTACAAAATAACAGTGACAATCTTTCAAAAGAAATTCATTAGCTATGGGGAATCCTGAGAATGTGAAAGGTGGTATATCAATGTAAGCTCTTTCTTCTAATTACATTCTCTCATTTGCACAAAAATAAGATCTCTTTCGAGGCCAATTAAAGATAGGCAATGAATGCTGCCTTAGCTAGTGACACCCACATCCCATGACAGAAATAAAAAAGTGTTCAGCTGTTGACATTATGGGCAAGTTTACAGACCAGGATTTGCTCTTTCCTCTCATACTTCTATACTTGCCCTGTTATACATTCAAATCAGAAATGAGTTACAATTAGTTCTCAAACATAGCATGCAATGGAACTTTGCACAATAGATTATTCCTACCTCTGATTGTATGACTTTAATAAGAAAGAAAATATGATAAACTGTTTTGGACAACATAGAGAACTGCCGACAGCACTCCAGAAAGATCTGTGTGGAAGACTCCACCCGTTGCTGCAGTTTGCTCCAGAAGAGTGTCAGTTCCCTGAAATCAAAAGTATTTAGCTGTTACTGATTTCACAAGTTCAGACCATGTGGAGTCAGGGGACAACTAGGAACATGGATAGCATATTGGCTACGAAATAGAAGAAAGTAGCTACTCAGGATAGCAATTGCTGCAAAAGTGGTTTAGTATTGAGACCACAGTTTTTTACAGTATATTTAAACAATTTGGAGTCTGAAATCAGAAATGTCACAATTTGTGGACACCAAATTGCAGGGTGTAGTTAACACTGAGGAAGAACGTGACAACATTTAACATGACATTAATAAAATGACTAATGGTTGAATAATTACCAAATTAATTTCAAATAGAAATAGTTGCTAATTAATTACAGATTTGGAACATTGTTGGAAGAAGAGATATGCTGGCGAAAGTTTTCATCTTGCACTCATCAAGACAGATACAAGAATGCCAAATTTCAAAGGGAACAACAACTTATACTGCATGGGAAAAGGGGACTGAGCTATTGGCAAATGGACCCTGGTCAAGGTGAGCCATGGAGATTGTTGCCCCCTATCTTTTGTTTCAAATTAAAAATGGTACAATGAAGTCTAGGGTTATAGGGCGGGACCAGAGCAGGATGTGGAATTAAGGGCCATAAGCATATTAGTCACGATCTTATTAAATGGTGCAGCAGGCTGAATGGCCTACTGCTCCTATTTATGTTCTTAAATAGGGTTGCATAAGGTCTGTAGCATTAAAAAACAGGCCATTCAATCAAATTGGTCTATGTACACAAACTTCCATCCACCCTTATTCCTCTAATTCTATCTACATACCTTTCTGTTCCTTTTTCCTTCATGTACTTATGTAATGTTCCCTTAAGTGCACTCTGAAATTATAGAATGATGCAGCACAGAAGTAGGCCATTCAACCCAGTGTTCTTTGGCAAATCTATTCAAATTAATCCCTGCTCATTCCCCAAAACCTTGTACTTATATTTTAAAATAATATCCAGTTTTCCTTTGGAGGCTCCCTATTGGATCTGTTTCTGCCACACTTTCAGGCATCAAATCAAATTGCTGTACTTCTCTTTTAAAAAATTCTTTTACTTGTTACCTCTAATTCTTTTGTCAATTAAAATAAATTTGAGTCCTCTGGTCAGTAACATTTTATCAATTTCTCTCAATCACTCTATCAGGACTATTCATGATTTTGAACATCTGTAACAAATCCTCCCTTGACCAACGCTATGCAGTTCAACTACTCTTTGTGGTAGCGTATTCCATATTGTCATTTCTCCAAACAAAAAAGTTTCTCTCGAAATTTCTGCTAAGGATATTTTTATAATCATGACCTTTAGCAGAAAAGTAAATGGAAACATTTTTCTACTGTATTAAATCCTTACATAATTTTAAAAGTCACTATCAACTCAGTCCTCAGCCGCATCTTTTCTAGAGAAGTATCCCAATTTGTCCTATCACGGATATTTTCTTAGTTCTGGTATCATCCTTGTGAACCTTCTTGGCATTAGATTCTGTATGCTGTATATAATATGGAGACTTGAGCTGTGCACAGGACTCTCGAGGATGGTCTCACCAACAGATACACAAATTTATCTGGTAATGAACTCAAGTGGTTTGTTTTGCTTTTTTATGTTCTTGCTGTCACAATTTAGATCATATGTGTTTTACCCTGGATCACCTTATTCCTCTACCCTATTGACTTTTATTCAAACAATATGTGAACATCTTAGTCTTCAAATATGCGACTCACATTTATCAACATTGAAATTGCTGAAAAAATGTTTTTCACCTTTCACTCAAGACAGACAGAAGAATACTAAATTTGAATGGGAGTAACAATTTATATTGCATGAGCAAAGAGATTGCATGAGCAGTAGACAGATTACGTGAGGCGTTTCCATGCAGGACTATTGCCTTAAGAACAGATATGAGGGCTCAAGACATATACAAGTGATACACCATTGTGCCTCATTTTATTTGTGAATTAGCCAAATAGTTGAGTTGCTGCAATCAGTTCTGGATCAGTTTTCACATGCACAGGGAAAGATTTTTTAACCTTTGTGAAATCTATACACAACATGCATATCAATAGCAATGTCATGTTCATGTACTCGTTCAATATTTCAAACCTGCTTACCAACATGCCATTCAAGAAGCCATTTGCACAATGCTGCTATATTTTGGCAATCTAGATACTGTCATTTCTGAATCTGCATTTATTGAATTTATGAACTTGGAAACTCTTGCAATTGAGTTCAGCTTTAAACACACCATATAAGCTCAAATAGAGAGCACTGCCATGGGATCTCCTCTAGGCTGAGCTCTTGCCAACAGTTCTGTTGGTTCCCACAGGAAATGTTTTCATGAAAAGTCAATGGACCCTGTCCATATTTCAATGCACAGATGATATTTTTGCTGTCTTTGAATCTGCAACTGCACGTAAAAGCTTCATTATCTTAAAGATACTTCATCCTGCACTCAAATTCCCATTTGAAATTGAACAGACTAATGAGCTCTCTTTTCTTGACTTGTTATGTGAGGAGTCTACTCAAGCCTGTCCTCACTAGTCAACATGAGCATTGCAATGCGCATCTCCACATGTTAGAAGATCGACCTTATTGGCAATTTCTTGACTAGTCCAGAGCCAGCAAGCTTGATGCCAAATTAGGATGAATTAGTACTTTGTGTAGGATAATGGCTACCCTGATCAGGTCATGCTGGTCATGCATCTCACAAAGAGCCTAATTACATTTAAATGTGCTAATGCACATTGAAACAGGACCAGCAAGATCATGAAAGAAGAGAATCGTTCGTGAACTTGATTTTTTGCTTCTTGCCCAATTTAACTTGCCATCCTGATCAACCAGTGGGACAAGGCAGTAAGATTGCCTCCCCATGTGTTAGTAGAACACACTTAAACACTACCAAATCATTTGCATTATTATTCTTCAGTTTTTTGCTTGCACTAAGTCTGATTAACAACACTCTGTTCTCTACTATGGACTGGGAAAAGAGGCAGGTCTTTTAAGCATCCCAGTAAGAATACAGATCAATTCCCATGTTGTTGGCATCAATCTGGCACAAATTGGCTGTCCAACTAACTGATCCAAACAGCTCCCCAAAGAGACTTGAATTGCTGTATACTACATGTACATTGTAGCTTGAGGTATGGATAAACATAGAGCAAACACAGTACAGGCCCTTCGGCCTTCGATGTTGTGCTGAGCTATGTCCAAACCTAAGATCAAGTTATCCCACTCCCTATCATTCTGGTATGCTCCATGTGCCTATTCAATAACTGCTTGAAAGTTCCTAAAGAGTCTGACTCCACTATCACAGAAGGCAGTGCATTCCACACCTCAACCACTCTGAGTGAAGAATCTACCTCGGACATCCCTCCTATATCCTGAACCATGAACCTTATAGTTATGCCCCCTAATAACAGCTACATCCACCCGAGGAAACAGTTTCTGCATATCCACTCTATCTATCTCCTCATCATCTTATAAACCTCTATTAAGTTGCCTCTCATCCTCCACTGCTCTAATGAGAAAAGCTCCAGTTTGCTCAACCTTCCCTCATAAAACCTACCCTTCAAACCAGACAGCATCCTGGTAAATCTCCTCTGCACTCTCTCCAATGCTTCCATTTCGATCTTATAACGGCGGGACCAGAACTGACACAATACTCCAAAAGTGATCTCACCAAGGTCCTGTATAGTTGCAGCATAACTCTTAAATTCAAACCCCCTTTTAATAAACGCTAACATACTATAACCTTCTTCACAGTTCTATCCATTTGAGTGGCAACTTTCAGAGATCTGTGGATATGAACCCCAAGATCTCTCACATTGTGGAGGAATGTGGAATTATAGAACATAGAACATTACAGCACAGAACAGGCCCTTCGGCCTTCGATGTTGTGCCGACCAAAATAAAAAGCAATGCCCCTCCAAATTAAACCATTCCCTTCTCTTCCATATACTTATCAATTAACCTCTTAAACGCCACCAAACTTGGCGCATCTACAACAGCTGCAGGCAGGGCATTCCACTCCCTAATCACTCTTTGAGTAAAGAACCTACCTCTGATATCCGTCCTATAACTCATACCCCTTAATTTAAAGCTGTGTCCCCTCGTGCTAGCTTTCTCCATCCTAGGAAAAAGGCTATCACTGTCCACCCTATCTAAACCTCTAATCATCTTATATGTTTCAATAAGGTCCCCTCTTAGCCGCCTCCTTTCTAACGAAAACAACCTCAAATCCTTCAGCCTCTCTTCATAGGACCTGCCCTCCATACCAGGCAACATCCTGGTAAACCTCCTCTGTACCCTCTCCAATGCCTCCACTTCTTTCTTATAATGTGGGGACCAGAACTGCACACAATACTCCAAGTGCGGCCGCACTAGAGTTTTGTACAGTTGCAACATGATGCTGCGGCTCCTAAATTCAATCCCCCTACCAATAAAAGCTAAGACTCCATATGCCTTCTTAACAACTTTATCCACTTGACTGCCTACTTTCAGGGATCTATTGACACATACACCAAGATCCTTCTGTTCCTCAACACTATTAAGAGCCCTACCATTAGCCCTATACTCTACACATTTATTGTTCCTGCCAAAGTGCATTACCTCACACTTTTCCACATTAAACTCCATTTGCCACCTCTCGGCCCAGCTCTGCAACTTGTCCAAGTCACTCTGTAAACTAAAACACCCCTCTTCACTATCTACCACACCACCAACTTTAGTATCATCTGCAAATTTACTGATCCATCCCTCAATACCCTCATCCAGATCATTTATAAAAATTACAAACAGCAGGGGCCCCAAAACAGACCCCTGAGGCACACCACTCGTCACCGAACTCCACGATGAATATCTCCCATCAACCACCACCCTCTGTCTTCTATCTGCCAGCCAATTCCTAATCCAATTAGCTAAATCACCCTCTATTCCACACATCTGCATTTTCTGTAGAAGTCTTCCATGGGCCACCTTATCAAAAGCCTTACTAAAGTCCATATATACTACATCAACCGCCTTACCCCCATCCACCTCTCTGGTCACTTTCTCAAAAAACTCAATGAGGTTAGTAAGGCATGACCTACCCTTCACGAAACCATGCTGACTATCCCCAATCAATTCATTTCTCTCTAAATAACTATAAATCCTATCCCTAATAATTCTCTCCAATACCTTGCCCACAACAGAAGTAAGACTCACTGGCCTATAATTCCCTGGAAGGTCTCTCTTCCCCTTCTTAAACAATGGGACCACATTCGCTATCCTCCAGTCCTCCGGAACCACACCCGTAACCAACGAGGACTGAAGATCAGAGCCAGAGGCTCTGCAATCTCCTCTCTTGCCTCCCAGAGAATCCTAGGGTAAATCCCGTCCGGCCCAGGGGACTTATCCAACTTCAAACCCTCGAGAATTTCTAACACATCCTCCCTATCTACTACAATACTTCCCAATTTGCAACCCTGTACCTCAGTGTTCTCCATAGCTACATTTCCAGCACTCTGCGTGAATACCGAAGAGAAATATTTATTCAGTGCCTCACCAATCTCTTCAGGCTCCACGCACAACTTCCCACTGCTGTCTATGACTGGCCCTAATCTTGCCCTAACCAATCTTCTATTCTTAACATATCGAAAGAAAGCTTTAGGATTCTCCTTAATCCTATCAGCCAACATCTTCTCGTGTCCCCTCTTAGCTCTCCTCAATTCACTTTTTAGCTCCTTCCTGGCTAATCTATAGCTATCCATTGCACTAACTGAGCCTTCAAGCCTCATCCTGACATAAGCCTCCTTTTTCTTCTTAACCAGCAAATCAACTTTTTTCGTACACCAAGGCTCTCTTACTCGACCATTTCCTCCCTGCCTGACAGGGACATACTTATCAAGGACTCGCAGCAGCTGCTCCTTGAATAAGCTCCACATTCCAGATGTTCCCAGTCCCTGTAGTTTCCTAGTCCAATCTATGCACCCTAATTCTCTCCTGATGGCCTCATAATTACCCTTCCCCCAGCTATAACTACTGCCCCCAGCTTCATGCCTATCCCTGTCCATCACTAAGGTGAACGTAACCAAATTGTGGTCACAAATTCCTGTGGAATGTGGAATTCCTCCACATTCCTCAGAAATCTGCCACTGACTCTGTGATCTGTATTCAAGTTGTCCTACCAAAATGAATCATCCCGTACTTATCAGGTTTAAACTCCATCTGCCACTTTTTGGCCCAGCTCTGCATCCTATCAATGCCTCTCTGCAGCCTACAAGAGCACTCCATCTCATCCACTACTCCACCAATCTTGGTGTCATCAGCAAATTTACTAACTCATCCTTTAGGCCCCTCTTCCAAGTCATTGATAAAAATCACAAACAGCAGAGGATCCAGCACTGATACAGCTGGTAACAGGCTTTCAGCCTGAAAATTTTCCCTCCACCACCACCCTCGATAGTGACGGTGTAGAGTTTCCCAAACTTTTCAAACCACAAAATACTTTTGACCTCCAAAGAATACTAAAGGGACCTATGAAAACACCCTGTTTACATTGAAGGACTAGACCACAAACAAATTGTGCAATAGGTACAAACATACTAAAAACTTAAGATGCTGCTACGTCTTAATAAATGAATAATAAATAAACAAATACTTCAAAGACTTAGTTTGTCATTTTTAATGGCAACATTTGCTCAAATATCCACTTCACCTGACTCTTCTTCCTAACCGAGCCACACCACCACCCTCCTGCAGCCAAGTCTCAGCCGCACGGGCTCCAGCTCTTCACTCCCAAACTGCACCCCCCCCCCCAACTTCCACAGTCCCCCATCACCTCCGGGCCTGAGAAGAGCCGCCCCTGGCCTTTGCTCTCTGCTGATTACCCCCTGCCCTTCTTCAGCCCTTGGCTCTAGCACCCTCACCCACCTCCCAACATTTGGCTCTTGGGGTCCACTCAGACCAGTCAACTGCAGGTGAGAGTGAATAAGGGAGTGTCTCTGAGTGGGCTCCTATTAACAATAACAAAAAGTTAATCTTGGAAGTATTTGCTGAATGACAGAACAATAAATGCACACATTTATTGTGCATATTGTGACTTAGAATCCCAGTCACAAAACCCAGTTTGAGAACCTCTGGTATAGAAACTCCAGCTTCTTTTCATCATATGGCTGACCAGGAACCTTGCTCTTACCGCATGCCATTGGTGGAAGGTTTGTTGATATTCAAACATGCTATGAATGCATCTTCCATGGCCATCATGTCCATCATGTCCTGGAGTAGATCTTTAACCTGGAGTTTCTGACTCAGAGGTAGTGACACTACTCCTTGTGCTGCAAAACCTCAGCACAATTCCATTATTACAAAATTATCCTTAACAAGCAATTCTTTACAGATACACTCAGCTACTTAACTATAGCAATAATCATTTTTCTGTTAATCAGCCAAAGGTTATGAACAAATTAAACACAGTAAAATCACATTAAATCACCATTTTAACAACTAAAGCAAATTTCTGAAAGTTAGCACAAAGTTTTAATTTAGAACATTAGTTCTAAATTAACATTTAGTTGATAAGTATATGGTTAGTTGATAAGTATATGGAAGAGAAGGGAATGGTTTAGTTTGGAGGGGCATTGCTTTTTATTTTGGTCGGCACAACATCGAAGGCCGAAGGGCCTGTTCTGTGCTGTAATGTTCTATGTTCTATAACATTTTGAAGAAAATTTTGATATAAAGCAAAAAGTCTCAACAAAACTCCTTGTAGGATCTCAAATAAAATTACCTACCATTTTAATTATCATGCCCTTTCGCTCTTGCAATATTATTGATTATTCTTTTTTCAGTTGCACACATTTGTTTTAATATGTTCAAGAATTTGGTGAAACAGTGGGATAGCATGCAATTGCTTTTTTTAGACTCAAAGCCTGAATGGATGAGAGTTTGGAAAGTATTTAACCACTTCTGGTGAGGGGGTGATCCAATTTATAGCATTAAACTATACACTATAGTGCAGGCTGCTGCGATATCACTCAGAAAAATCATAAGAATAGTGCACAATGGTGGATTTGGAATGTTCTTCTAAGGATAGCTAAGGCATACTGCTGTAGCTGAGGAAGAAGGACATTATATCTGAGTATGCTAGAGAGTGTTTGATGCTGATTCTGAACATTTAAAATGGAAAAAAATATGCCTTTTCTCAGTGTTCACACATCAGACAAGCACAATAGTTATCAAAGGAAAATTATAACAGTGTTAGCCAGGTTATATTGACATTGCTAAAACATCACCAGAAAGGGGACTGCATCTCCATAAACAATTTTGAGAAGATCAGACATCTGGAAATGAAAAATTGGCTTTCTTCCAGTTGTATCTTGAGAACCATATACTCCCAAGTATCTCCACACAAAATCGGATTAGTTTAGCAAATGCTCTGGTAATAACACATAATTCACCTCCAGCAGGTGGGAAGGGTGACTCACCATGCACAGTATACATCTCCCTCCTGAAGCTGCCGTGTGAGGAAAGCTGTGCATAAGATGAGGGCTAAGTTCTCCTCGCCATCAGACTCCAGGTTGCATATCATCTCCAATGCATCCTTGCAGTCAACTGTTGAGATCTTAAACACAAACACAATTTGCAGACTACAATTAAAATATATTTTCCGGAACGACTAACAAGGCAAAGGAACGGACAAATCTTCAAAATTCTGGAACACCATTGAACATGATGGAGAAGGTGGCAACTAAGATCAAACAGATTGGCTTATGGGACACCTTTGAAGGCACTTATAAAGGTGGATAAATTTAGGAACACAGTGCAAAATGTCAGACCATGATGGCTGAAGTTAACGTTCACGGGTGGTGTAGAAGGAGACATTCAAGAGCAGAGAATGAACACGTACAAGATTACAGAGTTAAGGTGGATAAACTATATTATCTCTGCCAATGAATCCACTTTCTCTGTGACTCACTGAACACTTTTAGTGTGATTTCCATCTCACTGATAGAACCATGCAAGGCCAGCATCAGTCTCACATTGGCCTTGGCTATAGTGATAGCATGTTGGTAATTGATTCACACAAAAAGTTCTGAAGAGTCGCTGTCATTCATAGAATTGTTCCCCAGAATTATAACCACATTCAGAAGGTAAAATAAAAAATATAATAGTGTCCACATCCAGTTCATACAGTTTGCTTCACAGTAAGCTCATGCAGGGCATCTTATGTTCCTTGACATATTGTGCTAGACTTTGTTTAATTTTCATTAGTAGAAGATATCAGAGGTTTAGTTGCTTTTGCCACATTTCAATTATGAAACTCTACTATTGCATTAAGATTTGAAAAGCTCTATCTATTGTGAGAAGATTCCGCGAGGAGGAGAGAGAACATCCCTGACCTAACCAGGATGACCAAATCCACTAGTGGGAGCAGACATCACAATAACATTTTTTTGATGTGCTGATACAGCTAACCTTCATCACAGACATTTTTTCCCAGATATATCAATTGTACTCTACAAAGTAGGAAAAGCCAAGTTGACTGTTAATTGATTCTGGTAGTTGAACTCTGATCTTTTACTTGAGATGAAACAATGGAAAATTAACTTCTGGGTGACAGCCTTGCAAGGTGATGGTTTATGCTGTTGTGGTCAGTTCTGCGTTATGCATTACACAGTGCGACTCAGAAGTTGGCATGGCAGTCTTTGCTGCATTTGCTGCAGAGAATGATAGTTGTCTGGAAAGGTATATGATTTACTGACCCTTACTTTCTCTGGGTCCTTTTCACAGCCAGCTGAGTTTTACCTACATAAACATTAGTATTAAACTTCAAAATAAATATCATAGAATGGAACCATTATACCAAAGGCACCCATTTGGATACTGTGTCTATGCCAGCCCTATTAAGGAGCAATTCACATACTGCCGCTCCCTCGCTCTTTTCCCACATCTCTGCATATCCTTTTCAGATTTTTAGGTAATGTATAAAAATTGATAGTATAGAAAGAGGCCACTCTGCCCATCATATCTGTGCCTACTGAAGAATGAGCTGCCCAGCCTAATAACATTTTCAAGCACTTGATCTGTAGGTTACTGAAAGTTACTGAAAGCTTTTAAATGAGTTTAAGATTTGCATCTCTCCTAGCTTTCCAGTCAGGAAGTTCCAGAGCATACCACCCTCTAGGTGAAAAAAAAAATTCCTCAGTTTCATTTGAATCCTTCAACCAATTAAATCTATGTTCCCTGATCTTTCCATTAAAGTAAACAGACCCTTCCTCTGTCCAGGCCCCTTGTAATTCTGTACATCTCAATCAAATCTCCCCATAATACCCCAGCTCTCCCCATTCAAAGGAAAATAACCCCTCATTACAGTAAATATTTTCGCATTTATTGTGTATTCCTTTGCCTTGCTTGACATCCCAAAATGCATCACTAAGCTGAAATCCATTGTCAATTTTCTGCTCATCTGACCTGTACATTAATATCCTATCAACCATATGGCCAATTTTTGTATCATCTATGGCTACTTGATTATGTCCCTTACATTTAAGTCCAAATCATTAATACATATCACCAAAAGCAGGGGACGTAATGCTAATCCCTACAGAATCCCACTTGAAAACAGATTTCCAGTCACAAAAGTAGCTGTCAACCATTACCCTTTCTTTCCTGCAACTCAGCCAATTTTCTATCAAGCCAGCTTACATTCCTCTGGATCCCACTGTCTTTTTTTTAAACCATGTGGCATCTTATCAAAAGCTGTTAAAATACACGCAGTCCACATCAATTACACTTGATGAAACCTTCTCAAAAATTTCAATGAAGTTGATCAGACACTATCTTCCCTTAACAAGTCCATGCTGATTGTACTTGATTATTCAATACCAAAGTAACAGTTTATCTGATCACTCAGAATTGATTTCAATCATTTGCCCACTCCCGAGGACAGACTGATTGGTCTATGTTATCCTGTCTATTCCTTGCTTCATTTTTAAACAAAGGTACATACAGCATTAGCATTTCTCTAACTAATCCTCATCCAGTGAAGATTTGAAAATGATGATCAGAGCATCCACTGTTAATTGATGGCCTGCAGATACCACAAAACAAATTCTTCAGTTTGGAAATAATACTGCTAGATGTGGAGGTCCCTGAAAGAACACAGATACAATTTTCATTTAAAAAGGTCTTTCATAAAATTACTAGGCTAGCTTCACTTTGTCAAAACCATAACAGAATCAATAATTGGACCATGCTTACCTCTTCCATCAATATGTCGCTGGATGATGCAGTACAGAGACAGGTAAGATAGATCTGTTTAAAAATACTCTTTGTACCAATTTCTGGATGTTCTGCACAAACTTTTGCCAACTTTGTAGCCTGATCAATTCTCTTTCCTTTGACGAGGTGTCGGATTCGCATTTCAAGGAGGGCAGGACCTTCCTGTACCAGAAATTCATTCACTGCAAAGATCATAAATCTATCAATACCCTCAAAGTTTTTTTTTACTTACATGATTTTATAGACTACAAGTTTCTGAAACTTTTGTTATCTCACCTCTACAAGCTCCTACTCTGCAGCTGAACCACCCATCTACATTCTTCTATACTATGCCTGAAGCAGTGTAACCAGGAAATTTGTACGAAACATCAAAAGCTGGAGTCCAGCATAACTGACAAATTGGAAGGAATATAAGTTTACACATAATCAATCTAGAACGTGTTAGAAATGCAGTTTCTTTAATTTTAACAACAGGCAATTAAATACACATTCTGCTTGCATGGTCAAATGATTCAAAAGACCAATAACCAACCTGTAACATGAGTACATTGTGATACAGTACTGAAGGCCCATCGTGCATGTCCCAATTCTTTGCTAGAGAATTAATCCCTATCCTTTCCTCATAACTCTATAGCTTTTCCCCCCTTGATGTATTTATTCATTTCTCTTTTGAAAGTTAGTAGTTAATCTGCTTTCACTACCCTTTCAGATCACGCATTCCAGGTCATGATTAGTCACTAACTCATGTTGCCTCTGATCCTCTTGTCAATCACCTTAGATCTGTTTCTTATAATTAGACCCTTCTCGGAGTCATGCAGGACAGATGAGGCATTAGGCCCATCAAATCCGTTCTGGTTTTCTGTAGAGCATTCCAGTCAGTCACATACTCCCATTCTATCTTTGTCACCGTGAAGTTTATTTCCCTTAACAGTAGTGACTTTTAAGGGGTGTCTTGACAAGTACATGAATAGGACGCGAATAAAAAGATATGGTCCCCGGAAGGGTAGGGGATTTTAGTTAAATCCGGCAGCATGGTTGGTGCAGGCTTGGAGGGCCAAATGGCCTGTTCTGTGCTGTAATTTTCTTTGTTCTAACCCCCTGCATCTCATGTCCAAAAACCTAAGCTGACACTAACCCTCCTATTCCATGAGGCAGTTTTTTTAATTAGCCTTTTTATGTGGTACTTTATCAAGGCTTTCTTAAAAACTATTCATACACCATTCACTGCATTCTCTTTATCAATCTTCACTTCTAACATTGGAAATAGTTTACCTTAATTACTTGATAAAAACCTTTTGTAATTTTAACCACCTCTGTCAAATCTCATTTTAACTTTGTCTGCTCCGCAGAATAATTGGTTGGATTTAAAATTGGTGTTGTAAAACTTTACTGAGTTTATCCCAGTCCAACGCCGGCATCTCTACACCGCAGAATAATCCCAGTTTCTGTAGTCATTCACATAATTGAATCACTTTATCCATGGCACAATTCTAGCAAATCTCTGCTACGCTCTTTTAAAACCTGGTCATCCTTTCCATAGTGTGGTGCCCTGAATTGAACAGAATATTTCAGAGCAGAATATTTGAATCTACCCAGTCTTTGAGAGTTAGCATTATTTTCCAGTTTTGCACTCCACCTGATAAAGCCAAGGATTCCACGTGCTCTTTCCTTCTCAGAAACAGATTTCCAAACGGGCCCTCAAAGGTTTATGAAAATGAACCCACAAGTCTCAATTTCTTCACTCCATTAAATTGTATAACTTAGTTTCTATTTCTCTCAATCTTCTGAGTAAATGCATTATTTCATACTTGGTATTAAATTTAATTAGCCATGTTTCTGTCCATTTCATCATTCTATGTCCTTCTAAAACCTTTGGCATGAAAGAAGGCAGCCATTTCTTTACAGGGCCCAGGCCTAGTCTTGATTGTTGGCAGAAGTGTTCAACAGTTTTAAAAGCTTCCTGAAAGAATCCATACTGACATGAAAAACTGGAGCCCAATTCATTTCAGGAAAAAAAATTCACTGGAAAGCTTGTTAGGCATAATGTAGGTGAAGCTAATGTAATAACACAGCCACCTGCTGGAAAAGAAAAAGCTACCAGCCAAAGATCTTGCTTAGAGTGACAGTACTGAAGATGACACAATTCAATAGGTAAATGTCATAACATGAGTAGACAAGTAAGGTAGCATGAGTGGCACATGTTGGCACTGGCCTCACAGTGCATTCCCGGCTTGAATCACTGTCTATGTGGAATTTGCACGTTCTCCCCATCACTACTTGGGTTTCTTCTTACAGTCTAAAGATGCATGGATTAGGTTGATTTGGCCATGCTAAACTGATCCTAGTTTCAGGGGGATTAACTGGGTAAATATGTGGGGTTATGGGGATAGGGTGGGATCGTTATCAGTGCAGGATTGATGGGCCGAAGGGTCACCCATTGCACTACAGGAATTTTATGATTATATAATGAGAAAGCCCAGCTGTCACAATTAAAGACAGAAAAGGAATTAACAAAATTGCAGTTATATAGCACTTTTCATTATATCAGTATGTCTTAAAGCACTTTGGAGCAAACAAATATCTTTCAAGTGTAGTCATTATTGTAATGTAGCAAAAATAGCAAACAGCATCATAGAACCCTCTATGTCTATCTGAATGTGCAGCCATGACCTTTGTTTAACATCTCACACACAGGATTACACTGTTGACAAGACAGTATGCCCTTAGTTATCCACGGAAAATTACAGCTTCGTTGCTTGCTCACATGATCTTCTGACTCAAGAATATGAGTGGTGCCATTGAGCCAACCCCGACAGTTAGCATTATATTAGCACTGCTGTATATTAAATAATGATCTGCCACTAAGGATGGGATTTATTTAATATTAATCCACTGCATCAAGATTACATCTTCCTGAGCTCATTTTAAAGCACTCTTAAATTTGTTTATTCATTCAAAGGATGTAAAGTACTGGTTAGGACAGCATTTATTACCCATCTGCAGGAAGTTAGGGAAACTGATTGGGGACGGTTGTTCGAGGGTAAGTCCACACTAAGCATGTGGGACTCTTTCAAGGGAATACTGAAAATGTTGCAAGATAGATATGTGCCGACTAAGAGGAAAGATGGGAAAGATAGGATTAGAGAGCTGTGGATTACTACAGATATTGAGGACTTGGTTAGGAAGAAAAGAGAGGCGTATGATAGGTCAAAGCAGCTGGGAATGGAGATAGTGTTGGAGGAAATAGAGAGAGTAGGAGGGAACTCAAACAGGGAATTAGAAGGGCAAAAAGGGGGCATGAAATGATTTTGGCGGATAGGATTAAGGAAAATCCAAAGGCTTTTTACTCCTATGTTAGGAATAAAAGGGTGGTTAGAGGAAAAATCAGACCTCTTAGGGACAGAGGAGGGGAACTGTGCTTAGAACCCGAGGAAATGGCAGAGATCCAGAATGAATACTTCGCGTTGGTATTCACAAATGAGAGGGGCTTGTTGACAGCTCCTGTCTCTGAGGGAGCCGTGGACTAGTTGAGGGAAATATCCATACTGAGGGAGGAAGTGTTAGAGCTTCTAGGTAGCATTAAAACTGATAAATCTCCGGGGCCTGATGGCATTTATCCCAGGCTGCTTAGGGAGGTGCGAGGTGAAATTGCTGGGCCTCTGACGCAAATCTTTGTCTCTTTTTTGGACACAGGTGAAGTCCCAGAGAACAAGAGAATAGCTAATGTTGCACCGTTGTTTAAAAAGCGTAGTAGGGATAACCGTGGGAATTATAGGCCGGTGAGTTTGACGTCAGTGGGGTAGGGAAGCTGTTGGAGGAGATTCTTAGAGATAGGATGTTTAGGCACTTAGAGCGTTGCGATCTGATTAGGGATACGCAGCATGGATTTGTTAAGGGGAGGTCGTGCCTTACAAATTTGGTAGAATTTTTTGAGGCGGTGACGAAAACGGTGGATGAAGAGTGAGCCGTCAATGTCGTCTATATGGATTTTAGTAAGGCGTTCGACAAAGTCCCTCATGGGAGGTTAGTTGAGAAGGTCAAGGCTCATGGGATACAAGGACAGGTAGCTAGATGGATAAACAACTGGCTTAGTAATAGGAGACAGACAGTAATAGTGGAAGGCCGTTTTTCTAGCTGGAGGTCGGTTACTAGTGGTGTGCCGCAGGGCTCGGTACTGGGACCTCTTCTATTTGTAATATATATATAAATGACTTGGAAGAGGGAGTAAGTGGAGTGATCAGCAAGTTTGCAGACGATACAAAGATTGCTGGACTTGCGGATAGTGAGGAGCATTGTCAGGCGATGCAGCAGGACATAGATAGGCTGGTAGCTTGGGCAGATAGATGGCAGATGGAATTCAATCCTGATAAATGCGAGGTGATGCATTTCGGGAGAAAGAATGTAGGGGGGAGGTATATGATAAAGGGTAGACCTATTAAGAGTATAGAAACGCAGAGGGACCTGGGGGTGCAGGTGAACAAGTCTCTGAAGGTGGCAGAGCAAATGGAGAAGGTTGTGAAGAAAGCATATGGTATGTTAGCCTTTATAGGAAGGGGTATAGAGTACAAGAGCTGGTCTTTAATGTTGCAGTTGTATAAAACGTTGGTTAGACCTCATTTGGAATACTGCGTCCAGTTCTGGTCGCCTTACTACCGGAAGGACGTGGAGACTCTGGAGAGAGTGCAGAGGAGGTTTACCAGGATGCTGCCTGGTATGGAAGGTCTGAGTTACGAGGAGAGGTTAGGCAAATTGGGACTGTTTTCCTTAGAAAGACGTAGACTTAGAGGAGATCTAATAGAAGTGTACAAGATTATGAGGGGTATAGATAGAGTAAACAGGGTTAAGCTTTTTCCTAGGATGGACTCAAATAGCACGAGGGGTCACGGGCTTAGGGTGAGGGGGGTAAGGTATAATTTGGATGCTAGAGGGAGTTTTTTCACACAGAGGGTGGTGGGGGTATGGAATGCGCTGCCAAGTAAAGTGGTGGAGGCAGGTACTCTGGAGTTATTTAAGAAATACTTAGATGGGCACATGAACAGAATGGGAATGGAGGGTATAGAAAACTGATTTAAAATAGGGATCATGAGCCTTGGGAGTCCCTGGGAAGTGTGTAAATAGATGATGATATTGATGTACTTGTTTTTATCCTACAGGTGCTTTGGTCCACCTTGTTGTCTAACAAGGGGCATACACGCGATGGGTCGTGAGAGGGCTGCTCTTGGATTTTTTTTGAGAGTATCCTAGTGCTTCACGTCGTTAGTGTACGCTTGACCTGGACCATTTGATGGGCAACACGACAGCTCAGTGACTATCGCTGTGCTGTGCAGATACATGGATTTGGGCCTGTGTCTGTGGGAGTTTGCGCATTCTCCCCATGCTTGCGTGGGTTTTCTCCGGGTGCTCCGGTTTCCTCCCACATCCCAAAGATGTGCTCTTAGGCTAATTGGCAAAACAAATTCTCCCTAAATTGTCTCAAATTTGGTTTTTAATCCATAGATCTTTAAACATAGACAGGGATCGCAGGTAGAGGTGGGAACATCGCGGTGGTGACACAGGCTCGTTGGGCTGAAAGGCCTGTTTCCTGTGCTGTTTTGTTCTTTGTTCTTTATCTCTAGTTGCCCTTGAGGTGGTGGTGGTGAGCTACCTTCATGAACAGCTGCAGTCCACATGGTGTTGGTACATCCACAGAAGTGTGAGGGAGGAAATTCAAGGATTTTGACCCACTTACAGTGAAGAGAGGGCACTATATCACCAAGTCAGGATGGTGAGAGGCTAGAAGGGGATAGTATCTGCTGATCTTGTTGTTCTAGATAGGTTTGTTCAACCTTCTTCTGCAAGGGGCCACGTTTCAATTTTTTTTTTGACCACTCAAGAGGCCGAAGAGCAAATTTCAAAAAGTTAAAGTTTGGTACAACATTAAACATGAATATTAATAAAATGTTGAGGTATGAAGGAAAAAAAAACATCCTCAGCAAAAATAAAGCAATGCCAAAACAATAAATTGATCATTTAAAATATTGATGAATTAATAAACACCACCATTAGAGTACAAGAGGGCCAAAATATGTTTTTCCAGCTCACACTTGGTACTCATTAATTTATCTTCACCTATTGTGTGAGCATGTTGGTGTATGACAGTGAGTGAGTATGTGAATCCTAAGACAGGGTCTCTCTCCTCTCTCACATGCCAGCAGCCAGCGTCTCTTTCCTTCCACATCCCCGCCATGAATGACAGTCAGTCTCAGTCTCCAATCAGCAGCCAGTGTTACTCTCCCTCCAGCTGCCAGTCTTCCTCCTTTCCTCCACCATCAACAGCTAGTCTTTGTCTTCAACCAGTTGCCAGTCCCCTCTCTCACTAACAGTTGGTCCCTTCCCTGTTTGATAGTCATTGACTTCATTCCACTCAGCAATTACTCCATTCCCACTGAGCAGCCCTGCAACTGGCACTGGAAACTGTGATTGGAGGGCCAGTTCTTTGAAAAATTTTCAAGTTCACTTACTGACGTTTTGAACACAGATCTATGCGCTGGGTAACAAGGCGGAGTAGGCTGTGTGTTGGATAGGGTCTTCTAAATGGTACTGTTGTGGGTTTAGAAGGTGCTGCCTAAGGAACTTGAGAGTTCCTGCTTTGCATCTGGTAGATGCTGCACACTGTGACTACTGTGCATCAAGGGAAAGACTGACTGTTTGTGGATGGGATGTCAATCAAATAGGCGGCTTTGTCTTGAATGGTAGTTGGAGTTGCTCTCTTTTAGGCAATATTTGTTTGCTATAGAGTGCTTTAAGACGTACTGATTTCTGCTTTGTAAATTGTGGACAGGTTTTGAGGAATCAGGTGAGTTACTCACTGCAAAATTCTTCCTTTTGACCTGCTCTTGTAGTCACAGTATTTATATGGCTAGTCCAGTTCAGTTTCTGCTCAAATGGTAGCCACCTGGATTTTGATAGTGAGGGATTTTGCAATAGTAATGCCATTGAACATCAAGGAGAATTAGTTTGAATCTCTCCCTTGTTGAAGGTGTGGCCCAAATGATACTTGCCTCTTGTCAGCCTAAACCTGAATATTGTCCAGGTCATGCTGCATTTGTACATGGACTGCTTTAGTATTGAGGAGTGGCGAATACTGCTGAACATTGTACAGTGATCGCAAATATCCCCACTTCTGACATATAATGGAACTTTTAGCAATCCACTTGCCAAACACTCAGCATTCTTATAAATTATTCTTTTCCCCTTATGCTAGTGCTTTTGAATAGTGTCTTCATGTTTGCAAGATGAATGGAAGTAAGGTCATTGATGAAGCAGCTGAATATGGTTATGCCTAGGATACTACACTGAAGAACCCCTGCAGTGATGTCTTAGAGTTGAGATGATTGACCTCCAACAACCACAATCATCTTCCTCTGTGGTAGCTATGACTCCAGCCAATGGAGAGTTTCATCCTGAAGTACAATCAGGGAATGGATTTTTAAAATTAGACTTGCATTTTTCTCTAGGTTCTCTCCTTTCTCTCTTTATGTCCCCACCAAACACATCAGAGTCATAAGTTCCATCTTTACTTCCTCTACCCTATTCCACTAAATTGCTGACCACTAACTTACCCTTCATGTACCCAGGTTAGCTCTTGAAGATATGTGGGCCTGAATTTACCATCAGGTTGTGCCCCTCTGAGTACGAAACCTTGATAATGTCGGGTGTAAGGCGATAGCTTGATGCTCCTTTACCAAGGCCTGAAAATAGTTCCCCCTTTACTAAAGCCTGAAAATAGCCGCGATCGGGACTGCATCCAAAACAGATGAGGAACGGGAATGGAGTAATTGCTGAGTGAAGTCAGTGACTATCCACACTGCATTCATTTAAATTGCCTTAATGGGCTGTATGCCCAACTTAACCTTTCCCCCTTTAACACCACTTCGCCCATTCAGAATCAGGGTGAAACAGACCATGCACTACAAAAGTCCAATTTGGGCACTCCAGTTAGTGAGGATGTAAGTGCTGAGCATGTGAGGAAGATGTGAGTTGTCCACTGCCATTCGCTGAGATCAGTGAGGGGGGGGGGGTGGGGGGGGGGGGGGGTGGTTTGGGATCCGCTGCCACTCTGCCTGAGATCAATGAAGGGAAAAGACATGCGATCAGTCTAGGTGGCAGAGGGGGTGGGGGATAACAGGATCAGTAATGTTGTGGGGGTGGGGCAATGTCTAGCCCGGGACTAATGTGGCAGGGGAGTCACATTCTAACTTTTTTTCTGTGCATTTGCAATTCATGGCACTGATCGGAGCTGCAGGATTTTGGGTGCGTTAAACCCCGCCCTACAGGCTTGTGCAGTGCAATTCGGAATCATTAATAATACTTTTTCAGGCAGAGTGCATATGGAGGTGCCTGAAGATGGGTCTAAAAGTCAGATCTGAAACATTCCCAGTCTCAAGTTCGTCCAGCACTTAGAATCAAAATGGTAAAATAGGGCTTGGTGCCTCCCTCCTTTAATTCTGCTGCCATCAATCTGCTCTGAACTGACAGTTAACTACCAAGCATTGTTTGAAATTTAAATCAGGTAGTTAACCCATATTGGGTTCAGGCATTGCCTTGAGGAATGAATCGGCAAATGGCTGTCACTTATTTCAAAAGGTTAAGGTGCAAGGTGCGCACATGCTCTTTTTGCCTGCAAAGAACCTGGTCCTGTGTTAACATTTAGCTTCAATATATGTAATGCACCACACTGAGCCCAACTGACAATCTTAAATTGATTGTCAGCATAATTATGAGCACACTGAGGAATAGTTTGGAAATGTTATCCAATTGCAGATGTTGTCAGTAAGCACTGCCTACAGCATTCTCCATGCTCACACTTTTAGCAATCCACTTGCCAAACACTCAGCATTCTTATAAATTACTCTTTTCCCCTTATGCTAGTGCTTTTGAATAGTGTCTTCATGTTTGCAAGATGAAAAACTTTGACATGTTTCTTTTGTTATCAATACAAAAGAAAAAGTAAACAAAATGGGTTCAGCGGTTATGACTTGAAACTACTGAACTCAATGTTGATTCTGGAAGGCGTAAAATGCCAAATTGAAGTGGAAAATTAAAACAAAAGGCAACTGGAATCCGAGGATCATGCTTGCAGAGGGAATTGGTGTATTCAGCAAAGTGGTCACTTAATTTGTGTTTGGTCTCCCAAATATAGAGTATGCCACATTGTGAGCAGTGACTACAGTACACTAATAAAGGAAGCAGTACAAATAAATAACTGTTTCATCTGGAAGGAATATAGCGCCTTGATTGATGACGAGGGAGGAGATAAATGTTTAGATGTTGCATCTCTGTGGAAGGGTTTATGGGAAGGAGAGGGGGTGCAGGCGACAATTTGACGAGCAGAGCAGCAGGGTATCACAGAGGGACAGGTCCCAATGGAATACTGAAAGGTACTTTTGGTGGTAGCATTATGCTTGAGATGGTAAAAATGGCAATGGATGGACTATCAGATGTGTAGACTAGTGGGGTGGAAGGTAAGGATAAAGGGAACACCATCATGGTTACATATGTGCAAGATTAAAGTGCATGGGATTAGGGAAAGTATACTGAGATGGATAGAAAACGAGTTGGCAGAGAGGAAACAAAGAGTAGGAATTAATGGATGCTTTTCAAATTGGTAGGCAGTAAGTAACCAGTGGGGTGCCACAGGAATTGACGTTGTGATCCTAGCTATTCACAATATATATTAATGATTTGGATGAGGAAGCAAAATGTAACATCTCGAAGTTTGCAGGTGATATCAAATTGGATGGGAGGGTGAACTGTGACGAGGATGCAGGGATCCTTCATAGTGACCTGGACAGATTAGGCGAGTGGGCAAATCAATGGCAGATGCAGTGTAATTTAGATAAATGTGAGGTTAATCACTTTGGAAGCAAAAACAAGGAGGCAGATCACTACCTGAATGGCTGTAAATTGGGAGAGGGATGTGTGCAGCAGGACCTAGGTGTTCTTGTGCATCAGTCACTGAAGGTAAACACAAAGGTGCAGCAGGCAGTAAAGGTGGCAAATGGCATGTTGACCTTCATTGCGAGGGATAGAGTAAGGAACAGGGATGTAGAACATAGAACATAGAACATTACAGCACAGAACAGGCCCTTCGGCCTTCGATGTTGTGCCGACCAAAATAAAAAGCAATGCCCCTCCAAACTAAACCATTCCCTTCTCTTCCATATACTTATCAATTAGCCTCTTAAACGCCACCAAACTTGGCGCATCTACAACAGCTGCAGGCAGGGCATTCCACTCCCTAATCACTCTTTGAGTAAAGAACCTACCTCTGATATCCGTCCTATAACTCATACCCCTAATTTAAAGCTGTGTCCCCTCGTGCTAGCTTTCTCCATCCTAGGAAAAGGCTATCACTGTCCACCCTATCTAAACCTCTAATCATCTTATATGCTTCAATAAGATCCCCTCTTAGCCGCCTCCTTTCTAACGAAAACAACCTCAAATCCTTCAGCCTCTCTTCATATGACCTGCCCTCCATACCAGGCAACATCCTGGTAAACATCCTCTGTACCCTCTCCAATGCCTCCACATCTTTCTTATAATGTGGGGACCAGAATTGCACACAATACTCCAAGTGCGGCCGCACTAGAGTTTTGTACAGTTGCAACATGATGCTGCGGCTCCTAAATTCAATCCCCCTGCCAATAAAAGCTAAGACTCCATATGTCTTCTTAACAACTTTATCCACTTGACTGCCTACTTTCAGGGCTCTATTGACACATACACCAAGATCCTTCTGTTCCTCAACACTATTCAGAGCCCTACCATTAGCCCTATACTCTACACATTTATTGTTCCTGCCAAAGTGCATTACCTCACACTTTTCCACATTAAACTCCATTTGCCACCTCTCGCCCCAGCTCTGCAACTTGTCCAAGTCACTCTGTAAACTAAAACCCCCCTCTTCACTATCTCCCACTCCACCAACTTTAGTATCATCTGCAAATTTACTGATCCATCCCTCAATACCCTCATCCAGATCATTTATAAAAATTACAAACAGCAGGGGCCCCAAAACAGACCCCTGAGGTACACCACTTGTCACCAAACTCCACGATGAATATCTCCCATCAACCATCACCCTCTGTCTTCTATCTGCTAGCCAATTCCTAACCCAATTAGCTAAATCACCCTCTATCCCATACATCTGCATTTTCTGCAGAAGTCTTCCATGGGCCACCTGATCAAACGCCTTACTAAAGTACATATATACCACATCAACCGCCTTACCCCCATCCACCTCTGGTCACTTTTTCAAAAAACTCAATGAGGTTAGTAAGGCACGACCTACCCTTCACAAAACCATGCTGACTATCCCCACTCAATTCATTTCTCTCTAAATAACTATAAATCCTATCCCTAATAATTCTCTCCAATACCTTGCCCACAACAGAAGTAAGACTCACTGGCCTATAATTCCCTGGAAGTCTCTCTTCCCCTTCTTAAACAATGGGACCACATTCGCTATCCTCCAGTCCTCCGGAACCACACCCGTAACCAATGACGACCTGAAGATCAGAGCCAGAGGCTCTGCAATCTCCTCTCTTGCCTCCCAGAGAATCCTAGGTAAATCCCGTCCGGCCCAGGGGACTTATCCAACTTCAAACCCTCGAGAATTTCTAGCACATCCTCCCTATCTACTACAATACTTCCCAATTTGCAACCCTGTACCTCAATGTTCTCCATAGCTACATTTCCAGCACTCTGCGTGAATGTGTTGTTGCAATTGTAAAGGACTTTGGTGAGGCCACACCTAGAGTGTTATGTGCAGTATTAGTCTCCTTTTCTGAGGAAGGATGTTCTTGCTCTTGTGGGAGTACAGCAAAGGTTTAGCAGGCTGATGCCGGGGATGGCAGAATTAATCTATGAGGAGAAACTGACGAGGTTAGGATTGTTTTTGTTCGCATTCAGACGAAAGAAGGGGATCTCATAGGCACTTATAAAATTCTAACAGAAATAGGCAAGGCTAATGCAGGGAGGATATTCCCGATAGAACATAGAACACTACAGCACAAAACAGGCCCTTCGGCCTTCGATGTTGTGCCGACCAATATAAAAAGCAATGACCCTCCAAACTAAACCATTCCCTTCTCTTCCATATACTTATCAACTAACCTCTCAAACGCCACCAAACTTGGCGCATCACAACTGCTGCAGGCAGGGCATTCCACTCCCAAACCACCCTTTGGGTAAAGAACCTACCTCTGACATCCGTCGTATAACTATCACCCCTTAATTTAAAGCTGTGTCCCCTTGTGCTAGCTTTCTCCATCCTAGGAAAAAGGCTATCACTGTCCACCCTATCTAAACCTCTAATCATCTTATATGTTTCGATCAGGTCCCCTCTTAGCCGCCTCCTTTCTAACGAAAACACCTCAAATCCCTCAGCCTCTCCTCATAAGACCTGCCCTCCATACCAGGCAACATCCTGGTAAACCTCCTCTGTACCCTCTCCAAAGCCTCCACATCTTTCTTATAATGCGGGGACCCGAACTGCACACAATACTCCAAGTGCGGCCGCACTAGAGTTTTGTACAGTTGCAACATGACGTTGCGGCTCCGAAATTCAATCCCTCTACCAATAAAAACTAAGACTCCATATGCCTTCTTAACAACCTTCCCGACTTGACTGCCTACTTTCAGGGATCTATGCACATACACACCAAGATCCCTCTGTTCATCTAGACTACTAAGAATCCTACCATTTGCCCTATACTCTACACATTTATTTTTTCTGCCATAGTGCATTACCTCACACTTTTCCACATTAAACTCCATTTGCCACCTCTCTGCCCAGCTCTGCAACTTGTCCAAGTCCCTCTGCAAACTATAACACCCCTCTTCACTATCTACCACTCCACCGACTTTAGTGTCATCTGCAAATTTACTAATCCATCCTTCAATACCCTCATCCAGATCCTTTATAAAAATTACAAACAGCAGGGGCCCCAAAACAGACCCCTGAGGTACACCACTTGTCACCGAACTCCACGATGAATATCTCCCATCAATCACCACCCTCTGTCTTCTATTTGCTAGCCAATTCCTAACCCAATTAGCTAAATCACCTTCTATCCCATACATCTGCATTTTCTGCAGAAGTCTTCCATGGGCCACCTTATCAAACGCCTTACTAAAGTCCATATATACCACATCAACCGCCTTACCCCCATCCACCTCTTTAGTCACTTTTTCAAAAAACTCAATGAGGTTAGTAAGGCACGACCTACCCTTCACAAAACCATGCTGGCTATCCCCAATCAATTCATTTCTCTCCAAATAACTATAAATCCGATCCCTAATTATTCTCTCCAATACTTTGCCCACAAAGTATTGGAGAGAATACTTGGGTCTGTGTGGGTGTGTCCAGAACCAAGATGGTGGGTGTGTCCAGAACCAAGAGTCACAGTCTGAGAATCTGGAGTAGATTATTTAGGACAGAAGTGAAAAGACCTTTCTTCGCCCAAAAAGTGATGAATCTGTGGAATTCATTACTACAGGAAGTAGTTGAATCCAAAACACTGAATGTATTCAAGAGGCAGCTGGATATAGCACTTAACGGCAAATTGGGCCAAAGGTCATGGAGAAAAAGCAGGATTAGGCTAGTCAGTTGGATGATCAGTCACGGTCATAACGAATGGCAAAACAGGCTCTAAGGGCCAAATGGCCTCTTCCTACCCCTATCTTCTATGTTTCTATAAGAACATGAGAACTAGGAGCAGGAATTTAATTCTTTGAACGTACGATTCAATACATGGCTGATCTCATCATGGCCTCATTTCCACATTCCTGCCCATAATCCTTCATCCAACTACTAATTATAAACTTATGTCCTCAAATTTGTTTAGTGTTCTGGCATCCACTGTACTTTCCAGTAGAGAATTCCAGAGAAGCATTACCCTTTGAATAAGCAATTCCTCTCTTTTCTGTTTTAAGTCTGCTACTCCTAAGCCTAAAGCTCTGGCCTCTCATTTTAGAATTTCCAACAAGAGGGAGTACCTGCTCTACGTCTACCCTGTCATTCCCCTTAACATCTTGTAGCCTGATAGTTAAACAAAGGCTAAATCTGTATCAAAGAACAGCAGGAGTTAATTGGACAGTGGCTGTTATTTTGCCTTGAACATGCAGTAGTTGAACACAGACCCATGTGTTGTGTTCCTGAGAAAAATATGATCCTAAGAGAGACATGAGTGAACATTTGTGACCAAAAAGATTGGTTAGTGCCTGTCTTGCGAATACATGATTGGAAACATGATCAGCGCTAGTAAAATCAAAGAGAAATCGGGAGTGATAACCTATAGAACTTACCACTACAGGAGAAGCTTAGTGGAGAATCTGGAGATGAAGCCAAGATGAGATCAGCCATGTATTGAATCGTAGGTTCAAAGAGCTAAATTGCCTACTCCTATTCCTGCTCCTAGTTCTCATTTTTTATAGAAACATGAAGGAAGAGGCCATTTGGCCCTGAGAGCCTGCTTTGCCTTCATTACAACCAAGGCTGATCATCCAACTGAGTAGCCTAATCCTGCTTTTTCTCCATAACGTTTGACCCCATTTCTAAGTCTGGGCAGAATTTTTCTATCCTGCCCGCCACAGCAGATCATAGAATCCAGATAGTGCAGAAGGAGGCCATTTAGCCTATTGAGCGTGTACCAATAACAATCCACCACAGGGCTCATCCCAATAACCCTACATACTTACCGTGCTAATCCCCCTGAAAAAAACCCCAGCAATTTAGTGCAGCCAATCAACTTAACCAGCACATCTTTGGATTGTGGGAGGAAATCAGAGCACCTGGAGGAAGCCTATGCAGACACAGGGAGAAAATGCAAACTCCAGACAGACAGTGACCCAAAGCCAAAATTGAACCCAAGTCCCTGATGCTGTGAGGCAACACTGCTAACCACTGTGCTGTGAGAATGGTAGTGGGCCGGACTCGGACCATGAAAAGGTCTGTTGACCTTGGATGGGATTTTCTAATTTTGGGGCAAGCGCGGCCAGAAAATCTGCCCTGTGACTTGGAGCCACTGGAACAAAACTCATCCCGAGGAAGTCTGATCACCTCACCTCACCAAGGTCAAATCATAAGTTTGAATATTTTTTGTGAAGCTTTTGATGCCCTTTGGATACATTTTGCATTATGAAATAGGTTAGAGGTTAAATGCTTTGTGCATAATAAAAGTAAGACAAAGGTTCCATACATTGTGTAATGAAGTTTTGATACTTTTTATTGTGGAGTTTTGATACCAAATTACCACAAAACTAAGATACAATAAAG
Source organism: Sphyrna mokarran (assembly GCA_024679065.1). Lineage (NCBI taxonomy): Eukaryota > Metazoa > Chordata > Chondrichthyes > Carcharhiniformes > Carcharhinidae > Sphyrna > Sphyrna mokarran. Next base: position 29,400,116 of record JAGIQG010000012.1, on the reverse strand, counting down.
AAGATTGTTTTACGATAACAAGAGTTTGAGTGTCTTTAACTGCAACATCAATTGATCCTGTATCCAAGGGACAACAATCTTATATATCTCAATTAGAACATAACAGCACAGAACAGGCCCTTCAGCCCTCGATGTTGTGCCGACCAATTAGGAACAAGCAGTGACCCTCTAACCTAAACCATTCCCTTTTCATCCATAAACTTATCTACTAACCTCTTAAACGCCACCAAACTTGGCGCATCTACAACTGACGCAGGCAAGGCATTCCATACCCTTACCACCCTCTGGGTAAAGAACCTACCTCTGACATCTGTCCTAAAAGCACCACCCCTTAATTTAATTAGATCTTAATTAGATCTCTCATTCTTCTGAAATGAAGTGAGTATAGGCCTAAACTGCTTCATCACTCTTCCATCAAGTACTTCACTGAATCAATCTAGTGAACTAGAAAGGGGGAGAGGGTGAAAATAGAAATGCATGGGGGTCCTACGCATCAGGATTGAAGTGAATGCTTGGTTGAGGAAAAAGGAAGAAATATCAGAAATGCTTGCCGGAAAGACTTCAGCATTAGAACAGATGCAACAGAAATGTAGAAACTTAAAGAATGTAAATGAATGCTTCCACGGTCTGAGCAAGTGCAGTTGCTATAAAACGTACAAGCAGAAATAGACCATTTGGGCAGTGGAGTCTGATCCACCATTCAATGAGATCATGACTAACCTGATGGTTATCCTCAACTTCATTTCTCCACCTTATCCCCATAATTCTGGCTTCCCTTACTGATTAAAAATTTGTCTACTACAAGCCCAACCTACTCAATCTCGTATAAGAAAATCTCTCCATACTCAGGGTCAAACAGTGAACTTTCTCTGGATTGCCACCAATGCCAATATATCTTTCCTTAGATAAGGGGACCAAAACTATCCACAGTATTCCAGGTGTGGTCTAACTAGTATCTTATATTGTTTTAGCAAGATTTCACAATTTTTACATTCTGTTCCTTTTGAAATAAGAGCTAACATTTAATTTACCTTTCCTATCACTTAGCTTTGTTTTATCCATATGAACTCCCAAATCCTGTGCTGCTGCTGCTTTTTGCATTCAAATAATATTCAGCTCCTTTATTCTTCTTGACTTTACATTAAGATGGTTTTGGGATTCAGGAGATTCATTGTGAATATTATTTGAAAGCTTATCAAATGGAAACAGATAAGTCAAGGAAGGGAAGAGTCGGAAGTTTACTCACAGTAAACAGATATTGAGGAAGAATCAATATGGTCAGATCTTTCAGGATCAAGCATGTTTATTGTATAACATATTCTCGGTGGTACTAACCTACAAGACACACTGACCTCAGTGTTCCAACTGTCTCTATTTGTCAATATGTCACAATGATTAACTAGCAATTCTCTTCAGATGATTGCCACACGCTGATCAATAGTATATTGACAGCAGATCATACCAAGGTAAGAGAATAGCAGAAATTGAAAGTAATTTGAAATTTCAAATTTAAGTTGAGAGCAGAAAACAGCAATAACAGCCATCAATGTAATGGAAAGAAGGTGAGGCCTGAGTGTACTGGAATACAGGTTTCATTTCACTTCTGCCTCAGTTCACCTACTGCTGAAATACTTGTCTATGCTTTTGTCAATTCTTAACTTGACTACTCCAATGCACTTCTACCATATGGAAGCTAAGATAATCAAAAACGTACTTGTGGCATGTCCCATTCATCTATCACCCCTATGCTTGCTGACCTAATGTGGAGATATTGGTGTTGGACGGGGTAAACACAGTAAAAAGTCTCACAACACCAGATTGAAGCCCAACAGGTTTATTTAGTAGCAAAAGCTTTTGGAGCACAGCTCCTTTGTCAGATAAGTGTGAGTTCTATTCACAGACAGGACTTATAAAGACAAACTCGATTTTCAAAATAATGGTTGGAATGCAAGTCTTTATCCATCCTACTCAAAAGGCAGTGGAAACAGACTCTCTGAATATTTTACGGCAGAACTGGATAGATTCTGAATTAATGGGGTGAAAGTGGTGAAATTGAGGTTTTGATTGATTGGGAGCCTGTATAGGTCAGCAAGAAGTCTCACAACACCGGATTAAAGTCCAACAGGTTTATTTGGTAGCAAAAGCCACTAGCTTTTGGAACACTTGCTGCTCCTTCATCAGGTAACTGGGAGTTATGTTTACAAACAGGGCATATAAAGACAAAAACTCAGTTTACAAAATAATGGTTGTAATGCAAGTCTTTACAGATAATCAAATCTTAAAGGTACAGACAATGAGAATGGAAAGAGAGTTAAGCACAGACTAAACTATGCTTTTAGTTTATGTTCTAAAGGATGTGTTTCTTCTCCAGTCAGAACAATTAGTGCGATTTTGCAAGCCCATGCAAATTGTGGGGGTTACAATAATGTGACATGAATCCAGCTGAGGTCATCCTCATGTGTGCGGAACTTGGCTATCAGCCTCTGCTCAGCGACTCTGCGTTGTCATGTGTGTCGTGAAGGTCGCCTTGGAGAACACTTATCCAAGTCTTAAAGGTACAGACAACGTGAGTGGAGAGAGAGTTAAGCACAGGTTAAAGAGATGTGCATTGTCTCTAGATAGAACAGTTAATCAGATTTTGCAAGGCCAGGCAAGTTGTGGGGGTTACAGCTAGTGTGACCCGAGGCATGGTACATTGGGCAGACCATGCAGATGCTATGACAATGGATGAATGAACATCGCTTGATAATCACCAGGCAGGAATTTTCTCTTCCTACTGGGGAACATTTCAGTGATCACGAGCATTCAGCCTCTGATCTCTGGCTAAGTGTTCTTCAAGGCGACCTTCCTGACACATGACAACGCACAGTCGCTGAGCAGAGACTGATAGCCAAGTTCAGCACACATGAGGATGGCCTCAACTGGGTTCATGTCACACTATCTATAACCCTCACGACTTGCATGGGCTTGCAAAGTCTAACCGTTCTGGCTGGAGACAATACACAACCTTTAACCTATGCTTAACTCTCTCTCCATTCTCATTGTCTGTACCTTTAAAATTTGATTATCTGTAAAGACTTGCATTCCAACCACTATTTTGTAAATTGAGTTTTTGTCTTTATATGGCCTGTTTGTGAACATAACTTCCACTTACCTAACAAAGGAGCAGCAAGTACTCCAAAAGCTAGTGGCTTTTACTACCAAATAAACCTGTTGGACCTTACCCTGGTGTTGTGAGACTTCTTGCTGACCGACACAGGCTCCCAATCAATCAATATCTCAATTTTAAAATATCCTTCTTGCCTTCAAGTCCATCCCTATTACTGTAATCTCCTCCAGACCCACAACACTCCAATTTTGGCCTTTTGAGCATGTTTGTCCTTAATTAATCCAACACTGTGGCCTTGTCTTCAGTTGTCATGGCCCTATTTCTTCAATTCCTTCCTAAGGCTCTCCATTGCTTGATTTCCTTTCTCTTAAAAATCCTATTTCTTTGACCAAACTTTTGGCCATATGCCATATGGAAACATAATTAGAAGCAGGGACAGGCCATGTGGCCCCTAGAGCCTGCTCTACCATTCAATAATTTCATGATTGATATGATATAATTTCCATTCCATATTCCGTGGGTGGCATGGTAGCACTGCTGCTTCACAGCTCCAGGGACTTGGGTTCGATTCCCGGCTCGGATCATTGTCAGTGTGGAGTTTGAACATTCTCCTTGTGTCCGCATGGGTTTTCTCCGGGTGCTCTGATTTCCTCCCACATTCCAAAGATGTGCCGGTTAGGTTGATTGGCCATGCTAAATTGCCCATTAGTGTCCTGAAATGCGTAGGTTGGAGGGATTAGTGGGTAAAATATGTAGGGATATGGGGCTAGGGCCTGGGTGGGATTGTGGTTGGTGCAGACTCGATGGGCCAAAGGGCCACTTTCTGCACTGTAGGGTTTCTATGATTTCTATGATTCTAACCCCAATAACCTTTCATCCCGTGTTAATTCAGAATCTATCCAATTCTGCCTTAAAACATTCAAAGAATCTGGTTCTACTGCCTCTTGAGGAAGAGTTCCAGAGACCCGTCTCTCAGAGAAACAATTTCTTCTTGTCTTAAGTCAGTGATCCTTCATTCTGGATTTTCTGATAAAAGGCATTCTCTCCAAATATGAGCGGCAATTTTTTCACACAGAGGGTGATGAATGTCTGGAACAAGCTGCCAGAGGTAGCAATAGAGGTGGGTACAATTTTGTCTTTAAAAAAAGCATTTAGACAGTTACACGAGTATGATGGGTATAGAGGGATATGGCCAAATGCGGGCAAGTGGGACGGGCTTAGGAGTTTAAGGAAAGGGCGGCACGGACAAGTTGGACCGAAGGGCCTTTTTCCATGCTGTAAACAGCTAACTATAAAATCCACCTTTCCATACCCCTCTGGATCTTAGACTTTGATCAAGTCACCTCCTATTCTTCTACACACTAGTTTTAAACCAAACCTCTTCAACCCTGTCTCAAAAAAACAAGATTGATTAACTTTACGTAGCACTGTTATAGGATTCTTGTATTATGGACTACAACAAGCCTACTGGCTGAAAGAGACTACACTGCACTATCATTTTTAAAAGAGAAATAGTCAATTAAGATTTTACACTGTGATACCACTTCACTCAAAGGGGAGATTGAGGGGATTTCTTTATGCAGCAGACTGCTATAATCTGGAATGGACTGCTTGAAAGGGTGGTGTCTGATTCATTGGCTAGATCATTAATTGGCTGTTTTAACTTGTTCATGTAGTTTCAGGCAATATGGTGATCACATATCTACTCAGATAAAAATGGTGCAGGTTACTTCTAGAATTATTAGACCAACCATCTGACCCTCTTTAGCTTTATCTTACAAGAACTCAAAATTCAGCTGGCCTGAGTTTGACAGCAGGAACAAATACTTCAGTTTTATGTTGTTGCAATACTCATTTCTTACCAAAGGGTGGAGTACTAAACTTTTATAAATGTATATTGAAACGACTGGTTAAGTGCTCCATTCTATTCACTCTGCGGTGCTGCATACATGTCCGCTTTATTTAGTCTGCCATAGCACTCAACCAAGTGATGGAATAACTACTTGTAGACAAAACACTAACAATGTGCTGATTATATTCTTAGTTCAAGGCAGCCAGCTTACTGATGAATAGTTGGGCTGGGCAACCCTTCCCCCCCGCCACCTTGTTTTAGGCACAGAGCAACGAGTCCAATATTTGTTTTCAAAAACAGAACTATGATTCTCTTGCATCACTAGACTCCAATTAGTCTGTATTTTAAAGTCCACCCAATTAGTTTATACATTCACAATTTATCAAACGTGCATAGGGGAGCATACTGCCTCAGCTATCCGAAGAGTAATAACTTTACTTCAGCATCTCTATGGTTCAGTAGATCTGGTTAATGTATATGTTTTATTGGCCCTGAATGTTCATAGAGGGGGAGAGTTGGACTACCAATTCACTCCTAATTTCTTACCTGGAATTCCAGCACTCCTTTCTCACCTCACCTTTTAACTCAGCCTAGGCAAGAATGTTCAGACTAGCAAGTTCCTGAGGCCTTGTATGAAGGGCAGCAGAGTCAACAGCAAGTCAGCAACCCTCTTTTTTTAATATCACTAGTTGCGTATAGTAGATAAATTTAAAGGTCAGAGAAACCAGGGAGAAAGTATGTTTGGTAATGTAAATGTATTGAGGTCAGATGGTCAGTGAAGGGGGTAGGGATGGTCAGTGAAGGGGGTAGGGATAGTCAGTTGGGTGGGGTCAGAGTAGGGGTTGGGAAGTCCTGTGGGGCAAGAAGTCACAGGTAAGGGATAAGAATCAGCACTAGTTTCTTCAGAGTTAGAACCAGTTTTAGTTCTTTTAATTTTTCCTGGTAAATATTCTGGAAAGATAGTTGGAACCATCTGGAATTTGCAATTTATATCATTGTCTTTAAATCCCACTGCAGCTACAAGTTTCTCAGTGGTGAGTCACAGCTGCATTTCAGTAGTTGCTTGAAAAAGAGTAATATTAAAAAGAAATGGAAACAAACAGAAGGGTAATTAAGATCAGAAACCAACTGTGAAGATCATGTTGATGTAGACTTGAAAGATATATGGTGTATTTTGTATAGTAAATTGATTCTATGGTTTCCTCTGGCATCATTCCTGAGTGATTTGGGATCTAAAGTATGATTTCCAATACTTAACGCTGTCCAGCAAGAGTAAATATGATGGGTGCAACACAGCAAATTTACTGAGATCATTCAACTGACAAGTTTAATATTACACAGTTTGCAAATACTGAAAGATACAGGCATTATTTTCATAGAATAGAATAGAACCTTACAGTACAGAAGGATGCCAATTAGTCTGCACTGACCACAATGTCACTGAGCCCCTATCCCCATAACCCCATATATTTACCCCACGAAGCTCCTGACACCAGGATCAATTTAGCATTGGTAATCCACCTAACCTGCATATCTTTAGACTGAGGGGAAACTGAGTACCTGGAGAAAATCCATGCAGACATGGGAAGAATGTGCAAACTCCACACAGACAGTGACCGAGACCAAAATTGAACCTGGATCCTTTGTGCTGTGAGGCAGCAGTGCTAACCACTGTACCACCGTTACAGTTAGTTTACAGTAGCTATTAATGTGGTGTTACAAAAGTAAAATACTGCACAGCTGTTGGAAACCTTAAATAACAGAAAATGTTGGAATTACTCAGCAAGTCTGGTAACATCTGTGTACAGAAACAGAGTTTCAGGTCAAAGACCATTCCTTAATCTGGTGGCCCTCCTCTGAACCATTATTAGGCATGGATTTTAGGGAACTTGGGAAAATAATTAGTAATGCCTTACGGAGCGTACATATTACAGAGAAAAGGGTGCTGGAAATCTTAAAGTGGTAGATAAATCCCAGGATCTGATGAAGTGTATCCCAGTACATTGTGGGAGGCTAGGAAGGAAATTGTGGGTTTCCTAGCAGAGATATTTGAATCATCGATGGCCACAGGTGAGGTGCCTGAAGATTGGAAGGTGGCAAATGTTGTGCCTTTGTTTAAGAATGACTGCAGGGAAAAACATCTGTAGCGGATAAGTTGTTAGAAGTTGTTCTGAGAGATAGGATCTACAGGCATTTAAGAGACAAGGACTGATTAAGGACAGTCAGCATGGCTTTGTGAGTGGAAAATCATGTCTCACAAATTTGACTGAGTATTTTGAAGAGGTAACCAAGAAGATAGATGAGGGCTGTGCAGTTAATGTTGTCTACATGGGCTATAGCAAGGCTTTTTAAAAGGTACCACTGCATGGTAGTTATTGCATCAGATTAAATCTCATGGGATTCATGGTAGCCAAATAGATACAAAATTGGCTTGATGACAGAAAACAGAGGGTGATCGTAAAAGGTTGTTTATTGAACTGGGGGCCTGTGACTAGTGGTGTGCTTCAGAAATTGGTGCTGGGTCCACTGTTATTTGTTATTTATATTAATGATTTGGATGAGAATTTAGGAGATATGATTAGTAAATTTGCAGATGACATCAAGATTAGTGGCACAGTGGCCAGTGAAAAAAAATATTCAGCTTTGCAGCAGGATCTTGATCAATTGGGCCAGTGGCCAATGTATGGCACATGGAGTTTAATTTAGATAAATGTGAGGTGATACATTTTGGTATATCGAATCAAGGCAAGACCTACTCAGTTAATAGTAGGGCATTGGGGAGAGTTATAGACAAAGAACTAAGAATACAGCTTCATAGCTTCTTGAAAGTGGAATCACAGTTGGACAGAGTGGTGAAGAAGGCATGCTTGGTTTCACAGAAGTTGGGATGTCTTGTTCAAGTTGTACAAGACATTAATAAGGCCATATTTGGAATATAATGGACAGTTTTGGTCATCCTATTATTGAAAGGATATTATTAAATGAGAAAGAATGCAGAAAAGATTTACTAGGATGCTATCGGGTCTTGATGGTTTGAGTTATAAGGAGAGGCTGGAGAGACTGGCACCTTTTTTCCTGGAATGTAGGAAGCTTAGGTGTGAGCTTATATAGGTCTATAAAATAGTGAGGAGTATAGATCAGCTAGATAGTCAACATCTTTTCCAAAGGATAGGTGGGGGGTCTAAAACCTAGAGGTCATAGGTTTAAGGTTAGAGGGGAGAGATACAAAAGTGTCCAGAGGGGCAATTACAAAGGGTAATCAGTGTCTGGAACAAGCTGCCAGAGATAGTCGTAAAGGCAGGTATAATTTTGTCTTTTAAAAAGCATTTAGGCAGTTACGTGGGTAAGATGGGTATAGAGGGATATGGGCCAAACGTGGGCAATTCGGATCAACGTAGTGGTTAAAAAAAAGGGCAGAATGGACAAGTTGGGCCAAAGCCCTATTTCCATACTGTAAACCTCTGTGACTATTTCAGCTTCTCTCTCTGAATCAGACCTGTATACTGCATTCAATATTTATGCATTCATCTACAAGTCTGCTATGATGCTCTTTGCTTTATATTGGATCATGTTGGCTATGCACCTTGATTTTACAACTTTTTTCTCTACCGTCTCTCAACAATCTTGTGAGCCTATAGAGACTTGTACACAATAACACTGGAGTCTTTACCCCTTCTCAGCAGGCATCAATTCAGAGCTACAAGGGTACATATGCTTGTTGTTAGCCCTAAACAATTCATCACATTACATTTATTCACATTAAATATCTTCTGCCAAATGGGAGCTCAATCCTACATCACATTTAGGTCACATTTTTATTTATTTTTATCAAATGTTCTGATTTAGAACAAATTTTCATCTTTTATGAATTTCTGGATTAAAGCTTTTGTGCTGATCACTGGTATTAAATGATGAAGAGAAACAACAGTAACAGCAGTTCTTGCAGGGCTCTATTGGCAATCATTTCCTACAAAGCGTCACAAGCACTAAATGACAACCACCCATTTATAAGAATGCAACCAATTCACCATCCAACCTAGGATCTGCTTGCAAAAGCCTTGAATTGCAATGTTTTAACAATAATGTAAATTTTCTACATTGAGGAAAATTAGTAAAGACTGTAATTACTATAAATCAATTATTAGTCCACTTTATTTATCAATCTGCTTATTTTGTGACCCTAATCATACTGATTGTGTTTATTCTACTGTTCCCAAAGTCAAGTAAGTAGTGTTGTGAGAATATCATATACCCAAGTAAACTTAAATGCAGAGACATGAGTTGCGTTCAATCTCTAAACTAGTATTACCTACATTTTTGCAATGGCATAACATTAAATTGAAAAATTTTTTGAGAATTTTTTAATATGGCTTGTATGAGATATCCAAATGATTAACAAAGATAGCAACAGGTGCAATTTTCAAAAATATTTTGAGAATATTCAATATTTTTCTTTTGTAGTCATCTCTGGTCAGCAGTTCCTGATTTTCCATTGATAGTTTTCTTCTCTGCTTAGTATTGTTATTAATAGGCTTTGTCACAACTATCCTGCCTGCTCAACACAATTTCCTAAACAGTCATTTGTATTTTTGTGTATGATTTGCCAGGGAGATATTCACAGCAAGCCCTCAAATTAAAGTATGGTTTCACCATAGTTTCTCAGCAGCCTAAATTTGACAGTGCTACATCCATTGACACAATTCAGCAATTTACTGAAGCAAATGATTTCAGTCAAGAGTGGCACAGCGGTTAGCACTGCTGCCTCAGTGCCAGGGACCTAGGCTCAATTCCACCCTGGATGACTATGTTAAGTTTGCACATTTTCCCAGTGTCTGCATGGGTTTCTTCCTAGTGCTCTGCTTTCCTCCCACAATCTAATGATGTGCAGATTAAATGGATTGGTCTTGCTAAAATGCCCTTTAGTGTCCCAAAATGTGTGGGTTAGTGGAGGTTAGCAGGGTAAATATGTGGGGTTACAGAGATAGGGTCATAATGGGAAGCTCTGTTAGAGAACTCAATGGGCTGAATGGCCTGCTGTGGCACTGTAGGGCTTCTATGATTTTAAGTCAATATATTGCACTTCTCACTGGTAAAGAGCCTTGACATAACATTTGTTGTTTTATAAAACATGCTCAAGGTTCAAGTAATTTTAACATTTCCATTTTAACATCAGATTCCTTATTATTTTGGCATATTAGAACAATGGCTATATTTCAAAGTAATAGCCATTTGGCAATGACGTTCTATGGAACATCCTGACTAATAGGATAATAAAAATATAAAAAAAAACTTGCATTTGTGTCAGAAAATATTTACCACCCAATTATTTGTTAAAGATACAATTTTCTTTCCTCCTTTATCTCAGTTATAAAAAGACTCCTTCTTTACCTTTTTAAAAACATGCTCTACTTCCTAAAATGTAAATAATTCTTGTTGAAGTCATAGTTGGTACAGCATTGTCAAGGGAGGTATTTACCATCACTATGCCTCTAGTAATCAACAAAGCTTAGAATGCCATATTGGCCCCAAGTTTCAGTGAGACAAATCTGGCTACTGACTGACTAGGTTGCTCTACAGAAAGCTGGCATGGACTTGATGAGCTCAACAGCCTCATTTCATGCTATTATGGCTCTACAACTCTTAGTGGCTGACTGTAGTACCCATTTGCACAAAAAAGCTATCGGATCACTAAAAAATGTTTATTTTTCATATGCTAGATAACATACTGATATTAGTTTTTTGGAATTTTATTGCAGGCATCTCCCCATAATTATAACACAGTAGGCTAAGTTACAACTCTCATCACCCTAATTATTTAATCAATTTGACAGTAAAATTAGTACTTAATTCGTCAATGATAGCATTATAAAAGAAAATCAAGAAACGCAATTGCTTATTTTTCTACTTGTTCTTTATTTCATTATATTTTCTGCTACTTCTGATTCTTTTACATTTAGTCTCTTAATAGAACATAGAACAATACAGCACAAACAGGCCCTTCAGCCCACGAGTTGCGCCGATCACATCTACCAATCCACAGACCTATCTATAAACCCCTATCCTATTCGTTTCCATACACTCATCCAGAAGTCTTTTAAAAGACCCCAGTGAGTTTGCCTCAACAACCTCCGACAGCAGCCGATTCCATTCACTCACCACCCTCTGAGTGAAAAACTTACCCCTAACATCCCCTCTGTATTTGCTTCCTTACACCTTAAATCTGTGTCCTCTCGTAGTGACCATTTCAGCTTGGGGAAATAGTCTGAAAGTCCACCCTATCTATTCCTCTCAACATTTTACAAACCTCTATCAGGTCGCCTCTCAACCTACGTCTCTCCAGTGAGAAGAATCCCAGCTCCCTCAACCTATCTTCATAAGGCCTGCCTCCCAATCCAGGCAGCATCCTTGTAAATCTCCTCTGAACTCTCTCAATAGTCTCTACATCCTTCCTATAATGAGGCGACCAGAACTGCGCACAATACTCCAACTGAGGTCTGACAAGAGTCTTATAGAGCTGCATCATTACCTCCTGACTCCTAAACTCTATTCCTCGATTAATGAAGGCCAGTACACCGTACGCCTTCTTGACCACTTCCTCCACCTGTGAGGCCGATTTAAGAGTCCTATAGATCTGGACCCCGAGATCCTTCTGCTCTACAACACAGCTAAGACTCCTACCCCTTATATTGTACTCCTTCATCCCATTATTCCTGCCAAAATGGACAACTACACATTTATCTGCGTTGAAGTCCATCTGCCACTTCTCCACCCAGTCTTGCATCCTGTTTATGTCCCGCTGCAACTTTTGACATCCCTCCAGACCATCCACAACACCACCGACCATTGTATCATCGGCGAACTTACTAACCCATCCTTCCACTTCCTCATCCAGGTTATTTATGAAAATGACAAACAGCAGAGGTCCCAGAACAGATCCCTGGGGCACTGCACTGGTTACTGACCTCCATGCAGAACAAGTCCCATCCACAACCACTCTCTGCCTTCTGCCGGCAAGCTAGTTCGGTATCCACGAGGCCAAAGCCCCTTGGATCCCATGCCCTCTCACCTTCTCCAGAAGCCTTGCATGGGGGACCTTATCAAGCGCCTTGCTAAAGTCCATGTACACTACGTCCACCGCCCTTCCTTCGTCAATGTGTTCAGTCACATTTTCGAACAACTCAACTAGGCTCGTAAGGCATGACCTGCCCTAATAAAGGGCTGGCCATTTAGGATTGAATGAAGACAACTGATGAAGATCCCCTACAATAGTGCTTTATCCATTGATGCAATACAGCAATTTACTGAATAATTTCAGTCAAGAGTGGCAGAGCGGTTAGCATTGCTGCCTCACAGCATCAGGTATGAAGCACATGTTGTAGCGGGGGATCAAATTACGTTAATGAAAACATGTATAATCACGAGTTTAAAACACTAACACAATACTGACATGGAGTGAATGATCTTATATTAAAGAATAAGAGACTGAGAAGAATTAAAGACTGAGAAGAATTAAAGAATAAGAGACTGTCAGAGTAAAAGGCAGTTTGCTAAATAACAATATTGTCCATGTGGACAGAGAAAGAATGGCTACAACAGTGATTTAACAATAATAATGGCAATAGTAGCTTTAAAATGGCTATTCTGGCTGAGAGTGAAGCATACTGGAAATTTTGGTCAACTTATAGGTTAAAACCAGGTCGTAAAGAGGCTGTGGTCTAGGAGCTGTGAGCTGAAGTTTCCTGTGTGGGTCAGATCAGGGAAGTTGCTTACATTAACTGAGACATTGTGGTTCTGATTTATGGCTACTATGTATGGGACATGTATAATAAACTAAGCATCATGGCTTCGTTCAAAAGTAGGTTCACTGGATGTTTGAGCCCGGTGATTGATTTCTGGTTAAACAGTTGGCTGGATGACAGAGAATCTTCTGGAAGCAAGTGAAGAATTGTGGATAAAAGACATGTCGGTTCGTTGTTTGGCAGCAATGACTCAGAAGAGACCAACCATCACAACAAAGCTTGTACCCTGAAAAATACTTCAGAGAGAAGAAACTGGATTCTACAAAGTGGGTATTTCTTGGTCAAGGTTTTCCTAGCTCGGTCAAATCTATTTTCAGTTAAACAGTTAAAATTAATGTTCAGTTAAAGGGCAGTTTAAGAGTTAAAGTTCAGTTGAAAATTGATGTTCAGTAAAGAATTCATGAGTTGCAATTGTTTATGTCTGAGTTGATACTAGAAGTGTTAAATAAAGAAATAATTGAATTACTGTTCTTGTCTGTCTCAAGTATCCCAGGATACTTGGAAAGTGTTTAAATTAAAGCTGTATAATACTCATTTAAACATATTATTTCTTAAAGTGTATTTTGTAAAACTTCAGCCAACAGCATGGTACAGCAAAGTCTGATGGGATTAGGCACTCCAAAAGAAACCACATTTTTGTCGAATGTGGACATTTTTATGAGTAAAATGGCTCTAATGCCAGCTCAATGAACAGGACTACATAGCTCAAAGCTGATAACACAGGTGCAGGACAGACGATAAGGATTTTCTCAGGGTTCTACTAAGGGTTTGAGTCTGTGGGAATATTGTCTTAACGTTTTGCTGTGTTGCTTAAGGACAAATAAGATCCCATGAGGTCAAGACGTAAGCTGTTATTGGCTGCAGTTAGTGACAGGAATGGTTATTGATTGATTTATGATTACTAAATTATGCCCATTGGAAAGGTGGGTAATAAGTTTTTGAGAAATGTACAATTGGTCTCATAGAAGCACTGGTATTTCAGAGTGATATTGGGTTTGTCAGAGTCTCCTAGTTGGGTGCTGGGCCATCTAATATCAATCTCCCATTCAATCAATTGGTCAGAAAATCATGTCTTTGAATCAGGACACTGAGTTTGCGAGTCATGGATTTAGCTTAAATTTTAGCAATATACAGCCCAGTTAACAATCCATAACAGATAAATTATTGAATTTGTCACAATTGTGTGTTCTATAGGCAACATACTTTAGAAGTGCAATGTCTTGAATGTCACACTTTTAAAAATGTTTTAAATGGTGATGTGACAGATGTACAACTATAAAAGGATGTTATTCAAGTATTCTTTTAAGACTTGGCCATTCCCCACAACTTTCATCCAGTAATTTCATCTGCCTGTAAAATGCATGGCATCTATGGTGATTTATCAACATTCACTTGCGTCTATAAATGGTGATGACAACAACCTATACTTAAATTATATTTAAATTACAAAAATAGTCCTATTTCAGAGATGATATCTCAGAGGCCAAACCAAAGATCAAAAGATGAGAAACAGCTTCCAAAATCTGTCAAATTTGTCCGTTTTAAAGACAAATATTCACAAAATGCCTTCTCAACCATTAGAACTTCAGTACCAAATAAGTACTTTTGAAACATGGTCACAATTGTTATGTGGGAACTGGCAATCAATTTGCACACACCCAGGTCCCACAAAAAAACTACATGGCTATGACCAGATAATCCATTTTGTGATATTGATCGAGTGATAAACATTGGCCAGCAATATTGCCATGGGATCCTTCATGTTTACCTGAAAGGGTAGAGAGAGTCTTGTTTAAAGTTTCATCCAAGAGATGGCACCTCCAATAGTGCTGTATTCCTTTATTATTACGCTGGAGTCCCAGGTTAGATTTTGATGTTTTGGTCTTGGAATGAACCCAGAAACTTGAACCCAGAATTTTCTGAGTCAGGCAGGAGTGCTACCAACTGAGCCATGATTGATATTCAAAGGTAAAGAAGTAAAGTGTTTAGACATGGAATATCAGAATAGAGAATCTAGTCAGCTAAAATTTCACTGCCAATGATAGAAGTGATGTAAGAGTAATCACAGGAAAAGGCCTCAGAAGGAGGGAAATAGGGAGAGAAAGTGGAATGCTCATAAGTAGTCATATAGAAAGGCAGTTCATGGCCATGGACAAATTAAACACAAGAATATGAATTTCAAATTTGAGGCTCTGAGGAATCAGACATCAACACAAGCACAAGCAGGGATGATGGACTGAGAAGACTTGGGTCAGAACTAGATAGTGGCAGTAAGATTTTGGAAATTTACGATGGATGGGAGGTTGACCAGAATAATATTGGATTAGTCAGATAAAAGCAAAATACTATGGATGCTGGAGATCTGAAATAAAAATAGTGCTGAAAAAACTAATCTGTGCAATAGAAACAAAGTTAATGTTTTGAGTCCACTCAGTTATGATTCTTTGGAACTGAAGAAAGGCAGAAGTATGTGGGTTTTATGGAGTTGAGAAAAGGAAGGTCACGTGTAGCAGAAGAGGAAGATGACAGATAGGATAGAGTGTGAGGGGGGAGGGAACTAAATTACAAAGATGTCACAAAACAAAAAGCAAAGAGAGTGGGAATAGTAGTAAAGGAACAAAGCATTGATCTAGATCTATCCTGGACTTATATCCCCAGTGTACTGCTTCTGGGTCATAACTTTTAAATAGACACAGCAACAAAATAGGTATAAATAAACAAACTGTGGTTTTGGTGGAGTTAGAAGATGCATACTCACTTTACAAAGAGACTCAAAGGACCAAACAGCTTTCTTCTTGGCACAGTGGTTAGCATTGCTGCCTCACAACGCCAGGGACCCAGGTGACTGTGGAATTTGTGTGTTTTCCCTTTGTTTGCATGGGTTTCCTCCGAGTGCCCCGGTTTCTTCTCAGTCTGAAAGACGTGCTGGTGAGGTGCATTGGCTTGCAGTTCCTACCGAAGCAGGAACTGCAAACAAGGCAACAAATCCTCCATTCATACACGAACCAGAGCAAAGAAACTCACTGGATACAGCCATATCCTTAACACTGCAAACCACTCTCACTATCTCCCAGGCTTGAAAAGAAGCAGACACTCAAGAAGCGTGGGAAACTGCATGCTGGAAGGTGAGAGTGAAACAATGTAGGCCCAAAGCCCCCCTCCCCAGCTTAGTTCTTGCAAATGTCCAATCTCTGGAAAACAAGTTAGACAAACTCAGAGCCAGACTCACGTTCCCAAAGAGAACTGAGGACTGCTGTTTACTCTGTTTCATGGAGATGTGGCTCACTCCTGCTTCACTTGACAGTGACCTACAATCAGACGGTTTCTCAATCCATCGAATGGACCATACAGCGGCCTCAAGCAAGACTAGAGAAGGTGGGATCTGCTTCCTAATCAACAATTCATGGTGCCTAGATTAGCAGCACTCTGCTCCCCATACCTAAAATACTTGACGCTAAAATGCTGCCCCTACTACCTTCCATGGGAGTTCACCTCCATTATCCTGATGGCAATTTACATCCCACCCCATGTGGATGTAAAGATTGCGCCGGATGAAATATACACCACTACAAATAGCCTTGAGACGAAACATCCCAAGGTCTTGTTCACCATGGCTGGGGATTTCAATCAGGCCAAGCTCAAGAGCATACTACCAAGTTATCACCATCATGCCGCCTTTTCACCAGAGGCCCAAACATCCTAGACCACTGCTGCACAAATATCAAACATGCCTACTGCTCTATTGCCCACCCACACTTTGGCAAGTCTCCTGCTCCCAGTAGACAGGCAAAAACCAAAGTGGGAGAATCCATCAAAGAGAGTCATGCAATGTTGGTCTGAGGAATTGGATGATCTATGGGGCAGCTTGGAGTCAGTAGACCGGTCAGTATTTAAAAACTCTGCAACCAGCCTAAACGAGTATGCCACTAAGGTAACTGATTTCATTAGTAAGTGTGTAGAAGAAGCAAATCCATATGTTCCCCAACCAGAAACCATGGACGAACAGGGATATCCACTGCTTGCTCGAGTCCAGGTCTGAGATGTTCAAATAGGCAACACTGACTTATGCAAGAAAGCTAGATATGATATAAGGAGATCTATCAAAGATGCCAAAAGACAATACCAGACCAAGCTAGACTCCCAAGGTAGCCACACTGGCCCCTGCCTCCAATTATGGCAAGGTCTGCAAGACATAACAGGCTACCAAATGAAGGCATATAAAATTGACAGCTCCAATGAACTCCTTTTGAGCAAGAGATCAGCGAGAGCATGCCCTCCACCTTAAACGGACCTGTATCTGGGGTCACCACTGCAGGATGTCAGACCAGCTTTCTTGAAGGTCAACCCATGGAAAGCAACTGGATGGGGTACCCAGACGTGCACTCAGATCCTGCATGGATTAGCTGGCAGAAGTATTCACAGACATCTTTAATCTCTCTCTACAACAATCTGTGATCCCTATTTGCTTCAAGACGATGACTATCATCCTGGTACTTAAGAAAAACCATGCAGCGTGCCTTAATGACTATCGGCCGGTGGCTCTGATATCCATCATTATGAAGTGTTTTGAAAGATTAGTCATAGCACGAATCAATTCCAGCCTCCCGGACTGCCTGGACCCATTTACAGTTTGTCTACTGCTGCAACAGGTCCACAGCAGATGCCATTTCCCTGGCTCTGCACTCAACCCTGGAACATCTTGATAACAAGGTTACCTATGTGAGACTCCTATTTATTGACTACAGCTCAGCCTTCGACACTATTATTCTCACAAAACTCATTTCCAAACTCTGTGGCCTGTGCCACAACACCCCCCCTCTCTGACTGGATACTGAACTTCCTAACTCACAGATCATAATCAGAAAGGATAGACAACAATACCTCCTCCACAATCATCCTCAACATCGGTGCCCTACAAGGCTGTGTTCTCAGCCCCCTACTACACTCCTTATATACCAATGACTGTGGCCAAATTCCCCTCCAATTTGATTTTCAAGTTTGCTGACACCACCGTAGTGGGTTGGATCTTAAACAATGATGAGACAGAGTGCAGGAATGAAATAGAGAATCTGGTGAACTGGTATGGCAATAATAATCTCTCTTTCAATGTCAAGAAAACGAAGCAGATTGTCATCGACTTCAGGAAAAATAAAGGAGAATATGCCCCTGACTATATCAATGGGGACAAAGTAGAAAGGGTTGAGAGCTTCAAGTTTTTAGGCGTCCAGATCACCAACAACCTATCCTAGTCCCCTCATGCTGACATTATAGTTAATAAAGCCGACTAACACCTTCAGTTTCTCAGAATTCAAGGAAAGTTTGGCATGTCAGCTACAATTTTTACCAACTTTTATAGATGCACCTTAGAAAGCATTCTTTCTTGATATGGCTCCTACTCTGCCCAAGACCACAAGGGATCATGAATGTAGCCCAATCCATCACGCAAACCAGCCTCCCATCATTGACTCTGTCTACATTTCCTGCTGCCTTGGCTAAGCAGCCAGCATAATTATGGGCCCCCCAACACCCCAGACATTCTCTTTTCCACCTTCTTTGTTTGGAAAGAAGATACAAAAGCCTCAGGTCATGTACCAACCAACTCAAGAACAACTTCTTCCTTGATGCTGTCAAACTTTTGAATGCACTTACCTTGCATTAATTTGATCTTTCTCTACACCCTAGCTTTGGACTGTACGCCTACATTCTGTAGTCTCTTGTTTCCTTCTATGAACGGTATGTTTTGTCTGTATAGCATGCAAGAAATAATACTTTTCACTGTGTGTTAATACATGTGACAATAATAAATCAAATCAAATGCTAAATTCTCCCTTGATGTACCCAAAAAGGCACCTGAGTATGGTGCCTAGGAGATTGCATTATTAATGTAAGCCTACTTGTGACATTAATAAATAAATTTGAAACTTTAATTGACTGTATGTGGGATTTTATGGCCTTGCTTATCCTGAAACTGTAAAGTCCCTCCCAAGGTTAACAGAACTTTCCATGCTCCACCCTTTGCTTGCTCGGATTCCTTGTCAGGTGGGCTGGTAAAATTCCAGCCTATGACTGTTGTTTAAATTCTGAGTAAATACCAATAAAAAGTACGTAAAAATTGACTCTTTTTTCTTTTATCAACTGACACTCTGGAATAGAAAGTGCTTGCAGAGAATGATTGCCAAAAGGTGAAGGCCAGAGCAAAGAATTTTTTTAGTAGCTATTGTGAAAATGGCAGAAGTAAAGTACACATTTTCAGGATAAGGTTCCCTCTGATGTTATTGGATACAGACTCAGAGGACAAAAGAAGTAGAGAACAAATGGATATTCAGACACAATCCACTCTCCCACCAAAGAGAAACAGGGTAAGAGTATTGACATCAACGTTTCCTACAAGAAGTAATATCAGAAGTATTTTTGAGCAGGGTGCCCATCAGTTGGGCAGTGAAGGTCATGCCATTAGAGCCTTCCATCAGAATTTCTGGATGGAATCCTACAATAGAACCTGTTAAATGCTTATGAGAATGGTCAAACTTGACAACAGATTCTGAAAATAGATCGTTACTCAATTGAGGAATAGGTATTGAACTTTAACAAATTACCGAAAGGATTAAAAATTCAATTTAGAATAGCCTGGATCAGTACTAGCCATTTGAATTGATGTATTATGAAGTAACACCTGGGTAGGCTCCTGCTTCCAACTGATATTTGAATTTCAGAGAGGGAAACCTTGTGGATCAGGTGCTTTGAAAAAATTCTGGGGAAACACTAATTTTCTTCAGCCTTTGTGGAACAAATAGGACACTCCATGATGACACAAAGACAAGGACTCAATGGTTGCCAGCTTTCAGAATGGTTGTCAGGCATCAATACAACGGAAATTATTAGCACATACATCAGAAGCAGGAGTAGGCTACTTGATCCTTTGAACCAGATTCGCCATTCAATAAGATCATGGCTGATCTGATTACAACATCAACCCTACATTCCTGCCTAGCCCCATAACCTTTTATTCCCCTATCAATAGTCTATCCTCTTCTGCCCTAAAAACATTCAAAGTCTGTTTCCACTGCCTTTTGAGGAGAATTCTAAAGACACATGACACAGAAAAAAATTCTCCTCTTCTGTCTTAAACGGATAATCCCATATTTTTAAACAGTTCTAGATTCTCCCACAAAAGGAAACATCCTTTCTATACCCATCCTGTCAAGAGCCTCAAAACAGATGGTCACTCCATTTTGTTTGTTTGTTTCAGTTAAATTGCTTCTTTTCTAAACTCCAATAGATACAAGCCTGACCTGTCTAATCTTTCCTTATAAGGCAACATGCCCATTCCAAGGATGAGTCTGGTAAACTGCTTAAGGGCTGTAGAGAAAAGTCTGGGAACAGTTAGGTAGGTTTAATGTCTATAGTGGGAAGTTGTTAGAAAGTATTCTGAGAGACAGGATCTACAGCCATTTAGAGAGGAAAGGACTGATTAGGGACAATCAGCATGGCTTTGTGGGTGGAAAATCATGTCTCACAAATTTGATTGAGTTTTTTGCAGGGATAACCAAGAAGGTAGATGAGGGAAGTGCAATCGACATTGTCTACACAGACATCAGCAAAACATTTGAAAAGGTATCATTGCACGGTAGATTGTTGCATCAGGTTAAATCTCACGGTATCCAGGGTGAGATAGCTAATTGGATACAAAATTGGCTTGATGTCAAAAGACGGAGGACAGTTATAGAGGGAGGCCTTTGACTAGCAGTAAGACTAGTAAGAAGGCTCATAACACCAGGTTAAAGTCCAACAGATTTATTTGGTTGCAAAAGCTATTAGCTTTCGGAGCACTTGCTGCTCCTTCGTTAGGTGAAGCCTGCACTCCAAAAGGTAGTGGCTTTTGCTGCCAAATAAACCTTTTGGACTTTAACCTGGTGTTGTGAGGCTTCTTATTGTGTTTATTCCAGTCCAACATCGGCATCTTCACATCACGGCCAACCGTGTGCCTCAGAGATCGATGTTGGGTCCATTTTATTTGTCATTTAATTAATGATTTGGATGAGAATTTAAGAGGCACAATTAATAAATTTGCAGATGAGATTAACATTGGTGCCACAGTGGTCAGTGAAGGTTATTCAGGATTCCAACAGGATCTTGATAATTGGGCCAATGGGCTGATGAATGCAGATAGAGTTTCATTTAGATAAATGTGAGGTGATACATTTTGGGAGATCAAATTGAGGCAGCTCTTACTCAGTTAATGGCAGGGCGTTGGGGAAACATAGAACATAGAACATTACAGCGCAGAACAGGCCCTTCGGCCTTCGATGTTGCACCGACCAATTAGGAAAAAGCAATGACCCTCTAACCTAAACCATTCCCTTTTCGTCCATAAACTTATCTACTAACCTCTTAAACGCCACCAAACTTGGCGCATCTACAACTGCAGCAGGCATGGCATTCCATACCCTTACCACCCTCTGGGTAAAGAATCTACCTCTGACATCCATCCTATAACTACCACCCCTTAATTTATAGCTATGTCCCCTCGTACTATCTTTCTCCATCCTAGGAAAAAGGCTATCACTGTCCACCCTATCTAAACCTCTAATCATCTTATATGTTTCAATAAGGTCTCCTTTTAGCCGCCTTCTTTCTAACGAAAACATTATAGGGCTAATGGTAGGGCTCTTAATAGTGTTGAGGAACAGAAGGATCTTGGTGTATGTGTCAATAGATCCCTGAAAGTAGGCAGTCAAGTGGATAAAGTTGTTAAGAAGGCATATGGAGTCTTGGCTTTTATTGGTAGGGGGATTGAATTTAGGAGCCACAGCATCATGTTGCAACTGTACAAAACTCTAGTGCGGCCGCACTTGGAGTATTGTGTTCAGTTCTGGTCCCCACATTATAAGAAAGATGTGGAGGCATTGGAGAGGGTACAGAGGAGGTTTACCAGGATGTTGCCTGGTATGGAGGCAGGTCCTATGAAGAGAGGTTGAAGGATTTGAGGTTGTTTTCGTTAGAAAGGAGGCGGCTAAGAGGGGATCTTATTGAAGCATATAAGATGATTAGAGGTTTAGATAGGGTGGACAGTGATAGCCTTTTTCTAGGATGGAGAAAGCTAGCACGAGGGGACACAGCTTTAAATTAAGGGGTATGAGTTATAGGACGGATATCAGAGGTAGGTTCTTTACTCAAAGAGTGATTAGGGAATGGAATGCCCTGCCTGCAGCTGTGTAGATGCGCCAAGTTTGGTGGCGTTTAAGAGGTTAATTGATAAGTATATGGAAGAGAAGGGAATGGTTTAGTTTGGAGGGACATTGCTTTTTATTTTGGTCGGCACAACATCGAAGGCCGAAGGGCCTGTTCTGTGCTGTAATGTTCTATGTTCTATGAAAACAACCTCAAATCCTTCAGCCTCTTTTCATAAGACCTGCCCTCCATACCAGGCAACATCCTGGTAAACCTCCTCTGTACCTTCTCCAATGCCTCCACATCTTTCTTATAACGTGGAGATCAGAATTGCACACAATACTCCAAGTGCGGCCGCACTAGAGTTTTGTACAGTTGCAACATGACGTTGCTGCTCCGAAATTCAATCCCCCTACCAATAAAAGCTAAGACTCCGTATGCCTTCTTAACAACCTTATCGACTTGATTGCCAACTTTCAGGGAAAGTTATAGAACAAAGAGATCTAGGAATATAGGTACATAGTTCCTTGAAAGTGGAGTCGCAGTGGACAGGCTGGTAAAGAAAGTGTTTGGCATGGTTGGGTTCATTAGTCAGAACATTGAATTGGGTAAACATTGAGTTGGGATGTCTTGTTGAAGTTGTGCATGACATTAGTAAGATCACACTTGGAATACTATGTACAGTTCTGGCCACCTATTAGTAAGGGTATTATTAAACTAGAAACAGTACTGATAAGATTTACTAGGAAGATACTGGAACTTGATGATTTGAGTTATAAGGAGAGGCTGGATAGACTTGGGCTTTTTTCCCCAGGAGCTTACAAGTGATCTTAGAGGTCTTATACATCGACAACTTTTCATCATAGAATCATCATAGAATTCCAACAGTGCAGAAGGAAGCCATTCAGCCCATCAAGTCTGCACTAACAACAATACCACCCAGGCACTATTCCTTTAACCTCACATACTTACTCCACTAACACAAAGGGGCAATTTAGCATGGCCAATCAAGCTAACCCACAGATCATTGGACTGTGGAAGGAAACCAGAGCACCTGTACGAAACTCATGCAGACAAAGGAATAAAGTGCACATTCCACACAGATAGTGACCCAAACTGCAAATCAAACCCTGGTCCTTCGTGTTGTGAGGCAGCAGTGCTAACTACTGTGCCACCATGCCTCCCAAATTATATTGTTAAACAAGGAGACCAATCCTGTACACAGACTCCAGATGTGGGCTCAACAGTACCCTGTAAGCTGAAGCAGAACCCCTCTACTTTTTAATTAATTCCCCTCAGAAAAAAAGATAATATTCTAATAGTTTTCCTAATTATTTGATAAATCTGCTTTTTGTGATTTATGCACTCAGATCCCTCTGATTTTCACAGCTTTGCAACCTCTCAATATTATTAAGTTTATTTTTTATTCTTTCTGCCAAAATGGACCATTTCATATTTTCCAAATTACACTCAATTTGCCAGATCTTTGGCCACTCACTTAACTTCTCTACATTCCTTTGTTAGCCTCATGTGCTCTTCACAATTTATTTTCCAATTTTTTTGCCACCGGCAAATTTCACAACCATCATCCAAGTCATTTGTATAACTTGTAATAAGCTGAGATGCACTGACCCATATGGAACACTATTTGTTACTTCCTGCCAGCAAAAGGCCCATTTATAGAAGCATAAAATTTTACAGCAGAATAGGAGGCCATTTGGTCCCGAAAGAGCTACCCAGCTACCAGATGCCCATTCTGTTTTCTGTTAGTTAGCCAATCTTCTAACCATGCAATGTTACCTCCTATACCTTTTGTTTTCTGTAATTATCTTTAATCTGGCACTTTATGAAATGCTCTTGAACTCTATCTTTCAGTAACTGGCTTTTTGGATTTATTCTATTGATTCATGGGGTATGGATATAGCTGGTTAAACTAGCATTAATTGTCTATTCCTAATTGCCACCAAGAAGATGGTGAGGACATAATTTCTGGATTTCAGAACATGTTGACTCTGTGTGGCTGGGTAGCTGGGCTGTGGAACTGAATCATGAGTGTAATAAAGCAGGTTCCCTTGTTGCCCAGTAACCACCCTCTCTGCCTGGGTTTGTTGCTTGATTAA
Organism: Sphyrna mokarran; assembly: GCA_024679065.1. Lineage (NCBI taxonomy): Eukaryota > Metazoa > Chordata > Chondrichthyes > Carcharhiniformes > Carcharhinidae > Sphyrna > Sphyrna mokarran. The sequence goes on along the minus strand of JAGIQG010000012.1, from coordinate 29,376,065 downwards.
TCTGCGAGATAGCTCTCCCAATTTTGGCACAAGCCCCCAGACGTAAGGAGGACTTTACAGATTGACAGGGTTGATTTTGCTGTTGTTGTTTCCAATGACTAGGGCACATCATATGGTCTGTCTGGTTTCGTGCTTTATTTCAGGAGTGGGGATTGGAATTGCAGGACACCAAGATTCCTAGTGTGTGAACTTTACCATAATGATGGCCTTCCTCACCGTTCTGCCCTGCTGAATACTTCCTGCCACGTGTCGTCCATCCTTCAGCTCTTTCTTGGCTTTGTCCTCCTCATCCTGATGGTCCTTCTCCTCTGCAGGGGCATCCACCTGGTCCTCCTCCAGGTTGTTTCCGCTTAACTACTGCGCCAGGTTGGGGAGCGTACAGTAGTCCATGACAATGGAGGAGACCATCTGGGACTGTACTAGAGAGCACTGTCAGAACGGTCTAGGCAGCAGAACTGTATCTTTTCAGGAGCCCAATGCACTACTCGACGATGGACTAGGTGGCAGTATAGGCCTCATTATAACAGGTCTCTACCTTGGTCTCAGGCCTTCGCATTCGCGTCATCTACCATGACTGCAACGGATTGCCCTTGTCCAAGATGAACTATGCTGTAATCTGAGGTGATCCTCAAAAACCACAGTGATGTCCAAGTTCTAAAAGATACAGTTATTGTGCACCATCCCTGAATGGGTGGCATGCACACACATGCATGATATTCAGCAGGTGGTCACAGAATGCATTCAGGGAGTGGAGTTCCTTCCTATTAATAAAGGAAGGACTCCATGGGGCGCTCAGGGCGACATGCATGCCATCCACAGTCCCCTGCACATGGGGCATCTTGGTGACAGCAGCAAAGCCTGCAGCCCAGACATTCTGTTGGGCCTGGCCCATGTCGAAGAGCATGCTAATGATGAACGCAAGATGACAAGATGGCACGAGCCCTAGAAGTACCCAGACACAAAGGCTTAGGACTGCTGTTACTTTCATGGTGAACAGGAGAGAGTGCCCTCCTGCCTCACAGGGTGCTAGGTCCGTAAGGATTTACAATCACAGTCAAAGATTTACAGCACAGAAACAGGCCCATCAGCCCAACTTGTCCATGCCGCTTTTTTTTAAACCCCTAAGCTAATTCTAATTGCCCGCATTTAAGAACGTAAGAACATAAGAAATAGGAGCAGGAGTAGGCCATCTAGCTCCTCGAGCCTGCCCCACCATTCAATAAGATCATGGCTGATTCTAAGTGGATCAATTCCACTTCCCCACTTTCTGCCTAAAACCCTTAATTCCCCTATCAGAAATCTATCTACCCATGACTTAAATATATTCAGTGAGTTAGCCTCCACCACTTCAACGTGCGGAGAATTCCAAAGATTCATCACCCTTTGAGTGAAGAAATGTCTTCTCAACTCCGATCTAAACCACATTGCCCCCCTCTCCCACCTCCCCCCTTTATTTTGAGGCTGTGCCCTTTAGTTCTGCTATCCTTTCTAAGCAGGAAGAATCTCTCTACCTCTACCCTATCCATCCCCTTCATTATCTTATACGTCTCTATAAGATCCCTCCTCAACCTTCTAAACTCCAATGAGTACAAACCTAGTCTACTCAATCTTTCCTCATAGGCTAACCCCCTCATCTCCGGTATTAGCCTAGTGAACCTTCTCTACACTCCCTCCGAGGCCAATATATTCTTCCACAAATGCAGCGACCAAAACTGCACACAGTACTCCAGCTGCGGCCTCACTAGCACCCTGTACAGTTGCAACAAGACTTCCCTACTTTTGTATTCTATACCTCGAGCTATAAAGGCCAACATCCCATTCACCTTTTTGATCACCTCTGAACCTGCAGACTGGATTTTTGCGATTCATGCACAAGAACCCCCAGGTCCCTCTGCACCGTAGCATGCTGCAGCTTTTCGCCTTTTAAATAATAATCCCTCCTACTATTATTTCTACCAAAGTGGAAAACTTCACACTTGCTAACATTATACTCCATCTGCCAGGTCCTCATCCACTCACTCAATCTATCCAGATCTCTCTGCAGACTTTCCACACCCTCCAAGCAATTTACTTTTCCACTCATCTTCGAGTCATCAGTGAATTTCGTCACCCTACACTCAGTCCCTTCCTCTATGTATATGATAAACAGTTGAGGCCCCAGCATCAATCCCTGGGGACTCCACTAGTCACCAGCTGCCAACCAGAATAGTACCCACTGAGTCCTACTCTCTGCTTCCTATTAGACAACCAATCCTCTATCCTTGCTAATACCTTATTGCCAACTCCTTGAACCCTAACCTTTTGCAGCAACCTTTTGTGAGGCACCTTATCAAACGCCTTCTGGAAATCTAAAACACCACATCCATCAGTTCCCCTCTACCGCACTAGTGACGTCCTCATAGAAATTCAATAAATTCGTCAAACACGACTTCCCCTTAATGAATCCATGCTGCGTCTGCTTGATCAAACTGTTCTTTTCTAGATGCCTCGCTATTTCTTTTTTGATGATGGATTCAAGCATTTTTCCGACTACAGACGTTAAACTAACCCGCCTATAATTCTCTGCCTTTTGTCTGCTACCTTTTTTAAACAGCGGTGCAACATTAGCCGTTTTCCAATCTTCCAGCACTTCCCTGGAGTCCAACGAATTTTGATAAATAACAGCTAAGGCACCCGCTATCACCTCTGCCATTTCTTTCAGAGCCCTGGGATGCATTCCATCTGGTCCCGGGGACTTATCTACCTTCAGTCCCGTTATCTATCGAGCACTACCTCTCTAGTGACTGTAATCGCATCAAGGACCTCATCTCCTACCATCCTTCTATCTTTAATATCCGGCAAACTATTTGTGTCCTCCACTGTGAAGACCGATACAAGAAACTTGTTTAAAGCCTCAGCCATTTCCTCATCGTCCACTGCTAACCCCCCTCTCGTCTTCCAAGGGTCCAACATTCACTCTAGCCAGTCTCCTCCTCTTCATATATTTGTAAAAAGTTTTATTTTTTTTTATATTTAGAGCTAGTTTAGCCTCATACTCTGTCTTTCCTTTCTTTATTACCTTCTTAGTCATTCTTTGTTGTTGTTTAAAACTTTCCCAATCTTCTAATCGCCTGCTATTTTTAGCTGTTCTAAACGTACCAGCTTTTAATTTAATGCTCTCCTTTATTTCCTTCAATAACCACGGCTGATTTTCCCTTCTCCTACAGTCCTTCTTTACCAACAGAATATATTTCTGCTGAGTACTAAAAAAGATCTCCTTAAAAATCCTTCACTGTTCCTCAGCCATCCTACTGACCAATCTGCGCCCCCAATCTACATTGGCCAATTCCGCTCTCATCCTATCATAGTCTCCTCTGTTCAGAGTACACAGGCTCAGGACGCTCCTTTCTCATCCTCCATCTTCATCGGAAATTCATCCATACTATGACCACTCATCCCAAGAGGATCCCTCACAAGAAGATCCCTAATTCTACCTGCCTTGTTACATAGTACCAGATCCAAGATAGCTCGCTCTCTTGTAAGTTTCGTTACATACTGTTCCAGGAAACCATCCTGACAGCATTCCAAGAGCTCTTCCTCAAGCCCACTTCGTCCGACTTGGGTCATCCAATCAATATGCAGATTGAAATCTCCCATAATTAACGCCATTCGGTTTTTGCATGCATCAATTATTTGTTTCTTTATAGCCCACCCCACCTCAAAGTTATTATTTGGGAGCCTATAGACCACACCCACCAACATCTTCCTCCCTTTGCTATTCCTTATCTCTACCCACAACGATTCCACGTTTTGCTCTTTGGGGCCTATATCTTCTCTTACTACCACCCTGATATTATCCTTAATCAACAGAGCCACCCCACCCCCTTCTTCCTCCTGTCTATCCTTCCTAAACACCTGATACCCCTGGACATACAGTTCCCAGTCCTTGTCATTCTGCAACTACATTTCCATAATGGCCACTAGATCTTATCCATTTGCACTGATTTGCGCCATCAGTTCATTCACTTTGTTCCTGTGCGTTCAGGTAAAGGGTCTTGATACCAGACTTTGTCTGGACCTTATTTGCAGAAATGTTACTAACCTCTCTCATGCCCCCTACTCCTCTAATGGGTGGAATATCCTCAACATTCACCTGCACACTTATCCTCTACTTTAGATTTTGTAATTTCCCCCAACCCTGCACTCTCCCCCCCACCAATTAGTTTAAAGCACGTATCTCTCTATACCCATCATATCCATGTAACTATCTAAAAGTTTTTTAGAAAACAAAATTGTATCTGCCTCTACTACTACTACCACCTCTGGCAGCTTTTTCCAGACACTCACCACAGTCTGTGAAAAAATTATCCCTTCAGACACTTTTGCATCTCTCTCACCTTATACCTATGCCTCTAGTTTTAGAGTCCTCTACCCTTGGGAAAAGATATTGACTATCTAGCTAATCTGTGCCCCTCATTATTTTATAGATCTCTATAAGATCATCTCTCAATCATCCATGGTCCACAGAAAAAAGTCCCAGTTGATCCAGCCTCTCCTTGTAATTCAATCCATCAAGTCCCAGTAGCATCCTCGTAAATCTTTTCTGCACTCTTTCTAGTTTAATAATATCTTTCCTATAATCGGGTGACTAGAATTGCACCCAGTATTCCAAGTATGGCTGTACCAATGTCACGTATACATAGAACATAGAACACTACAGCACAAACAGGCCCTTCGGCCCACAAGTTGCGCCGAACACATCAAAACCTACCCAGCCATAGACCTATCTATAACCCCCAATCCCATTGGATCCCATATACTCATCCAGAAGTCTTTTAAAGACCCCAGCGAGTTCGCCTCTACCACCACCGACGGCAGCCGATTCCATTCACTCACCACCCTCTGAGTGAAAAACTTTCCCTAGCATCCCCTCTGTACTTGCTTCCCTGCACCTTAAATCTGTGTCCTCTCGTCGCGACCATTTCAGCCCTGGGAAATAGTCTCTGAGAGTCCACCCTATCTATTCCTCTCAACATCCTGTAAACCTCTATCAGGTCGCCTCTCAACCTTCGTCTCTCCAGGGAGAACAGTCCCAGCTCCCTCAACCTGCCCTCACAAGGTATGCCTCCCAATCCAGGCAACATCCCTGTAAATCTCCTCTGCACCCTCTCAATAGCCTCCATGTCCCTCCTACAGTGAGGCGACCAGGACTGCGCACAGTACTCCAAGTGTGGTCTGACAAGGATAACCTCAACAAGACACTCCAATTCCTGTATTCAGTGTCTGACCAATGAAACCAAGCATTTCACAAGTCTGATTTGGCACAAGTGCTGCACTGTTTCCTTGCTGAGACACCAACTGTGGCGGCACATGGAGTCCGGCAGCCCAATGAAGGACGTGTGTGCCCTGTGGAATCGAGTCTCTGTCTCAGAGGTCCTCTGGCCCTCCCCTTGGGCTGATGGGCTGCTGGATCCTGACCCCGACCAGTGGCCCCAAGCCTGGGTTGGCCTTGTTTGTCTTACTAGTGTGTAGTGTGAGTCTGTCCCTCCAGATGGCTAGTCCTCGCCCCAAAATATGGACCCCTGAGATCCCAGGCCTTTGCCTGCAGCCTGTGACTGACTGGAGTCCACACTCAGGCATTCATATAGAGCATAAGGATGGGTGCGAAGGGTCCTATTAGGAACCCTCAAAGCACAGACCTGCATGCACCCATCTGGATGTCTGGTTTCTGGGAATGGCAGTTGAAGAAGCACTCTCATGACTTCCACATGACAGGTGGCTTTGTAGGGAGCACTGCAGAGTTCATGCAGTCTGAAGGGTGGTGTCAACACTAAAAGGGCAACAGCTACCAGACTTGGTGCTTGTTCCTGTAAATGGGCCTAGGATGGAATGCCCACAATAAAACGTTGAGCCTATCCAGCAGATAAATGTCAGGGTAACCAAGTGACATTAGTGAATTGAAACTTGAATCAACCTCATATGCAACCCCTTGGAGGTCATTCACTGCCCATGGGAAAGGCACGCAACATGAGACCCAAGCCAGCCATGGCTCAAGACCTGTGGACCTCTGGACAAGCCTAAGCCCCCCAAACCCCCATGGCCATGCAATCCCCCTACCCCATTCCACACCATGGCAATAGCTGACCCCTTCCCTCACTGGAGTTGGTGCTTAGTAGTACTCACCTCCTAACTCTTCTTTGCTATTGCTGTGCCTGAGCCACATTTAGACCTATACTAATTGGCACTGGCACAAAGTTACGCAGAGGTGGGAAGCCTTCAGAAAGGGGAGCATGCCCAATTGCATGCCAAGCTCACTAATGATATGAAACTCCAGTTAATCTCACACTAAGCATGAGGGGAAGCAAGGGCCTAGTGGTATTATAGACTATTATTCTCGGGATCTGGGTTAAAATCCAGATGGTGGAATTTGAATTCAATCATTAAAAAAAAATCTGGAATCAACACAATCTACTGATGACCATGAAACCATTTCAAGGAAATCTGCAGTCCTTACCTGGTCTGGCCTGCATGTGACTCCAGAGCCAAGCAATGCGGTTGACTTCACATTGCCCTCAGGCAACTAGGAATGGGCAAGAAATGCTGGCTAGCCAGCAATGCACATGTCCCATGAATGAATTAAAAAAACTCTTCTTGCACAATTGCATATCTTTGGTTCATGCTAGGCAGAACAGCATTGCTCTAAAGAGGTATTTTTGCCCCGACTTTCCTCAGAACGTCATCATCACCTTCAGCTTCCATTTCAGATTTACAGACACTCTTTCATGCCCAAGGAAGAAAGTCTCAGCAGGGTTGGCAGCTTCATTTAAATACTGCATCATGCAGTTTTCTTGAATTCAGAGCTTTTTTAAACCTATTCCTGTGTTTGCCTTTATCCTTCACCTGAGACATTTTTCTGGAACCCCTGTGTCCCCTCCCTCGTTTAGAATAACATTCCTTTCCTCTCTATGTCTTGCTCCCTGGAGCACATTGACTGCAAAGGTACTGTATTTCAGATCAAATGACCTACATTTGTTTGAGCCTTTTTTTGTGCAGGCATGCAGGGCTGATCCCAGCCTGAAAACCCGAAAAAAAACTTAACTGCGTGTATGCAGCCTTTTCCCAGCCAGTGGCATGCACAAGAAATTTGGGGTTCATTTATTTTCATAGTGCTTTTCTTTTCGTTTTATAAAACTCCTTTCCTAACACTTAATATTTCCTTTCATCATCATCGCTTGTGTTTGTATGCTTGGAGTGAACCCTTTGCATCAGTTTCATTTTCATCCTCATCACTTAATTCATCTGCAATGTTTCATTATTGGCTAGTTGGTTCTTAAAAAGATGATTGAGAAATACATTCTGCTTATGATACCTCCAATGCTTTTTATTGTTTATTTTGTCTTTTTCCAATCTCATCCACTCAAAATTAGCTTTTTTTTAAAATCAGCCTATTATGTTTTTTGTGCCTCAAAATTTATCTTAACCCATACTATATTGTGATTACTATTACATAGATAAAACCTAGGGGAACATCTATCTACTATGATTCATTTCCCACAGTGATTTCTTGCTTAAATAACAAGAGTCCGATTTACACTCTGAAGACTTAAGTTTCCCTTTCCCCTTTATCCCAGTTTTTTGCCAGTTTATTTAGAAGAAATTGAATACTCCCATGACTTTTCAATGCATTTTACTCAGTGTAGATCTTCCATATTGCTTGCTTCACTTCCAGTTCACTATTAGGTGATCTGTTGATTTCCCCATTTTACGCTAGTTACTGCATTTCATTTCATCAGGCAATCTAAAGACATTGGGTGCAATTTTACAACCACACCATGCCTGGTGCAAATGGTGGTGAGCTGGGAAAATAGCACACAAAGCTAAAAATCTGATTTGCACATAATACAAAACAGTACGCAAGTCCCTTTCAAGTGATGCGAACCACATCATACCCAGAAAGTGAGCAAATGTTAATTAACGTTCACTGTTCACAATGTACATAAACAACATAGAACATAGAACATTACAGCACAGAACAGGCCCTTCGGCCTTCGATGTTGTGCCGACCAAAATAAAAAGCAATGCCCCTCCAAACTAAACCATTCCCTTCTCATCCATATACTTATCAATTAACCTCTTAAACGCCACCAAACTTGGCGCATCTACAACAGCTGCAGGCAGGGCATTCCACTCCCTAATCACTCTTTGAGTAAAGAACCTACCTCTGATATCCATCCTATAACTCATACCCCTTAATTTAAAGCTGTGTCCCCTCGTGCTAGCTTTAAACTTGGACTCAGTAATTTGAAGTACAACTTGAAAATTTGCAGGTGATGCCCAATTGTGGAATAGATACTGAGAAATGACAATGAGAAAGAATATCGATTTCATGTGATGTGCGGGGGTGCACTGCAGAGGTCGGGGAGGGTGGGTGATGATGAGTGATTTGAAACTACTTGTCACATTACAAACCAGTAAATTGCTGAGCTTCCTAAAATTCAAAATGCTAAATTCTGGAGAGCAAGTGACCAAAGTTTCACACTTTCTGAAGTATTTCCAATGGGAACTGTGAGGAATATTGTGGAGCAAAATTTTGCCGTGTACACATAAAATTATAATTTTATGCTCATTGTTCCTTGGGGACACTGAAGAGAGGCAGCAAATTCCGAGTGGAGAGTTGGTGTGGGTGAGTAGTGTGATTTTTCTGTATAATTTATTGATTTTTCACTAGTTTTTTTAAAAAATTTTCCGGATGCCGGAAAGTGTCGCAAGGACACGTGGGAAGTGTAGTTTTTTTTCAAGTTTAAAAAGTTACTCACCTCGGGGACTCGGTCTTATTGTTCCTTGGGGACACTGAAGAGAGGCAGCGAATTCCGAGTGGAGAGTTGGTGTGGGTGAGTAGTGTGATTTTTCTGTATAATTTATTGATGTTTCACTAGTTTTTTTAAAAAATTTTCCGGAGGCCGGAAAGTGTCGCAAGGACACGTGGGAAGTGTAGTTTTTTTTTTAAAGCTTAATATAAATTGGAGCAGTGGTAAATCCCGATACTCTACACAGGTAGAGTATCCCACCCTCCCCCCTCCTCTAACCTAAAAAAGAGAGAGAGAGAGAGCAGGTAAGATTGTTTTTTTTTATCAGTTTTTTTTTGTGTAGCTGTAAGGGCATTGGTTTACAGGACCTAAGCATAAAGGGTGAGACAGGGTAAGTTACAAGTTTTTATTACTTTTTCCTCTGTGTTTCTAGAGGAGGGCAAATAATGGGTGTGAGGCCGGCATGTTGTTCCCAGTGCCAGATGTGGGAGGTCTTGGAGGCTACTGGTCTCCCAGACATCCATACCTGTGCTCGGTGTGTAGAGCTGCAGTTCCTAAGGGATAGGGTTAAGGAACTGGAGATGCAGCTTGAGGATCTTCATCTCATTAGGGAGAACAAGGAGATAATTGACAGGAGTTATCAACAGGTGGTCACACCAGGGCAACGAGAAGAAGGCGCGTGGGTGACTATCAGGAAGGGGAAAACTCAGGTGTTGAAGAGCACCCCCTTCATAATAAGTACTCCTGCTTGAGTACTAATGGGGGGGACAACTCGTCTGAGGGAGCCAGCAGTGGCCCGCTCTCTAAACCTGAGCCAGTACGCAAAAAATCTAAGGAAGAGAGAGGAAAGGCGATACTAATAGGGAACTCTACTGTGAGGGGTTCAGACAGGCGTTTTTGTGGATGCAGTCGAGAGTCGCGGATGGTGGTTTGTCTTCCTGGAGCTGGGATCCGAGATGTTTCTGGACGCCTCCCAGACATCCTGAAAGGGGAGGGTGAGGAACCTGAAGTTGTGGTGCATATAGGTACTGCAGACATAAGCAGGAAGAGGGAGACAGTCATCAAAAGGGATTATAGAGAACCGGGTAGGAAGCTGAGGAGGAGAAAAGCGAAGGCAGTAATTTCAGGATTGCTGCCTGCGCCTCAGGAGAATGAGAGCAGGAATCAAATGAGGTGGAGGATGAATGCATGGCTGAGGGACTGGAGCAGGGGGCAGGGATTCAGGTTCATAGATCATTGGGACCTCTTTAGGGGCAGGTGTGACCTGTACAGTAAGGACAGGTGGCACTTGAACCCTAGGGGGACTAATATCTTGGCAGGTAGGCTAGCTAGGGCTACTGGGGAGTCTTTAAACTAGAAAAGCTGGGGGGTGGGAATACCGATGGGACGGTGAATAAGGAGGTTAGTTCCCAGGTAGGGAAGGACTGTAGGCACTCTGAGAGGGGGGTTAGGCAGGTGGTGGAAAAGGGAAATACCCTGACTGAGGGGCTGCGGTGTGTCAATTTAATGCCAGGAGTGTAGTAAATAAGGTAGATGAGCTTAGGGCGTGGATTGCTGCTTGGGAGTGTGATGTGGTGGCCATTACAGAGACCTGGTTGTCTCAGGGACAGGACTGGGTACTTCAGGTGCCGGGATTCAGGTGCTTCAGGAGGGACAGGGTTGGGGGCAAAAGAGGAGGCGGTGTGGCACTGTTGATCAGGGACAGTGTCATGGCTGTAGAGAAGGTGGAAGACGGGGAGGGATTGTCTACGGAGTCTCTGTGGGTGGAAGTTAGGAACAGCAAAAGCTCGATAACTTTGCTGGGTGTATTCTATAGGCCACCCAATAGCGACAGGGAACTTGAGGTGCAGATAGGGAAACAGATCCTAGACAGATGTAGAAATAACAGGGCTGTCGTGATGGGAGATTTCAATTTCCCAAACATCGACTGGAATATCCCAAGGGTAAGGGGTTTGGATGGTGTGGAGTTTGTTAGGTGTGTTCAGGAAGATTTCCTGACACAGTACGTGGAAAAGCCTACCAGAGGAGAGGCTGTACTTGACCTGGTACTAGCTAACGAGCCAGGACAGGTGTCGGATCTCATGGTAGGTGAGCACCTTGGGAATGGGGATCATAATTCTATCTCTTTCACGATAGTGATGGAAAGAGATAGGATCAGGCAGGCTAGGAAGGTGTATGTCTGGACTAAGGGGGAATATGAAAACATTAGGCAGATAATTGTACGCATAAACTGGAAGGTGTTGTTCTTGGGGAAGAGTACAGAAGGGAAGTGGCGGTTTTTCAAGGAATGTTTATCTAGGGCACTGCAAGACAACGTCCCGAGGAGTCAAGGAGGTTCGGGTAGGACGCGGGAACCGTGGTGTACGAAGGTAGTGGTGAACCTAGTTAGGAAGAAAAAAATGGTATATAAAAGGTTCAGAGAGCTAGGGGATGTTAGGGATCTGGAGGAGTATAAGGTGTGTAGAAAGGAACTTAAAAAGGAAATTAGGAGAGCCAGAAGGGGTCATGAGAAGGCCTTGGCAGGGAAGCTTAAGGAGAATCCCAAGGCCTTCTACAAATATGTGAAAAGTAAAAGGATGAGAAGAGAAGGGATAGGGCCTATAAAAGGTGAAGGGGGAAAAGTCTGTGTGAATCCAGAAGAAATGGCAGACGTGCTTAACGAGTACTTTGCCTCGGTATTCACGGTGGAAAGTGAACTGGGAGATTGCACTGCAGGTTTGCGGCATACGGAAAAGACTGAGTATGTGGATGTTAGGAAAGAGGATGTGTTAGACTTGTTAAATTCTATCAATATAGACAAGTTGCCGGGACCGGATGGGACGTACCCCAGGTTATTGTGGGAGATGAGTGAAGTGGTTGCAGAGCCCCTGGCGATGATATTTGCGTCGTCCATGGAAACGGGAGAGGTTCCGGAGGATTGGAGGATTGTGGATGTGGTTCCTATCTTTAAGAAAGGGAACAGGGATAGTCCAGGAAATTACCAACCGGTGAGTTTGACTTCAGTGGTTGGTAAGCTGATGGAGAGGCTTCTGAGGGATAAGATATATGAATATTTGGAGAAGTTTGGACTGATTAGAAATAGTCAGCATGGTTTTGTCAAGGGCAGGTCATGCCTTACGAGCCTAGTTGAGTTCTTTGAAAATGTGACTGAACACATTGATGAAGGAAGGGCGGTGGACGTAGTGTACATGGACTTTAGTAAGGCATTTGATAAGGTCCCACATGCAAGGCTTCTGGAGAAGGTGAGAGGGCATGGGATCCAAGGAGCTTTGGCCTCTTGGATCCAGAACTGGCTTGCCGGCAGAAAGCAGAAAGTGGTTGTGGATGGGTCTTGTTCTGCATGGAGGTCGGTAACCAGTGGAGTGCCCCAGGGATCTGTTCTGGGACCCCTGCTGTTTATCATTTTCATAAATGACCTGGATGAGAAAGTGGAGGGATGGGTTAGCAAGTTCGCCGACGATACAAAGGTCAGTGGTGTTGTGGATGGTCTGGAGGGATGCCAAAAGTTGCAGCGGGACATAGACAGGATGCAAGACTGGGCGGAGAAGTGGCAGATGGACTTCAACGAAGATAAATGTGTAGTGGTCCATTTTGGCAGGAATAATGGGATGAAGGAGTACAATATAAGGGGTAGGAGTCTTAGCTGTGTTGTAGAGCAGAAAGGATCTCGGGGTCCAGGTCCATAGGACTCTTAGATCGGCCTCGCAAGTGGAGGAAGTGGTCAAGAAGGCGTACGGTGTACTGGCCTTCATTAATCGAGGAATAGAGTTTAGGAGTCAGGAGGTAATGATGCAGATCTATAAGACTCTTGTCAGACCCCACTTGGAGTATTGTGCGCAGTTCTGGTCGCCTCATTATAGGAAGGATGTAGAGGCTATTGAGAGGGTTCAGAGGAGATTTATAAGGATGCTGCCTGGATTGGGAGGCAGGCCTTATGAAGATAGGTTGAGGGAGCTGGGGCTCTTCTCACTGGAGAGACGTAGGTTGAGAGGCGACCTAATAGAGGTTTATAAAATGTTGAGAGGAATAGATAGGGTGGACTCTCAGAGACTATTTCCCCGAGCGGAAATGGTCAATACGAGAGGACACAGATTTAAGGTGCAGGGAAGCAAATACAAAGGTGATGTCAGGGATAAGTTTTTCACTCAGAGGGTGGTGAGTGAATGGAACCGACTGCCGTCGGAGGTTGTTGAGGCAAACTCACTGGGGTCTTTTAAGAGACTTCTCGATGAGTGTATGGAAAAGAATAGGATAGGGGGTTATAGATAGGTCTGTGGATTGGTAGATGTGATCGGCGCAACTCGTGGGCCAAAGGGCGTGTTTGTGCTGTATTGTTCTATATTCTATGTATAACCAATCTAGCTTGGAACAGAATGTTTTTAATGATAAAAGTCCATCATAAAACATATTAATTAAATTTCAAAAACACCTTTTTAAACTGGTATGCTGCAATTTGGGAAGGCCTTGTAAACCTGATTGCAGTATCGCCTCAATTAATTTCAAGTGATTATTGTTTGGTTGTTGTATAAACTATTTCTGTTACTGGTGAATCTGCTGTCACTGTTGAAGCACAAGGTCAAAAAACGAAACGTAATCATAATTTGCAACTTTAGGTACACAGAAACTTTGGTTAAAATTAACCAGTTCAATACAGGCTACTAGGGAGCACAAAATTAGATACTAACAGCGATTAATCCTACATTTAAAATCAGTTTTCATATAACACCCAAAGCTTTTTCATTGTTCTTTCTGGAAGAATATGAGGTTTTAGCATGGTTGGTGCAGGCTTGGAGGGCTGAAGGGCCTGTTTCGGTGCTGTAATTTTCTTTATTCTTTATTCCAAACTATATAAAGCACATACATCATGTGATGATACTGTGCCTTTCAGAAATGTACTTATAATAATGTTTCTTGGAAGGGATATGTTTAAAATGCAGCTGTTTAACATGGTGCTAAGTTGTCTGAACTAGGCAGCTCACATGCTGAGAATGCAGGCTCATAACTGATCTTAGCTAATGGCGTGCTTATTTTAATCTTAGCAAATACATTTTTGCTGTCACTGAGGGAGCTGTAGACAAGTTAAGGGAAATATCCATACCGAGGGAGAAAATGTTAGAGCTTCTAGGTAGCATTAAAACTGATAAATCTCCGGGGCCTGATGGCATTTATCCCAGACTACTTAGGGAGGTGCGAGGTGAAATTGCTGGGCCTCTGATGCAAATCTTTGTCTCTTCTTTGGACACAGGTGAGGTCCCAGAGGACTGGAGAATAGCTAATGTTACACTATTGTTTAAAAAGGGTAGTAGGGATAACCCTGGAAATTATAGGCCAGCGAGTTTGACATCAGTGGTAGGGAAGCTGTTGGAGGGGATTCTTAGAGATAGGATGTATAGGCACTTAGAGCGTTGCGGTCTGATTAGGGATGTGCAGCATGGTTTTGTTAAAGGGAGGTCGTGCCTTACAAATCAGGTAGAATTTTTTGAGGTGACGAAAATGGTCGACGAAGGGCAAGCCGTTGATGTCGTCTATATGGATTTCAGTAAGGCGTTTGACAAAGTCCCTCATGGGAGGTTAGTTGAAAAGGTCAAGGCTCATGGGATACAAGGACAGGTAGCTAGATGGATAAATAACTGGCTTGGTAATAGGAGACAGAGAGTAATAATGGAAGGCTGTTTTTCTAGCTGGAGGTTGGTCACTAGTGGTGTGCCGCAGGGCTCGGTACTGGGACCTCTTCTATTTGTAATATATATAAATGACTTGGAAGAGGGAGTAAGTGGAGTGATCAGCAAGTTTGCAGACAATACAAAGATGGCTGGACTTGCGGATATTGAGGAGCATTGTCAGGCGATGCAGCAGGACATAGATAGGCTGGTAGCTTGGGCAGACAGATGGCAGATGGAATTCAATCCTGATAAATGCGAGGTGATGCATTTTGGGAGAAAGAATGTAGGGGGAAGGTATATGATAAAGGGTAGACCTATTAAGAGTATAGAAACGCAGAGGGACCTGGGGGTGCAGGTACACAAGTCTCTGAAGATGGCAGAGCAAGTGGAGAAGGTTGTGAAGAAAGCATATAGTATGTTAGCCTTTATAGGAAGGGGTATAGAGTACAAGAGCTGGCCTTTAATGTTGCAGTTGTATAAAACGTTGGTTAGACCTCATTTGGAATGCTGCATCCAGTTCTGGTTGTCTTACTACTGGAAGGACGTGGAGACTCTGGAGAGAGTGCAAAGGAGGTTTACCAGGATGCAGCCTGGTATGCAAGATCTGAGTTACGAGGAGAGGTTAGGCAAATTGGGGCTGTTTTCCTTAGAAAGACGTAGACTTAGAGGAGACGTAATAGAGGTGTACAAGATTATGAGGGGTATAGATAGA
The DNA here is from genome assembly GCA_024679065.1 of Sphyrna mokarran. Lineage (NCBI taxonomy): Eukaryota > Metazoa > Chordata > Chondrichthyes > Carcharhiniformes > Carcharhinidae > Sphyrna > Sphyrna mokarran. The sequence goes on along the minus strand of JAGIQG010000012.1, from coordinate 29,360,904 downwards.
GTAAACAAGGTTAAGCTTTTTCCTAGGATGGACTCAAATAGCACGAGTGGTCATGGGCTAAGGGTGAGGGGGCGTAAGGTATACTTGGATGCTAGAGGGAGTTTTTTCACACAGAGGGTGGTGGGGATATGGAATGAGAATGGAGGGATATAGAAAACTGATTTAAAATAGGCATCATGAGCCTTGGGATTTCCCTGGGAAATGTGTAAATTGTCAATGATATTGGTGTATTTGTTTTATCCTACTGGTACTTCGGTCTGCCTTGTCTAACAAGGGACATACACACGATGGGTAGTGAGAGGGCTGTTCTTGGATTTTTCGAGAGTAACCTAGTGCTTCATGTCGTTAGTGTACGCGTGACCTGGACTAGTTGATCGGCAACGTGACAGCTTAGTAGCTATTGCTGTGCTGTGCAGATACATGGATTTGGGCCTCTGTCTGTGGGAGTTTGTGCATTCTCCCCGTGCTTGCGTGGGTTTTCTCCGGTGCTCCGGTTTCCTCCCACATCCCAAAGATGCGCTTTTAGGTTGATTGGCAGAACAAATTCTCCCTAAATTGTCTCAAATTTTGGTTCTAATGCATAGATTTATAAACATAGACAGAGATGACAGGGATCACGGGTAGAAGTAGGAACATCGAAGTGGCGGTGCAGGACCTGTTTCGTTCTTTATTTATTTGGATTTTTCACCTGGGCTTTCAGCATAGACTTTTAACTTAGTTGATTGATGGAGACAGTCATGCATTAATGGGGGAAGCTAAGCTTACGAGGAAAAAAGTACTGAGTTGCCTGCTGTTTGGGACTGCTAAGAGAAATAAGTCTCTCTCTCTCTCTCCGGTGATCTTCTGGAGGTTCAAGGACTGTATCCCATGTACTAGCATAGAAGCATGTGTGTTGCCAATTCATCTTGAAGATGTGCTGAAGTCTATAAAAGAAATATTGCTTGAATTGGAACTAATAGAGGGGGTTAGCAATTAAAAATTATAACTGATCGTGTTTAAATATTTCAATTGGTAAAAGTTTAGCTAATTCATTCATTACAGTTAAACTACATTATTAAAGTTTTACATAAAAGCTTTGCAGTGTGTTATTAGAATCACAACTGGAATGAAACACCTCATCCTCACACTAATTCTAAAATAGAAAAATCATTGTGGTCTAGTCAGGTTCATAACATCCTTTGGGGTTTCTGCTCTGGTACCCTAACAAAAGGCGGGGGGGCTCTTATGGGATTAAAAACTATAATTTCTTGTTTGGTTTAGGATTATTGAGCTCAAGACAGTTGGTATTAAGCACTGGGTGTTTTTTTTTCCAGATATTTCATTTGTTAAGTTAAAATTGGGGTGTCTTTTGCAATAATGGCTCTTGCCATGGCTAAAGTTTTCCTGGTGTGGAAGAAGTCATTCAGAGTGGTTTAACAAATGGTGGTTAAAACAAAGCTTTTGGATTGCAAGTAAGCTTCAGTTGAATTTGTCTGAAAAGATGAGGAAGGACAAAATAATTGCAGTGATAGCTCAGCATTTAAAAATGCCAGAAACACACACTGAATTGGAATTGGCCAGAATGCAATTAAAATTGAAACAGTTTAAATTGCAACAAGATAGATTTCATACAGCTTGAATTAGAGGCAAAGGAAAAGAAAATGAAATAACTTGAATTAGAGGTAAAGGCAAGGAAAAAAAGAAAATGAAAGGGAAATGAAGCAGTTTGAATTGGAGGTAAAAGCGATAGAAAAAGGCAGAGAATTAGAGTTTCAGGAATTGGAAGAAAATTTCAATTTGAAAGATTAGAAGTGCAAAAGAGTAAAACTGTGAGAGTAGCAGCAAAAATAGCAGATAATTATGAATTAGTTCATAAATCAAGGTTTGGATTTCAACATCAATTTCAATCTGCGGGGACCGAAATTTGGCAGGGAGAAATCTTCAGTTGGCAAAGGGGATCTCGGGGATAGTAAGATTAGTTTATCTCAGGTTAAAAAGTAAACATATGAAGGTGGAAGAGAAATAAAAAACCTCATTTTTACTGTAATAAAGTTGGACATAAAATCTGTGTTGATGACTTCAGAAAAGCACTGGGAAGACAAAGCAGTAAAGCAGAACAGACCAGTGGGGTTTCTTAAAGTAGTAAAGGAAACTATAGTTGAAGCTAAAGAAGTACAAGAGAATGGACAGCTTAGAAAATAGCACAAACACGCCCTTCGGCCCACGAGTTGCACCGATCACATCTACATCTACCAATCCACAGACCTACCTATAACCCCCTATCCCATTCGTTTCCATATACTCATCCAGAAGTCTTTTAAAAGGCCCCAGCAAGTTTGCCTCTACCACCTCCGACGGCAACCGATTCCATTCACTCACCACCCTGAGTGAAAAACTTACCCCTAACATCTCCTCTGTATTTGCTTCCCTGCACCTTAAATCTGTGTCCTCTCGTAGTGACCATTTCAGCTCGGGGAAATAGTCTCAGAGTCCACCCTATCTATTCCTCTCAACATTTTATAAACCTCTATCAGGTCGCCTCTCAACCTACGTCTCTCCAGTGAGAAGAGTCCCAGCTCCCTCAACCTATCTTCATAACGCCTATCTCCCAATCCAGGCAGCATCCTTGTAAATCTCCTCTGCACTCTCTCAATAGCCTCTACATCCTTCCTATAGTGAGGCGACCAGAACTGCGCACAATACTCCAAGTGGGGTCTGATAAGAGTCTTATAGAGCTGCATCATTACCTCATTTGGATATGGGCCAAATGCAGGCACTTGGGACTGGCTTAAGGCTTTTTAAAAAAAAAGGCAGCATGGACAAGTTGGCCGAAGAGCCGGTTTCCATGATGGAAACCTCAATGACTAAGTATCCTATATGCCTTCTTAACTATTCTATTCATCTGCTTCACTGCCTTCAGGGGTCTGTGAATAAGTAGTTCGTTGGTAACTCAGTGGCATATTGATTAGCAATGCTACCTCAGTGCCAGGGATCTCTGTTTGATTCCAGCCATGGATGACTACCAGTGTGGAGTTTGCACATTCTCCCAGTGTCTGCACGTGTTTCTTCTGGGTGCTCGGGCTTCCTGCCACAATTCAAAGACGTGCAGGTTAGGTGGATTAGATGTGCTGAATTTCCCCTTAGTGTCCCCTTAATGATAAGTAGGTTAGATAGATTAATCATGGTGAATGTGAAGGGTTACAGGGGGAAGATGGCCTGGGTAAGATACTGTCAGAGAGTCAGTGCAGTCTTGATGAGCCAAATGGCCCACAACGCACTGGAGGGAATCTATGATTCTAGGATTCCCTGCCCCTGTGTCTCTGAGCTTACTACTGCCTTGACATTCATTAAATCCTCCCTTGTTTTGTTACTTCTTCAAAAAGTGCATTACATTGCACTCATCAGATTTAAATAGGCTCTGCCTATCTGACCACTACATGTATACCTTCCTGTAACCACCTGCAAGCTTGCTTATGAAAAAGGTTGAAAGGAGAACTCAGCAGATACTATTAATGGAGGTGTTTGGATTTAAAAGTGTATAAAAACTAAAGGGCACTTTACTTAAATGCTCGTAGCATTCAAAACAAGGTAAATGAGTTGAAGGCAAGAATCATCGTGAACGAGTATGATTTAGTAGCATTACAGAGGCCACGGCAGGGAGTTAAATATCCAGAGATCTCAGACTATTTGAAAGAACTGAGAAGGAGGTAAGGGAGTCGGTGTAGCTCTGATATGTAAGGATGACAGAACAGTAGCGAGAGATAATACAGGCTCTATGGAGGGAAAGGTTGAATTCATTTAAGTGGAAATTAGAAATAAAAGGTGAAAAAGTCACCAATAGGTTTAGCCTATATGCTACCAAATAATATCACAGTGGGGTGGGCAATAAACAAAGAAATAATTGTGACATGTAAAATGATATGGCAATCATGGGGAATGGTCAAACAAGGCAGTGAGGGCAAACTTGAGAAGTTCAAAGGATATATTCATGATAGTTTCCTCAAAGAGTATGCAATGGAACCGAAGTGGGAGCAAACTACCCTAGATCTGGTCTTGTGTAATGAGACGGGAATAACAATCAGATAGTTAAAGCAAGTCTCGGAAGGAGCGATCCCAGCATGATCGAATTTAAAATAGACAGAACGTGAGAAGGTAAAATCCAAAATCAGTATCTTGTGCTTAAACAAAAGGAGACTACAATGGGATGAGGAGGAGCTGGCTAAGGTAGACTATCAGCAAAGACTTTATGATGGGACAACTGAGGAACAGAAGAGGATTTTCAAAGCAATGTTTTCATAGTGTTCAGCAAAAGCATGCACCAATGGAAAGAAAGGACTGTAGGAAAAGTGATAATCAGTCATGCATTTCTAAATAAATAAAAGGAGGGTATCAAATTAGGTTATGTTGATTGGCTATGCTAAATTGACCATTATATCAGGGGATTAGCAAGGTAACAGGGATAAGGCCAGGGTGGGATTGCTGTCAGTGCAGTCTTGATTGGCCGAAATGGCCTCCTTCTTTATCGTAAGGATTCTATGAAACTTTTAAAAAATGTATACAAAGCGGCAAAGATTAATTGAAAACTAGAGGATTGGGAAATCTTTAAAGATCAACAGAAAACCACAAAAAAAGCTATAAAAAGATAGATTGAGTGTAAAGTAGCTCAGAAAATAAAAACAGATAGCAAAAGTTTCTACAAACATAAAATGTAAAGCACTGGTCCTTTAGGAGATGAGAAGGATTTAAGCTTGGTCAAGGATTGGTTGAGAAGCAAGTTTCAGATTTTTTTAAAGGAATTATTTGTGTGGGTGAGGTTTACTCATATGTACAAGTGAAGATTTTAAGAGATATGGAGATTAAGAATATACAGTTTGGAAGGAATATTACCAGAAAAGGTGATAGTGATTTGCATACATGGTGAAAAGAGTAGTTTTCCATGACGTAAGACAAGTTTGGAGAGTCCGTTGAAAAGTGATGGTAGGAATAATCGAGAAACTACCTTTGTAGGGATACAGTTTATCCTGGATAACAACAGATGGGACTGATGCCTACTGTAGTTGAAAAGCCAGCAGAAAATCAAACCAAGGTGTTATAGGAATCATATCCTGGGATTTTTCCCAATTGTATGATAACAAGGTGACAAAACCACAGGTTGAACAAAGAACATAGAACTCTACAGCACAAACAGGCCCTTCGGCCCATAAGTTGCGCCGATCACATCTATACCTACCAAGCATAGACCCCCAATCCCATTAGATCCCATATACTCATCCAGAAATCTTTTAAAAGACCCCAGCGAGTTCGCCTCTATCACCATCGACAGCAGCCGATTCCATTCACTCACCACCCTCCGAGTGAAAAACTTACCCCTAACATCTCCAGGTTGAGTCAGGAGAAATCAAAGAGTAAAGATAAGGACACTAAAGTTCAGTTATCTACCAACTATTTGGTAAAAAATCATTTCAAAGAACAAGTACAGATGGAGAATGAAGTGAATATAGAACCACAGAACCCTACAACGCAGAAGGTGGCCATTTGGCCCATCGAGTTTGCACTGACAACAATCCCACCCAGAAGCTATCCCCATAACCCCATGTATTTACCCTAGCTAGTCCCCCTGACACAAAGCAGCAATTTAGTAAGGCCAGTCAACCTAACTCTCACATCTTTGGACCGTGGGAAGAAACCAGAGCCTCTGGAAAAACCCACGCAGACATAGAGAATGTGCAAATTCTGCATAGACAGTCACTAAAGGTTAGTTCGAGAAAGTCAGCAGGATTACAACAGAAAGATAGAGATAAAGCATTTTGCATCAGAAAGCATACACAGAAGAATCTCAATGTATACCAGAGTGTTATTAAATTAAAAACAATGTTTTAATAGGAAATTAAGATGTTTATATATTCAGGTAAATGAAAAATGGGAAGAAATTCATCAAATTGTATTAACGGTGGGTTATAGAAAAGTAATACTGCACTAGTATATAAGGTTATTTGAACATTATTTAGGAATAAGGAAAAGTCAAGCAAAAATATAGAAACATTTTTATTGGCCTGGACTGCATTAGGCTACTGCTGAATTTTGCCATACATGTCACACATCAAGAAATGGGAAAACCTCAAGCAGTAATCAAACCAGTATCCTGAATACCTATTCTGGCATTTGAAGAATCTTTTATGAGGGTTCTATGTAATTGAGTGGCATCTCTCCTTAAAACAAAAAATAGGAATCAGTATTTGTTGACCATAATGGGTGTATCTACTAGATTCTGACAGCTCAAAGGATTGTAGAGGAATTACCTTCTTTTTTAACCAAATGTGGACTACCCATAGAAATCCAATCAAATCAAGGATCAACTTTGATGTTGAAGTTATTCAGAGAAGTTATGGATAGCTTAGGAGTAAAACAATTAAGATCAACATAGATAGAACATAGAACAATACAGCACAAACAGGCCCTTCAGCCCACGAGTTGCGCCGATCACATCTACCAATCCACAGACCTATCTATAACCCCCTCTCCTATTCTTTTCCATATACTCATCCAGAAGTCTCTTAAAAGACCTCAGTGAGTTTGCCTCAACAACCTCCGACGGCAGTAAATAGGATGCAAGACTGGGCGGAGAAGTGACAGATGGACTTCAACGCGGATAAATGTGTGGTGGTCCATTTTGGCAGGACCAATGGGATGAAGGAGTATAATATCAAGAGTAGGAGTCTTGGCAGTGTTGAGGAGCAGAAGGATCTTGGGGTCCGGGTCCATATGACTCTTAAATCTGCCCTGAAAGTGGAGGATGTGGTCAAGAAGGCATATGGTGTACTGGTCTTCATTAATAGAGGAATTGAGTTTAGGAGTCGGGACTCCTGCAACTTTATAAGACCCTTGTCAGACCTCACTTGGAGTACTGTGTGCAGTTCTGATCGCCTCACTATAAGAACGACATGGAAGCTATTGAGAGGGCGTAGAGGAGATTTACAGGGATGTTGCCTGGATTAGGGGGCATGCCTTATGAAGATAGGTTGAGAGAGCTTCTCCCTGGAGAGACAAAGGTTGAGAGACGACTTCATAGAGGTTTATAAGATGTTGAGAGGAATAGATAGAGTGGATTCTCGGAGGCTATTTCCCAGGGCTGAAATGGTCGCTACGAGAGGACACAGGTTTAAGGTGCTGGGGGGCAAGTACAGAGGAGATGTCAGAGGTAAGTTTTTCACTCAGAGGGTGGTGAGTGAATGGAATCGGCTGCCGTCGGTGGTGGTAGAGGCGAACTTGCTGGGGTCTTTTAAAAGACTTCTGGATGAGTATATGGGATCTAATGGGATTGGGGGTTATAGATAGGTCTACGGCCTGGTAGGTATAGATATGATCGGCACAACTTGTGTGCTGAACAGCCTATTTGTGCTGTAGTGTTCTATGTTCAACAGCGTACCATCCAGAATTGTAAGCAGCATTGCAATGGTGGTAACAAACTTTAAGGACCAGGTTAAGGGCTTATAGTTAATACTCTTCACAGCATTGGGCTAAAAGAATTCAATCTGTACTCTTTGAAATTAGACTTGTGCCTAATGAATAAACTAAAATCAGTTCATTTAAACTGATTTTTGGTCATAAGTTAAAAGGATCGTGTAAATTGATCAAGGAGAAATTAATGAGTCACATTTGGGACCACATTGTTGGATTGTGTGTCAAACTTTAGGGAGATTAACTAGTGGTGCTGAGTTGTCTAGACAGCATTTAAAAGTGGCATGTTATGAAAAAGAATCGGATAAAAAATAAAAAAAATTGTAGCTTTGTTAGCAGAGATAGGATATTAATACTTTATCACCAACGGTAGGTGAATCTTTAGTGAAGTTTCAGTGGGCTTTATCAAATCAAAAGAAAATTGAGTGAGGTGAACTTTTGATAAAATACCAGATGGAAGGAAAACACAGTGTGCTATGTTAGTATGCTCAAATGGTATTTTGATAGGAAAGGAAAGAAGGAAGATGTGAATAAGGAAAGTGGAGACAGTTGCAAGAAAAGCTCCTGGTTTGAAGCTTGTTCCTGAGTTGTTGAAATCACCTGAGCATAAACTGCAGGACTGTCAACAGCAGCTTATCATCTACAAGAGGAAAAATGTAGATCAGTTAGCAGTCATGTGACTTCAAGAGAGAGACTGTAGATCAGAAGCATTTTACTACCATAAGCAGAAGAAAAGGGCAATGATATAGAGTAAGATTGCTTAATTAACCTGTACCATCATTCTAAATTAACTGCTGGGATAATGAATCTGACATGGATACCCAGAGAAATCGTACTGTTCATAGCTGTTATTCAAGTAAATTACAATGGTTTACACAACAGCATAACTGCCAAATAACCACTAAAACCATAATTATGACAAATCCTGACACCAAAGAAGCCAATCTGCTGTATGTCTTTGCCAAAGAATAGGCAGGAAATGATTATGATGATCCAGAACAAAGGAATTGATAAACCACCTTCGGACAGAAAGATGTACAATCGAAGACGTGGAAAATAATTTTGTGCATACTATTTCGCAAGCGGTGGAGCTGACAGAAGAACTAAAGCCAGTCAGCAAGAAAGGCAACAGGTATAAATTTCTGAATCGTCCTGAACACGTGAATGAGACAGTATGCAAAGGGATAGGTTTTCTGACAAAGTCTGTGAGCATTTCAATCTTCTGCAAAAGATTTTGATTTTTCAGAACTCTGAAAATGAAAAGAACTGGTTGAACTCAGCTAAGGCAATTAAAAACAAATCCAAAGTGATTTGTGCCAGTTTGCATTGAATATAAAGTTTTATCCTGCAAATCCTGCCTAGCTCTCTGAGGACATTACCAAAATTAATTTACAATTATGGTAACAAAATTGAGCTCGAATCTGGAATCAAAGCAGAATCAAGAACTGAAGTTCATCTCTGAAAAGAAAGAGGCAGCAGCTGAACAACAGCACTGTCTCGAGTAAAAAAAAAGGAACGTGATTGCTGTTAATTTTTTATAATGTTGATCAAAGAAGGAGGAGTTTTCAATGTTGGAAGAGAAATACTGAATTGGATCGTGCTATTGTTACGTTTGTATACTTGGATTTAATAAGATTAAAATATATAGAGGTTTGAAAATTATAGATTTTTGACATAATGAAGCCATCTTTTCATATTGTTGGTTGATTTTTTTTTAAAAAGGTGCGAGGTGTGAGGATACCATGCTTTTAAGAAATGTATTTATATCATGTTTATTGTAAGAGGTATGTTTAAAATTCAATTTTTTGACATAGTGCTAATTTGTCTGCACCAGCAGCTCATATGCCGAGAATGCAAGCTAATAATTGATCTTAGCTAATGGAATGCTTATTTTATCTCAGTAAATGCTATTTTATTTATTTTGGTTCTTCCTCTGGGTTTTCAGAGTAGGCTTTGATTAGACTGATTGACAGAGACAGTCATGCATTAATGGAGGGAACTAAGCTTACAGGGGAAAAAAAGTAGTTAGTTTCTGCCTCATTCTGAAAGTAGCAAGATGTCTCTGTCTCTCTCTGGAAGCTGCTATTTGGTTCCTGCTGAAATAAATCTCTCTCCAGAGATCTTCTGGAGAATTCAAAAACTGGCAACCCATCTACCAGCACAAGTGTAAGTGAGTTGCTAACTGATTTTAAGGAAGAGTTTAAATCTACAAGTGGGATATTCATAGAACATAGAACACTGCAGCACAAACAGGCCCTTCGGCCCACAAGTTGCGCCGAACACATCAAAAACCTACCCAGCCACAGACCTATCTATAACCCCCAATCCCATTGGATCCCATATACTCATCCAGAAGTCTTTTAAAAGACCCCAGCGAGTTCGCCTCGACCACCACCGATGGCAGCCGATTCCATTCACTCACCACCTCTGAGTGAAAAACTTTCCCCTAGCATCTCCTCTGTACTTGCTTCCCTGCACCTTAAATCTGTGCCCTCTCGTCGCGACCATTTCAGCCCTGGGAAATAGTCTCTGAGAGTCCACCCTATCTATTCCTCTCAACATCTTGTAAACCTCTATCAGGTCTCCTCTCAACCTTCGTCTCTCCAGGGAGAACAGTCCCAGCTCCCTCAACCTGTCTTCATAAGGCATGCCTCCCAGTCCAGGCAACATCCTTGTAAATCTCCTCTGCACCCTTTCAATAGCTTGCACGTCCTTCCTATAGTGAGGCGACCAGAACTGCGCACAGTACTCCAAGTGTGGTCTGACAAGGGTCCTATAAAGCTGCAGCATTACCTCCTGACTCCTGAACCCAATCCCTCGATGAATGAAAGCCAGTACACCGTAAGCTTTCTTAACCACATCCTCCACCTGGGAGGCCGATTTGAGAGTCTTATGGACCCGGACACCAAGATCCCTCTGCTCTTCCACACAGCTAAGACTCCTACCTTTGATAGTGTACTCATTCATCCCATTGGATCTGCCAAAATGGACCACAACACATTTATCCACGTTGAAGTCCATCTGCCACTTCTCAGTCCAGTCTTGCATCCTGTTGATGTCATGCTGCAACTTCTGACATCCCTCCAGACCATCCACAACACCACCGACTTTCGTGTCATTGGCGAACTTACTCACCCATCTCTCCACTTCCTCATCCAGGTCATTTATGAAAATGACAAACAGCAAGGGTCCTAGAACAGATCCCTGGGGCACTCCACTGGTGACCGCCCTCCATGCAGAAAGAGAGCCATCCACAACCACCCTCTGCCTTCTGCAGGCAAGCCAGTTCTGGATCCACAAGGCCAAAGCCCCTTCGATCCCATGGCCTCTCACTTTCTCAAGAAGTCTTGCATGTGGGACCTTGTCAAATGCCTTGCTGAAGTCCATGTACACCACGTCCACTTCTCTTCCTTCGTCAATGTGTTCAGTCACATTTTCAAAGAACTCAATTAAGCTCGTAAGGCACGACCTGCCTTTTACAAAACCATGCTATTTCTAATCAACCTAAACTTCTCCAAATGCTCGTAAATCTTGTCCCTCAGAAGCCTCTCCATCAGCTTACCAACCACTGAGGTCAGACTCACCTGTCGGTAATTTCCAGGACTATCCCTGTTCCCTTTCTTGAAAATAGGGACCACATCCGCAATCCTCCAATCCTCCGGAACCTCTCCCGTCTCCATCGACGACGCAAAGATCATCGCCAGGGGCTCTGCAATGACATCCCTCCCCTCCCCCAATAACCTGGGGTACATCCCATCTGGTCCCGGAGACTTGTCTATCTTGATAGCATTTAAAAGTTCTAACACATCTGCTTCCTTCATATCTACATACTCAATCTTTTCAGTCTGCCGCAAACTTGTAGTGCATCCTCCCAGATCACTTTCCACCGTGAATACTGAGGCAAAGTACTCATTAAGCACCTCTGCCATTTCTTCCGGTTCCATACAGACACTTCCTTGAACTGGAACTAAGAGAGATGGGTTAGTAGTCAAAAATAGTAACTTGCCACGTTTAAGTATTTCAATTGGTAAAAATTAAGCTAATTCACGGTGGCACAGTGGTTAGCACTGCAACCTCTCAGTGCCAGGGGCCTGGGTTCAATTCCCAGTTTGAATCACTGTCTATGTGGAGTTTATATATTCTCCCCATGTCTGCGTGAGTTTTCTCCCACAGTCCAAAGATGTGTGAGTTAATGGATTGGTCATACTAAAACGACACTCAGTATCAGGTTTTTGGCTGGGATTGTGGTCAGTGCAGATGCAATGGGCTGAACAGCCTTCCTCGGCATTGTAGGATTCTATGATTCTATAACTTATTTGTTATATATAAGCTATTGTTAAAATAAAGTTTGTTTTGATAAAAACTACGTGCCAACAGAATCAGACTCGGGAATGAAAATCTCATCCTCACATCAATGTCAAAGTAGAAAAACTGGTGGGGTCGAGTCAGGCTTCATAGCATACTTTGCGGTTTCTGCTCTGATATCCTAACAATTGGCAAATTATTTTTAATATGCTAAGTGTAAGGTAGTGCATTTGGTTGCAAAAATTACAGGTTGCATTCTCCTTGGAAAATAGGAGTTTAAATGTAGTATATGACTAAAAGAATTTAGAAGTAGAAACACACAAATCTCAAAAAATGAAATTAATGTTGGTAATAAAGCCATTAAAAAACATACAGCAAAGTGTCTCCAGGATTCAATTCCAGACAGATTTCAAACAAATCTACATTAAACTTGTATGGAAATTACGGAAAATATACTAAGAATTTCACTCTCTATTATGAGGAGGACATAAAGCCACCAGAGTAGAAGCGAAATAGAGTTAGAAAGAACAGTGAGTTTGAACTTACCAAAAAAAAGAATATAGCAGTGATCATAACAGATCACTTTCACATTCAGTTTGAGGATGAAAAATCTGGTCTAAAGACTAATGTCTTGAGCAAAAATGAAGACAATTACTGGGATGTGAAAACAGGGTTGGCTAAAGTGGACTGTAAAGAGGTTTAGGGTAGGGAGGTAGAGAATCAATGACAGATGTTTAAGATTTTTCATTGTGAATTAATCAATTGATAAAACAAGGCTCTAAGAACAATACATCATCCATGACTAATTAAGCAAGTCGAGGATACTATGCAATTGAAAAGCATAATGGCACTTAGAGACGCAAACTGGAATTCTGGCTTTGATTGACTATCTGAGTGGAGTTTGTAAGTTCTTCCCAGGTCTGTGTGGATTTCCTTAGGCCCCTTCTTTCCACAGTCCAAAGGTGTGCAGGTTAGATAGATTGGCTATGCTAAATTGTCCCTTAGTGCTCAAAGATGTGTAGGTTAGGTGGATTATCTATTGTAAATGTGCAGGTTTATGAGTAGGCTCAGTAGTCAGGTGGGATAGTTAGACAAGGATGATGTTACTGTCTAACATTTCCTGGTTAACAATTCAGATAATTTGCATGGCGTAGTACAAAGTCTCCAACTCGTATCACAGAGTCAGAAGCTTTTGCAGTGGGTGTCAGGTAGGGGGAACATTGCCCATTGGTAGTTCAAACTTCCTAGGAAATTTCCATGGAGTCAGTGTTTCAGTATTTCCACAGGTCTATCTAATTTCTCCACAAAGGACAATCCGCTCATTCCAGAAACCAGTCTATTGAAACTTTTTGTAATCCCTCCAATGCAAGAATGTCTTTTCTTATTTAAGGAGTCCAAAGCTATATGCATCCCATATATGATCTCACCAAGGACATGAATAATTCTGAAAGGTCTCATACAGGTAGAAAATATACAGGAAATGGCAAAACCCTTAAGAGTATTGATAGGCAAAGGAATCTGGGTGTACACAGGTCACTGAAAGTGGCAACGCAAATGGAGAATGTAGTCAAGAAGGCATATGGCATGCTTGCCTTCATCAGCCGGTGCACTAAGTTTAAAAATTGGCAAGTCATGTTGCAGCTTTATAGAAACTTAGTTAGGCCGCACTTGGAATACAGTGTTCAATTCTGGTCGCCACACTACCAGAAGGATATGGAGGCTTTGGAGGAAGTACAGAAAAGATTTACCAGGATATTGCCTAATATGGAGGGCATTAGCTATCAGGAGATGTTGGAAAAACTTGGTTTGTTCTCACTGGAACTTCAGAGGTTGAGGAGCAACCTGATAGAAGTCTACAAGATCATGTGAGGCTTGGACAGAGCGGTTAGTCAGAAGCTTTCTCCCAGGGTGGAACAGTCAATTATTAGGGGGCACAGGTTTAAGATACGAGGTGCAAGTTTTAAAGGACATGCACGAAGCAGGTTTTTTTTTTAAACACAGAATAATGGGCGCCTGGAACTTGTTGCCAGGGGAGGTAGTGAAAGCAGATATAGTAGTGACTTCAAGGGGCGTCTTGACAAATTCTTGTGGTCAAGAAGGCATATGGTGTACTGGCCTTTATTAATCGAGGGATTCAGTTTAGGAATCGGGAGGTAATGTTGCAACTTAATAAGACCCTTGTCAGACCCCACTTGGAGTACTGGGTGCAGTTCTGGTTGCCTCGCTATAGGAAGGACGTGGAAGCTATTGAGAAGCTGCAGAGGAGGTTTACAAGGATGTTGCCTGGATTGGGAGGCATTCCTTATGAAGACAGGTTGAGGGAGCTAGGTTTCTTCTCCCTGGAGAGACGAAGGTTGAAAGGTCTTATAAACCTCTGATAAAGGTTTATAAGATGTTGAGAGGAATAGATAGGGTGGATTCTCGAGGCTATTTCCCAGGGCTGAAACGGTCACTACGAGAGGACACAGGTTTAAGGTGCTGGGGGGCAAGTACGGAGGAGATGTTAGAGTAAGTTTTTCACTCAGAGGTGAGTGAATGGAATCGGCTGCCGTCAATGGTGGTAGAGGCGAACTCGCTGGGGTCTTTTAAGAGACTTCTGGATGAGTACATGGGATTTAATGGGATTGGGAGTTACAGATAGTTCTATGGCCTGGTAGGTACTGATATGATCAGCACAACTTGTGGACCAAAGGGCCTGTTTGTGCTGTAGTGTTCTATGTTCTAACACGAATAGGATGGGAACAGAGGGTATGATCCCCGGAAGGGTAAAGGGTTTTAGTTCAGTTGGCAGCATAGTCTGTGTGGGCTTGGAGGGCTGAAGGGCCCGTTCCTGTGCTGTAATTTTTCTTTGTTCTAGTAATATTTCTTTACTCTTTAGCTTCAACTCCTTTGTAACAAATGCCATCAGGTTATTTGCCCTTCTGTTGCTCAATACATCTGCAAACAAATTTCCTGTGATCCAAGTACTTTGCTTGCAAACACTCAGCTTCCAAAGCTAATGATCAAGTATTTTATTTCCCCTTTCCTGGCATTGTGGCACAATGGTTCGTCCTGCTGCCTCACAGTGCCAGGGACCTAGGTTTGATTCCCACTGTGGGTCACTATGCAGATTCTGCACATTCTCTTGAGGGTTTCCTCCCACAGCTCAAAAAAAATTCTGGTTAGGTGCATTGTCCATGCTAAATTCTCCCTCAATGTACTCGAACAGATGCTGAAGTGTGGCAACTAGGTGCTTTTTACATTAACATTGCAATGAAGTTACTGTAAGCCTATTTGTGACACTAATAAATTATCTTAAACTTAAAAACCAATGAGCACAAAAGTCAAAGAAAACACTACAAATATTACTGAGTTGTCAAAAGTAACCATGGAATGGCAAGTTAATTGTTTTTAACCAAATAAACCACATCACAATAAACAAATTAGAAAAGCATGGTGCAAATTAAAATTAAGTAACAAGGTTTATTTCACTGATATCCTACCTTTATCCTGTTCCAATGGTTGCTGGGAGAAAATGCTGTCAAGTACAGAGCTCTTCCATACCCTACCCTCCTGGGCAAGTACAGCAAGCATTTGAAGTTCTGGGTTCCCATATTCTGATAATACTTTATGGGCTGCCTGTAAAAACAATTCATAATATTTGTAAAGTGATACTGAAAACCACGAATGGGGTGCAAATTAAGTGGTTTGCTGTGTTCAGCATGCAAGCAGTCCTCTGTTATAGCTTCATCAGACTGACTCACTTTTAAGTATGCCTGGTATTGTTCCTGCACTCCTCATTGAGCCAGGATTAATTCCCACGGCTTGATGGTAATGGTAGAGTAGGAGATACGTCAGAACATGAGGTTACAGATTGTGGTTAGGTAGAATTTTGTTGCCGATGGCCCACAACACCTCATGGATGCCAGCTTTGAGTTGTGATACCTGTTCTAACCTGTCCCATTTAGCACAGCGGTGGTGCCACAGAACATAATGGAGGGTATCCTCAGTGTGAAAATGAAAGTTTGTCTCCACAAGGATTGAGCAGAGGATCAATACTGTTATGGACAGATGCATTTGCAACAGGTAGATTGCAGCGGACAGAGGAGGAAAGTCACGCACTGTAGGTGGTAATCAGGAGGAGGTTTCCTTACTCACTGGGCGGAGAAGTGGCAGATGGACTTCAATGCAGATAAATGTGTAGTGGTCCATCTTGGTAGGAATAATGGGATGAAGGAGTACAATATAAGGGGTAGGAGTCTTAGCTGTGTTGTAGAGCAGAAGGATATCAGGGTCCGGGTCCACAGGAATTTTAAATCGGCCTCGCAGGTGGAGGAAGTGGTCAAGAAGGCGTACGGTGTACTGGCCTTCATTAATCGGGGAACAGAGTTTAGGAGTCAGGAAGTAATGATGCAGCTCTATAAGACTCTTGTCAGACCCAGCTGGAGTATTGTGCGCAGTTCTGGTTGCCTCATTATAGGAAGGATGTAGAGGCTATTGAGAGGGTTCAGAGGAGATTTACAAGGATGCTGCCTGGATTTGGAGGCAGGCCTTATGAAGATAGGTTGAGGGAGCTGGGACTCTTCTCACTGGAGAGACGTAGGTTGAGAGGCGACCTGATAGAGGTTTATAAAATGTTGAGAGGAATAGATAGGGTGGACTCTCAGAGACTATTTCCCCGAGCTGAAATGGTCACTACGAGAGGACACAGATTTAAGGTGCAGGGAAGCAAATACAAAGGAGATGTCAGGGGTAGGTTTTTCACTCAGAGGGTGGTGAGTGAATGGAACCGACTGTCGTCGGAGGTTGTTGAGGCAAACTCACTGGGGTCTTTTAAGAGACTTCTGGATGAGTATATGGAAAATAGGATAGGGTGTTATAGATAGGTCTGTGGATTGGTAGATGTGATCGGTGCAACTCGTGGGCCGAAGGGCCTGTTTGTGCTGTATTGTTCTATGTTCTATTGTTACTCATGTTTTACCCCGCAGGGATCAGAGTGAATATTACAAACTGCCATGGAGCACAATTTCTTCCTGACTGTATAGTATTATGGCACCACTTTTGATGGGTCTGCCCTGTCATTGGGCCATTATTTGCAAGGTATGATTTAATGATTGTAACTATGTCAGGCTTTTGCTTAAATAGTCTACAAAATAGCTCTCCCAGTTTTGGCACAAGCATTCAGAGGTTAGCAAGGACTTTGTAGGGACAACAGGGCTGGATTTGGAGTTGTCATTTCTGGTGCCCAGATCAATGCAGATGACTTGTCCAGTTTCATTCCTTTTTGTAGATTTTATAGTAGCTTGGATACAATTGTGCGGCTTGAACATAGAACATAGAACAATACAGCACAGAACAGGCCCTTCGGCCTTCGATGTTGTGCCGACCAAAATAAAAAGCAATGCCCCTCCTAACTAAACCATTCCCTTCTCATCCATATACTTATCAACTAACCTCTTAAACGCCACCACACTTGGCGCATCTACAACAGCTGCAGGCAGGGCATTCCACTCCCTAATCACTCTTTGAGTAAAGAACCTACCTCTGATATCCGTCCTATAACTCATACCCCTTTAATTTAAAGTTGTGTCCCCTCGTGCTAGCTTTTTCCATCCTAGGAAAAAGGCTATCACTGTCCACCCTATCCAAACCTCTAATTATCTTATATGTTGCAATAAGATCCCCCCTTAGCCGCCTCCTTTCTAACGAAAACAACCTCAAATCCTTCAACCTCTCTTCATAGGACCTGCCCTCCATACCAGGCAACATCCTAGTAAACCTCCTCTTTACCCTCTCCAATGCCTCCACATCTTTCTTATAATGTGGGGACCAGAACTGCACACAATACTCCAAGTGCGGCCGCACTAGAGTTTTGTACAGTTGCAACATGATGCTGCGGCTCCTAATTCAATCCCCCTACCAATAAAAGCTAAGACTCCATATGCCTTCTTAACAACTTTATCCACTTGACTGCCTACTTTCAGGGATCTATTGACACATACACCAAGATCCTTCTGTTCCTCAACACTCTTAAGAGCCCTACCATTAGCCCTATACTCTACACATTTATTGTTCCTGCCAAAGTGCATTACCTCACACTTTTCCACATTAACCTCCATTTGCCACCTCTCGGCCCAGCTCTGCACCTTGTCCAAGTCACTCTGTAAACTAAAACACCCCTCTTCACTATCTACCACACCACCAACTTTAGTATCATCTGCAAATTTACTGATCCATCCCTCAATACCCTCATCCAGATCATTTCTAAAAATTACAAACAGCAGGGGCCCCAAAACAGACCCCTGAGGCACACCACTCGTCACCGAACTCCACGATGAAAATCTCCCATCAACCACCACCCTCTGTCTTCTATCTGCCAGCCAATTTCTCATCCAATTTGCTAAATCACCCTCTATTCCACACATCTGCATTTTCTGTAGAAGTCTTCCATGGGCCACCTTATCAAAAGCCTTACTAAAGTCCATATATACTACATCAACCGCCTTACCCCCATCCACCTCTGTGGTCACTTTCTCAAAAAACTCAATGAGGTTAGTAAGGCATGACCTACCCTTCACGAAACCATGCTGACTCTCCCCAATCAATTCATTTCTCTCTAAATAACTATAAATCCTATCCCTAATAATTCTCTCCAATACCTTGCCCACAACAGAAGTAAGACTCACTGGCCTATAATCCCCTGGAAGGTCTCTCTTCCCCTTCTTAAACAATGGGACCACATTCGCTATCCTCCAGTCCTCCGGAACCACACCCGTAACCAACGAGGACCTGAAGATCAGAGCCAGAGGCTCGGCAATCTCCTCTCTTGCCTCCCAGAGAATCCTAGGGTAAATCCCGTCCGGCCCAGGGAACTTATCCAACTTCAAACCCTCGAGAATTTCTAACACATCCTCCCTATCTACTACAATACTCCCCAATTTGCAACCCTGTACCTCAGTGCTCTCCACAGCTACATTTCCAGCACTCTGCGTGAATACCGAAAAGAAATATTTATTCAGTGCCTCACCAATCTCTTCAGGCTCCACGCACAACTTCCCACTGCTGTCTATGACTGGCCCTAATCTTGCCCTAACCAATCTTCTATTCTTAACATATCGAAAGACAGCTTTAGGATTCTCCTTAATCCTATCAGCCAACATCTTCTCGTGTCCCCTCTTAGCTCTCCTCAATTCACTTTTTACCTCCTTCCTGGCTAATCTATGGCTATCCATTGCACTATCTGAGCCTTCAAGCCTCATCTGACATAAGCCTCCTTTTTCTTCTTAACCAGCAAATCAACTTTTTTCGTACACCAAGGCTCTCTTACTCGACCATTTCCTCCCTGCATGACAGGGACATACTTATCAAGGACTCGCAGCAGCTGCTCCTTGAATAAGCACCACATTCCAGATGTTCCCAGTCCCTGTAGTTCCCTAGTCCAATCTATGCACCCTAATTCTCTCCTGATGGCCTCATAATTACCCTTCCCCAGCTATAACTACTGCCCCCAGCTTCATGCCTATCCCTATCCATCACTAAGGTGAACGTAACCGAATTGTGGTCACTATCACCAAAATGTTCACCAACTTCCAAGCCGAACACCTGGTCTGGCTCATTGCCCAGCACCAAATCCAATGTAGCCTCACCTCTAGTTGGCCTATCTACATACTGAGTCAAAAAACCATCCTGCACACTCTGTACGAAAACTGACCCCTCTAACGAGCTAGAGCTATAGCTATTCCAATCAATATTAGCAAAGTTAAAGTCCCCCATCACAATTACCCTACTACTGTCACTCCTAATCAGAATTGACTTCGCAATCCTTTCCTCAACCTCTCTAGAACTATTAGGAGGTCTGTAAAAGACTCCCAACAGGGTGACCTCTCCTCTCCTGTTTCTAATCTCAGCCCATACTACTTCAACAGACAAGTCCTCATCAAACTTCTTTTCGATCACCGTGATACAGTCTTTGACCAGTAACGCCACTCCTCCCCCACTTCTACCCCCTTCTCTACTCCGACTAAAGCATTTGTACCCCGGAACCTGCAACATCCATTCCTGTCCCTGCTCTACCCAAGTCTCTGAAATGGCCACAACATCGAAGTTCCAGGTACTGGTCCAAGCTGCAAGTTCCTCCCCTTATTGCGAATACTCCTTGCATTAAAGTATACGCATTTCAAACCATGCCCCACCCCACCCGTATGCCGCTGTGTTTTACAACTCTCCTCTATAACCCCCTTACTCTCATCCCTCTCGGCACCCCAACTACTTAGGATCCCACCCCCCCCCCGAATCAGTTTAAAGCCCCCATCATAGCCTTAGCAAATTTTCCCCCCAAGATATTAGCCCCCCTCTGATTCAGGTGTAGACCATCTCTTTTGAAGAGGTCCCACCTATCCCAGAATGAGTCCCAATTGTTAAGGAACCTGAACCCCTCCCTCCTGCACCATCCACGCAGCCATGAGTTCAAACTTTCCCTTTCTCTGTTCTTCTCTAAACTATCCCTTGGAACAGGCAAGAGTCCAGAGATAACCACTCTGCCTGTTATGGACCTAAGCTTCCACCCTAACTCCATAAATTTCTGTTTAATATCCCCTTCCCTTGGCCTACCTACATCATGTGTCCCCACATGAACAATGACTTGGGGCTGACTCCCCTCACCCTTAAGAATCCTAAAAACCCGATCTGCAACATCCTGGACCCCAGCCCCTGGGAGGCAACCCACCAGCCCTGAGTCCTGTTTATTACTATTTACCCTCCTATCTGTCCCTCTAACTATGGAGTCTCCTATAACTAGTCCTAATCTCTTATTCCCCCCACCCCCTGAGCATTCTCAGCAGTCTCACCCCCAGAGACCTGCTCCCTTTGGTCAGCTCCAGCTGACCTAGCTCTTGCTAGGCTATTTTTCTTTTTGTTCATTTTTATGGGATATGCCAGCACTTATTGCCCATCCCTAACTGTCCTCACTACAGAGGACATTTGAGAGTCAACCACATTGCTGTGGCTCTGGAGTCACGTAGGCCTGACCAGGTGAGGAAGACAGATTTCCTTCCTTAAAGGACATTAGTGGCTGAGATGGCGTTTTATGACGATTGATATTAGTTTTATGATTATTAACACTGAGACTTTTTTTATTCTAGACTTATTAACTGAATTTAAATTCCAGCAGCTATTGTGGTGTTATTTGAACCCATGTTCCCAGAGCATTAATCTAGGCCTCTGAAATTTTATTCCAGTGACATTACCATTAAACCAACACCCAGAGGATTTACTGATGCTTAGGCAGTGGCAAATACAGGCAACGTGTCATCACTTTTGGTGATCTGGCCCTTTAGTGTGACAGGGCATGCAAAAGCATGGTAATGGAGGAGTTTAGAACATTGGCTTAAAACTCTCCCAATTTTGGCATAGTCCCAAATTTTAGCGAAGAGGATTTTGCAGGGATGCCTGGATGTGTGATTTTACTGCGCCTAATAATTACATTGATACAAGGTAGTCTGTCTGGTCTTATCCTTTTAGATGCTTTTGTAGTGGTTTGCTACTATTGAATAACTTGCTTGGTCATTTCAGAAGATAGTTAAGAGGTAATCATATAGCTGTGGCTCTGGACTCAGAGGCCAAAATAGGCAATGACGGCAGATTCCCTTTCCTACAAGACATTAGTGAAATAAACATAAATAAAACTAAATCTTGTGGCTTATGGCCACAATTACGGCACTAGATTTTGATTCGCGATTTATATGACTAAATTTAAACTTTTCACAGTTGTTGTGGTAGGATTTGTATTCATGTCTCTGGATATTAGTCCACAGTTCTGGATTACTAATACAGTCACAATCACCATGCTAATGTACCTGCAATTTGCTTAAGTATATCAGAAGAAATAACCACCTGGCAAAAATTAACATTGTTAAAGGAACTGAGTTCATGTGAAGACCCCTCCTCAAACTATTACAAAAGTAGTAAATTTTAACGTTTATCACACATCATCTCAATATTGTGATTGGTTTCTGTTTCTTTGATGGGTAGATTACTCAAAAGTATGTATTCAAAGTTGCACTGTTTACTGAGGTTACTAAAGAGCAAAATTGTTCTTTGGTTAAGCACAGGATGCCATTTGACTCAATGTCCATGCTGGCTCTACACACCGTTTTCCCCATAGTTTTGCCAATTCTCTCCTTAGTTAATTATTTAACCTGCTTCACAGCGCCAGAGATTCAGTCTGCACTTGAGTGATTATCCGTGTGGGATTCCCTCAGTATATGCATGGATTTCTTCCAGAGGTTCCAGTATCCTCTCTCGGTGCAAAGATTTGCATGTTGGGTGGATTGGCCATGATAAATTGCCCCTTTGTGTCCAAAAATGTGTAGGTGGGTGGACTGGTGATGATCAATGCACGAGGCTGCAAAGACATGGCAGTGGATTAGGCCTCAGTGAAGTGCAATTTCAGAGAGGTAATGCAGATTCCATATGCTGAATTGCTTCCTTTTGCAGCGTAGGGATTCTATCCATCTCTAATCTAATGCCTATTTGAAAGATACAATTAGATCTACCTGAATCTCTTTTTGGCATTGCATCCCACATATTATCTACTCACTATATAAAATATGCTTTTCCTCATGCTCCCTTGCGGGTGGTGGTTTCCATTGTGCCTACAGCCTTCAATCTCCTTGGAGACAGAGGTTTAGTTTCTTTGCCATTTACCTTAAATCAGTACCCTCTGGTTCTTGACCATTCTGCTAATGGAACAGTTTCTTTCCATCTATTTTGTTCAGACATTTTAGTACATAGATGTACATTTGTGATGCCAAGGCATACAAGGCTATGGGCCAAGTGCTGGAAAAATGGGATTGAATAGTTAACTATTGCTTTTGATTTGTGTAGACATAATGTGCCGAAGGGCCTTTTCTGTCCTGTAGGCCTCTGTGACTGACCTTATTTTTCAAACTTATAATCTTTTAGTGTTTCAACTACAATTCAATTCAATTCCAATTTGCTTTGAGTTTGAAATAGATGCATAGAACATAGAACATTACAGCACAGAACAGGCCCTTCGGCCTTCGATGTTGCACCGACCAATATAAAAAGCAATGACCCTCCAAACTAAACCATTCCCTTCTCTTCCATATACTTATCAACTAACCTCTTAAACGCCACCAAACTTGGCGCATCTACAACTGCTGCAGGCAGGGCATTCCACTCCCGAACCCCCCTTTGGGTAAAGAACCTCCCTCTGATATCCGTCCTATAACTATCACCCCTTAATTTAAAGCTGTGTCCCCTCGTGCTAGCTTTCTCCATCCTAGGAAAAAGGCTATCACTGTCCCCCCTATCTAAACCTCTAATCATCTTATATGTTTCAATAAGGTCTCCTCTTAGCCGCCTTCTTTCTAACGAAAACAACCTCAAATCCTCAGCCTCTCTTCATAAGACCTGCCCTCCATACCAGGCAACATCCTGGTAAACCGCCTCTGTACCCTCTCCAATGCCTCCACATCTTTCTTATAATGTGGGGACCAGAACTGCACACAATACTCCAAGTGCGGCCGCACTAGAGTTTTGTACAGTTGCAACATGACGTTGCGGCTCCGAAATTCAATCCCTCTACCAATAAAAGCCAAGACTCCATATGCCTTCCTAACAACCTTCTCGACCTGACTGCCTATTCTGTGTTTTAAAACATTCTGTGTTTTAAAACAAGAACTAGTGTTTTTCTGTTGCTGATATCATTTGTCATATTTCTTAAGCAATTTGTCTGGCAATGATTAAGAGGTAGTGTGATATAATCTAAACTATATGGTAATGGACCTAGAAACGACTTCAGAGATTTACATGAGATAATAACAGGAATAGATCTGAATAGGTTGTTTTGGGTAAAGGAGAAGATATGCAAGTTGTAAAAATGGAACAAGAAAGTAAAGATAAGATTTAAAAGAAAAGTAAATTCACTGTAAGGGCTGAAGTAAAAAAAATGTATTCTCAGAATCAGCATTATGATGCAGACTGGGTGACTCAATTGAGAGATCAAAGAATGTATTTAAAGAGTCACTGAAACCTACATGAGGGGTATATTGTAAGTTTTTTTAAAACCCATATTTGGATTTCCCAGCAGAAGGCAGCAATAGCTAGTCAAAACTCCCGGAAAACAATGTGAACAAAGCCAGGCTTAAAGAACCAGCTGTTTTCAATCTCAGTACACCCCAAGAGAAAGCAAAAGCATTGTGTCGGAATACTGGCATTTTATAAAGTTTAAAATATATCATAAATTGTTCAACAGACAAGAGGAAGGTTAGCTCTAAAGGCAGTTAAAATCTTTTGAACTGTTTTAAAGTAAGCAATATGGTATAAAGCCATTTTTATGTTTCAAGTCTAATTCCATTCACCCCCACCCTCCCTATTCTTAACTATAACATTTCTATAACTAGTTAGGGACATCATTTCTGGATTTCAGACTACGCTAACTATTAATTGTTGGGCTGTTGAGCTGAATCAAGAGTATGTAAAGCAGCTAACACTTGTTGGCCAATAACATTTATCATTTTTTAAACATTACAAACTATATAACAAGTTAATACTTTACATTAAAATTCTTCAAAAACACTGATCACCATCTGAACCATGGAATAACTGGTCTCAGTCACCAGAACATTGTTTAGATCTTCCTAGTTAATGAAATGAATTTTTGTTAACGTGGAAGTTCAATCTGTGCGTTTATGGCTCACAACACAATTACTAGTGAGGGTGCTGCATATTTCTGCTCTTCCGAATTTTTTTTTTGCTTCCAACATCCAGTTGATCAGCATGTTTCAAATACTGGCTTTGAGATTTATATACACACAACCGGGGTATAGATAGAGTAAACAGGGTTAAGCTTTTTCCTAGGATGGACTCGAATAGCACAAGGGATCACGAGCTTAGGGTGAGGGGGGTAAGGTATAATTTGGATGCTAGAGGGAGTTTTTCCACATAGAGGGTGGTGGGGGTATGGAATGCGCTGCCAAGTAAACTGGTGGAGGCAGGTACTCTGGAGTTATTTAAGAAATACTTAAATGGGCACATGAACAGAATGGGAATGGAGGGGTATAGAAAACTGATTTAAAATAGGGATCATGAGCCTTGGGAGTACCTGGGAAGCGTGTAAATAGATGATGATATTAATATACTTGTTTTTATCCTACAGGTGCTTTGGTCCACCTTGTTATCTAACAAGGGGCATACACGCGATGGGTTGTGAGAGGGCTGCTTTTGGATTTTTTTTCTGAGAGTATCCTAGTGCTTCACGTCGTTAGTGTATGCTTGACCTGGACCATTTGATGGGCAACACGACAGCTCAGTGACTATTGCTGTGCAGATACATAGATTTGGGCCTGTGTCTATGGAAGTTTGCGCATTCTCCCTGTGCTTGCGTGGGTTTTCTCCAGGTGCTCCGGTTTCCTCCCACATCCCAAAGATGTGCTCTTAGGCTAATTGGCAAAACAAATTCTCCCTAAATTGTCTCAAATTTGGTTTTTAATCCACAGATCTATAAACATAGACAGGGATCACGGGTAAAGATGGGAACATCGGGATGGCGGCGTGGGCTCATTGGGCTGAAGAGCCTGTTTCCCGTGCTGTTTTGTTCTTTGTTCAAGGGGTAAACAACATTAGGATCGCTGGGGATTAATGCCATGGAGTTGGCCAATCTTGCATCACTTGACTACATCATCAATGAAACGGGATTTTAATATGTCCTAGACAAACACAGTTATAGAATAGAATCCCTACAGTGCAGGAGCCGGCACTCGGATTATTGTGTTTGCACTGACTCTGACATAACATCATACCCAGGCCCTACTGTTGTATTCCCACGAATTTATCTGCTAACCTACACATATGGTGACACCGGGAGGCAATTTTTAGCAGGACAATCAACTTAACCTGCATGACTTTGGATTGTGGGTGGAAACTGAAGCAACCGGAGGAAACCCATATAGACACAAGGAAGAACGTGTGAACTCCAAAGTCACCCAAGGGCTGAATGAACCACGATCTGGTACCGTGAGGCAGCAGTGCTAACTATTGTGAAACCATGCCATCCAAGAGTCCTCTTGGTCTCAAATTCCATAACTTATGTTAATTCTTGCAGCCACTTTCAATTGTATGGATAACAACACAATTCCGAAATTTCTCTCTCGGGAGAGTTTTGTGTTTTAATCTTGTTACATCCACCATACAAGATGCAACCACAGTGAACTATCAATTCATATACAGTGATCTTTATAAGGACAGTTATAAAGCAATCTTGTAATAGTTTGATTGCTGGTATGTAAAACTTCATCATTGTTTTATCTATTTGAGACCAATCTACATGCATTCTTTTTTCATTGTAGGTGACAAAAGGGTGATATTAATTGTCTAATTCAGGTGGCAAACACAAATTTTCATTTTCGGATGGAATACTAAATTTGCCTTTGCGTTGGCAAGGGGTGGACCATGGAATGGCCGTTTACCTCAGGCAGGATTTTACAGTTTTGAGAAGAGTGAGGCCATAAAATCCTGCCCAGAGTGTCTGGTGGCTTTGTGGATGATGATAGAATGACAATGTTTACTGATGTCCGTTAATCCACTCTGCCACTTTTTTCCGGTTTAAATTGAGTTATTCTTGTTTGAGTTATTAATTGAGTTATTAAATTGCTTGTTACTCTTCCTTGAAATTATGACTGATCATTTGGCACATATTTGCCAGTTGACTGGCTAGGAAATGGCCACTAGATTGACAGATGTAAAATCTAAAGAATCCTTCTCATGTCTTTGAATTAATGAACCATAGTAATTACCGGTATGTAATAAATCACATCAGTTTGTTTTCCAAAAAAACCTTTTCAAAGTGTCCAAAAAATTATATCTTTTTAGACTAAACATCATGGGGATTCATGGAAAATTAAAATCACTGATTTAAAGAATCCATTATTTTAATAATAGCTATATTGACAGGGCCAAGAAATCATTGAGTCTGCAAGAACTGGTAAAAATATAATCTTGAAGGCAACATTATCTCTGAAATGATCAACGTTACTATAGTGATAGCAAAGCGTGGGATTAGCTGTACCCATTAGCTTTCACATCACTTCATGTTTATGATTATTCTCAAAAACCGAGCAGAACTTCCTCTGGATGTTCGCAATCTTTTTAAGATGCTTCTATATATGGAGAACTGCGATTACATGTTAAGCCTCACCTGCTCTTGGGCTTTAAAGGGTATTAGCATACATCATTTGCCTTTCATTGTTTAAATTAACTCTTACTTCCCTTTAGCTCTTTCCAATGCAACATCCTAGTAATAGTCTGAGTAGATGAACATGCAACCTGCTCCCACATTATTACAATGGTAATCTTTAATCAGCTATCAATGAGTGAGATCATAGCAGATGGAATTATTGTGAAGAGTTCCTCCCTTCTTGGCATCTATTTACCATCCATTGATGGAATGCGAGAAATTGGGAATACTTGACTGCATAACTAATTAGTAGCTCCCTGTTCATCATTCTGTAATGTACTAGTGTATTGCATTATTACACATATCTCTAACTATAACACATTGAAAATGATTGGAGTGTCATGGATGGGTAGGCCAGATACTTGCATTCAGCAACTTTAAAATGCTGAGCTTATGTTCTCAGCTGCATTTCTGTGTCACATTGTGCTTTTGTTGGAAATACTTCGGACAAGTACCAAGTAAATCTCCAGTAGATCCCCACTGTGACACAAGAAAACACTGGTGACAGCCATCATTGATTTGTTTGGATAACTCTCATCAACTACTTTAAGATGCAGCTGATGGCAAATTCAAGGTAGATTTCCTGCTGTTGCTTGCAGCTAAACATGACCAGGGAATAGTACATCCAAATAAACAGTATAAGAATCTGAATGTAATCATTCAGATGAGTCAATCAATTAGAGACTAAAATGGTAACTTGTGTGTGGAAGTGGAAGATGTGGACATGATTGCTGAAAAAAATTAATCATCACACAAGCCGCAAATGAGAAAAACTACAAGTCTTTATTAAGCAGAACCAGATAAGCATCAAGGCCTATTTACAAGGGAAACAATCCCAAATTATTGGTTTGTTCATTTAACAAAAACTTCTAGTCTCAAAGAATTCATTCAAGCAGACATCTGGACATGAGAGAGATAATTTGCATCTACAAACATAGGCACAAGCTAGGAGGTTAAGGACAACTTGGAAGGATAATAAATTAGATCAGCTAGCATATCAGCAACCTTTACACTGATTGGATATTATAATAATGCAGATGTTCAAAATTGGTTTTTATTGGCGAGTAAAAAACTAATTTAGAACTCAAGCTTGGCCTGGCTACTTGAAAGGAGCAACTGTAACAAACAAAAAGGCTGCACACCAACATCTCTGGCACAATTGTTCAATGAATACTATGCATCTTCAAAAAGACTGGAAATAAATGTATGTTTTTCATTGAAGACTGTGAAATATTGGGTGGTGTAAAAACGGAGAGGGGGGAAGAGAGCAAAACATTACAGGGTTTAACATGTTTGAAAGTGGATAAATCATCAGTCCTGAATGAAAAGCATTTGAGACTGCTAAGAGAAACAACAGAAGGAAAAGCAGGAACTCTGACCATCATTTTCCAATCTTGTTTAGATTCATACAGTGCCAAATAACTAGATGATTGCTAGCATTGTACCAGGGTTTATTCCTTCACCATTAAACAAGTAATTACAGGTCAATTAGCTTGGTGCTAGTCCGTTTATTTGAAAAAATCCTGAGCAGCAATATAAATGCCTAGCAGGGAAGAGTCAATGATCACAGGCTTGACCTTAGGTAAAAGACAGAGATCAACTCAAGATCCGCTGCAATGTCTTTTCTAGTCAGCTTGGATCTTCTAAGTCTCTCTTGTGGAAATCATTAATTGGATTCAATTTGAGTTTGATTTTTGGAGCAAGCAAGGGAATGGACTCAGGCTTGCCTAATCCACACTGCACATTGGCTTTATAGCTTTAAGAATGGAATAAAAAATTTAAAAAATAAATAAATATCATACAGCAAGGCATTTAGGTTGACCTTTTGAGGCCTCAAAAAAATCCTTGCAGAAATAGGGGTTAACTTGTTCACAGTATTAAAAGTGAACTGCTGGTGCCATTTTGAAATGTGAAAAAATGTACCACCACATTCAAATTAATGCATCACATTTCATTAATGAAGGAATTCAATTATAACTTCTTAAAAGCTCAAATTCAGCATCTTCAGAATCCAACAGAAAGAATTCATCAAATGCATCCTGTGTCACTCTTGACTTTGGTATATTCAAAAGAATCCCACTCTGAATCAAGTGTGATGCTTTCAGTTTCAGAATCATCCTCCACAACAAATTACCATCCTCTCTCCATCCACTGAATCGGATATTCACATATTCCAAGAAATGGATGATAGTTGGGTGTCAATAGCATCTCACAATTTAGTGACAAAAACAACTAAGTGGGGTAGCATGCATATTTCCATTCAATGTTTTTTTTTATACCTACCATCTTGTGTGAACATGATCCTTGAATAGTTTGTTGAGACACAAATAAAGAAATCTGGACATTAGACTCCTGGTAATAACTGCAAGTTGGATGCCATTTCTTTGCAAGCACCTCAATTACTGGTCATATGGGATCTGAACATACCCTACACCAATAAGCTGTGTATGTGGGTTGCTGGGATGCCTGTTCTACACATTGATTCACAGTTTCACTCCATTTAACTGTTGCATGGATAACTGTGCTATCCCTACTATTGTAGGGAACTGCATGGTTCTATGTTTGAAAATTACCATGTGTGTTTCAGCCGTTATGACCGGATGCTTATTTTCTGCTGTTGTCGCTGTAAACTGGTCATTTTGGCATGAAGGTTGTTTGGTTAATTCAGCAGTTGTGATTTTCTGCTGCAACTCTATATGTTTTATTCCATGAAGCAGTTACAACAACTAGCTATTACTCAGAACCTTTGCTGGATTCAGGGTAAGCTTGGCCACAATTGCAGACATGTCACTAGAACCGCAATGCACAATATAACCACTTCATTTTTAGACATGTCTAGTGCTACTCCTGGCATGCTCTCCTGCAGTATTCATTGAACAAGGGTTAATCTCCTGTTTCTAATTTGTGCATTCATATTACTGTATTACTGTCAAGGCTGCAAAGCTTTCAGTGTAGTGGCTTTGGTTCTATTCCCAAATGGTAAATAAAGTCTGAAATATCATCAAACTGGAAGCCAATTAAATTAAATCAGTATTACTGCCAATAGTAAAAATGGAAAATCCCACAATCACAATTATCACAAACCACTTAATTATGCAAAACAAGGTTTTGATTTATAAATTCTAATATTGATAAGATAATTTTGAATGCTAAACAAATCACAAGACAACAGACTATACATAATAAATAATAGATATACAAATAGGAGCAAAACCTCCAGCCTGAAACATACTAATGCAATCAAACACATGGAAGAAAATGGTTTGGAACTGATTAAAATGCCAACAGCAGTATACTTTGGCTGCCTGATAGGAACAGGATACAGCTGCTACTTCTGTTGTCTGGAAACGCAGATTGCTGTAATTATTCTGCATACAGCTATAATAGAATACATAGCACCTGCAAAGGGTGTCTTTTTCTTAAAATTAATTTATTTTGCATCTTCTCTAGACCATATGATTCAATTATAATGGACTTTTAGGACAAAGGTGATCAACTACATAAATTACTCCTAAAGGATAATTTTTTAAAAATGAATTGATGCTTTTAGTTGGCAATTTTCAGCAATGCTGCTGATCTACAACCAGAGAAATGAATATTTTACCAATACAAAAAACACGTTGTTATAAAATATGTTAAACAAACAACACTCCTTGTCAGTGAGTCTTTAACTTAGTCCAATTTACTGCCATCTATATTGTGAAAAATAGGTTTGGTGCAAGTTGTACAACACGTTTGTGCCCTTTTTAGTAGAGAATTGAAAGCAGTTTCCCAGCTTGCACTTTATTGCAATTGCCCTCTCTCAAGTTATTACTTAATGGTTCAAAACACTAAAATCACATTTTCTGAGACAATAGGGTGGAGGGGGAAGTAGAGGAGGCGGCGAGGTGGGGGCGAGGCGGGGGGAGACGGGGCGAGGCGGGGGGAGACGGGGGGAGTGGGGGGCGAGAGGGGAAAATAGAATATAGAAACATTCCAGCGCAGAACAGGCCCTTCGGCCCTCGATGTTGCGCCGACCAATTAGGAACAAGCAGTGGACCCTCTAACCTAAACCATTCCCTTTTCATCCATAAACTTATCTACTAACCTCTTAAATGCCACCAAACTTGGCGCATCTACAACTGACGCAGGCAGGGCATTCCATACCTTACCACCCTCTGGGTAAAGAACCTACCTCTGACATCCGTCCTATAACACCACCCCTTAATTTAAAGCTTTGTCCCCTCGTGCTAGCTTTCTCCATCCTAGGAAAATAGGCTATCACTGTCCACCCTATCTAAACCTCTAATCATCTTATATGTTTCAATAAGGTCTCCTCTTAGCCGCCTTCTTTCTAACGAAAACAACCTCAAATCCCTCAGCCTCTCTTCATAAGACCTGCCTTCCATACCAGGCAACATCGGTAAACCTCCTCTGTACCCTCTCCAACGCCTCCACATCTTTCTTATAATGCGGGGACCAGAACTGTACACAATACTCCAAGTGCGGCTGCACTAGAGTTTTGTACAGTTGGAACATGACGTTGCGGCTCCGAAATTCAATCCCCCTACCAATAAAAGCTAAGACTCCGTATGCCTTCTTAACAACCTTATCGACTTGATTGCCTACTTTCAGGGATCTATGCACAAATACACCAAGAACCCTCTGTTCATCAACACTATTAAGAATCCTACCATTAGCCCTATACTCTACACATTTGTTATTCCTGCCAAAGTGAATTACCTCACACTTTTCCACATTAAACTCCATTTGCCACCTCTTGGCCCAGCTCTGCAACTTGTCCAAGTCTCTCTGCAAACTATAACACCCCTCTTCACTATCAACCACTCCACCGACTTTAGTGTCATCTGCAAATTTACTGATCCATCCTTCAATACCCTCATCCAGATCATTTATAAAAATTACAAACAGCAGGGGCCCCAAAACAGACCCCTGAGGTACACCACTTGTAACCGAACTCCAAGATGAATATCTCCCATCAACCACCACCCTCTGTCTTCTATCTGCTAGCCAATTCCTAATCCAATTAGCTAAATCACCCTCAATCCCATACATCTGCATTTTCTGCAGAAGCCTTCCATGGGCCACCTTATCGAACGCCTTACTAAAGTCCATATATACCACATCAACTGCCTTACCCCCATCCACCTCTTTGGTCACTTTTTCAAAAAACTCAATAAGGTTAGTAAGGCACGACCTACCCTTCACAAAACCATGCTGACTATCCCCAATCAATTCATTTCTCTCTAAATAACTATAAATCCTATCCCTAATAATTCTCTCCAATACTTTGCCCACAACAGAAGTAACACTCACCGGCCTATAATTCCCTGGAAGGTCTCTCTTCCCCTTCTTGAACAATGGGACCACATTCGCTATCCTCCAGTCTTCCGGCACTATACCCGTAACCAACGACGACCTGAAGATCAGAGCCAGAGGCTCTGCAATCTCCTCTCTTGCCTCCCAGAGAATCCTAGGGTAAATCCCGTCCGGCCCAGGGGACTTATCTAACTTCAAACCCTCAAGAATATCTAGCACATCCTCCTTATCTACTTCAATACTTTCCAGTTTGCAACCCTGTATCCCAGTGTTCTCCACAACTACATTTACATCTCCCTGCATAAATACCGAAGAGAAATATTTGTTCAGTGCCTCTCCAATCTCTTCAGGCTCCACGCACAACTTCCCACTGCTGTCCATAACTGGCCCTAACCAATCTTCCATTCTTAACATATCTAAAAAAAGCTTTAGGATTCTCCTTGATCCTATCAGCCAAAGTCTTCTCGTGTTCCCTTTTAGCTCTCTTCAACTCACTCTTTAGCTCACTCCTGGCTAATCTATAGCTATCCATTGCACTAACTGAGCCTTCAAGCCTCATCCCGACATAAGCCTCTTTTTTCCTTTTAACAGGAGGAAGGAATCTAATTGCCATGATTCTGGATTACAACCTTCACATCATGTCTTTGGAGTTTCTTCGTTTCTGAGCCACCCTGACCCAGAGCCCCTGAGCTCAGATCGTCTTCTCATCAACCTGAGCTTGTCACCAGGAAGAAGCCCCATAGCTGCAAATGCTGTAGGTGGAAGTTGTAATCCAGAATTGAATAAGATCGATTAGTACCATCATACTGCAAATAATGTCATTGGTTTTCTACATATGCAGATCAGAGGCCATCATGCATTGGCAGGAGACAGTGTTAAAACAATTAGCAGTCACGTCAACACAAGAGCAAATAGCGATAGCTGCATCCTTTACGAATATATCAAATGCAAAAACTACAAAGAACTGTGGAAAAGAGGTACCATTTAACTCCAGTTAAATTACAAAATTGTGTTAGGAACGTAATATTAGAGCTTTTAGCCCCCTCAAAAGCCTGTTCCACTGATTACATCTTGAAATGAGCTGTTATAGTTTGTATCACCGAACAATTTTGTAATCAAGTCAAAATGATTACGGAAGCAATCTGTACTGCGATTATTCATCGGAAACTAACAAATCATTCATTATAATTTTAGCAAATCATTTACTAACAGTGAGAGAATATAACTACATAATTACTGACCAATGCACTTGCTATGCTGTAGCTGAAAAGGCCTTGTCATAAGATATAGCAGACCATTTGGCCTATGCCACCATCCATTAAGAGCCTCTCTATCAACTGAATAACTCTCAAAGAAACATCTCCATATAAATGCCTGCCGTTGCTTCGTCTTAACCTATTTAAGCTTAACGTTAACTATCTTCACAGTCCACCTTAGCCAATTCTGTTTTCATATTAAGGGGAAATCATGGCCTAGTGGTATTATCGCTAGGCTATTAATTTAGAAACTCAGCAAACGTTCTGGGGGCCTTGGTTCAAATCCTGCCAAGGCAGATGTTAGAATTTGGATTGAAATAAAAAATATCCGGAATTAAGAATCTACTATAACCATGAAACCATTGTCGATTGTTGGAAAAACCCTTCTGGTTCACTAATGTCCTTTAGGGAAGGAAATCGGCCATCCTTACCTGGTCTGGCCTACACGTCACTCCAGAGCCAATAACAATGTGGTTGACTCTCAATTGCCCTTAGGCAATTAAGGATGAGCAATAAATACTGGCCAGTCAGCCAACGATGCCCACATCCAACAAATTAAAAAAACCTATAATTATCTTTATTTAAGCTCAAGATGCTAGCTTTTAAAACAGATTTCTCACTTTTGGAGCGCTTGCTCTCTTCCATCCTTACTAAGAGACTAGAGAACAGGCTTAGGGATGATATAGAACATAGAACATTACAGCACAGAACAGGCCCTTCGGCCTTCGATGTTGCGCCGACCAATATAAAAAGCAATGCCCCTCCAAACTAAACCATTCCCTTCTCTTCCATATACTTATCAACTAACCTCTTAAACGCCACCAAACTTGGCGCATCTACAACCGCTGCAGGCAGGGCATTCCACTCCCGAACCACCCTTTGGGTAAATATATTGGGATATTCCACGAGATATCATGATCTCATAAACTGAATGTGAAAGTGATCTTTTACATTCACTGTTGTCTAGAGGCTCCTTCACTACAAGGTCATTAATTCATCCTGTCTCATTACACATTACCAGGCCTTCTGCTGTTTGGCTCTAGAATGCATTAATCTGAATATTTCTTTAAAAGCACACAACGAACTGATCTTTCAGGCCATCTTTGCTAATTTGATTTATCCAATTATTAGATGATTAAAATCGCACATTATTACATTTGTTCTATGATAAATTTATGTGCACACGGCAATTGCAGAACCTGAGTGTCTGGCAGATCTCACTGAGGTAGAATATTCTGCACATCCCTTCCCAGAGATACTATTGCCATATCCTACAATTGCTAGTATCTGAATTATGCAGCTTGTATTCTTACTCTCAGCTGTCATGCCTATGTTTGCTAGATGATTTTGAGTCCTGGTTGAAAATACTGCATCTTAAAATTCTCATCCATTTTGAATTCCTATGACTTTGTCCCTTTTCTAGCTCCACAAACTGCTGTGATAATCCTCCAAATTTGGTTTCATGCATATCCAATTTCAAATACGCCATTACTGATATTCGTGCTTCAACTGCTATGATTCCAAGCTCTGGAATTTTCTCCTCAAAATCTCTGTTTCTAATCCTCCTTTAAGATGGTCCTAATGCTTCTGTTTGACCAAGTTTTTGGTCACATGCCCCAATATCTCCTATGCAGCTCACTGCCAAATTTTGTTGGATAACACTCGTGTGAAGCATCTTGAGGACATTAAAGGTCCTATGTGGCTGCATAATCCAGCTGCTGGAGGGAGGGGTGAGTTGGTGGGGAACTATTAGTAGTTCATCAGTAACTGATGTACTGTGAATAGGGTTGCCAACTGTGGTCAGATGCATCTAAGGAGGTTTGCTCAGATATTGACAGGAATTTCACAATAACTTCATTGCAGTATTAATCTAAGCATTACTTGTGACTAATAAATAAACTTTAATGTTCATGCTCACAGTGGAAATGAATGTCCATCAACTTCTATAAATGTTGTAATTTTTACCTTAAAGGTGGGACTCCTGTGGTTGAGCATATTTAATTGTGGTTTTGGACCAACAATTGCTGGAGGCGGAACTGTTAGTTGCTAGAACTAACAGGCCAACTTAAAAAAAATATTAATTCACGGGGGTCACTGGTCAGCTAGCATTTATTGCCCATCCCTAATTGTCCATGGGGAACAGTTGTGAGTCAACCACATTGCTGTGACTCTGGGGTGATATGCAGGCCAGACCAGGTAAATATGGCAGATTAGCAAACCAGATGAACATTAGCAACCAGATGGGTTTTTTTTAAAACAACAACTGACAATGGTTTCATGGTCCTAAATATATTCTTAATGCCAGATTTTTTTTTATTGAATTTACATTCCACTATCTGCTGTGGTAGCATTCCAACACACATTCCTAGAACATAATTGAGCTTCTGGATTAATAGTGAGATAATGCAACTAGGCCATCACTACCCGTTAATAACAGATGAATGGAAAATGCCATTCTCTCCATCCCCATTTCCAAATCTCCTTTCCAGCCCCACTCTTGAGACTATGATTCCAGCACTGTCACCATCATACCATATGATTTGAGCCTGCAGACCCTCAACAGGTTCCAGAAATCCTCCTACCATTCCAAATTCTCTTTCCTCTCACCCAACCATGGAGCTGCTACTCCTCCTCCACTACCTCTTTTCAATTTAAATTGGTCATTATTGAACTTCCATTACTTCCTTGAATGAACACTTATAAAAAGCTGGCTCTGTAGATATTAATTTTTCCTTTTTTCTAACTATCTTGCACTAAATCTACCATGTGACTGCATCAGCTAAAGATAAAAGGAATCATTAGCTTTTAACACTTTATTAAGAAATTAAATCCATTTTTACCTGATATTTTTAATCAACCCAAGATTAGGAATTCATATTTTGAATATAGAAGTTAAATGTAATATTTTCTTCAACTGAACAGAAAATGTTTATGAAAATAAAGGAAGTAGAGGTGGCCTTGGTCATCATTCACCAGACTGTAAAGCGGCTAAATAAAAATATTTAGTGTATAGCTTATACTATTGATATGTACAATATTAATACTCATCATCCCTCGCTTCATTGTTCAGGCCTCTGGTCTGCTTCCTATTTTCTGCTGGCTTTGCACTTTCTGCCATAGCCATGATAGATGCAAGAAAATAAACCAGGCAATAGAAAAACAGTAGCAAAGTGGTTTTACCAGAACTGAAACATCATACATATCAGCTAGCCTCCAATTTGACTAACCCAATAAATATTTAATTACCTTTCCCTCAATGGCTAATTGGCTGATTTTGCTTCATCAAGAATTGGATAGGGAGAGCAGATAATTTTTGATTTCTCCATTCATCCAAAAAGGTAGCCGGAATTAACGGTACAAAGCAAAATTGTATCATTTTCCCAACAGTTCAGGGATGCGACATAAAACATAATTACTATTTCACTTATGTCCAGGCAAGCTTGATTGGCTTCATGAGGCAAAGATTTGCAATGCATATTGCTGAAAATGAAAAGGTCTCTTCCAGTACCCGAGTGTACGGAGAGCAACGGACAAGATCTACCATTTCAAGTATAAATCTGTTGCTCCTCCTTCTTCAGAATAAATATTTAAATAAAGCTAAATTACAATAAGATATCAGCAGTGATCAGGATACAGTTGAATTTTACATTAGGTTTTGAGGGAAAGAAGTCTAGGTCTAAGACTAGTATTTTAAACTTAAATAAAGACAGTTCTGAGACTATGGAAGTAGAGCCAATTAAAGTGAACTGGCAATTTAGGTTAAGAGAAGTCAAGAGAGATGCAGTGACAGACGTTTAAGGGGATGTTTCAGAATAATAGATGATGATATTATGTACTTGTTTTAATTCTACAGGTGCTTTGGTCCACCTTGTTGTCTAACAAGGGGCATACATGCGATGGGTCGTGAGAGGGCTACTCTTAGATTTTTCAAGAGTGTCCTAGTGCTTCACATCGTTAGTGTATGTGTGACCTGGACCATTTGATGGGCAACACGACAGCTCAGTGACTATCGCTGTGCTGTGCAGATACATGGATTTGGGCCTGTGTCTGTGGGAGTTTGCGCCTTCTCCCCGTGCTTGCTTAGGTTTTCTCCGGGTGCTCCGGTTTCCTCCCACATCCCAAAAATGTGCTCTTAGGCTAATTGGCAAAACAAATTCTTCCTAAATTGTCTCAAATTTGGTTTTTTAATCCATAGATCTATAAACATAGACAGGGATCACGGGTAGAGGTGGGAACATTGGGGTGGTGGCATGGACTCGTTGGGCCAAAGGGCCTGTTTCCCGTGCTGTTTTGTTTTTCGTTCTTTGTTCCCCCCATCCCA
Organism: Sphyrna mokarran; assembly: GCA_024679065.1. Lineage (NCBI taxonomy): Eukaryota > Metazoa > Chordata > Chondrichthyes > Carcharhiniformes > Carcharhinidae > Sphyrna > Sphyrna mokarran. The sequence goes on along the minus strand of JAGIQG010000012.1, from coordinate 29,323,031 downwards.
TCTTAAGATAGGTAGATATGGGTCTATTCTTTATCCAGCATCTCAAGTGGCAGAGCAATTCCGATAACCATGTGACAGACTAGTGAAAGCATCTAAGCCCGCTGTGAGGGTAATGTGGAGGGTAAAAGGACCAGATTACTCAAATGCCGTTTGTTCATCCACTGCTGCCCCACACTTACATAGAACATAGAACATTACAGCACAGAACAGGCCCTTCGGCCTTCGATGTTGTGCCGACCAAAATAAAAAGCAATGCCCATCCAAACTAAACCATTCCCTTCTCTTCCATATACTTACGAATATGTCTGATGTTTGATGTTTTAAATGGATGTGATGCATCAAAAGCTGCTGTAGTATTTTGGACTGGCATTAAGTTGGCATTTTAAAACCACTTTGACAGATGGAAAATCAATTTGGGAAAGTTTGATTTCATCCCTTTTGGATACGAGGGAGACAAATTGGAATAATTTCCTAATACAGGCATTATGTTTCAAAACTAAGTCCAGATTTTACAAAAAGCTCCCAAGGCATATCACAATAGCTGAGGTGCAGTTAGATGAAGATTGACAGCAATCAAGTTAAAATCTAAGGCAGCCACACTAAAACCTTTACTTTAACAACTTTGATCACTTCGGGTCACTGAAGCAACAGAGAAGTACTAAAGAGAAAGTTTCCAAGCTGAGTTAGGTGAAGGTCACGCCCATCACCTCTCCATTCTAGTGCAGGAAATGACAGGGAGGCAAAGCCGATAATTACTTGGCACTCTCACAGCGCCGATACAGCGATTCCCTGAAGCAAAATTTTTTCACTCATTTAATAGCACTTAACATTCTTGCATGGTTCATTTTTAAAATAAAAATCATGTTTTGGACTGCCAATTTTTGGATAGCTGGATTTGAGGCAATGTAACTGTTATGAGAAACTAGGAACTGTGGAAGAAAAGGATTTAGGTGTTCATGTACATCACTAAAAACTAGTGAAACGTTGTTTCAAATGTACCAATGCAGGATCCCTAGAATGGACACAGCACTGAAGGAGGATGTACTGGCTTTATGGTGGAACTAGTGCAGATTCTTCAGAATAATACATGAACTCAAAGGGCTGCATTATAACATAGGTTGTATAAGTTGGTTTGCATTTTCTTACATTGAGGTTGAAGGTGAGCTAACTGAGATCATAAAAATGTTAAAGGAATTTGATAGAGTAGCTACAGATAATCTATTCATAGAATTGCTACAATAGATAAAAGCCATTTGGCCCATCAAGTCTACTGACCCTCCAAAAGAACACTCTACCAAGACCTGATACCCTGCCCTAACCCTGCACATTAATCATGGCCAATCCACCTAACCTGCACACCTTGACTACTAAGGGGCAATTTAGTATGGCCAATCCACGTAATCTGTAAATCATTGGAAAGTGGGAAGAAACCAGCACCTGGAGGAAACCTAGAAAGACATGAGGAGAATGTGTAAACTCCATACAGTCATCCAAGGCCGGAATCAAACCTGGGTCTCTAGCAGTGTGAGGCAGCCATGATAACCACTGTCCGTGAGGAAACCCAGAACAAGGGGCTACACCTTTAAAATTAGAACAAGATAATTTAGGAAGGAAATCAGGAAGCACATTTTCACAAAAGATATCAAGGGATATGGGACAAATGTAGGTAAATGAGATACAAATCAGTCATCTAATTCAGCAAAACCTCAAGGGACTGAATGACCTACTTCTGTTCCTATGCTCCAGTCAGTAAGTATATAGTAAGGAGTTTTATAAATAAAACTGAATCTAGTACTCAGTTTTACAGGTATCCGCTTGAATAAGGGACAATCGTAGATTCAAATTAATCAGTACCATTCAATTAGGTTATTGGATCTTTACTCTACCTACTAATCTTGATTCTGTCATTCTCAATATCCTGGCCAAAAAATCTATTGATCTGTTTTGAAATAGTCAACTGATTTAGCCTCACCCACCTTCTGGGAGAGAACTTTCCAGATTTTTGCTGTCCTATAACGTAAAGTGCCTTTGATGTCACCCCTGAACAGCCAGCTCGTATTTCAAGGTTATGGGCTTCTCATTTCATTGGAATTAATTTCTCTCGATCAACTCACCTACTCATTTGCTTTTGAACATAAAAGCTCCAAACTGCACACAAATGGTCTGTTCCCAGCTGGTACATGCACAGGCCAGAAATTCATCAAAACTTGGGCATTGCCAACTTCAGAATTGAGATAAAGGTCCCATGCTTCTGTGCAAAGAATCAAACATCAAAAGGGGCATGAAAACCCAGGAAGGGAGAAAAGGGCCAGAAAAGAGAGAGACAAGGTAAAAGTAAAAAAAATTCAGAGAAGACGATGGGCTAAGAACTGTAGCCGAGTTAAGAGGAGTGACAGGCTTCAATTAGAGAAAGTGCTGTGAAGAGCAGTCTTAAGTGACATGGGACTGGGAGAAGCCCTAGTGATCAATGAGATCTTTAAAGAAACTCAAGATCAGAGAAGGCAACTGGAGGTTGGAACTCTGTGTTGTGGGATATTGGAGCAAGGGTAGACCTTTGAACAGTATCCTGGTTAGAATAGAACATAGAACATTACAGCGCTGTACAGGCCTTTTGATGCTTGACAGTATTTATTGTGTAGTGTGATGGTGTATTCATCTACAGTTTGCTATGAGTTAAGTTCTTGAAAAGAAGAGAAGGATCCTGTCCCCATTCAGATATGGTTGAAACAACAGAACCTTATGAGAAAAGAGTGAGGCTCATATAGACTGTATAGCAACAGCTATTTGGCCTTTGATTTTGGTGGACTGGTTCTCTTGCCCTGTTCACAGGGAGAAGCTTTCAAAAATGCAATGGCACCAGAAACGTTGAAGCTCCATTTGATTACTAAACACTATTCACTCTCCAGCAAGGATATAGTGTTTCAAGCACCTCCCAACACAAAACACAAAGCAAAATCAATGTATTATTGTGTGTGCGCAGGTTTCACGTAATAACATAAGGGATAATGCACAGGTGGTGAATTGCTTGATGGCTGAATTCACAGCGAAATCAAAGAAAGTGCACACCATTGCTGAACCCTAACTCTGCTGGCACTGTAAGTCTATAAGTCTGGGAGTTGGTGCTGCTAAGGAAATTGAGAAAGTTCCTCCTTCTGACAATAAAATGGCACATTGATTAAATGTCAGTTGAAACTGAACAGATGTTTCAAAAGAAATTAGAAATGAGTGGAAAATGTGCCCTGCAGATTGATGATTCCACAGATATTAACGGACCCTGCCAGTTCTTAGCCAATATCATGTTTGTTGACAGGGGTTCTATGAAAGAAGATGTCTTCTTTTGCAAAAATTGCCTGGTCATGCAACCAGAGAAGAAATCTTTTGCCTTAACCGCATATCTCATCTGGAGGAATACAATCTTAACTGGACCAAGTGCAATACCATCAGCATTGACGGAACAGCTTCCAAACAGGAAAAGTCAAAGGATTCATGAGTAAAGTGAAAGAACAGAATCCTGATATCCAGGTTAGACATTATCCTGCACTGTGAAACCATTTTTGCTAAAACAATGTTGTCTGAGTTATCTACAGTGTGAAAATTATGAATTATATAAAATTGCATCCTTCAAGATCATATTTACTATTTTGTGGAAAGATATGGGAGCAGAGTACCAGGTTTCCTCATGCACACACATGCGTGAGGCTCTCTCAATGAACCATCCTCTCACGTGTTTAGGCGCTCCAGACAAGTTTTTGGCTCTGCTCAAATTGCCAAAAAAAATTTAATATAGGATTTTTGGTGCATTATGCTTACATATCTTTCAGATATATTCAACCATCTGAATGAGCTGAAAGTTAAAATGCAGGAGGAAAATGAGAAGATTCTGACTGCCACAGATAAACCTCAGGGCTTCAGGTTAAAACCAGCTCTTTGGAAGAAAAAAGTGGCCACTAGGTTGATCAAGACATCAAGCTGGCATGGGCAAATGTTACTGGCAAAACCATAAACAACCACATCCACAAACATCTTAAAATACAAGAAGTTTGAATGCTACTTCCCCTCCACGATTATGGAAGACTTTGGGCATGCGATTCATTTAATTCACTTTCTTTTGAATCAAAGAAATTATTAAAAGAACAAGAGGAATTCGCAGTGCTCTGAAGTTTGTAGAGATGCCACTGGACACATTTGGTATCCATTTATTTCAGATTGTGGTATAGCAGTACTCTTACCATTAACTTACTTATGCCAACTGGTGTTCTCCAAACTGGCTACATAAAAAGCAAAAGGAGTAAGCATCTGAGGGCAGCATGACCAGTGAGTTGTCCTGTTACAAATTGCTGCCCAAGAGACTACTCACAATGGCAGGCCCAAGTGTCACATTAGCATTTTTGGTTAGGTGCTTTTCACAGTACTTGCTTCATGTATGAACTTTCACATTGAGAAATGTAGGCTTAAAACTGAAGGTAATTGAAATCTTTAAAGGGAAAAAAATTGTATTGACTTGCAACTGGTGATAAGACTTGCATTGTAGACTTAAACTTACAAAAATTGTATTAGACGTTGCTTTGATGATTTTAAGTGGGATTTTATAAACAGAAAAAACAGGGGGTATGCTTCAAGATATAGTATAAAAGTGTGCCACGAATAGAAAAGGTTGGGAACCTTGTACTATACTACAGCTTAGTCTCTATGGGATCAGTTTGTATTTGGATTTATGTGTATTACTGCAGTTCTCCACTCCTCCTGTTGATCTTGCTACACCAATTTACAAAGACATTTTGTAATTTAAAAATAATCCATCGCAATCCAAGTTTTGGAAGACAAATTCAGTCATTGTTTTTCTGCACATGCACAGACGAGTATTGGTGGCCATCTTGCACTGGCAGGAGACAATGTTAACATTTCTGAATTCTGATGAAAGGTCAGAACCTGAAACATTAAACCTGCTTCACTCTTCAAAAATGCTGCCAGCATTTTCTGTTTATGTTGTAATTTTAAATCTAATTGCCTTGCTGCCATTTTAAGCTGCTGCTGAATATCTACATTTGGCAAGGTTTAACATTATAGCAGATACCACAGGAAGCCTACTGTTTTATTTTGCTTTTTAGTACTTTACATAACATTTGTATATTTTCTAGGGTATATTTTTATTAATATTTTCTCACAGGATAAACCCTGCTGAAAGCTTATGTCATAAGGTTACAAAATGCTAAGGTCGCAGCTCTCAGCTAACTATGACAAAGACCACACTAATTCATGCACAATGCATGATCAGAGGTTAGAACCAGTATCAGTCACCTTATGTGATATGTTTAATTAACTAATTAATATAAATGGATGTTCTCTGGAATAATAATACTGCAATGTAAAAACAATAGGACACTAAAGAGAGACTGGCGACATCTGGTGGAAGATCAACAATATCTTGATCGTAAGACCCAGAGAGAAAAAAAGAGTGCAACAGAGAGCCACAGAGAGAGGGGGAGAGCCACAGAGAGAGGGGGAGAGCCACAGAGAGAGGGGGAGAGCCACAGAGAGAGGGGGAGAGCCACAGAGAGATGGGGAGAGCCACAGAGAGATGGGGAGAGCCACAGAGAGATGGGGAGAGCCACAGAGAGATGGGGAGAGCCACAGAGAGATGGGGAGAGCCACAGAGAGATGGGGAGAGCCACAGAGAGGGAAGGGAGAGACAGAGAGAGAGATGGGGAGAGCCACAGAGAGATGGGGAGAGCCACAGAGAGATGGGGAGAGCCACAGAGAGATGGGGAGAGCCACAGAGAGATGGGGAGAGCCACAGAGAGATGGGGAGAGCCACAGAGAGGGAAGGGAGAGACAGAGAGAGAGAAAGCAAACAAAACAGAAAAGCTGATTTTGAATGAACTCCTAATAAACTCTTACAATTTACTGAGATGTCACTGAATTCTTGAATCTAACAATTCTGAGGTGGTCAGCAGGAGAGCACCCATGGACACATCTGAGGGGTCAGAACCCCTCTTATCAAAGGGTCTTCTCCGTTACGTGACTCTAAGTCAGCAGTTCGCGTGATTCCGTTTTCTCTGAATACTTTATCCAGACTTTTGGCTCGAGGCTCCATGCCAAATGCACTTTTCAGTTAAGGTTTAGCCCATAGTCACTTTTGACCCCAATCGGTTTTGAGTCATCTACTCAGAGTTAAAGATGACAGGAAAGAACAGCAGAAATCACTTACTTACTATGGAAAAGAGCGACATTGCTCCTCCAGAGGTAACAGAACAAGAAATGATGTACCATCTGAAAGAGTTTGTAGAACAGCACTTCTATTTACTAGAAATTTTCGCTAAAATTGAACAGAAAAAGGGACCTTCAATGGACAGTGGACCTTGGATATTAAGCGAGCATAAGGAGAAGCTAAAAGATTACCCAGCAAGGACCTTATTCGCTGATCTCTCACCGTGATGAGTCAACTTCAACAGCAAAATTAAACTGTAGGTTGTGTAGAATCGGACTGAAGGGTTAAGAGATTCCAGGGTCAGTTAGCTGCAGTAAGTATCCCTCTGAAGGAGGGGAGTGTCAGAAACTAGCAGACAAAATTGTGATCATGAAGCACAATAAACTGTTCACAGTAAATTGTGATCATGAAGCACAGTAAACTGTAAAATTACAAACAGTAAACTGTTTGTAATTTTTATAAATAATCTGGATGAGGGTATTGAAGGATGGATTAGTAAATTTGCGAAAGACACCAAAGTCGGAGGAGTGGTAGATAGTGAAGAGGGGTGTTCTAGTTTGCAGAGAGACTTGGACAAGTTGCAGAGCTGGGCCGAGAGGTGGCAAATGGAGTTTAATGTGGAAAAGTGTGAGGTAATTCACTTTGGCAGGAATAACAAATGTGTAGAGTATAGGGCTAATGGTAGGACTCTTAATAGTGTTGATGAACAGAGGGATCTTGGTGTATGTGTGCATAGATCCCTGAAAGTTGGCAATCAAGTCGATAAGGTTGTTAAGAAGGCATACGGAGTCTTAGCTTTTATTGGTAGGGGGATTGAATTTCGGAGCAGCAACGTCATGTTGCAACTGTACAAAACTCTAGTGCGGCCGCACTTGGAGTATTGTGTACAGTTCTGGTCCCCGCATTATAAGAAAGATGTGGAGGCATTGGAGAGGGTACAGAGGAGGTTTACCAGGATGTTGCCTGGTATGGAAGGCAGGTCTTATGAAGAGAGGCTGAGAGATTTGAGGTTGTTTTCGTTAGAAAGAAGGCGGCTAAGAGGAGACCTTATTGAAACATATAAGATGATTAGAGATTTAGATAGGGTGGACAGTGGTAGCCTTTTTCCTAGGATGGAGAAAGCTAGCACGAGGGGACATAGCTTTAAATTAAGGGGTGGTGGTTTTAGGACAGATGTCAGAGGTAGGTTCTTTACCCAGAGGGTGGTAAGGGTATGGAATGCCTTGCCTGCGTCAGTTGTAGATGCGCCAAGTTTGGTGGCGTTTAAGAGGTTAGTAGATAAGTTTATGGATGAAAGGGGAATGGTTTAGGTTAGAGGGTCACTGCTTGTTCCTAATTGGTCGGCGCAACATCGAAGGCCGAAGGGCCTGTTCTGCGCTGTAATGTTCTATGTTCTAAACCTCTATCAATATCTATTCCCAGAAATGCACTGAAGTAGGGAAAGGATTAATGGATTTTGTACCTAGAATATGTCACAAACATAACCCTTCCTCATGGCTGATCTCCTTTAACTGATACTGTTCCCGGCATTAATAAGTTATTTGCTCATGTCTTACAAGCTTTAACTCTCATTTGTATAAAAACAGTTTAATATGGCTCTTATTTTGTAGATTCTGTAAATGTTACCTATTTGTGTTACTTAGGCATCAATACATAGTTGGTAGTTTACGATACTGGCTTTTGATAACTGCTGATGGCAGATCACGATATCGGCTTTTAACAGGAAGACTCTTACTGGGACCGCGATCGCACAAGTAACTTCAAAGACAGGGATGCCAGTACTGCTGCAGAAAGGTTTTGAATCATGACCGTGTGTCATGACTGCAGCTGCCAGCTGGACTGTGAATCGTGATTAAATCTGGGGCTGTATCACAACCAAGGAAGGAAGACCCGGAGTTCTGGCTGGAATGGGAAACTTGGAATTGTGATTGACACTAAGACTCATGACGTATAAATGCCCACTTGTGTTGTGTTCTATGAGAAGTTTGGTAGTCCTACTTCTCCCAAAATTCTGGAATGTACGCCAGAGTTTTGAAATAAAAACCGTTCTATTTTGACTCACTAACAGTCTCAAAGGTATTATTTTACCTACAACAGTACCCTATTTTGGAATAACAGGGGCAAGACAACTAAGGGAAGTTTGAGGGAGATGGGTCTTTTTCCTTGGTGGACTCAGAATGAAGAGCAGGAGGAAACACCTAAGAATATATTTCCTTTGAAGTATAAGAGGGTAAAGATTGAGTCTCAAAGAACAACAGATGCAGAAAAGACAACTGAAAAGATTGATAAACGGATGAAGAAAATACTTCACCTTAAGAAAAGTGGAGCAAAAACGTCGGATTTGTTGAAATCTTGAAAGTAATTTATGGACTTCATCCATTGGATGGTGTACAGATATTATCTTTTATGGTTCCAGATAGAAAGAGCGGGACTTCGTGATTGACAGAGGGAGGATTGGGTCAAGACTGACAGAACCTAGAGGGAAAATGGGATCAGATTGTGGTGTATGGCGCATGTGTCAAGGAAAACGGACTCGAGTAAAATAGCGTCATGTCAGCAGAAAGTGAGCAAATACCTGATTATGAAAAATAGTTTGGAACAACTTGGCTTGAGCACACAGGGAGTAACTCCAGAGAATATAGATGGAAATGTGTTAATGGTGTTAATAATCAGTGTTTATAGCTGGCCAGAAATCAGAATCATCCAAAAGGCTGAGAGTTAACAAACCTGCTTGGGACAAGGAAGATACTACTTATACTCAGTTAGTTACAAACCATAGTCTGCTAGAATGGGATATGGCTATGAATGTTACAGCTGCACAAGTGGTAATGTATTCAACCAATGATAGATGCCCAGGTCGATGTCATAATTGTGGAAAGGAAGATCATGGGCAAAGACATATCAACCATGGGGGCGAGGCAAGCAGAATGCAAATTCTGAAAAGAATGCTAAAGACGAACCAGATGAGTTAATAGAGCAGATTAAACAGGTCAATACCCAACAACAAGAAGCAGCCTTGCAAGTAGCAAAAAAACAAGTAGACTATACTCTCATTTACCACTGTTGGCCCTCCTGTAACAATGAGCCAACAGCCTTTATGTGAATGCGAAGATAGGTGAAGAATCAGCGGATTACTTATTGGACACAGTAGCAGAATTAACAATAATACCCAGGGATGAGTTACCACAGGTTTTCCTGTGGCAATAAAATGTGGGCACTATAAGTAGTCTCACAACAGCACATTAATTTGAAATTATGAGCTTTCAGCTCCTTTCCTTCACCAGGTGAGTAATGAGATTTCTTACTGTGCCCACCTCAGTTCAACTCTGGCATCTCCACATCATAAATCATGGGCAAGAGGGCAACTGGGAAACAGATACACATGAGAGACAGTCCCCCTGATATTACAGCTGAGACCACAGAATTGAGACGTTTGTACGGGTAGGGTCGCACAGGCATTCCTGGGAATGGATATGCTCAGTAAGAGGTCTGACAACATCAATTTTGGTGTTGTCAGACCTCTTACTGAGTTTACCCCAGTCCAACGCCGGCATCTCTACCTAATGGATGTGCTCACCCAGGTGGATTCAGCTTTATGCTTCTCTAAGGGAAAAGTCACTTGGAGTATCAGGCTCCTGGAGAAAGACGAACTGAAGGAACACCATTGTGGTCTGTTACAAATAGACTCAGTAATCTTTACTGGGACTCTTCCGCCCAGTATCTCATTAGCCAGACATTTAGAGATGGAAATTTGCTCATCCTAAAGCAGTTAAAGAGATAGGAATATTGATTACAACTCAGTGTATCCAACAGTCCTGTACTGCCGGGGAAGAAAGCGAACAGAACCTGAAGGTTGACAATAGATTACATGAATGCTAATCAATAAGTGGATAAATTAGTCCCTTTGGCTGCCGATCCTCCTACCATCTTTAATGTCCTATTACCGGAGCAAAAATAGTTTTTGTTGATCAATATGGCAAATAATTTTTCGTCTGCTCCCTTAGCTTGCCTTTACCAAAGAGCAACAACAATACACACGGACTAAGCTTCCTCAGGAATTCCACAATAACCCCACTGTCTATCAGTAAGGATAGGTAACAACACCTGCTCCACAATCATCCTCAACATCTGTGCCCACAAGACTAAGTTCTCAGCCGCCTACTATTCTTTTACACCCATGATTGCGTGGGAAAATTCCCCTCCAATCTGATTTTCAAGTTTTCTGATGACACCATCGTAGTGGGATAGATCTCAAACAATGACGAGATGAGTACAGGAATGAGACAGAATCTGGTGAACTAGTGGGGCGACAATAATCTCTCCCTCAATGTCAACAAAATGAAAGGGATTGTCATCGACTTCAGGAAGCGTAGAGGAAAACTTTTCACTGTTCTACATCAACAGGGACAAAATAGAAAGGGTCGAGAGCTTCAAGTTTTTAGGTATCCAGGTCACCAACAACCTGTCCTGAGCTCCCAAGCTGACACTATAGTTAAGAAAGCCCACTACACCTTTACTTTCTCAGAAGACAAGGGAAATTTGGCATGTCAGCTATGATTCTCACCAACTTTTAGAGATGCTCCATAGAAAGCATTCTTTTAGTTGCATCACAGTTTGGTATGGCTCCTGTTCTGTCCAAGACCTCAAGAAACTACAAAAGGACATAAACATCACCCAATCCATCATGCAAACCAGCCTCCTATCCACTGACTCTGTTTACACTTCCCTTTGCCTCGGCAAAGCAGCCAGCATAATCAAGGATCTCACACACCCCGGATGTTCTCTCTTCTGATTTCTTTTGTGAGGAAAAAGATACAAAGTCTGAGCTCATGTACCAACCGACTCAAGAACAGCTTCTTTCCTGCTGCCAGACTTTTGAATGGACTTACATTGTATTAAGTTGATCTTTCTCTACACCCTAGCTGTAACACTAAGTTCTGCTCTTTCTCATTTCCTTCTGAAATGTATGCTTTGTCTGTATAGTGTGCAAGAAATAATACTTTTCACTATATGGTAATACACGTGACAATAATAAATCAAGTCAAATAGTATGGCATTGCAAAAACCACCTCAGAGAAATGCCATTGACTAATTTGGTTATTACCCAACGTGTAGACGATTATCTCAGCCTCAGACCGAAGAACAGCATGAGAGCGACGTGAAGTCTTTGTTGGGCTACTTGCATCAGAATGGCCATAAGCAGAATTAATAAAGTCCAAATTGCTCAGGAGGAATCGGTTTATCTGGGTCAGAGAATAGTTGGGTAGCACAGTGGTTGGCTTTGCTGCCTCACAGCGCCAAGGACACAGGTTCAATTCCCAGCTTGGGTCACTGACTGTGAGAAGTCTGCATGTTCTTCCCATGTCTGTACAGGTTTCTTCCTGGTTGTTTGATTCTCTCCACAGCCCAAAAGACGTGCAGGTTAGGTGCACTGACCGTGCTAAATTCTCCCTCAGTGTACTCCAATAGGCGCCCAAGTGTGGCGACTCGGGGATTTCCAGAATAACTTAATTGCAGTATTAATGTAAGCTACTTGTGTCACTAAAACTAAAATCCCTGGGCAAAAGGGAGGTAACTCAAGTCATACCATCGTTATTTGAACTGCCAAACAGTCCACCATGGTTCAGGAATTAAGAGCATTTTTGAATCTCTGCAATTATGGGTAGATTCATACACATAATTGGCACAACCGTTCACTGATCTCCTTGAAGGGAAATGGGATTCGAAGGAAATAGAACTGAATGAGGGACAAAAACAGGCTTTTCAGCAACAAAAAGAGGCCTTGTGCACTGCTTCGGCCTGACGAATCCCTGATAATGGAAGACCCTTTATCTTGTTTGTGCATAAAAAAGGAGGATATATGACCAGTTTACTCACCTAAAACTATAGTGATAGACTGAGGTAAATGGAAAAATGAGAGCCATGCAGGCTACGTGCCGTGACTGTCATGGTAACAGCAAGTGCAGTCTTGGGTCAGAAGCTTATCATCAAATGCCCCTATGCCGTTTGTACTTTACCAGCTACGAACTGGGTCTCTCAGGTCACTGCACCAAGATGGACAAAGTGGACAATGGTATTGGAAGTGTTGAGATCAAAAGGAGGAAGTCCAGTTACCTTGCTTCCCAAGATGCAAGAAGCCAAAGATAGATGGAAATAATTTTGCAATATAAGCTCTTGCTTTCTTAATTCTTCTTCCATAAAGTGTCAACAAGAATCCTGCTGAAAGCTTATGATGTTACAACATTTCAAAGTGAATGCGTTACACACATTCCTAGCTCTCAGCTAACTTTGGCAAAGGCCACACTAATTCGTGCACAATGCATGATTAGAAGTTAGAAACAATTGGTGTTGGCTACCTTATTTGATGTTTTTAATTAACCAATTGATGCAAATGGCATTCTCTGGAATAATAATACTGCTGTGTAACAACAGAGGTTAGAGAGATTGACTGAAAGACTAGAAACATCTGGAGGAAGCAAAGTTGGCAACATCTTGACTGCAAGGCCCACAGAGAGAGAGAGAGAGAGAAAGAGAGAGGGCAAACAAAACCGAAAAGCTGGTGTACATTTTGAATGAATAAACTCTTACAATTTACTGATGAGGTATCAGTGACCACCTGATGAAGGAATAGCGCTCCAAAAGCTTGTTATTCCAAACCTATTGAACTTTAGTCTGGTGTTGAGACTTACTGTGTTAAAACATTGGGAAACCACCAAGATATGCTTTGCAGCAATCACTGAACGAGAGCGGCTTTTCTTTAGCTTTGAAGAGTCACAGACGCGAAACCTTAACACTATTTGCTCTCTCCACAGATGCTGCCAGAGCTTTTCAGTATTTTCGTTCTATGTTTCCACTCTTGCTCATGCAAACTTTAAGAGATAGGTAGGTGGACACTACACTGAAATTTTGTCAGGAATGAACATATTGGACGTTGTATAAATAACACTTACTTTCATGTCACATAGAACATAGAACATTACAGCGCAGTACAGGCCCTTCGGCCCTCGATGTTGCGCCGGCCAGCGGACCCTCTAACCTAAACTATTCCAATATTATCCATATGCCTATCCACTGAACATTTGAATGCCCCCAAAGTAGGCGAGTCCACAACTGCTGCAGGCAGGGCATTCCACGCCCTCATCACCCTCTGTGTGAAGAACCTGCCTCTGACATCCGTCCTATAACTACCACCTCTTAATTTAAAGTTATGTCCCCTCGTGTTGGTCATCACCATCGAGGAAAAAGGCTCTCACTATCCACCCTATCCAATCCCTTGATCATCTTATACGCCTCAATTAGGTCACCGCGTAACGTTCTTCTCTCTAATGAAAATAACCTCAGGTCCCTCAGCCTTTCCTCATAAGGCCTTCCCACCATACCAGGCAACATCCTGGTAAACCTCCTCTGCACCCTTTCCAATGCTTCAACATCTTTCTTATAATGCAGCGACCAGAACTGTACGCAATACTCCAAGTGCGGCCGCACCAGAGTTTTGTACAGTTGTAACATAACCTCACGGCTCCTAAATTCAATCCCCCCACCAATAAAAGCTAACACACCGTACGCCTTTTTAACAACTTTATCAACCTGGGTGCCAACTTTCAAAAAGCTATGTACTTGTACCCCAAGATCCCTCTGCTAGACAACACTATTAAGGGTCCTTCCATAAGCCCTATATTTCATATGCCTGTTATTCCTACCAAAGTGAACCACCTCACACTTATCCGTATTGAATTCCATTTGCCACCTCACGGCCCAGCTCTGCAACCTATCTATGTCCCTCTGCAAACTATAACATCCATCCTCACTGTCTACAACTCCCCCACTTTGGTATCGTCAGCAAATTTACTAATCCAACCCTCTACACCCTCATCTAGGTCATTTATAAAAATGACAAACAGCAGTGGCCCTAAAACAGATCCTTGAGATACACCATTTGTAACTGCACTCCAGGTTGAATATTTCCCATCAACCAACACCCTCTGTCTTCTATCAGCTAGCCAATTCCTAATCCAAACTGCTAAATCACCTTCAATCCCATGCATCTGCACTTTCTGCAGTAGCCTACCATGAGGAACCTTATCAAACGTTTTGCTAAAATCCATATACACTACATCAACTGCCTTACCCTTATCTACCTCTTTGGTCACCTCCTCAAAAAAACTCAATAAGGTTTGTGAGGCACGACCTACCCTTCACAAAACCGTGCTGACTATCCCTAATCAACTTATTTCTCTCTAAATGCTTATAAATCCTACCCCTTATAATTCTTTCCAAGACTTTGCCCACAACAGAAGTCAGGCTCACCGGTCTATAATTTCCAGGATGGTCCCTACTCCCTTTTTTGAACAAAGGGACAACATTTGCCATCCTCCAGTCTTCCGGCACTATACCTGTAGCCAACGATGACATGAAGATCAAAGCCAAAGGCTCTGCAATCTCCTCTCTAGCCTCCCAGAGAATCCTGGGGTAAATCCCATCTGGCCCAGGGGACTTATCAATTTTCATACCCTCAAGATTCGCTAACACCTCTCCTTATGAACCTCAATCCTGCCCAGTCTACAACCTAGTATCGCAGTATTCTCCCCGACAACATTGTCTTTCTCCTGCGTGAATACTGACGAAAAATACTCAGTGTCTCTCCTATCTCCTCAGGCTCCACGCACAACTTCCCACTGCTATCTCTCACTGGCCCTAATCTTGCCCTAACCAATCCTTTATTATTTATATACCTGTAAAAAGCTTTAGGATTCTCCTTAATCCTATCCGCCAAAGTCTTCTCGTGTCCTCTTCTAGCTCTTCTCAACTCCCTCTTTAGCTCCTTCCTGGCTGATTTATAGCTCTCCATTGCCCTAACTGAGCCTTCATGTCTCATCATTACATAAGCCTCCTTCTTCCTCTTCACCAGAGATTCAACTTCCCTAGTACACCATGGTTCCCTCATTTGACCACTTCCTCCCTGCCTGGCAGGTACATATTCATTAAGGACATACAGAAGCTGTTCCTTAAATATGCTCCACATTTCAGATGTCCCCAGCCCCTGCAATTTCCTGCTCCACCCTATGCATCCTAAATCTCTCCGAATAGCCTCATAATTACCTTTCCCCTAGCTATAACTACTGTTATTCGGTACGTGCCCATCCCTTTCCATCACTAAGGTAAACGTAACCGAATTGTGGTCACTATCACCAAAGTGCTCACCCACCTCCAAGTCTAACACCTGGTCTGGTTCATTACCCAATACCAAATCCAATATAGCCTCACCTCTTGTTGGCCTATCTACATACTGAGTCATGAGTCGACATAGTTCAACTTACCTGCACACAAGCTTGAAACTGTTCCCACAGTGTGCCTGGCACTTCATCAGGCAAGCAAAGCAAAAGCTCTGTACAGCTCCTGAAATGGATAAAGGATAACAATATTAAAATTTTAAAATGTATTTCATATTACAGAATCTGCTGTGATAAATTTTGGCATATACACCAAAAAAACACTCAGCTCTGAACTTATTTCTGCAGTGCAATATTTCTGCAATTATTGTACAAAAATTGCGTATAGTGACAATCCAAATACACAGCGACTACATATGAACATAAGAAATAGGAGCAGGAGTAGGCCATCTAGCCCTTCGAGCCTGCCCTGGTATTCAACAAGATCATGGCTGATCTGAAGTGGATCAGTTCCACTTTCCTACTTTCTCCCCATAACTCTTAATTTCCTTGTCTATCGAAACCTACCTACCCGTGACTTAAATATATCCAAGATAACTTCCACCACTTCAATGGACAGAGAATTCCAGAGATTCACCACCCTTTGAGTGAAGAAGTTCTTCCTCAACTCCGACTAATACAGAGGTAAGGAGGTAAAATCCAATTCCAGTGTCATATGCTTAAACAAGAAGACTATAAAGGGATGAGGGAGGCATTGGCTAAAGCAGATTGGGAGCTAAACTTTTGTGGTGGGACAATTGAAGAACAGTGGGGGACTTGGAGGCACTGTTTAAGATCAAGGGGCAAAGTTTAAAGGGGATATACAAGGTAGGTTTTTTTTTTTTACACAAAGTAGTGGTTGCTTGGAACTTGTTGCCGGGGAGGTAGTGGAAGGGGATACGGTGGTGACTTTTAAGGGGCATCTTGAAAAATACATGAATAGGATGGGAATAGAGGATATAGTCCACAGAAGGATAGGTGGGTTTAGTTCAGTCGGACAGCATGGTCAGTGCAGGCTTGGAATGCTGAAGAGCCTGTTCCTGGGCTGTAATTTTTGTTGTTCTTGTTCTTTCAAAGTGATGTTTCACAGTGCTCAGCAAATGTATATACCAGTGATAAGGAAAGACTGTAGGAAAAGAGATAATCAGCCATGGATATCGAAGGAAATAAAAGAAGGTATCAAATTGAAAGAAATATGCATACAAAGTGCAAAGATTAGTGGGAAACATTTAAAGGTCAACAGAAAGCCACGAAAAAAGCTATAAAGAAAAGTAAGGTGGATTATGAAAGTAAACTAGCTCAGAATATAAAAAGATAGCAAAAGTTTCTACAAATACGTAAAATGAAAAAAAAGGCCAAAGTAAATATTGGTTCTTTAGAAGTGAGAAGAGGAATGTAATAACTGAAATAAGAAAACAGCTGAGATATTCTGTGTCGACCTTCACAGTGGAAAACACAAATAACAAGCCAAAAATTAATGACAGAAGGCTATGGCAGTGAGGACTTAAAAACTATCACTATCACGAAAGACGTAATGTTCGGCAAGCTAATGGGGCTAAAGGTAGACAAGTCTCTCGCCATGGTGGAATGCATCCGAAGGCACAAAAAGAAATGGCAGGGGAAGTAGCATATGCACTTGTAGTAATTTACCAAAATTCACTGGCTCTGGGGTGGTTCCCACAGATTGGAAAACAGCAAATGTGACGCCATTGTTCAAAAAAGGTAGACAAAAGGTGGGTAATGATATGCCGATTAGCATGTAGTAGGAGAAATGCTTGATTCAAGCATCAAGGAGGAACCAGCAATATATCTGGATATAAGTTGTCCCATTGGTAAGAAGCAGCACAGGTTCATGAAGGACAGGTTACGTTTGACAAATTTGGTGGAATTCTTTGAAAATATCACATGCGCAGTGGACATTGGGGAACCTGTGGATGTAGTTTTTCTGGATTTCCAGAAGGCATCTAGAACTTAGAACACAGAAAATAGAAAAACTACAACACAAACAGGCCCTTTGGCCCACAAGTTGCACCGATGATATCCCTACTACTAGGCTTACCTATAAGCCTAAATTCTATTAAGTCCCATGTACTCATCCAGAAGTCTCTTAAAAGATCCTTTTGAATTTGCCTCCACCATTACCGACGGCAGCCGATTCCACTCGCCCACTACCCTCAGTGAAAAACTTACTTCTGATATCTCCTCTGTACCTACTCCCAAGAACTTTAAACCTGTGTCCATTCCAGCCCTTGGAAAAAGCCTCAGAATCCACCCGATCTATATCCCCCAATATCTTATACGCTCCTATCAGGTCAGCTCTCATCCTTCGTCTCTCTAAGGAGAAAAGATCGAGCTCCCTCAACCTATCCAAATAAGGCATGCCACCTAATCCAGCCAACATCCTTGTAAATCTCCTCTGCACCCTTTCAATAGCTTCCACATCCCTCCTGTAATGAGGTGATCAGAACTGAGCACAGTACTCCAAATGTGGTCTGACCAGGGTCTTTTAAAGCTGCAGCATTATCTTCCGACTCCTAAACTCAATCCCTCAATTGATGAAGGCCAATACATCATATGCCTTCTTAACCACATCCTCTACCTGCGAGGCCGATTTAAGAGTCCTACGGATCCAGACCCCGAGGTCCTTCTGATTCTCTACACTGCTAAGAGTCTTACCCTTGATATTACACTCCTTCATCCCATCTGACGTGCCAAAATGGACCACTTCACATTTACCTGGGTTGAGGTCCATCTGCCACTTCTCTGCCCAGCCTTGCATTCTATCTACGTCACACTGCAACTTTGACATCCCTCCAAACTATCCACAACACCACCAACTTTCGTGTCGTTAGCACCAACCCATCCTTCCACTTCCTCATCCAGGTCATTTATGACTATTATAAACAGCAAGAATCCCAAAACAGATCCCTGAGGCACTCCACTGGTGACTGACCTTCATGCAGAAAAAGACTCATCTACAACCACGCTCTGCCTTCTGTAGTCAAGCCAGTTCTGGATCTACAAGGCAACAGCCCTTTGGATCCCATGCCCTATCACTTTCTCAAGAAGTCTTGCATGGGAGACCTTATTTGTCAAGATGCTGCACCAAAGACTGCTAATAAGATAAAGATGCAGTGTTACAATGTATTAGCATAGATAGAGGATTGATTAAATAACAGAAAGCAAAGAGTGGGGTAAATGGGCATTTTCTGTTTGCCAATCAGTGACTGGTGGTGTGCCTCACAGATCAGTGTTGCCACCACAATTGTTTACAATTTACACAGATGATTTGGAGTTGGGGTCCAAGTTGTAGTGTTTCAAAATTTGCAGGTGATACTAAAACGAGTGGCAGACCAGAGTGTGTAGAAGACACTGAAAGTCTGCAAAAGGATACAGATAGTTTGAGTGAGTAGGTCAGGGTCTGGCAGGAGTAAAATGTTGGTAAATGTGAAGGCATCCATCTTAGTAATAATAACAGCAAAATGGACTATTATTTAAATGGTAAAAAACTGCAGCGTGTTGCTATGCAGAAGGAACTGGATGTCTTTGTACAAGAATCACAAGGAGTTAGTTTGCAGATGCAACAGGTAATTAAGACAAATGGAATTTTGTCCCTCATTGCGAGAGATGCAATTTAAAAACAGCGAGGTTATGTTGCAGCTGTATACAGTACTGGTGAGGCCACATCTCGAGTATTGTGCACAGTTTTGGTCTCCTTACTTGAGGAAGGATATACTGACACTGAAGGGGATGGAAAGGAGATTCACTCGGTTGATTCCAGAGAGGGTTAGCTTATGAAGAGAGAGAGTTTATGAGTAGACTGGGGCTATACTCATTGGAATTCAGAAGAATGAGGGGCGATGTTATAGCAACATATAAAATTAAGAAGGGAATAGGTAAGATAAAGAAAGGAAGTTGTTTCCACTGGCAGGTGAAACTAGAACTAAGTGGCATGGCCTCAAAATAAGGGGGAGCAGATTTAGAACAAAAAACAAAGAACAAAACAGCATGGGAAACAGGCCCTTTGGCCCAACGAGCCCGCAACGCCACCCCGATGTTCCCACCTCTACCCGCGATCCCTGTCCATGTTTATAGATCTATGGATTGAAAACCAAATTTGAGACAATTTAGGGAGAATTTGTTTTGCCAATTAGCCTAAGAGCACATCTTTGGGATGTGGGAGGAAACCCACGCAAACCCGGGGAGAACGCGCAAACTCCCACAGACACAAGCCCAAATCCACGTATCTGCACAGCACAGTGATAGTCACTGAGCTGTTGTGTTGCCCATCAAATGGTCCAGGTCAAGGGTATACTAATGATGTGAAGCACTAGGATACTCTCGAAAAAAAATCCAAGAGCAGCCCTCTCACGACCCATCGCGTGTATGCCCCTCGTTAGACAACAAGGTGTACCAAAGCACCTGTAGGATAAAAACAAGTACATCAATATATTTACACACTTCCCAGGGACTCGCAAGGCTCATGATCCCTATTTTAAATCAGTTTTCTATACCCCTCCATTCCCATTCTGTTCATGTGTCCATCTAAGTATTTCTTAAATAACTCCAGAGTGCCTGCCTCCACCACTTTAATTGGCAGTGCATTCCATACCCCCACCACCCTCTGTGTGAAAAAACTCCCTCTAGCATCCAAATTATACCTTACCCCCTTCACCCTAAGCCCGTGACCCCTCGTGCTATTCGAGTCCATCCTAGGAAAAAGCTTAACCCTGTTTACTCTATCTATACCCCTCATAATCTTGTACACCTCTATTAGATCTCCTCTCAGTCTATGTTTTTCTAAGGAAAACAGCCCCAATTTGCCTAACCTCTCCTCGTAACTCAGACCTTCCATACCAGGCAGCATCCTGGTAAACCTCCTCTGCACTCTCTCCAGAGTTTCCATGTCCTTCTGGTAGTAGGGCGACCAGAACTGGACGTGGTATTCCAAATGAGGTCTAACCAATGTTCTATACAACTGCAACATTAAAGGCCAGCTCTTGTACTCTATACCCCTTCCTATAAAGGCTAGCATACTATATGCTTTCTTCACAACATTCTCCACTTGCTCTGCCACCTTCAGAGACTTGTTCAACTGCACCCCCAGGTCCCTCTGCGTTTCTATACTCTTAATAGGTCTACCCTTTACCATATACCTCCCCCGTACATTCTTTCTCCTGAAATGCATCACCTAACATTTATTAGGATTGAATTCCATCTGCCATCTGTCTGCCCAAGCTACCAGCCCATCTATGTCCTGCTGCATCGCCTGACAACGCTCCTCACTATCCGCAAGTCCAGCCATCTTTGTATCGTCTGCAAACTTGCTGATCACTCCACTTACTCACTCTTCCAAGTCATTTATATGTATTACAAATAGAAGAGGTCCCAGTACCGAGCCCTGCGGCACACCACTAGTGACCGACCTCCAGCTGGAAAAACACCCTTCCACTATTACTCTCTGTCTCCTATTACCAAGCCAGTTACTTATCCATCTAGCTACCTGTCCTTGTATCCCATTAGCCTTGACCTTCTCAACTAACCTTCCATGAGGGACTTTGTCAAACGCCTTACTAAAATCCATATAGACAACATCAACGGCTCGCCCTTCGTCCACCGTTTTTGTCACCTCCTCAAAAAATTCTACCAGATTTATAAGGCACGACCTCCCCTTAACAAATCCATGCTGCGTATCCCTAATCAGATCACAACGCTCTAAGTGCCTATACATCCTATCTCTAAGAATCCCCTCCAACAGCTTCCCTACCACTGACGTCAAACTCACTGGCCTATAATTTCCAAGGTTGTCCCTACTACCCTTTTTAAACAATGGTACAACATTAACTATTCTCCAGTCTTCTGGGACCTCACCTGTGTCCAAAGAAGAGACAAAGATTTGCGTCAGAGGCCCAGCAATTTCACTTCGCACCTCCCTAAGCCGCCTGGGATAAATACCATCAGGCCCCGGAGATTTATCAGTTTTAATGCTACCTAGAAGCTCTAACACTTCCTCCCTCGGTATTTCCCTCAACTGGTCCACAGCTCCCTCAGAGACAGGACCGGTCAACAAGCCGCTCTCCTTCGTAAATACCGACGCAAAGTATTCATTCAGGATCTCCGCCATTCCCTCGGGCTCTAAGCACAGTTCCCCTCCTCTGTCCCTAAGAGGTCCAATTTTTCCTCTAACCACCCTTTTATTCCTAACACTGAATTTTCCTTAATCCTATCCGCCAAAATCATTTCATGCTCCCTTTTTGCCCTTCTAACTCGTCGTTTGAGCTCCCTCCTATTCTCTCTATATTCCTCCAACGCTGTCTCTGTTCCCAGCTGCTTTGATCTATCATACGCCTCTTTTTTCTCCCTAACCAAGTCCTCAATATCTCTAGTAATCCACAGCTCTCTAATCCTACCTTTCCCATCTTTCCTCTTTGCTGGCACATATCTATCTTGCTACATTTTCAATATTTCCTTGAAAGAGTCCCACATGCCTAGCGTGGACTTACCCCGAACAACCGTTCCCAATCAGTTTCCATAAGTTCCTGCCTAATCTAACCGTAGTTAGCCTTCCCCCAATTCAGCACCCTGCCCCTAGGGCAACAAGCATCCTTTTCCATCTGTATCCTAAAGTAGACAGAATTGTGGTCACTGTTAGCCACATGTTCCCCTACTACAACATCAACTACCTGCCCTGGCTCATTACTCAGAACTAAATCCAATATAGCCCGTTCTTTAGTCGGGCTAGCCACATACTGCTCCAACGATCCTTCCAGTATACATTTTACAAATTCCTGCCCGTCCAAACCCCCAGCTCTAGGTACTTTCCAATCCACCCTAGGGAGATTAAAATTTCCCATTATAACGACTCTGGTCTTTCTGCACCTATCCAAAATGTCTTTACATATGCCTTCTTCAACTACCCGCGGGCTGTTGGGTGGTCTATAATACACCCCTAGCATAGGAATTGCCCCCTTTCTATTCCTTAACTCTACCCACAGCGACTCCACTCCTAACTCCTCTGTACTGTCCTCCCTCTGCACCACCGTGATGCTCTCCTTAACTAACAACGCCACTCCTCCACCTCTTCTGGACCCTCCTCTGTCACGCCTGAAACACTTATACCCAGGAATATTCAGTTGCCACTGCTCCCCTTCCTTTAACCACGTCTCCGTCACCGCAACCACATCCAAGTTCCTCGCAAACATTAAGGCCCTAAGTTCATCCGTTTTTCCTGTTACACTCCTCGCATTGAAACAGACACACTCCAGACCTCCAAGCCCACTCGGAACCTCCTTCTCCCTGGTGTATTTCTTCTCATCCAAGCTTACGCTATCTCCCATATCGCTCTCTACTGAGCTATCGGTCTCAGCCCCTCCCCCCTCTATATTAGTTTAAGTCCTGCCAAAACACTCCAGCTAACCTCCCAGCCAAG
Source organism: Sphyrna mokarran (assembly GCA_024679065.1). Classification (NCBI taxonomy): domain Eukaryota; kingdom Metazoa; phylum Chordata; class Chondrichthyes; order Carcharhiniformes; family Carcharhinidae; genus Sphyrna; species Sphyrna mokarran. Next base: position 29,300,185 of record JAGIQG010000012.1, on the reverse strand, counting down.
ATATTCACGCCCTTCCCATTCAAGTGTTCCCCGTCCCTTCTATACAGGTGCCCTTCTTTCACAAAGACTTCCCAGTTATCCATAAATATGAAACCCTCTGCCCTATACCAGTCCTTCAGCCATGCATTCAGCTGTAGGATTTCATTTCTCCTGGCTCTGCTATTACCCAGCCCTGAGATCGCCAGCCTGGAGGCCCTGCTCTTCAGCCTGCCCCCCAATTCCCTGAACTGCCTTCGTATATCCTCCCTGCACTTCCTTCCTACATCCTTCTCTCCTACGTGAATAATCACATCCGCCTGGGTCCCCTCACCCTTCAAAATGCCCTCTACCGTCAGACACATCTTGCACCCCTGCTCCAGGGAGGCAAACTACCATCCTGGAGTCCCGCCTTGGACCACGGAAGCACCTATCTATTCCTTTGACCCTCTCATCCCCCACCACTATCTCCCTTTTAACCCCTTTCCTCCCCTTTGAGGTACTCTGGTCCTCATGCCTTGCCTTTTTTAATCCTCCGCCCTTGATATTTTGGGGGGCTGCTACTGGGGAAGTCTTTGGACTGTCTCCCCTCTCCTTTTTCCCTTTCCTGACAGTAATCCACCTGTAAGGGTCAGGTTCTCCCCTTTAGGCTCCGGGTCCACTATCTTACTCTGCCTCCCTTCCATGATTGCCTCGTTCTCCCTGACTAAAAATGCATCTTCCAATTGCCGCTCTAGTTGCTCTCAGACGCTGCAGCTCCAAACACTTGACTTAGGACTGAGTTGAGGAGGAACTTCTTCACACAAAGGGTTGTGAATTTTTGGAATTCCCTGTCCAGTGAAGCAGCTGAGGCTACCTCATTGAATGTTTTTAAGGCAAGGATCAATAAATTTTTGAATAGTAAAGGAATTAAGGGTTATGGTGAGCAGGCAGATAAGTGGAGCTGAGTCCATGAAAAGATCAGTTATGATCTTATTGAATGGCAAAGCAGGCTCAAGGAGCTAGTTGCCTACTCCTGCTCCTAGTTCTTACGTTTTTAAAATATTTTGCTTTAGTAGCAAAAGGCATGTTTTGCTATTACTGTATTTCAGAGTGCAAGGTGTGTACATATTTGTTGTGAAAATTCATATTCCAGTATAAAAGGCTTTCATGAAGAAAATGAATATGATATGCTGCCAGAAACAAGTACGTGCTTTATTTTTCTGGCAGGAGCTGTCACGTTTTATTATGTTGATGGTGAAAAGGTAAATAATAAAATTCTTTGCATATATACTTAAGAATTTACAAATCTGAACATTCCTGTAAGTACACTATAAAATGGGCAAGATTTAAAACATATTCCAAAAAGACTGATGGATCTGGTTCTATGGAACGAGTTGGCCCAAGTGGATTAAGTATCAGTAGAAGAGCATTTGGGGAGAAGTAAGATTGAGGTTGGCCACCGAAAATGAAAGGAATAGTCCAGGGCAAGGGTAATTAACCGGAAGAAAGCCAGCTTCGACGCAATGAGATTATATCCAAACCAAGTGAATTGGAATCTAGCATTGGCAGAAAAAAAATGGCCGTTGAAAAATTGGCCACTTTCAGCAAAAACAAAATTACAGGCAACTTCAAGATATGTTGCCTTGAAGGAGAAAGGTAGTACAAAAATTCAGAGCATAATGAATGATGAGAGAAATGATGAAAGGAACGACTGGTATCAGAGAAAATATTTCTGAGAATCAGACTGAATATAGAAGGACCAAAGGTGAAGTTAAAAAAAAAGGACAGCAAACAAAAATATTTTATAAGCATGTAATAATAAGGGGGTGGCAAAAAAAAGAGATAAAAAAGCAGATTTGTTCATGGAGACAGGAGAAACAGTGGAGGTTTAAGTGAGTACAAAGAACAAAGAAGTACTTTGCATCTGTTCTTACAAAAGAAAGAGGATGCTACTCAGGCACAAGGACAGAGGAGGAAAGCGTACGCTCAAAGAATTTACAATTGAGGAGTTGGTGTTAGAAAGATTCTTATTTATAATGATAAGGTACCAGGGCCAGATGAGATGCATATTGAGCAATGTGACAGTGGAAATTGCCAAGCACTAGTAATTATCTTCCAGTCTTCATTAGGTACGGGCGTAGTGCCAGAGGACTGGAGATTTGCCAATGTTACATCCTTTCAAAAGGGGTGCAAGGATTAAGCCAGCAACTACATGCTAATTTGACTTCAGTGACAGGGAAACTATAAACTATAATTTTGAACAAAATCAATAGTCACTTGGATGAACTCAGGATAATTTAAAGTAGTCACGACTAGGGGTCAGTGACCTAGACTGTTTCATTCAAGGAATGATTTTAAATTTTGCAGATAATACAAAGATTGGAAATGTTGTTAATTGTGATGAGGAAAGTCTTGAAAACTTCAAAACATGTCAGTGAGTTGGGCAGACAAATAGCAGATGAAGTTCAAAGCAGAGAAGAATATGGAGAGACAGTATAAAAGGAAAAACTCTAAAAGGTACAGGAACAGAGGATCTTTGTATACACATAAGAAATCTCATAACACCAGGTTAAAGTCCAACAGGTTTATTTTGTAACAAATGCTACTAGTTTTTGGGCTTTGCCCCTTCGTCAAGTGAGTGGGGAGTTCTGATCACAAACAGGGCATATAAAGGCACACACTCAGTTTACAGAATACTGATTACAATGTGAGTCTTTACAGTTAATCAAGTCTTAAAGGTACAGACAATGCAAGTGGAGATAGCATTAAGCATAGGTTAAAGAGATGTGTATTGTCTCCAGACAGGACTATAACATAAACAGGGCATAGTTTTATGACTGATAAAATTGGATATCCTAAATTAAAAAATTAGACATATTAAAAATCAAATGCAGTCAAACCTCAGGCAGGCCAGTTGTACAAATTACAAACCTGTCTATGGCTGACTCATCAGCCTCCTATCAAAGGTCATTGCATCCTATTGGTACTTAGCAGGAGATCATTGCACCCTATTGAAATACATCAGCCTATTGTTAGAAGCCCTGATAGGGCCAGACTTTCGGTCACTGAGAGTTCCTGCAGTTGGCTTAATCTGATAAGAGGTCACATGTAAGCAGCAGCATGGAGATGGACCCTGGTATCCTGTCAGGCAGACATCAAGAAACCCGCTGGATATTGGAACCCCCTCCTGTGACCTCATTGGCCAGAAGCCAGAGAAGTTTCTGGAAAGGCAAGCAGGCAGGGGATAAAGGAACCCATTTTCAGCTCCAAAGATGATTCCAGAAGACTCGGAAAGACAGGGGAAGACTCGGAAGATTCGATGAAGGAGGTGACCCTTGACCATTCGGAAGACTGACCAGAGAAGGAAGGAAGAAGAAGCTGCATCAGGACTCACCTTTGTGACGACTGACCAGAGGGTCTCAGAGAATCGAGCCTGCAATTTGACCCAAACCATCTTTGCAGGTAGTATATCTGATTTTGGGGTATTCTCTTGTTTAATATGGGTAATTTAAGGATTAGTAGTGTTATTGTTAATAAACTTGTTGAACCTTTACTTATGTTTGTCATTTGTCCACCTTGCAAATAAGGGGACCGGGGTAAAACACTGGAATAAGCAGACTGGTCGAAAAGGATTAGAGATTTTTAAAATACAACAAGACTGTGACATTTTGCAAGCGTAGGCAAGTCATGGGAGTTACAAATAGTGTGACATGAACCCAAGATCCCAGTTGAGGCTGTCCTCGTGTGCGAAACTTGGCTATCACTCTGCTCAGCAACTCTGCGTTGTCATGTGTTGTGAAGGCTGTTTCAGAAAACGCTTATCAAAAGATCAGAGGTCAAATGCCTGTGACTGCTGAATTGGCTTGTCTGGTGATTGTCGAGTGGTGTTCATTCACCCGTTGTTGTAGTGTTTGCATGTTTTCCCCAACATACCATTCCTTGGGACATCCTTTTTCGCAATGTATCAGGTAGACAATGTTGACCAAGCTGCAAAAGTATGTACTGTGTACCTGGTGGATGGTGCTCTTACGTGATGATGGCATCCATGTCAATGATTCTGGCATGTCTTCCAGAAGTTGCTGCGGCAGGGTTCTGTGGTGTCACAGTCATTGTTCCCCTGAAGGCTGGGTAGTTTGCTGCAAACAATGGTCTGTTTGAGGTTGTGTGGTCATTCGAAGGCAAGAAGTGGGGGTGTGGAGATGGCCTCGTTGAGATGTTCGTCTTCATCAATGATATGTTGAAGACTGTGGAGAAGATGTTGGAGCTTTTCCACTCCAGGGAAGTAGTGGATGACGAAGGGTACTCTGTCACCATGTCCCGTGTTTGTCTTCTGAGGATGTTGGTACGGTTTTTCACTGCGGCGCATCAAAACTGTCGATCGATGAGCACCATATCCTGTTCTTATGAGGACATCTTTCAGCGTCTGGAGATATCTGTTGTGATCCTCCTCATCTGAGCAGATCCTGTGTATACAGAGGGCTTGTCCGTAGGGGATGGCTTCTTCAACGTGTTTAGGATAGAAGCTGGAGAAGTGGAGCATTGAGAGGTTATCTGGGGGCTTGCATAACAACCCCCCTCATTTCCTACGATGGTGCTCGACTCATTGATCGACAGTTCCGACACACCACAGCAAAAAACTGCACCAACCTCCTCAGAAGGTACAGCTTCTCCAGAATCTTCAATGTCATCGATGAAGATGAACATCTCAACAAGGCCATCCCCATTCCTTGCCTTCAAGCAACCACACAATCTCAAACAGACCATTGTCTGCAGCAAACTACAAACCTTCAAGAGAACAGTAACCATGATGTACACAATCCTGCCTCAGCAATCTCTGCAAGGCACGCCGGATCATCGACATGGGTGCCATCATCTCATGTGAGAACACCATCCACCAAGTACACGGTACATACTCTTTCAACTCAGCCAACATTGTCTACCTGACACACTGCAGGAAAGGATGTCCCAAGGCATGGTACATTAGGGAGAACATGCAGACACCAAGACAACAGATGAATGAACACCACTCTATAATCACCAGGCAAGACTGTTCTCTTCCTGTTGGCGAACAATTCAGCGGTCACAGGCATTTGGCCTCTGATATTCAGGTAAGTGTTCTCCAAGGCGGCCTTCACGACACATGACAGCGCAGAGTCGCTCAGAGACCGGTAGCCAAGTTCCACACGAGGACGGCCTCAAACGGGATCTTGGGTTCATGTCACACTATTTGTAACTCCCATGACTTGCCTGGGCTTGCAAAATCTCACTTATTGTCCTATCTGGAGATAATGCACACCTCTTTAACCTATGCTTAATGCTACCTCCACTTGCATTGTCTGCACCTTTAGGACTTGATTAGTTGTAAAGACTCACATTCAAATCAGTATTCTGTAAACTAAGTGTGTGTCTTTATATGCCCTGTTTGTGATCAGAACTCCCCACTCACCTGACGAGGGGGTAGAGCCCCGAAAGCTAGTGGCATTTGCTACCAAATAAACCTGTTGGACTTTAACCTGGTGTCGTATGACTTCTTACTGTGTTTACCCCAGTCCAATGTGTTGAGAAAGCAGTTAATAAAGCAAATATTGTATCTTGGGCTTTATCAATAGGGCATTAGATACTAGTGAGAGCTCATCTGGAGAACTATGTTCACTTTAATAGAATAGAATAGAAACTAGACACAATACTCCAGATAATGCCTTACTATTCTATTTCTATTCTGGTTGAACTGTCTTCACAAGGATTTAAATTGCCGTGTAGTTCCTGAATTAAGAAACTAAAAATGTTTCTAAATAAGGGAGTTTCTGGGTGGGACCAGTAAATTTCAGGAGAATTGCCTGCACTCCATTAGAAATTTAAATTATTCATGCGAGTCTCAGAAGGTCTGGCCAAGAATTAATCAATGTGGATTTTAGGCTGGAACATCCAGTATTCCACATTGCCATTGAGATAAGGTCTTAGAACTGGGGTTTATCTGCATGCTTGTTCACAGAAGCAGGCTGTTTTGGAAACAAAGACAGTTGTAGCACTCAGTAGAGAGAATTAAAGAGATAAATCTTACCTAGGCCTGCATTTTAATCTGAGAAAATACTAACTACTATTCACCACACAGAATACAGGTATAACTCATACTCAGTTTGGATAGGATTCAAGGGAGGGGGAGACTGGAAGATTACCAAGTTTGAAGCTAGAAGAAGACATCTCAAAGTGAAAAATCATTCACCTTAGAATTAGGCAGAGAAAAGAAATCTGCCAGAAATTTTGCAGCAGCTGCAACCAGAAGAACAGAACTATTAGAAACGAGGGATGTTTCTAATGTTCTTTTTAAGACAAAGCACAATTTGAGTGAAGTTCAAACAAGAAAGTCCTACACCTCACAAGATAACTGAAAGACGTTTGGTGCTTGTCCCACAAAAGTTAAGTGTTAACTTGTCAAATGGCCAAATTCTTTCTGGGCAAGTCACAATGGAAAAGGGAAGGTGAGTTTCAGGATCTTGGTGTAAAGTATCTGTAGCTATGTTTTATTGTGTTTTTCGATATCACCCAAGACAATATTTATTCAGTAATGTAGGCTTTACTTTGACTTTTCATCATAAAATTAATTTGTTGTAAACAGTGGAACCTTTTAGTAAACAAGGATTTCACGTTTCTCTTTCAATATTTACAATCTCTATGGGGATTGTAACAAAATGAAATTAAATATTGAAGAACTGAAGAATTCAAAGGAGATTGGATTTACGATATACTTCACTGTTGCATGAAAATATGTTTTTGCTCAAGTGCACAAATTCACAATGTCTGCACTTGAGTTAACTGTGGGTCAGTAAATATGCACTCTCATCTCGAGTCCCAAGGTTCAAGTTCCATCCAGGACTTGAGCATAAAAATCAAGGTGGCCTGAACATTGATGTGCAATGCTGAGACAGTACTCCATTGGTGAGGTCATATTTTCAGTGAAATGCTAAACCAAGGTCTCAGTTGTTTGCTTTGGGTGGATGCAAAAAATGCCATGGCATTCAGCATTTTGAAGAGCAGTGGAGTGATCTCATGTGTCCAGGGCAATATTTATCCCACACTTAACATCACAATTTTAAGGTTTATCTACTACCAGATTATCAAATTGTTGTACATAAATTGCAAGTGATGTGATTATAATTCAATATGATTATACTTAATTCATTGTAAAGTGCTTTGACCCAGTACTTCCAGCACAAAGATGAGGCCAAAAATTGTAGACTTTCAAGAATGAGTTAGACATAGCTTTTAGGGTGAAAAGGATCAAAGGATTTGGGAGGAAGGTGGTATCAGGTTACTGAGTTAGGTGATCAGCCATAATCAAAATGAATGGTGACCAGTCTTGAAAGGCCGAATAACCTACTCCTGTTCCTATTTTTTATGTTTCCATGAAAGGAAAAAGGATATAACCACATACATTTTGTTTTTTCTCAGGAAGAGATCTTAGAGACATGTTTTCAATTTATCCTCCTCAATGTTAAGTGAGAAAGTTTAAAGTCTCTCTACCAGCAACTCCTCTAATTTATGAGAAGTGATTCATTCACCATTTTCTCTACTTGGCTAGAATCAGTTTTGCAATGCTACAATTTTCAGCATAATTTGCATTTTGAAGCAAAATATCTCATATGCAATTAGAAATCTAATTTTGGAAATGCAGCAAGTTCATGTGTATGGAACTGAAATCCTGTATAATCTAATCTTAGAATCTTATTCCAGGAATAAAATGCAACATGTCACAACAGTTTTAATTAGATTTGATTCACGTTCATTTTGCACACAGGTATTGAACAAAATCCAAAATTTCAATAGTGATCTGCTTTATTGTGGGAGCCGAGAATTGAGCTCAGCAGGGGCCATTCAGGTGATCAGGAAAATTAGCACATCAGCAACAGCACTTTCAATGTATATAGGCTGTCTCTGCATGTGTATGAAATAGATAGCACAAAGGGAATGTTTCACTATAATCTATCAACAGCTGAATATCCTTATTAACAGCACCGAAAATGTAATAATAACATGATTATGAGACCATTGTTTGAACAGACATTCCATCCATCTACCATTAAAGATTATGACATTACCGACGGGACATTATTGAACAGCTATTGAACATATTGAACAGAAGAAGGGCCTTCTTCTTTATCATATGTAAATAATTTACTGGTGTGCATGACTAGAAACAGTTATCTTAACTAGAAGTTGTACGTATGTTCAAAAAGACCATTTGTACACAACTGTAAGAAGTCTCACAACACCAGGTTAAAGTCCAACAGTTTACTTGATAGTAAATCCACAAGCTTTCGGGGTTTGCCCCTTCGTCGGGTGAGTGGAAAGTTTTCTCCGAAAGCTTGTGGGTTTACTATCAAATAAACTTGTTGAACTTTAACCTGGTGCTGTGAGACTTCTCACTGTGTTTACCCCAGTCCAACGCTGGCATCGTCACATCATATACACAATTGAGCAACCTAACGAAACCTTAGGAATTCTTCAGTTCGCTTCTCCTTATCAATGAGAAGGCAGTAAGGATCCATCACTTGCGAATGCTGTATCCTAATGTCTTTTTAGCTCTGACATCATGGGCAGATAGATAGAAATGATCAAAGCTACTTTATACCTGCAGAGTTCCATATAGTCCTGTCACGTAGAATGTCACTGGTTGACCTATATACCACAAAAAGCTTTCAGCTTTTGCCCATACTCAACTTAGCTTAGATTTTAGATATTACATAGTACTGATTTTTAATCAGTGAACAGTGTCATTAACGAAACAAACAGAATTCCAGATTTATGGCTGAATTTTAACCACTTTCAACCATCCTAACTGAATTGATGCAAGTTAGATGTGGATGAAGTTGGATATGTGTAGGAATGGACAGAGTAAGGTGGATGAGATTAATAAGCATGGTAGATGAAAGGGGTTTTCCTCCAAAGAATGTACCTTCTAGACTATGGACTAGATTTGGTTCAGCAGAGTGCATGCTGCATTTAATTTGTGTAACCATGTTGAATTTCACCACTTCCTGAATGGACAGCAAACTAAATTCTGCATCATTGTGACTATCACCATGTTGTAACAAAACGAAAGGTTAACACTAAGTGATTCTATCGTACAGCAAATTTGCATTTCTTGTTTTTTTTTAAAAAGTAATGATAGACTATGTGGCTCTGGAACAATTTTGGAAATGCTATAATAAGATTCTCTTGGATCAGATGGTTTTGCAACAGGAGAAGGCGACTTTATTGCAGGAGAACAGCTGTATCTAGCAGCTCCTGAGGCAGTACTTGGATGAAATCTCTCAAATCTAAACCCCCTCATTGTCATGCGGGAGTTTGCGCGTTCTCCCCGTGGTTGCGTGGGTTTTCTCCAGGTGCTCTGGTTTCCTCCCACATCCCAAAAATGTGCCCTTAGGCTGATTGGGTAACAAATTGGTCCCTATATGTCATTAAGACGTTAGGACGGTGGTGCGGGCTCGTTGGGCCGAAGGGCCTGTTTCCGGTGCTGTGTTGTTCTTTGTCATCAATAACAAAACAAATGTCAGATTGAGTATACCTGTGATAGAATCTACAGCCCCTAAGCCAGTCTACAATGTGATTGAGGCTGCACATATCATTAATCATAGTCTTACAATCAAGGCGATTCATGTCAAAATGTCTACCTTTTACTTTACTGACAAGTGACTAAAACTGTGTCATTAAATGACAATTCTTTAACTATTAAGTTAAATATCTACTCACCTGATTATTTAAATTCAACAAACAACATACAAATCCACAACTACACCAACTAGTCATTAAACTTTCTATATAAATACATGTTGAAACAAGGAGATTTAATTCAATATGTTTTTTTTAAAAAAAGTCTTCTAAATTAGACTTCCAAATCATTGGTCAGAACACTGAATACAGGGTTTGTGCAAGACATTGGTAAGGCCACACTGGGAATACTTGTGCAATTCTGGTCACACTATTACAGAAAGGATATTATTAAAGTAGAAAGAGTGCAGAAAAAATTAACTAGGATGCTACCAAGATTTGATGGACTGATTTATGAGAGACTGAATAGACTAGGACTTTTTTTTTCTGGGGAAGCATAGGAGGCTGAAGGGTGACCTTATAGAGGTCCGTAAAATAATGAGGGGCATAGACAAGATAGTCAATATCTTCTCCCAAAGGTAGGGGAGTCTAAAACTAGAGGGCATAGGATTAAAGATGAGAGGGAAGAGATACAAATGTATCCAGAGGAGTAATTTTTTTCACAAAGGATGGTGAGTGTCTGGAACAAGCTGCCAGAGGTAGTATTAGAGGTGGTACAATTTTATCTTTTAAGAATTTAGATAGTTACATGGATATGTTAGGTATAGAGGGATGTGGGCAATTGGGATTAGTTCAGGGGTTTTAAAAAAAAAAAAAGATGTCATGGACAAGTTGGGTCAAAGGGCCTGTTTCCATGCTGTAAACCTCTATGAATTCTGCACATCTGTTTTCTAAAATGTTTCTCCATAGCATCCCCTAATTCTAGATCCAGTAACTTCTTTTTTGGGAGGTCAAAAGATTTTCATGAAGCACAATCAAATTGCAATCTCAAGAGGTCAAGACACAATGATAACATGAGCCTAGTTTTTCCCCAGTTAAAATATTCAATACACCTTCTCAAGTAGAACTTAATCAGTTTTGACTCTTTGCATTACTAGACATGATTCTCAATTTCAAATGAAGATTGAATCTAAGACTTCAGCTCACAATCAGTGCAGTGCTGGGAAGGTGCATTCTATTTTGGATGGGATAAGACCACACCTAACTCCACAGTCCATTCAGGGCCGTTCTCCCAGTGTCCTCTGATCCAACTATTACGTACAAAAGTGATTACAATTCAAAAGCACTGAATAGCTAGAAACTACTTTGGGATATGCAGCTATTGTGAAAAGTGCTCTTTCCTTCAAACCCATATTTGAGAGGTTGAGGACAAAAAAAAAACTAAGGATAAAATGATCACTAGGAATTTTAGAAACATAGCTGGTAAAATGATGAATTATACAAAATGTTTTGGTATCCAAACCTTTATCAAACCATAATCAAGGACTCCATGCGCTCCAAACATACTCACTTCCATTGGGGTGACGATAGAAAGTCTAAGATCATGTATTAACAGATTCAAGAACAACTTCTTCCATGCTGCCGCACGTTTGAATGGACCTACCTCGCATTTTGATCTCTCATTTCACCCTAGCTATGACTGTAACACTACATTCTGCATCCACTTCTTTTCTTCTCCCCATGTACTATATGAACAGTCTGTTTGTATAGCATGCAAAAACAATACTTTTCACATAACAATAAATCCAATTTTAAAGAATCAGTGAAAAATGATGGTGAGTAGGTGATATTTCCAATCAGCATCCACATGAAATGCTGAAATTCTCTTTGTATTTCTGTCTTTCCAAACAACTGTAGAATGTCCAATTAGTGAAGATAGCACTGGCAAAGATTTTGAAAACTGACCATCTGCACTTGGAACTATATTCTGGATTGCTTTTTTCTTTGCATCCTCTGGCCCCTGCAGTTCCTAGAATCATGTCTGAACACAGAAATCCCAGTCTTTACAAGGATTTTGATTCAGATGGCCATTATTCCCTTCTCTGAACCATGATCTATTCTCCTACCACACCTCCATCTTATTCCTTTCTAGCTCACTTTCAAGCACTTCACTTTTAGAAATAAAAAACTAAAAATATTGAGTAAATCCCTAAAACATTTACTGTCCCAAATATGGAGCACCAAACAAACCATTTGACTGAAATCTACATTCAATGGTTCCTCTTCACTTGCACTACATTTTAAAAAGATCTTACACTTCAGACCCCTCATATGTTCATTTCAATCCACTGCTATTGGATTGAATGGACATATGAGGGGTCTCAAGTGTAAGATCTTGAAATCAACCCCTTTAGCCCAAGTTTGCCTGGGAAAAGCCCCAAACTTTCAGAATACTCATTTCTTCATCTTGGGTAACAATACATTTAAGCCATACTCTTCCAATTATTTTACATTGTCCAACAGGCAGGCCAAATCTCTGCATGAATCTCCTACACGGTTCGCCTTGTGAAGTCTTCACAGTCTCACTGCTTTACTCATTAGTAAGTCCACTCTTTCGCTGTTCATCTGCAAGATTTCTTACATATGACATCATTAGCATATTTCTACAGTTGTCCTTTATCTTTGACATTTAAAATGAAAAAGGCAAGTAAATGCAAAACATGTTGGGATTAGTTGATGAGAGCTATTGCATGTCATCTTGCAACACTGAGCATGAAATTGAAACAGAGGGGTTTGCACGAGGGCAAGAAAGCAGAACTGGGAAAAGAACTTGGTCATGGCCAAGAGAAGGGAGCTCTAGGAGGTAGAAAATGAAACCCTGGAAATGAATTGCAATGAATAGATTAGCTGAGCTTAGAGCACACTTCCAGGAATGACCGGGGTTACTGAAACTGAGGCTGTAAGTAGCCCCAGCATGTAGTTTCAGGCACGATGGGTCTATGAGACCAGTTAACAAAAGGTTTGGGTGTCAACATATTTCATACAATTCATTATCTACATTTCTAAAAATATTAAATTCAAATCAAGACTTTACAAACTAAGCAATTTAGTCAGAAGTTGAAACTGATATCTCCGACACCGTAAGAGGTTGAAATTTAGTTAAAAAGCAGGAATATGTATACAGTTGGAAGAAAGGCAACATTTTTCAAATATGGTGTGCAATCAGATATTCAAATATGTTGTGCAATCTATGCCAGGGGAGTGAGGTTGTGTAAAAAATAGCTCCAACTGCAACAGTCATCACCAGACTAGTTTCCCTTGAAACTAGAACTTAAAAAGCACAATAATACTTTAAAAATCTGGGACTTTTCAGAGGGAATGTACAGAAATTAGAACAAGGTATGGTTTAAAAGTGGAAGTTAAATGAGGGATGAGGAGAATCTGCAAGTTTAGATTTATTAAAGTACAATTATCTTTGCTGACATTGGACTCTTACACAAACTCTATGCTGGTCAACTCCTACCACGTAATCAAATACAATGATGGCAAGGAAAAGGTTTCTCTCTCCATCTATGACAAACCTGCATTCCATAGAAACCTACTATAAATGTGTAAGTGACATGCAAAATTAATCTACAATGAGATGTGGCAATTGAGTCCTAATACAAGGTCCATTCTTTTAGAAAAGTTGAGAAAATACTAGAATCTGTTAACTGTTAAAATTATCTTTTACATTTTTGTTTAAAAAGTCATGCATACTGTCATTCAATCCTTATAATTCAGCATTTAATTAGCCAGCAATTCTGTACAATAAATTTCAGTTTTGTTACAATATGCTGAACAGCTGTCTTTAATAAAGCCAAATTTTATCCCTTGCATAATTGCTTTGAAGATCATCCAGATTGTGATGAAACAATAAGATCATGCTTTTAAAAACTCTCAGGCTGTCGGGTAATGCTTTTTTAATATCAAACCATGGATTAAATCAGAGATTGTTTTGCACAAAACAACTCTCTACAAACTTAAGGCATTGAGAAATATTATAGGCTGGTTTTATATCCAATATGTTGGCTTGATATAAGAGGGGCTGAGAAGAGAAGAAAGTTATAATTAGCATTAGCTAATTTCTAACAGTATTATCAGACCGAACAGCAGCATTAACAACTTACTGATAAGAATAGATTTTTTCAAAATCACAACCTGGGCCATAAAACAAGAAATAGATCCTAACTTCCAACCTTGAGCGTCATTTTCACTTCAGTCATGTAACAAATAAAACCACCATTTGTGGATTTTGATTTTAAATTCCGATGGGATAGAATTGGGGGTGCAGGTGAACAAGTCTCTGAAGGTGGCAGAGCAAGTGGAGAAGGTTGTGAAGAAAGCATATAGTATGCTAGCCTTTATAGGAAGGGGTATAGAGTACAACAGCTGGCCTTTAATGTTGCAGTTGTATAAAACGCTGGTTAGACCTCATTTGGAATACTGCGTCCAGTTCTGGTCGCCTTACTACCGGAAGGACGTGGAGACTCTGGAGAGAGTGCAGAGGAGGTTTACCAGGATGCTGCCTGGTATGGAAGGTCTGAGTTACGAGGAGAGATTAGGCAAATTGGGACTGTTTTCCTTAGAAAGACGTAGACTTAGAGGAGATCTAATAGAGGTGTACAAGATTATGAGGGGTATAGATAGAGTAAACAGGGTTAAGCTTTTTCCTAGGATGGACTCGAATAGCACGAGGGGTCACGAGCTTAGGGTGAGGGGGGTAAGGTATAATTTGGATGCTAGAGGGAGTTTTTTCACACAGAGGGTGGTGGGGGTATGGAATGTGCTGCCAAGTAAAGTGGTGGAGGCAAGTACTCTGGAGTTATTTAAGAAATACTTAGATGGGCACATGAACAGAATGGGAATGGAGGGGTATAGAAAACTGATTTAAAATAGGGATCATGAGCCTTGGGAGTCCCTGGGAAGTGTGTAAATAGATGATGATATTGATGTTCTTGTTTTTATCCTACAGGTGCTTTGGTCCACCTTGTTGTCTAACAAGGGGCATACACGCGATGGGTCGTGAGAGGGCTGTCTTTGATTTTTCAAGAGTATCCTAATGCTTCACATTGTTAGTGTACGCTTGACCAGAACCATTTGATGGGCAACGCGACAGCTCAGTGACTATCGCTGTGCTGTGCAGATACATGAATTTGGGCCTGTGTCTGTGGGAGTTTGCGCATTCTCCCCGTGCTTGCGTGGGTTTTCTCCGGGTGCTCCAGTTTCCTTCCACATCCCAAAGATGTGCTCTTAGGCTAATTGGCAAAACAAATTCTCCCTAAATTGCCTCAAATTTGGTTTTTAATCCATAGATCTATAAACATAGATAGGGATCACGGGTAGAGGTGGGAACATTGGGGAGGCGGCGCGGGCTCGTTGGATGAAGGACCTGTTTCCTGTGCTGTTTTGTTCTTTGTATTGTTGTATAGCAGTCTAGCCAAACTACACAGATTGCGTTGCACATGCTGACCCACTGTAATATGACCCAGTTTAAGACAGAACAGCAGATAAAGTGACAATTGCAATTTTCAAAGAGAAAATGCTGAGATTATAGAGCAAATCAGTCAGTTTTTTTTAAAAAAATACTGATCGCTATAGCACAATCCTTTGTACAGCTCTGATAAAGTGTTAGGTCCAAAATGTTTATTTCTACTGGAGTTGTATGTGGCACCATTTCCAGTATGTCTGCTTTTATTTCAAAGCTTTCTGATTTTCCTGACTGTGCGCCCCATCCCACCTCCATCATCTTGTGGGATCTGCTATTCCATCCAGTGTGGATGCAGATCAATGAGCTGCTAATGCCAGAACATTGCTCATGCTTATTTTGGTAACACTAAGAGGAGAAGGAAGTCCTGATGAAAGGATAGTAGGATTTAGGCTCCCAAATAAAATAAGGCAGTGTAAGAATCTATGGATCACTGCCTCAGTTTGCTTGCAAATTTGGCAAGGAAGCAGACAGATCAGAAAGTGACAAGTGATTAAAGTGTGGGAAACAGGGGTGCCTTTTCATGGGACACTGCTATCCATTTGGAAACTGGAGGGAGTCATACCAGTAGGATGAACTCAGCTGAACCAAGACAGATCCCATGTCCAAGAAAAAAGGTAAAGGGGGTGGGGGAAAAATTAGTATAGTGCTGTAAGTGGGGAGGGATTAAAAACATAAGCATCTTCAATATAAACAAAACAAGGATGGAGAATATAGGAAGGGATAACATTAATGCCATGTAAATCTGTATACTGGAGTTCAAAAAGTTGATTAGACAAAGCAAAAGAAAATACTATTAGTGAAATGTCTATTATGTCCGTAACAAAACGGGGAAGCTGGAGGCAATCTCTCATTTGGGAAACATAACAGTAGATTACTGAGACATGGCTACAGAAAAATTAGAGCATGAATAAGTATTGCAAAGTATAACATGTCTAGAAAAAGAGAGAGGGGGTAAACAGTGCAGTCACCATACTTATTATGGATAAAAATGGCAATGGTAAAAAGAATGCAGCTGTCAGTGTGACAAAACAGAAATCAGATATGTGTAATATGAGAGAAAAAAATTACTCAGGAGATTCCCCAATATTAAATCAGAAAAGAGCAGCTAAATGGATTAGGGAAACTGAGTTGCCAAAGGGCATCAATTCCTTCCCAACCAAGTATGTAAGATGTCCAGCAAAAGGTAAGATTTGCTGTTGGATCTAGGAATGGGAGAATGGACCAGAGCAGTTAAGAGAAATCAGCATAGGGAAAAATCAAGAAATTAGCACCATAATATATCATGTGTAAGAAGAAGATAGAAGGCGGCATATGACAAAAATCAACAGATTGGAGAAATTCTCAGGGCTGAATAGAACCTGAGGAAATAGGTAACAACAATGTAGAACAACAAAAAGCATTTGTGTTTACTAGGTTTACCCTGGGTTTTCAGAATACAGTTTTGACTAGGTTGACTGACAGGGACAGAATAATGTATTTAATGGGCAAAGTTAAGTTTGTAGGGAGGTAATACTGTTTAATTTTTAAAACTACAAGCACTTTGTTACCTGAACTGCCAGAAGGACATAGTGGATCTCTGAAAAGTCCTCTCTGAGGGCACAAGGACTATTAACCTGAGACAAGCAAATAAGCCTGAATTTTGCAGACTAATTTTAAAGAGTGGGCTTAAAAGAAGAATATTGTTTGAATTGGAACTCAAGTGGTAGCAGCTAAATTACATCTCATCTTGTTTAAGTATGTTCAATTATTAAAAATTAAGCGAATCAATTTGGTATACAAAGAAGAAAGAAAAGTACAGAATAGGAACAGGCCCTTGGGTCCTCCAATTCTGTGCCAATCATGATGCCCTAACTAAAACAAAAACCTTCGGTCCATATCCCTCTATTTCCTCCCTATTCACGTACCCACCCCGATGCCTCTTAAATGTTCCTGCTTCTACCACATTCTCTGGCAGCATGTTCCTAGCATCCACCATTTTGTGTGTGAAAAATGTACCCTGCATATCTCCCTTAAACTTTCCCCCTCTTACCTTGAGCTTGTGTCTCCTTGTAATTGATACTTCTACCTTTGGGAAAAGCTTCTAACTAACACTCTGTCTATGCCTCAAGTTTGTAGACCTCCTCACCTTTTCAATCTCTCCTCATAGCCAATACCCTCAAGAGTAGGCAACATCCTGATGAACCTTCATTGCATTCTCTAAAGCTTCCACATCCTTCTGTCTGGTGACCAGAATGGCATGCAACACTCCAAACATGACTTAACCAGGGTTTGATATATTTGCAACATGATTTCCCAACTCTTGCCCCAGCTGATGAAGGCAAGCATGCCATATGCTTTCTTAATCACCTTGGCCACCTATGTTGCCAATTTTAGGGAACTTGTGTTCTATTATTTTGTAAATTAAGTTTATACCTTCATATGCCCTGTTTAGGAACAGAACTTCCACTTGAAGGAGCTAGTGGCTTTTGCTACCAAATAAACCTGTTGGACTTTAATCTGGTGTTGAGAGACTTCTTACTGTATTTACCCCAGTTCAATGCTAGCATCTCCACAATATCCTATAATCAAGCCAGTTCTATATCCATCCAGCCAGCCCACCCTGAATCCCATATTATTTAAGTTTTTGTACCCCTCTGCCATGTGAAACCTTGTCAAATGCCTTATTGAAGTCCTTATTAAAAACTACATCTATAGCCCTTCCTCATCAACTTTCTTTGTCATCTCTTCAAAAATATAGTTAAACTTTGTTAAATAAAATTTGTTTTGATAGAAGTTTTCCAATGTGGGTCAGTGGAATCTCATCTGGACTGAAACATCACATCCTCGCATGAATGCCAAATTAGCAAATTGGTTTAGTCAGACATCATAACATATGTTTGGGTTTTGATTTTGTACCTTAACACTTGAAAATCTATTTGTGCCTTTACTGTCATTGGGTCAAAATTCTGGAACTCCCTCTCTCAAAGTAAAAAGGTCATTCAGCACATCAATTCTGCACCAATAATAACTACCACTAAATCTGCACTAATCCCATTTTCCAGCACTTGTCCCATACACTTGAATGTTATGATGTCTCAAGCGATCATCCAAATACTTTTTAAAGTTTTTAAGATTTCCATCCTCCATTACCTTCTCAGGCAATGCATTCCACATTCACAACACCCTGTGAATTTTTTATTCCTTCAAACCCCTTCAATCTTCTGACCCTTACCCTAAAACTATGCCCCCTCGTGACTGACCCCTCAACCAAGAGGAACAGCCCCCTCACATTCATCCTGTCCATACCTCAATCTTTTATACCTCAACCATGTCCTCTTCAGCCTTCTCTGCTCTAAAGAAAACAATCCAAGCTGATCCAGTGTCTCCTTGTAGCTCAAATGCTCCATCCCAGGAATTTCATCTGTACCCTACTGGTGCAATCATATCTTTCCTGAAATGAGCATAACTACACAATATTCTGTACAGCTCCAACATTACCTCCTTGCTCTTATGCCATGACTGATAAAACAAGTATCCAGGGTGAGGTAATATAAAAGTCGGTAAATAATGAAGGGCATACATAAGATAGATCATCAATATAGTTTCACAAAAGTAGAGGTATCTAAAACTAGAGGGCATAGGATTAAGGTGAGAGGGAAAAGATAAAGGGTACACAGGGGCAATTTTTTCATACAAGAGGCTAATGAGTGTCTGGGACAAGCTGCCAGTTGTAGTAGAGGTGGGTACAATTTTGTCTTTTAAAAAACATTTAGATAGTTAAATAGATAAGATGGATATAGAGGGATATGGGCCAAATGCAGGCACTTGAGACTAGTTTAAGGCTTTTTTTTTAAAAAAAGGCAGCATGGACAAGTTGGCCGGAGAGCCGGTTTCCATGATGGAAACCTTAATGACTAAGTATCCTATATGCCTCCTTAACTATTCCATTCATCTGCTTCACTGCCTGCAGGGGTCTGTGAATAAGTAGTTCGTTGGTAACTCAGTGGCATATTGATTAGCAATGCTACCTCAGTGCCAGGAACCTGTGTTTGAACATAGAACATAACAGCGCAGAACAGGCCCTTCGGCGTTCGATGTTGCACCGACCAATTAAGAAAAAGCAATGACCCTCTAACCTAAACCATTCCCTTTTCATCCATAAACTTATCTACTAACCTTTTAAATGCCACCAAACTTGGCGCATCTACAACTGCAGCAGGCAGGGCATGCCATACCCTTACTACCCTCTGGGTAAACAGCCTACCTCTGACATCCATCCTATAACTACCACCCCTTAATTTAAAGCCATGTCCCCTCGTGCTAGCTTTCTCCATCCCAGGAAAAGGCTTTCACTGTCCACCCTATCTAAACCTCTAATCATCTTATATGTTTCAATAAGATCTCCTCTTAGCTGCCTTCTTTCGAACGAAAACCTCAAATCCCTCAGCCTCTCTTCATAAGACCTGCCCTCCATACCAGGCAACATCCTGGTAAACCTCCTCTGTACCCTCTCCAATTCCTCCACATCTTTCTTATAATGCAGGGACCAGAACTGTACACAATACTCCAAGTGCGGCCGCACTAGAGTTTTGTACAGTTGCAACATGACGTTGCGGCTCCGAAATTCAATCCACCTACCAATAAAAGCTAAGACTCCGTATGCCTTCTTAACAACCTTATCGACTTGATTGCCAACTTTCAGGGATCTATGCACACATACACTAAGATCTCTCTGTTCATCAACACTATTAAGAGTTCTACCATTAGCCCTATACTCTACACATTTTTGATTCCAGCCATAGATGACTACCAGTGTAGAGTTTGCACATTCTCCCAGTGTCTGCACGTGTTTCTTCTGGGTGCTCGGGCTTCTTGCCACAAATCAAAGATGTGTAGGTTAGGTGGATTAGATGTGCTAAATTGCCCCTTAGCATCCCCTTAATGATAAGTAGGTTAGATAGATTAATCATGGTGAATGTGAAGGGTTACAGGGGGAAGATGGCCTGGGTAAGATACTGTCAGAGAGTCAGTGCAGTCTTGATGAGCCAAATGGCCCACAACGCACTGGAGGGAATCTATGATTCTAGGATTCCCTGCCCCTGTGCTTACTACTGCCTTGACATTCATTAAATCCTCCCTTGTTTTGTTACTTCTTCAAAAAGTGCATTACATTGCACTCATCAGATTTAAATAGGCTCTGCCTATCTGACCACTGCATGTATACCTTCCTGTAACCACCTGCAAGCTTGCTTATGAAAAAGGTTGAAAGGAGAACTCAGCAGATATCATTAATGGAGGTGTTTGGATTTAAAAGTATATAAAAACCAAAGGGCACTTTACCTAAATGCTCGCAGCATTCAAAACAAGGTAAATGAGTTGAAGGCAAGAATCATCGTGAATGATTATGATTTAGTAGCATTACAGAGGCCACGGCTGGGAGTTAAATATCCAGAGATCTCAGACTATTTGAAAGAACTGAGGAGGAGGTAAGGGAGTCGGTGTAGCTCTGATATGTAAGGATGACAGAACAGTAGCGAGAGATAATACAGGCTCTATGGAGAGAAAGGTTGAATTCATTTGGGTGGAACTTAGAAATAAAAAGTCACCAATAGGTTTAGCCTATATGCTACCAAATAATATCACAATGTGGTGGGCAATAAACAAAGAAATAATTGTGACATGTAAAATGATATGGCAATCATGGGGATTTTAATCTACATGTCGAATGGTCAAACCAGGCAGCGAGGGAAAACTTGAGAAGTTCAAAGGATATATTCATGATAGTTTCCTCAAAGAGTATGCAATGGAACCGAAGTGGGAGCAAACTACCCTAGATCTGGTCTTGTGTAACGAGACAGGAATAACAATCTTATAGTTAAAGATAGTCTCGGAAGGAGCGATCCCAGCATGATTGAATTTAAAATAGACAGAACATGAGAAGGTAAAATCCAAAATCAGTATCTTGTGCTTAAACAAAAGGAGAGTACAATGGGATGAGGAGGAGCTGGCTAAGGTAGACTGTCAGCAAAGACTTTATGATGGGACAACTGAGGAATAGAAGAGGATTTTCAAAGCAATGTTTTCAGTGTTCAGCAAAAGCATGCACCAAAGGAAAGAAAGGACTGTAGGAAAAGTGATAATCAGTCATGCATTTCTAAATAAATAAAAGGAGGGTATCAAATTGTGTTATGTTGATTGGCTATGCTAAATTGACCATTATATCAGGGGATTAGCAAGGTAACAGGGATAAGGCCAGGGTGGGATTGCTGTCAGTGCAGTCTTGATTGGCCGAAATGGCCTCCTCCTTTACCGTAAGGATTCTATGAAACTTTTAAAAAATTAAATTGAAAGATTAATTGAAAACTAGAGGATTGGAAAATCTTTAAAGATCAACAGAAAGCCACAAAAAAAGCTACAAAAGATAGCAAAAGTTTCTACAAACAAAATGTAAAGCACTGGTCCTTTAGAAGATGAGGGGGATTTAATAATGAGAAATGAGGAAATGGCTGAGGCATTGAACAAGTGAGGACGTAGAAGTGATCAATATCACTTCAGAGTAGCGTTGGGCAAGCTTATGGGGCTAAAATAGACAAGATCCCTTGTCCTGATGGAATACATTTCAGGATACTAAATGAGACGACCTGTCGTATTTTACCAAAATTCGCAGGACACTGAGGCATTCCGGCAGATTGAAGAACAGCAAATGTGATGCCACTGTGTTTTAAAAAAAGGATGTAGACAAAAGGCAGATAATTATAGGTTGGTTAGCTTAACTTCTGTGGTGAGGAAAACGCTTGAATTGATCAAGGGACAAAGTAGTGAGACATCTGAATATAAGCTATCTCATTGAGTAGACGCAGCATGAAAGGCAGATCACGTTTAACTAATTTACTGGAATTCTTTGAGGACCTTACAAGCATAGTGGATAACAGGAAACTGGTAGATGTGGTGTATCTGGATTTCCAGAAGGCATTCGGCAAGGTGCTGCACAGAAGACTACTGTACAAGATAGAAGTACACAGCATCATGGGTAATGTATTAGCATGGATAGAGGATTGGTTGACAGAAAGCAAAAGAGTGGGGATAAATGTGTTTGATTGGTTGGCAGTGATTAGTGGTGTGCCTCAGGCATTAGTGTCAGGAATGCAATTGTTTACAACTTATATATGATTTTGGAGCTGGGGACCAAACGTAGTATATCTAAGTTCTTAGATGACACCAAGTTAATTGGTAAAGCAGAGTGTGCAGGATACAAAGTCAAAGTTCAAGTTTATTTATTAGTCACAAGTAAGGCTTACATTAACACTGCAATGAAATTCCTTTAGTCGCCATATTCTGGTATTTGTTTGAGTACATGCAGGGAGAACTTAGCACATCCAATACACCTAACCAGCATGTCTTTCAGAGGAAACTGGAGCATCCTGGGAGGAAACCTGCACAGACATGGGGAAAGTGCAAACTCCACACAGTGACCCAAGCCAGGAATCAAACCTAGGTCCCTGGTATCGTGAAGCAGCAGTGCTAACCACTGTGCCGTCCCACAGAGGGATATAGAGTGAGTAAGGGTCTGGAAGATGGATGATAATGTTGGTAAATGTGAGGACATCTACTTTGATGAAACAAGAGCAAAATGGGCTATTGAATGGTAAAAGAATTGCAGTACGTTGCTGTACAGAGCAACTTGGGTGCACTTGTGCATGAATTGCAAAAAGTTGGTTTGCAAGTGCAACAGGTAATTGAGGCAGCAAATGGAATTTTGTCCTTCACTGCAAGAGGGATGGTGTTTAAAAACAGGGAGGTTATGTTGCAGCTGTATAAAGTGTTGGTGAGGCCATAGCTGTACTAATGTGTACTCTTTTGGTCTCCATTTTTAAGAAAGGATGTTCTGATATTGAAGGGGATGCAGCAAAGATTCACTAGATTGATTCCTGAGTTGAGTGAGTTTGAGGATGGATTGACAAGACTGGGACTATAGTCATTGGAATTTAGAAGAACAAGGGAAGATCTTATAGAAACATTATGAGGAGAATAGGTAAGATAGAAGCACGGAGGTTGTTTCCACTGGTGGGTGAAATTAGAATTAGGAAGCATAGCCTCAAAACAACGGAGAGCAGATTTTGGACAAAGTTGGAGGAGGAATTTCTTCACCCAAAAGGGTTGTGAATCTGTGAATTCCTTGCTCAGGTGAAGCAGTTGAGGCTCTCATTGAATGTTTTTAAGGCAAAGTTAAATAGATTTTTGAACAGTAAAGGAATTAAGGGTTAGGGTGAGCAGGTGGATAAGTACACCAAGTCCATAAAAAGACCAGCCATGATTTTATTGAATCGTAGAGCTGACTCGAGGGGCCAGATGGCCTACTCCTGCTCCTAGTTCTTATGTCTTCATTGTTCTTCCCACATTAGCTATATCATTTAAACAAACAAGAGTTCCAGCACTGAATCTTGTGATTTGCCACTGGATACCAGCCTCCAAATCACTCAAAACAGCCTTCTACCACCTTCTTTTGTATCCCATTACTAAGCCAATTTTTGATCCATCTTTTCAAGTTCCCCCAAATTCCAGGTGCTTCAACCTTGCCAATTAGTCTCCCATTTAGGACCCTGTCAAATGCTTTACTAACATACATAAAAACTACAACTACACTTACCCATCCTAACACTCAATCATATTTTCAAAAGAATTCTCTCAATTTTGTCTCAAACCCCTCTGACAAAGCCAGGCTGACTATCCCTAATTAACTCATGCCTTTCCAAGTAGAGATTAATTTTCTATTTCAGAATTTTATCCAATAGTTTTCCTACCACTGACATGAGGCTCACTGGATTGTAAATTGCCGATTCATTTCTACCATCCTTCTTGAAAAGTGGAATCACTTTAGCCATCCTCCAGTCTTCTAGTATTCACATTATGTCAGGGCCTCTGCAATTTCCTGCCTCACCTCCCACAGCAGCCTGGGATGCAATGCATGCAGGCCAGGAGATTTGTCCATTTTTAAGCCCTTCTGTGTTTTCGATAGCTCCTTATTTCTTATGTCAAATTGTGCAAGTTCCTCTCAGTCTCTTCTGAATTCTATACCTACCTCCTTCTTTTCCTGAGTAAAGACCAATGAGAAGTCTTCACTTAACATCCTTCCAATGTCTTGTGGGTTCACACACAAGATTACCAACATTAACCAGGGAAAGAAATAATCTCTTCCCCTTAACGTACTTATAGAATATCTGGGGATTGTCCCTAATCTTATTCACAAGTCCTTTCTCATGCCCCTTTTTGTTCTAATTGCTTTAAGTTCCCTCATCCACTTCCTTTGTTCCAGAGTTAGAGCTAAATTGCTCCCTTTGGACTTACTAAAAGTCTTGCTCTTCTTCCTAATCCAGCCCTGAATTATCCTAGACATCCAGGGTCCCCTGAATTTGTTCCCTATAAAGGGGAAATGTAGGAGCATGCTTAACCTGTACACTCAGGAGAATTCCTTCTTGGTTGCCCCCCACCACCCCTGCTCTGCTGTCAACTTTCCCTACAAGGTGCTGTTCCCAGTCAACTTTGGCCAGGTCCCATCTTATTTTAATAAAATGTCTTCCCTAAATTTAAAGCTGTCTTTCTTCTTGTCCAAAAGGAACTTGACCATACCATATTGCAGTTGTTATTGCTAAAGTGCTTCCCCCTGCCACGTTGAACAATTATCTGGCTGTGCTTGCCAGAACTAGATCCAGCACTACACCATCTTTTGTTGGGTCTTCTACATATTGATATAAACCTCCCCAAAATACATTTCAAGAAACTTCCACCTTGGCCAGACCCTTTACACTATGACTATCCCAATTTATATTGGAGAAATTGAAATCTCTAATATGAGGAGAGATTGGTGAGACTGGGACTATACTCATTGGAATTTAGAAGAAAAAGGGGAGATCTTATAGAAAGATTTGAGATTATGAAGGGAATAGATAAGATAGAAGCAGGGAGGTTGTTTCCACTAGTGGACGAAATTAGAATTAGGGGGCATAGCCTCAAAATAAGGGAGAGCAGATTTTAGACCAAGTTGAGGAGGAATTTCTTCACCCAAAAGGATTGTGAATCTGTGTAAGAATTCTTCTTACAGTGAATTGTCTACATGCCTGCTCCTCTATTTCTCACTGACTCTTTGGGAGTCTATGATACATTCCTGTAAGGTGCTTGTCTCCTTTATATTCTTAAGTTTCATCCACAAAGCCTCAATTGAAGACCCTTCCAAGATATCATCTCTCCTTATTGTTACTGACTCCTTAATTAATAGTGCTACATCAATTACCTTTTTACACTCTCCTCTGTCTCACCTAAAGATTTTATACCTTGGAATGTTGAGATGCCTGCCCTGTTCTTCCCTCAATATGTTTGTGATGGCAACAATATTGCACTTCCATGTGTCCATCCATATCCTTCAACTCATTCTTGAGTATTACACTCCTAACATTAAAGGCCATCCCATCTTACCTGCTGTCAATGCTCAACATAGCTAAACTCTGACTTGCTTCCTTTACTTACAGCATGGTGGCACAGTAGCACAGTGTTTAGCACTACTGCTTCACAGCTCTAGGGACCTGGGTTTGATTCCCAGCTTGGGTCTTTGTGTAGAGTTAGCATATTCCCCAAGTGTCTGCGTGGGTTTCTGCCAGGTGCTCTAGTTTCTTACCATAGGTGTGCGGGTTAGGTTGATTGGACATGTTAACATTGCCCCTTTACTATAGTATGACATGCCTCTATTTTACTGATGCTGTGTCCCTCCCTGTGCCAGACTAGTTTAAACTCCTCCCAACAGCACCAGCAAACCTACCTGCAAAGGATGTTGACCCCATTGTTTCAGGTGCAGACATTTGTGCTTGACCCTGCTTCCCCAGAAATTATACGAGTAATGCAGGAATTTAAAATACTCCCTCCTGCACCAACTCAAGCTACATATTTATCTGCCATATTTTCCCATTTCTATAATTGTTAGATCATGGCACCAGAAGTAATCCACAAGGCTTACAGCCTTTGAAGTACCATTTTTTCATCTACTGCTGAACTCGAAGCAAGGCTTCATTCCTCACTTCACTTATATTGTTGGCACCATGATCTCCAACTCATTATCCTTCTCCTTCAGGATGCCCTGCAGTCAGTGACATCCTGACCGTGGCACAAGGGAGGCAACACACCATCCTGGATTCATGAATTGCAGTGGTATAAGGCAGTAGCTCACTGCCACCTTCTCAAGAGCAATTAGAATGTGTCAACAACACCCACATCTCATGAGTGAATAAAAAAACTTAATGCAAATGACTGCAAGGCTGGATGACAGATTGGAAGATTAGAAACAATATAAAAAATGCCAAAGATTAATGAGAATATAAGTGGCAAGTTTCTATGCACATTTTTTAATAAGTTGAAAGTGAGCACTGGATCTATAGAAAGTCTGGAGAATTAATAATGGAAAATAGAGAGATGGCAGATAAATGGAAGTATTTGGCATCAGTCTTCATTGTACAAGATACAAAGGAATCAAAAGTTGTGGGGGAGGGACTCCTGATAAGACTTCATCTTAGGCACTTGGAAACAGTTTGAGATTCAAATTTAATATTTAATTTTGCAAAATTCCCTAGATTCAGGGAAGATTTCATTTGATTGAAAATAGCAAAGAATATTAACAAATTTAAGTTAATATATTTTGGATTACTACTCAGAAGATGCAACTCCCGATGGAGTAGAGGAACAAAGGGATCTCAAGAATACAAAAGGATATTTTGCAATACTGGAGAGATTTTAGTGGTTATATTTGAAATGCATCTGCTATGGAGTAATATATTAGCATTGTTTTAATGATTTTATAGTTATATTATATATTTCAAGATAAGATTCCTTGTATCTGCATGGGTTTCCCCCTAATAGTCCAAAGATATATAGGTTAGGTTGATTGGCCATGCTAAAATTAACATAAATATATAAGGATGTGGGAGTAGGGCCTGGGTGGGATTGTGATTGGTGCTGACTCGATGGGCCAAATGGCCTCTTTCTGCATTGTAGGGTTTCTATGATTCTATAATTTTTATGGATGAAAGGGGAATGGTTTAGGTTAGAGGGTCACTGCTTGTTCCTAATTGGTCGGTGCAACATCGAAGGCCGAAGGGCCTGTTCTGCGCTGTTATGTTCTATAATATTACACACGCTGAAGCAATATTGTGTTGAAAATTAGACCGCAACAATTACCAAAGAAAGATTCCAATGTGACATTTAAAAATTAGCTTCTGTTGGAAGGGTTTAGGATAACTTAGGGTTAAAAGACTAAAGATCAAGATAAAACTAATTTAGAGTAAATATAGTATGGAGAAAGTACGACATGCATGGAGTTAAAGGTACTGTTGCACAGAAACATATCTACTTAAAGTTATGTATTTTTGAATATTCTCTACACCTTTGCAAAATACACACTGGTGGGAAATAGGTGAGTAAAAAGAACTACATTTCTTGAAAACAATACAGCCACTAAAGTGAAGTAGAAAAAAAAACTATCAGCATGGGTCTCATAATTCCAGAGATTCCAAACAGCCAAATGAAGAGAGTGATACAAGTTTTCTCAATAGATAAAACGGACTTTTGAACTCAATGGACTTGAGTATTCGAGGTGACTATGAGACAGTGGGCAAGAACTTCTGTATTCTATTGTCTTATGTATTTTCATGTTGCCAGAGCATAGAATGTTATTGGCCAAGGTAAATAATTCATTATAACATTAGCTCATCCAGTCAGGATGAAGAGTATAGGTGGGCAAATTATTTCTGAAAAATGTATAATTGCAATACTGATATTCATGCAATTTAGAATGGTCTTGGGGCAGCCCAAAAGTATTCTCCCATGGGTGTGAACTAGATCTGGGCAAATAAAGTATGTCTTCAACCAGAATTACTGTTTCCACGAGTCCTTTGTATTTGCTGAGCTGTAATTAAAGAGAAATCTCTCATATGAAAGCCAGCATAACACATAGAACATAGAACAATACAGCACAGAACAGGCCCTTCGGCCTTCGATGTTGTGCCGACCAAAATAAAAAGCAATGCCCCTCCAAACTAAACCATTCCCTTCTCTTCCATATACTTATCAATTAACCTCTTAAACGCCACAAACTTGGCGCATCTACAACAGCTGCAGGCAGGGCATTCCACTCCCTAATCACTCTTTGAGTAAAGAACCTACCTCTGATATCCGTCCTATAACTCATACCCCTTAATTTAAAGCTGTGTCCCCTCGTGCTAGCTTTCTCCCCTCGTGCTAGCTTTCTCCATCCTAGGAAAAAGGCTCTGAAAAACTCCTACAGCTTCTATGCAATAATGACAATTCATTAGAAGATAGAAGAAATAATCAGGTAGGAAAACCATGTGATTAGAGAGTAATCAATAACCTTAAGGAGTCAGTTTTTTGTGACACAAGGTACAAGACTGGCAAGCCATGGTAAGTCATTGTGGCCAGTGTCCTAATGCAGTTGTCAATGGATCAGCTAGGAGTGAAAATGAATTCTCCACTATCCCTGTTTACTTCCCTTTAATAGTGACTCATCATCCTTTACAGAGCATTTCCATTCAGACGATTATAATGCTACTTGATCAAAGTTAAGATCATTTTCTATCTTTTGTATGCTATCCTGAATATTCCCTTGAAGTTGCATGCACAAACTGATATTTGAATTGGAAGTATTTTACAAAGTGAAGTACAATGACACCCAATTGATGGGCACAAAAAATGTCATCCACTATTGGAATAATGCATGCATTGTGCATTTTTTAAAGATGTTTATTTAACATCAGATTATATGAAGGATAGTTTATTACACAATTCATGGTACAGTTTCAAACAGCATTCTATCAGCATAGAAGCCTTTTAGAAAAATTGAATATTTTAATGCTTAAGGTCGCAACATCAAGTGATGAAATGTTCCATAATACAGGGTGCTACAATGAAGTTGTAAACATTACACTGAAAAAATGTTTTTGTTGTTTGTTAGAGACTGAAGAATTAAAGCTATTTGTTTGTTTTAATGCATTTGAATTTTGGTCATCATTGTCATATTCTTGCATACCAGTATTGTGAAAGTACTCAAATGCATCAAAAGGATTAGCAAGGCCATAAAAACTATGCACTTTGTTAGAATTGAAAAGAAAAGGAAGTTATGTTACACCTGAATGGAATCTTGGTTGTATCACAGTGCATGCAGCTCTTGAACAGATGCTGGAGTGTGGTGACTAGGGAATTTTTACAGCAACTTCATTGTAGTGTTAATGTAAGCCTATTTGCGACACTAAACAAATAGGCTCTAGTCGCTAGATTATGAAAATACATTGGCATAGGTGATGGTGTAGAGAATATTTACATGGATAATACCAGAAATGCACATATACCTTTTGGGAAAGCATTGGTAGGCTGGGTGTCTTCTCAAGGAAAAATAGAGTCTAAGTGGTAACCTAACAGGTGTCTTTAAGATTGTGAAAGATTTTGATAGACTAAGCAAGCAGGAGATTATTATAACTAGAATCCACTAATATAAAGCTAAGAAATTTGATAGGGAATTCAGTAGAAACATTAAATTATAAGAACACGAAACTCGGTATCACAGGGAATGGCTGAAGCAAATCAGAATCTACAGTGCAGGAGGAGGCCATTTAGTCTGAATCTGCACCAAACAGTCCCACCCAGTCCCATCCCCACAACCCCATGCACTTACCCCAGCCAGTTCCCCTGACACCAAGGGACAATTTAGCATGGTCAATCCACCTAACCCACACATTTTGAGAATGGGAGGATACTGGAGCATCTGGAGGAAATTTACGCAGATACGAGGAGAATGTGCAAACTCCACACAGACAGTGACCCAAGCAGGAATTAGAACATAGAACATAACAGCGCAGAACAGGCCCTTCGGCCTTCGATGTTGCGCCGACCAATTAGGAAAAAGTAATGACCCTCTAACCTAAAGCATTCCCTTTTCATCCATAAACTTATCTACTAACCTCTTAAACACCACCAAACTTGGCGCATCTACAACTGACGCAGGCAGGGCATTCCATACCCTTACCACCCTCTGGGTAAAGAACCTACCTCTGACATCCGTCCTATAACCCCCACCCCTTAATTTAAAGCTATGTCCCCTCGTGCTAGCTTTCTCCATCCTAGGAAAAAGGCTATCACTGTCCACCCTATCTAAACCTCTAATCATCTTATATGTTTCGATCAGGTCCCCTCTTAGCCTCCTCCTTTCTAACGAAAGCAACCTCAAATCCCTCAGCCTCTCCTCATAAGACCTGCCCTCCCTACCAGGCAACATCCTGGTAAACCTCCTCTGTACCCTCTCCAATGCCTCCACATCTTTCTTATAATGTGGGGACCAGAACTGCACACAATACTCCAAGTGCGGCCGCACTAGAGTTTTGTACAGTTGCAACATGATGCTGCGGCTCCTAAATTCAATCCCCTACCAATAAAAGCTAAGACTCCATATGCCTTCTTAACAACCTTATCAACTTGACTGCCTACTTTCAAGGATCTATGCACATATACACCAAGATCCCTCTGTTCATCAACACTATTAAGAATCCTACCATTAGCCCTATACTCTACACATTTATTATTCCTGCCAAAGTGCATTACCTCACACTTTTCCACATTAAACTCCATTTGCCACCTCTCGACCCAGCTCTGCAACTTGTCCAAGTCTCTCTGCAAACTATAACACCCCTCTTCACTATCTACCACTCCACCGACTTTACTGTCATCCGCAAATTTACTAATCCATCCTTCAATATCCTCATCCAGATCATTTATAAAAATTACAAACAGCAGGGGCCCCAAAACAGACCCCTGAGGCACACCAATTGTCACCGAACTCCACAATGAATATCTCCCATCAACCACCACCCTCTGTCTTCTATCTGCTAGCCAATCCTAATCCAATTAGCTAAATCACCCTCAATCCCATACATCTGCATTTTCTGCAGAAGCCTTCCATGTGCCACCTTATCGAACGCCTTATTAAAGTCCATATATACCACATCAACTGCCTTACCCCCATCCACCTCTTTGGTCACTTTTTCAAAAAACTCAATAAGGTTAGTAAGGCACGACCTACCCTTCACAAAACCATGCTGACTATCCCAATCAATTCATTTCTCTCTAAATAACTATAAATCCTATCCCTAATAATTCTCTCCAATACTTTGCCCACAACAGAAGTAAGACTCACTGGCCTACAATTCCCTGGAAAGTCTCTCTTCCCCTTCTTGAACAATGGGACCACATTCGCTATCCTCCAGTCTTCCGGCACTATACCCGTAACCAACGACGTCCTGAAGATCAGAGCCAGAGGCTCTGCAATCACCTCTCTTGCCTCCCAGAAAATCCTAGGGTAAATCCCATCCGGCCCAGGGGACTTATCTAACTTCAAACCCTCAAGAATATCTAGTACATCCTCCTTGAAGGACAGTTACGAAACAAAATTGAGAGAAAGGATTGGAGGTGGCTTGCGTGAAGCATGAGCAATGGTGTGAATCTGTTGGGTCAAATGGGATGTTCTTGGGCAGCATACTGTGCATGTAAGTAACACCTGATGACTCATGCATTTTCTCATCGTAAATACCACATTGTATAATGTATGTTTCACAGAACCAAAATGGAAATCAAAAACTTTTCAACATGTATAAAATTTCAAAAGTTTTCTACCCATATATGATGCATCAAATACAAGTTACATAATTTCCTTCATAGAATTAAGTTGCTGGTAAAACTTACAATGCTAGTCGATCAAGTACAAAGCATACATTTTCACACTCAGCTGTGAGACAAGGCCGTGCTTTGGAATAATTCTGTATAGCCACAGTGTATACTTCCAACAAAGGCAAAGGATCATCAGAGATTTTCCACTTCCCAGCATACTGTACGAGTGTCTGTAATGAAAGGTTAAAATTTAAGTGATTTTAGGGCATTGTGGTATAGAAATTATCAACTGTTATGTTCTGACAATTCAAACATGTCTTTCAACAGGTCTGATTTGCACCAGAGAAATACAAAATGCATATCTCATTTTTGTTTTAAGAAAATGCAGTACGTGTCATAATTTCAAATTTATAACCTACCAGGATGGTGGGAGCAGAGATGAAAGGAATTGGAGGGACACTGCAGGGCTATAAGAATAGAACAGGGGAGTGGGATTTACTGGATTGTTCTACAACATGGTCCCAATGAACCAAATGGCCTCCTTCCATGCTGTAATAACTTTACAGCCTGGTTAGGTCATATCTGAAAGTATCATGCACTAATTTGGTGACCATGTTATAGAAAAGGCTATAGAGAAAAAAGGTGCAAAAAATTCAAGAATATCTGATCTGAGATGTTTTACTCATCAGGAAAGACAGAGCACATGGACATTTTCAAAAGACAGGAGTGATCTGATAAACATGAGGGATTATAAAAGGACAAAGACAGAGAAAAGGTTTCCACTTATGAGTCACCAAAAAGATGCCACAAGCATAAGCTAGTCACTAATTAATCCAAAAGGTGATTCAAGAGAAATTGGTCTTTACTCAAGAACGGGGTAAGAATTTAAAGGCAGCCCATTGTCTGCACTGACCACAATCCCCACATTCATCCTGCTAGTCCCCTGACTCTAAAGCAATTTACCACAGCCAATCAACCTAACCCACACATCTTTGGACTGTGGGAGGAAACTGGAGCACTGGAAGAAACCCATACAGGTAGTGGGAGAATGTACAAACTGCATACAACCAGTGACCCGAGTCAGAATTGAACTTGGGTCCTGATGCTGTAAGGCAGCAGTGCTAACCGTTGTATCACCGTTCCTCATATTGGACATTTAGCTAAATTTCACATTTAGCCAGAGACTTTGTCCCATTATCATGGCCACCCTGCAATCTCACAAGGAAGAACCAGATGTTAATGTATGATTCTGGAATCAAAAGCAGATAGTGTTTTCATATTTTATGAAAATTTTTGTTTTTGTCTAGGGTTTGCAAATAACAGTTCAGCCAACTGACGCCACAGCTGAGGTACAATCATTATCCAGTGCAGCACAACTGAATGAATCAGCAACCAAGATACTCACAGGCCAACTTAATTTTCTGTCATTAGTACAATATTTTCTTGCCATTCATCCTCATCAGAGCCACTTTCATGAGTTGCTGTAAATACTGGATTCCTGATATTTGGACAATTCTTTACATGGTGATATTTAGAGTCATTACAGAAACACATTGCAACATAATAATTCTCCATGATTTGAGATTCATCTGTAGTTGATCACCCAATTTTGCTTTCCACTTTGATCCACAAATATATTTGAAGTACAACTGACTTCAGGACGTCTTCAAGCAATTTCTTCTTTACAAACGGCTGAGTGGATTCTCGCTATTATTGAAAATCAGAAATCATGAAATTCCTTTGTCTAAACCACTATAGAATTTCTAGCATAAATCATGAAAATAGCAGAAAACAACTTTACCAAAATTTATTACGGCAGCTGTCATTTGTTCAAAGAGCATTCCCGATGAAATTGAACATCTGTCAAAATCAAAAACTACAATCTAAATGCTAGTCTCTAGAAATTCATGACGATGCTTATAACAAGTGTTTTTTTTTTGGAAATTCTGCCCATAAATAGTAGAATCAATCTCTCTAGAATATCAAAATCAGTTACATTCAGTTCTAAAATGTACTTTATTTCTAATCTTTCCAAATAGCATGTTGCCTTGGCTGGGGCATTGAGTTTAAAAATTGGCATATCATGTTGCAGCTTTATAGAACCTCAGTTAGGCCACACTTGGAATACAGTGTTCAATTCTGGCCACTACACTTCCAGAAGGATTTGGAAGGCTTTGGAGAGGGTACAGGAAAGACTTACCAGAACGTTGCCTGGTATGGAGGGCAACAGCTATGAGTAAAAACCAGAGAAATTTGGTTTGTTCGCATTGGAATGACGGAAGTTGAGAGCTGACCTGATAGAAGTCTACACGATTGAGGGGCATGGACAGAGTGGATAGTCAGAAGCTTTACCCCCAGGGTGGAATAGTCAATTATTATGGGGCATAAGTTTAAGATGCAATGGGCAAAGTTTAAAGGAGGTGTATGAGGCAAATTTTTTAAACAGAGGGTGTGGGTGCCTAGAACTCGCTGCTGGAGGGAGGTAATGGAAGCAGATACGATGATCAGTTTTAAGGGGTGCCTGGACAAATACATGAATAGGATGGGAATAAAGGAATTCAATCCTTGGAAGGGAAGAGGGTTTTAGTTCAGCTGGGCAACATGGTTGGCTGCAGGCTTGGAGGGCCAAAGGGTCTGTCCTTGGTAAAGACAAGGCCAAAGAGCCAGATCTGACCTCTGTTGGTATTGAAAGAGAGTGATAAAGCAGAGATTAAGGTACATGTTGGTACCAATGATACAAACTAGAAGCAGCAGTTTCACCATTCAGCCCTTGAGCCTGCTCCACCATTTATTTTGATCATGACTGATCAGATTCAATATCCTGATCCCCCTTTTCCACCCATATCCCTTGATTCCTTTAGCCCCAAGAACTATATAGGATTTCTTCTTGAAATCAGACAATGTTTTGGCCTCAACTGCATTGTATGATATGAATTCTACACAATTACTACCTGCTGGAAGAACTTTTTTCCTCACTTCAGTCTTAAAAGGTTTACGTCTTATCCTCAAGATATGACCTCTAGTTCTAGATTCTCCTACTATCAGGATAGGATCAGTCTTTCTGAATCTATCTAACTCTTATATTTAAGATTCTGAGATTTCACCACCTCCTCTCTCTCTCTCCCCCACCCCCCGCCCCCCCACCTCACTCTTCTAAACTCCACTGAAAAGAATCCTAACTGGCTTGGTGTCTCCTCATATGACGGGGAGATGCCGGTGATGGACTAGGTTAAACACAGTAAGAAGTTTCACGACACCAGGTTAAAGTCCAACAGGTTTATTTGGTAGCACAATCCACTGGCTTTCAGAGTGCTGCCCCTTTGTCAGGTGAGTGGAAGTTGTGTTCACCAACAGGGCATATAAAATCAATTTACAAGATTTGCTTTTCTATAAAGACTCACATTCCTACCATTCTTTTGTAAATTGAGTGTGTGTGTCTTTATGTGCCCTGTTTGTGAACAGAATGCCTACGCACCTGATGAACAGGCAGCATTCTGAAAGCTAGCAGCTTGTGCTACTAAATAAGCCTGTTGGACTTTAACCTGGTGTTGTGACACTTCTTACACTGTCTCTCTTCATGTGACAGATCTGCCACCTCAATCAGCCCTGGTAAAACTTCTTTGGCAAGGACATCCTCTCTCAGGAAAGGAACCCAAACCTACACACATTACTCCAGGTGTGGCCTCACCAATGCCCTATACTCAAATCCTCTTGCTATGAAGGGCAACATAGCATTTGCCTTCTTTACTGCATGCTTACTTTGGAGGGATTGATGGACAAGGACACCAAGATCTTGAGTATCTGTTGAGGTGGAGAGAGTGGTGAAGGCGGCATTCGGCATGCTCGGTTTTATCAGTCAGAACACTGAATACAGGAGTTGAGACATCTTGAAGTTGTACAAGACATTGATATGGCCACACTTGGAATACTGTGTACAATCCTGGTCACCCTATTATAGAAAGATAATAAACTATGAAAAGAGTGCAGAAAATATTTACTCAGATGCTACCAGGACTTGGATTGAGTTATAGGAGGCTGAATAAATTGGGACTTTTCTCTCTGAAGCGTAGGAGGCTGAGGAGTGACCTTATAAAGGTCTATAAAATAATAAGGGATATAAACAAGGTAGATAGTCAATATGTTTTCGCAAAGGTAGGGCAGTCTAAAACTAGAGGGCATAGGTTTAAAAGGAGGGAGGAGAGCAATTCTAAAGTGTCCAGAGGGGCGGTGAATGAAACTGCCATAGATAGTAGTGCAGGCAGGTACAATTTTGAGTATTAGAAAGTGACATAGAGGGATAGGGGCCAAATGCTGACAATTGGGATTAACTTAGGGTTTTAAAACAAAGGGTGGCAGTGGAGAAGTTGGCCAAACAGCCATTTCCACACTGTATACTTCTACCCATCTCTTTTAAATCTATTCAAGTAATAACGTTTCCCTATTATTGCTACCAAACTGGATAACCATACATTTATCCACATTAAATTGCAACTGGCATGCATACGCCCACACAGACAGGCTGTCCAGATCATGTTGAAGCATCTCTGCATCTTTCTCTCAGCTCACCCTCCCACCCAACTTTGTATCATGTGCAAATTAGCAGATGATTATTTGGTTCCCTCTTTAAAATCATTAATAAAATATGAACAGTTGGGGTCCTACCACAGATCCCTGCAGAACCCCACTGACTTACTGATGCCAATCAGAAAATGACCCATTTATGCCAACTCTTTGCTTCCTAACTGCTTTGTATCCAACTTAAGTCATTAAAGCATATGGGATTGCAGGTAATTTTATATAGTCAACTGTTACATGAGACCTTGTTGAAAGCCGTCTGAAAATCTAAATAAACCATATCCATCTGCTCTCTTCAGTCAACTCTACCAGTTACATCCTCAAAGAATTCCACTGGATTCGCCAAGCACAATTTCCCTTTTATAAATCCATGCTGACCTTTTCCCCAAATGTAACACTGCCTTCCAAATACTGAGTTATGAAATCTTTGATAATGGACTCAAGCAACTTCCCAATATTGACATTAGGCTCACTGGTCTATAGGTCCCAGTTTTCTCCGTTTGAACAACAGGCTTATACTACCTACCCTCTGATCTGTAGGAACCAATCTAGAATCCAAACAATTTTGGACATAATCACCAATGGATCCGTTATTTCCAGGGCTACTTATTTAAGTATCTGATTAGGGATATGCAGCATGGATTTGTTAAGGGGAGGTTGTGCCTTACAAATCTGGTAGAATTTTTTGAGGTGACGAAAACGGTGGACGAAGGGCAAGCCGTTGATGTCGTCTATGTGGATTTTAGTAAGGCGTTTGACAAAGTCCCTCACGGGAGGTTAGTCAAGAACATAGAACAATACAGCACAAACAGGCCCTTCAGCCCACGAGTTGCGCCAATCACATCTACCAATCCACAGACCTATCTATAACCCCCTATCCTATTCTTTTCCATATACTCATCCAGAAGTCTCTTAAAAGACCCCAGTGAGTTTGCCTCAACAACCTCCGACGACAGTCGGTTCTATTCACTCACCACCCTCAGTGAAAAACCTACCCCTGACATCTCCTTTGTATTTGCTTCCCTGCACCTTAAATCTGTGTCCTCTCGTATTGACCATTTCAGCTCGGGGAAATAGTCTCTGAGAGTCCACCCTATCTACTCCTCTCAACATTTTATAAACCTCTATCAGGTCGCCTCTCAACCTATGTCTCTCCAGTGAGAAGAGTCCCAGCTCCCTCAAGGCTAATGGGATACAAGGACAGGTAGAACATAGAACAATACAGCACAGAACAGGCCCTTCGGCCTTCGATGTTGTGCCGACCAAAATAAAAAGCAATGCCCCTCCTAACTTAAACCATTCCCTTCTCATCCATATACTTATCCACTAACCTCTTAAACGCCACCAAACTTGGCGCATCTACAACAGCTGCAGGCAGGGCATTCCACTCCCTAATCACTCTTTGAGTAAAGAACCTACCTCTGATATCCGTCCTACAACTCATACCCCTTAATTTAAAGCTGTGTCCCCTCGTGCTAGCTTTCTCCATCCTAGAAAAAGGCTATCACTGTCCACCCTATCTAAACCTCTAATCATCTTATATGCTTCAATAAGATCCCCTCTTAGCCGCCTCCTTTCTAACGAAAACAACCTCAAATCCTTCAACCTCTCTTCATAGGACCTGCCATCCATACCAGGCAACATCCTGGTAAACCTCCTCTGTACCCTCTCCAATGCCTCCACATCTTTCTTATAATGGGGGGAACAGAACTGCACACAATACTCCAAGTGCGGCCGCACTAGAGTTTTGTACAGCTGCAACATGATGCTGCGGCTCCTAAATTCAATCCCCCTACCAATACAAGCTAAGACTCCATAAGCCTTCTTAACAACTTTATCCACTTGACTGCCTACTTTCAGGGATCTATTGACACATACACCAAGATCCTTCTGTTCCTCAACACTATTAAGAGCCCTACCATTAGCCCTATACTCTACACATTTATTGTTCCTGCCAAAGTGCATTACCTCACACTGTTCCACATTAAACTCCATTTGCCACCTCTCGGCCCAGCTCTGCAACTTGTCCAAGTCACTCTGTAAACTAAAACACCC
Organism: Sphyrna mokarran; assembly: GCA_024679065.1. Lineage (NCBI taxonomy): Eukaryota > Metazoa > Chordata > Chondrichthyes > Carcharhiniformes > Carcharhinidae > Sphyrna > Sphyrna mokarran. Next base: position 29,261,829 of record JAGIQG010000012.1, on the reverse strand, counting down.
CTCTTCACTATCTACCACACCACCAACTTTAGTATCATCTGCCAATTTACTGATCCATCCCTCAATACCCTCATCCAGATCATTTATAAAAATTACAAACAGCAGGGGCCCCAAAACAGACCCCTGAGGCACACCACTCGTCACCGAACTCCACGATGAAAATCTCCCATCAACCACCACCCTCTGTCTTCTATCTGCCAAATGGATAAGTAACTGGCTTCGTAATAGGACACAGAGTAATAGTGGAAGGGTGTTTTTCTAGCTGGGGGTCAGTCACTAGTGGTGTGCAGCAGGGCTCGGTACTGGGACCTCTTCTATTTGTAATATATATATAAATGACTTGGAAGAGGGAGTAAGTGGAGTGATCAGTAAGTTTGCACACGAAACAAAGATGGCTGGACTTGCAGATAGTGAGGAGCATTGTCAGGTGATGCAGCAGGACATAGATAGGCTGGTAGATTGGGCAGACAGATGGCAGATGGAATTCAATCCTGATAAGCGTGAGGTGATGCATTTCGGTAGAAAGAATGTAAGGGGGAGGTATATGATAAAGGGCAGATCTATTAAGCATATAGAAATGCAAAGGGACCTGTGGGTGCAGGTGAACAAGTCTCTGAAGGTGGCAGAGCAAGTGGAGAAGGTTGTGAAGAAAGCATATGGTATGTTAGTCTTTATAGGAAGGGGTATAGAGTACAAGAGCTCGCCTTTAATTTTGCAGTTGTATAAAACGTTGGTTAGACCTCATTTGGAATACTGCGTCCAGTTCTGGTCGCCCTACTACCAGAAGGACGTGGAGACTCTGGAGAGAGCGCAGAGGTGGTTTACCAAGATGCTGCCTGGTATGGAAGGTCTGAGTTACGAGGAGAGGTTAGGCAAATAGGGACTGCTTTCTTTAGAAAGACATAGACTTAGAGATCTAATAGAGGTGTACAAGATTATGAGGGGTATAGATAGAGTAAACAGGGTTAAGTTTTCCCCCAGGATGGGGTCAAATAGCACAAGGGGTCACGGGCTTAGGGTGAGGGGGGTAAGGTATAATTTGGATACTAGAGGGAGTTTTTTCACACAGAGGGTGGTGGGGTATGGAATGCACTGCCAAGTAAAGTGGTGGAGGCAAGTACTCTGGAGTTATTTAAGAAATACTTAGATGGGCACATGAACAGAATGGGAATGGAGAGGTATAGAAAACTGATTTAAAATAGGGATCATGAGCCTTGGGAGTCCCTGGGAAGTGTGTAAATAGATGATATTGATGTACATGTTTTTATCCTACAGGTGCTTTGGTCCACCTTGTTGTCTAACGAGGTGCATACACACGATGGGTCGTGAGATGGCTGCTCTTGGATCTTTTTCGTTGGTTAGGCCTCACTTGGAATACTGCATCCAGTTCTGGTCGCCGTACTACCGGAAGGATGTGGAGGCCTTGGAGAGAGTGCAGAGGATATTTACCAGGATGCTGCCTTGTATGGAAGGGCTGTCTTACGAGGAAAGATTGAACACACTGGGGTTGTTTTCCCTTGAAAGACGTCGGCTGAGAGGGGATCTATTAGAGGTATATAAGATTATAAGGGGTATAGATAGAGTAAATGGTGGTAAGCTTTTTCCACCTTCAGAAATGGATAGGACGAGGGGTCATGGCCTTAGGGTGAGGGGGCTATGTATAAGACGAATATTAGAGGGCAGTTTTTCACACAAAGGGTAGTGGGGGTGTGGAATGCACTGCCGAGTAAGGTGGTGGGAGCAGGCATGCTAGGGTTGTTTAAGGGTCTCTTGGACAGCCACATGAGCGGTCTGCAGATAGAGGGATATAGCAGGACTGTCTAAATATCTTATTTGTTTCCACAGGCAATTCGGTCCACCTTGTTGACCAACAAGGTGCATGCATTCGGCAGGTCGTGCGAGGGGTGCTCTTGGATGTTGCTTCAGGAGTGGCCTAGTGCTTCATGTCGTTAGTGTATGCTTAAACTGGACCATCTGATGGACAACATGACAGCTCAGAGACTATCACTGTTGCTGTGCAGACACAGATTTGGGCCTGTGTCTGCAGGAGTTTGTGCGTTCTCCCCGTGGTTGCGTGGGTTTTCTCCGGGTGCTCCGGTTTCCTCCCACATCCCAAAAATGTGCTCTTAGGCTGACGGGGTAACAAATTGTCCCTATATGGGAATCTTCCACAATAGGCATAGCCTAAAGTCATGTATATGTCATTAAGATGTTAGGACGGCAGCACGGGCTTGTTGGGCCGAAGGGCCTGTTTCCCGTGCTGTGTTGCTCTTTGTTCTTCTTTGTTCAAGAGTATCCTAGTGCTTCATGTCGTTAGTGTACGCTTGACCTGGACCATCTGTCGTGTTGCCCATCAGCTCAGTGACTAACGCTGTGCTGTGCAGATACATGGATTTGAGCCTGTGTCTGCGGGAGTTTGCGCATTCTCCCCGTGCTTGTGTGGGTTTTCTCCGGGTGCTCTGGTTTCCTCCCACATCCCAAAGATGTGCTCTTAGGCTAAGTGGCAAAACAAATTCTCCCTAAATTGTCTCAAATTTGGTTTTTTAATCCATAGATCTATGAACATGGACAGGGATCGCAGGTAGAGGTGGGAACATCGGGGTATTGGCGCGGGCTCGTTGGGCGGAAGGGCCTGTTTCCCGTGCTGTTTTGTTCTTTGTTCCGTTCTACTCTGGGATGAAGATTATCAGGAGCTGGAGATTTATCCACCTTCAATCACAACAATTTCCCCAAAACCATTTCTCTACTAATGCTCATTTCCTTTAGCTCCTCACTTTCTTTTAGCATTTCTGGTATGTTATTTGTGTCTTTTATGAAGACCAAGGCAAAATATAAATTTAACTCCTTGGCCATTTCTTTATTCCCATTATGAATTCTCCTGTTTGACTGTTCACTGACTAAAGAAATTCTATGGATATGTTCCCAAGGGGAACAGTCAAACAAGGGAATTCATAATGGGGAATAAAGAAATGGCCAAGGAGTTAAATTTATATTTTGCTTTGGTCTTCACAAAAGACTCAAATAATGTACCAGAAATGCTAAAAGAAAGTGAGGAGCTAAAGGAAATGAGCATTAGTAGAGAAATGGTTTTGGGGAAATTGTTGTGATTGAAGGTGGATAAATCTCCAGCTCCTGATAATCTTCATCCCAGAAAACTTCAGTATGTAGCTCTGGAAATAACAACAGATCCATTGGTGATTATTTCCAAAATTGTTTGGACTCTAGATTGGTTCCTACAGATCAGAGGGTAGCTAATATAAGCCTGTTGTTCGAACAGAGAAAACTGGGACCTATAGACCAGTGAGCCTAATGTCGATATTGGGAAGTTGCTTGAGTCCATTATCAAAGATTTCATAACTCAGTATTTGGAAGGCAGTGTTACATTCGGGGAAAAAGGTCAGCATGAATTTATAAAAGGGAAATGGTGCTTGACGAATTCAATGGAATTCTTTTGAGGATGTAACTGGTACAGTTGACTGAAGAGAGCCAATGGATATGGTTTATTTAGACTTTCAGTTGCAATATAATGTGGATAAATGTATGGTTATCCAGCTTACTTTCATACTCTATTTTCACTCCCTTAATCAGTTCCATTGTCCTTTCCTGAATTTTAAACAGCTGCCAATCCTCAGGTCTATTGCTTTTTTTGCCAATTTGTATGTTTCTTCCTTAAATCTGATACTAATTTCGCTTGTAAGCCATGGTGTGACCACAATTCCCTTACCACTCTTCCAAATAGAAACAACTTCTGGAGTTCAGCTATTTATTCTTTAAATGCCTGTCCACTGTCTTTCATTTCAGTAATGTTTCCCAGTCCATCATGCCTCATAGCATTATAGTTATCTTTGTTGAAATTGAGGAACCTGGTCTCAGAATCAACTTTATCATAATCCATCTTGATACAGGAAGAAAGAGGGATAAGATCTTTCGTTACAAATTCAGGGAGTTAGACAGTAGATTAAAAAAACTGGACCTTTTGTATCTTAATCTCTGGATACTCCAAGTGCTGTATGTTAGCAAGTACAAAAAATGGGAGAACAATGCAGATGAATGTATGGTTTCAAATGCCAGAGATTCCCGGATCACGAGGACCATTTCTGGAGAAGAATGGACCAAGAAGTGGGACAGGCAACACCTAAACTACAGTAGGACTAACATGCTGATGTGATGTTTTGCTCATGCTCTTGGGAGGAGTTTAAACTAATTTGGCTAGGGGAGGGGACAGAGCATCATACAACTGATCATACATATAGATTGGGACTCTCATACTGTTAAAAGGTTTACACAGGGTAGAGTTTGTAAAACATATGCAGGTAAATTTTCTACATCAGTATATAGAAATGCCAGCTAGATAGGATGTGATATTGGACTTCCTATTGGGAAATGACTTGAGGCAGGTGATGGATGAGAGTGAGAGGGAACACTTTGGATCCACGGATCACAATGCCATGAGTTTCAATCTGATCATGGATAAAGATAGATCTGGTTCTCAGTTGAAGTTCTGAACTGGAAAAAGACCAAGTTTGATGAAATGAGAAGGTATCTGGAAGTGTGGATTGGCACAGGCTGTTCTCTGGCAAGGATGAAAATGGAAAGTGGCAGCCTTTAAAGGAGAAATTTTGAGAATGCAGAGTTTGTATGTTCCTGTCAGGATTAAAGGCAAAGTAAATAGGAATAAGGAACCTCCAGGGAGATTGTAACAATGATTAAGAGGAAGAGAGAGAGTTGTATGAAATGTACAGGCAGCAAGGAACAGATCAGATGCTCATAAAAAGTGCAAGAAGCTACAAGAGGGAAATCAGGAGAGCTAAAAGACATGAAGTTGCTTTGGCAGACAGTGAAGGAAAATCCAAAGCGCTTCTATAAGTATGTAAGGAGCAAAGGGATAGTGAGGGATAAAATTGGTCCTCTTGAAGACTAGACTGGTAGACCGTGAATGAAGCCAAAAGAGATGGGGGAGATACTAAATGAGATTTTTTGCATCTGTATTTACTGATGAAATGGGCATGGAGTCTATGGAAATAAGGCAAACAGGTAGGGAGGTCAGGGAACCTTTACAAATTAAAGGGGAGGTGGTGCTGGCTGTCTTGAGGAAAATCAGTGCGTAAGTTCCCAAGACCAGACAGGGTATTCCCACGGATCTTGAGGGAGGTTAGTGTTGAACTTGCAGGAGCCCTGTCAGACATTTAAAATGTCAGTGCTCACGGGGGTGGTGCCAGATGATTGGAGGGTGGCTCACGTCATTCCATTGTTTAAGGTTCCAAAGAAATCTGGGAAATTATAGGCCAGTAAGTTTGACATCAGTGGCGGGCAAGTTATTGGAAAGTGTGATAAGGAATAGAATCTACAAATATTTGGACAGACAGGGACTTATTAGGGAGGGTCATGGCTTTGTGCATGGTAGGTCATGTTTGACTAATTAGAGTTTTTTGAGGATGTTACTAGAAAGTGGATGAAGGGAAGGTGGTGGATGTCAGCAAGGCCTTTGACAAGGTCCCACATGGGAGGTTAGTTAGGAAGGTTCAGTCACTAGGTATTCATGGGGAGGTAGTAAATTGGATTAGACACTGGCTCAAATGGGAAAACTCAGTAAAGTTTTACAACACCAATTTTAAATCCAACCAATTTATTTGATAGTAAATTCGCAAACTTTCGACTTTATAGCCTTCATCAGGCAAATGCAGTGTTCTGGTCACTGGGAGAAGCCAGACAGTGGTCCTGGAGGATTGCTTCTCTGATTGGAGACTAGTGGTGTGCCATAGAGATCAGTGTAGGGTCCATTGTTCTTTGTCATCTATATCAATGATCTGGATGATAATGCGGTAAATTGGATCAGCAAATTTGATGATACAAAGATTGGCGATATAGTGGACAGTGAGGAAGGTTTTCAAAGCTTGCAGAGGGATTTGGACCAACTAGAAAAATGGGCTGAAAAATGGTAAATGGAATTTAATGCAGATAATTGAGGTTTTGCATTTTGGAAGGACAAACCAAAGTAGAACATACAGGTTAAATGGTAGGCTCTGAAAAGTGCAGTTGAACACAGGGTTCTGGGAATACAGGTACATAATTCCCAAAAAGTGATGTCACAAGTGAATAGGGTCGTAAAGAGTGCTTTGGTACATTGGCCTTTATAAATTGGAGTGTCGAGTATAAAAGTTGGAGTGTTATGGTAAGGTTATATAAGGCCTTGGCGAGGCCAAATTGTGTACTGAGTATTGTGTACAGTTTTGGTCACCTAGTTATAGGAAGGATGTAAATAAGGCTGAAAGAGAGCAGAGAAGGTTCACAAGAATGTTGCTGGGACTTGAGAAGCTGAGTTACAGAGAGATTGAATAGGTTAGGACTTTATTCCCTAGAGATTTTAATGGGTATAGATAGAGTGAATGCAAGCAGGCACTGAGACTAGGGGAGAAAAAAACCAGAGGGCATGGGTTAAGGGCAAAAGTAGAAAAGTTTAAAGGAAATATTGGGGGGGGGCTTCTTCAGAGTGGTGGGAGTGTGCAATGAGCTGCTGGATAAAGTGGTAAATGCAGGGTCACTTAACATTTAAGACAAACTTGGACTCTGGAGTTATTTAAGAAATACTTAGATGGGCACATGAACAGAATGGGAATGGAGGGGCATAGAAAACTAATTCAAAATAGGGACCATGAGCCTTGGGAGTCCCTGGGAAGTGTGTACACAGATGATGATATTGATGTACTTGTTTTTATCCTACAGGTGCTTTGGTCCACCTCGTTGTCTAATGAGGGGCATACACACGATGGGTCGTGAGAGGGCTGCTCTTTGGATTTTTTTTCCCCCGAGAGTATCCTAGTGCTTCACATCGTTAGTGTGCACTTGACCTGGACCATTTGATGAGCAACACGACAGCTCAGTGACTTATTGCTGTGCTGTGCAGATACATGGATTTGGGCCTGTGTCTGTGGGAGTTTGCACATTCTCCCCGTGGTTGCGTGGGTTTTCTCCGGGTGCTCCGGTTTCCTCCCACATCCCAAAGATGTGCTTTTAGGCTAAGTGGCAAAACAAATTCTCCCTAAATTGTCTCAAATTTGGTTTTTAATCCATAGATCTATAAACATGGACAAGGATCATGGGTAGAGGTGGGAACAGCAGGTGGCGGCGGCGCAGGCTCATTGGGCTGAAGGGCCCGTTTCCCATGCTGTTTTGTTCTTTGTTCATGGATGAAAGGGATGTGAAGGGATTCGGTCCAAGTGCAGGTCAGTGGGACCAGCAAAACAAAAAAAACGGTTTGGCACAGAAAAAAAAGGGCCAAAAGGCGTGTTTGAGCTGTAATTTTCTATGGTTCTAATTAAATAATTAGAACAGAGGAAGCGTAGCTGTATTACATCTCGAGTAAAGCAATACAGGATGGCTCTATTTTTATGCTAGGAGTACTGCAAGTGAAACAGTTGCGTTGAGGGTAATGATTGATACATGGAACCGTGATATACTAGTCAGACGTAGTTGAGGGAGGGGCTGGATTGGCAACTCAAAATTCCAAGATATACGATCATCAGGGTAGTAGTAGATACTTGGTCCCACCAATTGCAAGCACCAGGACTAATTTGATGAAAATACAGATTGGGCACCTTCTTGAAGGTACAGGTTAGCAGAGCATACATAAATGACAAGTTCACAGCCAAAAAAACCTGCTTATAACATTCACAGCACAGTCCAATGCAGACAGAGAGATGAAGGACAAGAGTAAAGAGTCAGATAAAATACAAGCCTATGCTGACAAAAATGACATTAAAGTGCTTTGACGAGTCTGTCAGGAAAGCCTATCGTCCTTAGCCAACAGCTTCTCTCAGCTCTTTATTGTTGATGGGACCACGGTACCAAGTGAAATCTCAGATCCCGTTATGTACTGCATTTCAGGATGAGAGTGTGGAGTTGCAGCCCACGGGGATGACTGGATGCATACAACAAAGGCAGGTTTATTGAATAGCTGTTAATTATATAAAAACTTGATCTAGATTGAGGCAATGCTCATGAAGCACCATAGAAATCATAGAAACCCTCAGGCTGAATGGCCACCTCCTGCATTATCAAGTCTGCACCAATCACAATTCCACCCAGGCCCTACCCTATACATATACAGGCCCTACTCCTTACATATTTATGCACTAATCCCTCTAACCTACACTTCTCAGTACACTAAGGGGCAATTTAGCATGACCAATCAACCTAACCTGTACATCTTTGTCACAAATTGTACATGCTACTAGACTAAGTGACTGTGCACACCACAACAATCCCAAAATACTTGTTATATACCTATAGAAATTTTTACAATCCACTAATAAAACTCCACATTCTATTTTCTCTATCAGAATCGAGGGAATCTGTTGCTGAATTCTAAAGTGCTTCCAGTCTTCAGGTTTATTAGTTCAGCAACTTTATATGCCTCTGTCCCCAATTTAAAACAACTTCCCTTGTTAGCAATAGTTGGATCACCTTTATTGCTAGGTTTCAGTGCCTCAAAGGAATGGGAATTTCTGTAAACCATGTATTAATTATTTAAATACTACCATTGCCTGTCTACTATTGTACCTTTAAATGTGGTTTCCTAATAGCTAATTTGTCTCATACCTTTGTAGTTTCTAATATTTAGATTTAAGCTGCTAGTTTTGGATTGAACTAAATCACGTTCAAACAAAGTAAAATGTCATTATGGGTATTCTTCCCTAGACTCTTTTAGCCCTTCTCATTGTACAGTACTAAATCTAAAATTGTCCTTTTCAATTCCGCAACATACTACAACAGAAAAGTTCTGAATATATTCCAGGAATTTGTCCTTCACAGCATTAGTGCTAATTAAGTTTATACAGTTTGCAGACAAGAATAATCATTATTGTACATAGGAAGTGTTCCAGCCATTTTGTGCTTGGAAGTTCCAAGTGAGATAATGACTAGATCAGTAGTTATGGTCCATGTCAGAATCACCTTAAGAGATTCAAACAATACTGACTAGGAGGTAATTAAAAACAGGATAAGCTGTTTAAAATCTCTGATTGTTCCCCTTGCTGAGTGCAAACTGGCAGGGGATAAGCAGATCAGGGACAGAAGAATTGATTGGAAAAGCTATTTCATGTGAAACTGGTATCAGAACATGGATGTGAGGGAACTGTCCTGATGCAGGCTTTACCTGAATTAGGCTGGGACTAGCACTCTAGCAAAAAGGATAAATGTAGCACAAAGATTTTAAACTGCTCATTAGGAGAAATCAGATGGATAAACAGTATTTGTTTTCAAACTACGAACTAGAGGGGCAAGTAGAGTGCAGCTAGTAGCTGTGCTTTAAGCACTGTGGGGGAAAAAGAGAAACTAAATATAACAAGGTAATTAAATCAGGAGTGTGCAAAAAATTGAAACAAGCAAAACATTAGAACAGAAGGATAAGTTAAACATGCAATGAGTTAAGAAACAATAAAGGTATAAGGTATAACATGAATATAGAAATTAGGACAGCTAGGCAAATTCAGCCTCGAGAGCTTGCTCTGCTATTTAATCGGATCATGGCTGATCTCTCCTTGATCTCAAATCCATAAGAGCATAAGAAATAGAAATCGGCCAGCTAACCCCTCGAGCCTGCCCCGCCATTTGGTATTATGGCTGATCTGAAAATGGTTCAGTTCCACTTACCCACCTGCTTCCCATAACCCTTAATTCTGTTATACTCACTACCCTCAGACGTCGTTCCTCCTCAACTGTTCTAAACTGACTTATTTTGAGGCTGTATCCTCTAGTTCGTTTCCTTTGTAAGATGAAAAAATCTCCACCTCAACCCTATCTAGCCCCTTCATTATATGTCTATACGAGATCACCCCTCAGCCATATAAAATCTACCCCTCCACCCAGTGCCCCATCCCCTTATTTTTTTTTAAGCAACATAATAGGAGTAGGCCATCTAGCCTCTTGAGCCTGCCCTGCCATTCAATAAAATCATGGCTGATCTGAAGCGATTCAGTTCTACTTTGTTTTCTCTCCATAATCCTTAATTCCCTTGTCTATCAGAAATCTATCTACCCGTGACTTAAATATATTCAAACAGGCAGCCTCCACCACTTCAATGGGCAGAAAATTCCAGAGATTCACCACCCTTTGAGTGAAGTTCTTCCTCGATTCCATTCTAAACTGTCTCTGCCCCCCACTTTATTTTGAGGCTCTGCCCTCTAGTTCTGGTTTCCTTTCTAAGTGGAAAGAATCTCTCTACCTTCACCCTATCTAGCCCTTTCATTATCTTGCAAGCCTCTATAAGATTCCCCCCTCAGCCTTCTAAACTCCAACGAGTACAGGCCCAGTCTATTTCATCTCTCCTCATAAGCTAACCCCCTCATAGAACATTACAGCACAGAACAGGCCCTTCGGCCTTCGATGTTGCGCCGACCAATATAAAAAGCAATGCCCCTCCAAACTAAACCATTCCCTTCTCTTCCATATACTTATCAACTAACCTCTTAAACGCCACCAAACTTGGCGCATCTACAACTGCTGCAGGCAGGGCATTCCACTCCCGAACCACCCTTTGGGTAAAGAACCTACCTCTGATATCCGTCCTATAACTATCTGTGTCCCCTCGTGCTAGCTTTCTCCATCCTAGGAAAAAGGCTATCACTGTCCACCCTATCTAAACCTCTAATCATCTTATACGTTTCGATTAGGTCCCCTCATCTGAATCATCTCCCGTATCAGCCTAGGTGAACCTTCTCTGCACTCCCAAGGCCAATATATCCTTTGCAAATAAGCGGACCAAAACTGCACACAGCACTCCAGTTGCGGCCTCACCAGTGCCTTGTACAATTGCAGCAAGACCTCCCTGCTTTTAAATTTTATCCCTTCACAATAAAAGCCAACATTCCATTTGCCTCCTTCATATTCTTCTGCACCCGCAGACTGAGTTTTTGCGATTCGTACACAAGGACCCCCAGGTCCCTCTGCACAGTAGTATGCTGCAGCTTTTCACCCTTTAAATAATATTCCTTCCTATTATTTCTACAAAAGTGGATAACCTCACATTTACTAATGTTACACTCCATCTGCCAGGTCCTTGCCCACTCACTCATCCTATCCAGATCTCTCTGCAGACTTTGTGTCCTCCACACAATTCACTTTTCCACTCATCTTCATGTCATCAGCAAATTTTGTTACCTTACACTCAGCCCATTCCTCCAGATCATTTATGTATATGGTAAACAGTTGAGACCCCAGCAGCATTCCACTAGTCACCTACTGTCAACCAGAAAAGCATTCACTGATTCCAACTCTGCTTCCTGTTAGATATCCAATCCTTAATCCATGCAAACACTTTACCCCTAACTCCATGTACCCTAACCTTTTGAGAGGCATCTTATCAAATGCCTTTTGGAAATCTAAAAACCACATCCACCAGTTCCCCTCTGTCTACCGCACTAGTCACATCTTTATAAAACTCCAGTAAATTTGTTAAACACAACTTCCCTTTCATGAATCCATGCTGCGTCTGTTTGATCAAGCCGTTCTTTTCTATGTGTCCTGCTATTTGTTCTTCGATGATGGATTCCAGCATTTTTCTAACTACAAACATTAAGCCTGTAGTTCCCTGCCTTTTGTCTGCTACCTTTTTTAAATAGCAGCATAACAGTAGCTGTTTTCCAATCCACCAGCACATCCCCCGAATCTAGCGAATTTTGTTAAAAATTAAGGCATCTGCTATTACTTCTGCCATTTCTTTCAGAACCCTGGGATGCATTCCATCCAGTCCTGGGGACTTGTCTACCTTCAGTCGCGTTAGTCTAAGCACTACCTCTCTAGTGACAGTAATCGTATTGAGGACCTCATCTCCTGCCAATCCTCTATCTTTAATATTCGGTAAACTACTCATGTCCTCTTCTGTGAGGACCAACACAAAAAAAAAACTTAAAGTCTCAGCCATTTCCTCATTACCACTATTAAATCCCCCTCTCGTCCTCCAAGGGTCCAACATTCACTCTAGCCAGTCTCCTCATCTTTATAAAAACTTTTACTATCACTTTTTATATTGAGCTAGTTTAGCTTCACACTTTTCTTTTATCACTTTTAGTCAATCTTCTAATTCCCCACTATTTTTAGCTGCTCTGTACACATCGGTTTTAAATTTAATACTCTATTTCCTTTGATATCCACAGCTGGTTTTGTTTTTCTTTATACACTATTTTACCATTGGAATATATTTCTGCTGAGTACCGAACAAAATTTCCTTAAAAGTCCTCTACTGTTCCTCAGCTGTCCTACCAACCAATCTGTACCTCCAATCTACAATAGCCAATTACACCCTCATCATACTCCCCTCTGTTCAACCAGAGGACACTGGTTTGGGACCCTACTTTCTCATCCTCCATGTGCATCAGAAATTCAACCATATTGTGATCATTCATCCCAAGAAGATTCCTCAAGAAGATCCCTAATTCTACCTGCCTCATTACACAGTACCAGATCCAAGATAACTTGCTTCCTTGTAGGTTCTGTTACATACTATTCAAAGAAACTATCCTGACAGCATTCCAAAGACTCTTCCTTAAGCCTACCACATCTGAATTGAGTCAACCAATATGCAGATTAAAATCCCCCATAATTATCACTGTTCTGCTTTTGCACGCATCAATTTGCTTGTTTATAGCCCACCCCACCTCAATTTGGGGGCCTACATACCACAACCACCATTAGCCTTGACCCTCTCGACTAACCTCCCATGAGGGACTTTGTCAAACGCCTTACTAAAATCCCTATAGACATCAACGGCTTGCCCTTCATCCACCCCTCAAAAATTTCTACCAGATTTGTAAGGCATGACCTCCCTTTAACAAATCCATGCTGCGTATCCCTAATCAGATCACATTCCCTACCACTGATGTCAAACTCACCAGCCTATAATTCCCAGGGTTATTCCTATTACCCTTTTTAAACAACGGTACAACATTAGCTATTCTCCTGTTCTCTGGGACTTCACTTGTGTCCAAAAAAGAGACAAAGATTTGCGTCAGAGGCCCAGCAATTTCACCCTGGGATAAATGCCATCAGGCCCCGGAGATTTATCAGTTTTAATGCTACCTAGAAGTTTTAACACTTCCTCCCTCAGTGTGGATATTTCCCTCAACTGGTCCACAGGTCCCTCAGAGACAGGAGCTGTCAACAAGCCCCTCTCCTTCGTGAATACCGACGCAAAGTATTCATTCAGGATCTCCGCCATTCCCTTGGGCTCTAAGCACAGTTCCCCTCCTCTGCCCCTAAGAGGTCTGATTTTTCCTCTAACCACCCTTTTATTCCTAACATAGGAGTAAAAAGCCTTTGGGTTTTCCTTAATCCTATCCACCAAAATCATTTCATGCCCCCTTTTTACTCCATTTGAGTTCCCTCCTACTCTCTCTATTCCTTCAACGCTGTCTCGGTTCCCAGCTGCTTTGACCTATCATACGCTTCTCTTTTCTTCCTAACCAAGTCCTCAATATCCCTAGTAATCCACAGCTCTCTAATCCTACCTTTCCCAACTTTCCTCTTGGCTGGCACATACTTACCTTGCAACATTTTCAGTATTCCCTTGAAAGAGTCCCACATGCCTAGCGTGGACTTACCCTCGAAAAACCGTTCCCAGTTTCCCCAAGTTCCTGCCTAATCCGACCGTAGTTAGCCTTCCCCCAATTCAGCACCCTGCCCTTAGGGCAGCAAGCATCCTTTTCCATCTGTATCCTAGACAGAATTGTGGTCACTGTTAGCCACATATTCCCCTACTACAACATCAACCACCTGCCCTGGCTCATCACTCAGAACTAAATCCAATATAGCCTGCAGAACTATAGAACTATATCCAATATACCTGTGATCTTGTTCCAGCTTGCCCCATAAGAGGGCACTTTTGGTCTACATTTACTTTATCAATCCTTTTTAAAATTCCATGTACTTCAATGAGACCCCCTCATTGTTCAAAACTCAAGTATAAGCTCAAACTGTTTAGTTTTTCCTCATACGTCAATGCTTTCATCCCCGGAATCAATCTGGTGAATGTCTTCCAAACTGCCTCCAATGCCATCACATCCTTTGTCAAATAAGCAGATAAAAATTACTCCAGATGTGGTCTCACCAACTTCCTATAATTGCAACACTTTACCTTTATACTCCAGTTCCTTTGCAATACATGCCATCACATGTTGCATCTGCATACCAACTTTGATTCATGAACAGAGCCACCCAGATCCCTCTGCCCCAGAAGCTTTGAGTCTTGCTTTCCATTTATATAGGTCAATAATTTGCCTTTAAAGTGCTAAAATGGACAACTTCATATCTACACTGGGCCAAAATTTTGACAGTGTTTATTCTCCTAGCCTACCTATTATCCGTCAGTAAAATCTTTATATTCTCTTCACTGCCTGAATTCTCATCTATTTTACTTTGCTGCAGAATTTTTAATGAACATAGTTATATACACATACTTACATGCACTTTTGATGAGACATATTGCTGGCTAACATCTTGATGAGTGTGCCGTTGGTATACCATTAAGAAAAGGTTTTTTTGGAAAAAAATCATGATTTCTGCAACTCAGTTTCAGTATTTTAACTCTCAGCCTTAGCTGATGTTATTTGTTGCCAGCTTGACTGGAGATGTCCTTTTATTGCTGCTTGTTTTTACTTTTATGGCCTTGCATTGTTAGGACAATCATGTATCTTTGAACAGGTTTTTTTCCCCCTTTTCCAGTGAGTTTAAGATTTCATTTTCTGTTTGGTTACAGTTTGAGTTTTAGAAGAGAATCAGTTGAAAACTGTTCCTCTCTATAACTGAGACAGTTATAACTAAATACCATGTTATAAGATCTATAGGAAATAAGGAAGAGAGGCAGTGTAGCTGCCTTTGCAATCAAGGACAAAACAATTTTCATCATAACATGATACAGTAAGTGAAAGGGTATTAATCACAAGTTTAAAAATCACAGACTGAGCAACAAAGGTCTTCTTACAAGAGCTTTCACTGCTAGACTAATAGCCTTGGTGTCTGTCCAAGCATATAAATCAGACGACATCTGTAACTGGAAAATGGAAGTGATACACAAGTACAAAAATGAGCTGTATCATGAAGTTCTGATAATTAGCATAAACCATCGATTTTGAAAACTTTAATTGCCGTTGTATCTTGGAATGTGCCACTGGCTAGCTAGAGGCATATGAAACGTAGCTTCCCACAGTCCTTTCTGGAGATTGTATTTAAACACCTACTTAAGAAAACTCTTACTTGTCTGCTTACTCAAAAGGATAAAGTTGTGATTTACTTAAAAAGGCTGACATTAAAGCCCGCAATAACGAGGTATAAGCAGACAGTGGAGACTTTATGGGTAGAATTGAAGTAGAAAAATCATTTAAGACTGAGTTATATATAGCCTCCCTATATATGGCTCGCATAAATGTTGAGATTGGACAAACACGCAGCAATAGCAGTTTGCTTTTAATGGAGGATTTTAACTTCCATACAGATTGGGATAAGCAGACTACACACCAGATCCACGATTAATTTTAAAATTAACATTGCTAGATCTGTAATACCCAAAATTAATGGATAGTGGGCAAAAACAAGCATATGTAATTATGAACTTGTAAATATTGGTTGACAGGCCAATTTTACATCTGCTTGTAAATGGAATGGATAGAATGACATCATGGAATTCATACTTGAAACATTCTTTGCTTTGAATACAGTTCTATTAATCTCACTTATATGCAACAATACTGGTGTTTTAAAATGCTTAGCAACATAACCAAGATTTGCAACTTTGTAGAAGGAAAGTTCTGTTTATGAAAGCTAAACTTAATTTGCAGAGTTGAAAATCAAGGACTTTGATTCCTGATGAATCATGCACATGCCCCACTCAGGAACTAACTGCACTAGGAATCTGGGATTTTAATGTCCAGAAAGAAATCTCAATACCAGGTTCAAGTTCTTACCCCAGTCCAACACTGACATCTCCACATCACAGAAGCATTAGCCTTCCGAGTGAGCACAAAAAATGAGAACAGTGCAACAAAATTGTCAGATTATCTGATTAGTAACACTTCAGAGAGTAACACCAAGGGAGCAGTGCTCTGCTTGACATAACTGACGTTTTGAAATTGTGTTTGCAGAAGATGCTCAAAGATACTTGGCCATCCAGGGGAAAGGAACCTTGAGAATGAGATTGAAACCTTTCGTAGTGGATCATGTTTTGAAGCCAGAGTGGAAGTGACTTTGAGAAAATTCAAACATGAGATCTTCAAGTGTGGAGATTAGAAACTCTCGAAGGATCAAGTTTCAGTGAGATTGGTGACTCAGACAAATGTCTCGGGGTTGTTGAGCAACCCACAGAATTGAGTTTGAGGTCACATCTGCCATTTATTCTGCAATGTGGTGTGGTCAACCACAAATTGCCTGTTAATTCATGAATAGCTCACACTTCAACATTCAGAGTAAGTGGTTTACTCTGAATTTGTAAACTTTATTTTCATTTGATCCAAACCTATGGAATCTTGCAGCTTTAGTCACTTAGTGCCTTAAATATCAAAACTTCTGTACTTTGAACAAATTATTATTGCTCTCGAACTGCATCTGCTTGTACAACCTGGTGTCTGACCAAAGATTAAAAGAATTTTGGTGCATTTGATTGAATTTCACATGGCCTCACAGTAAGGTCAATTCAAATTTCAGAGGTAGCATTAACTAGCAGTGTAAGAAGTCTCAATACCAGGCTAAAGTTCTGCAGTTTATTTGGTAGCACAAGCCACAAGCTTTCATGGTGCTGCTCCTTTCAGGTGAGGGGGGTTCTGTTCACAAACAGGGCATATAAAGACACACAATTTACAAAATAATGGTTGGAATGCAAATCTTTACAGGTAATCAAGTCTTAACAGTACAGACACGTGACTAGAGAAGGGGTTATGCACATGAAGGGATGTGTATTGTTGCCAGCCAATTCAGTCGAGAGATTTTGCAAGCCCAGGCAAGTTGTGGGGGTTTACAGATAGCGTGACATGAACCCAAGTTCCTGGTTAAAAGCTATCCACGTGAGAAACTTGGCTAACAGTTTCTGCTCAGCAATTCTGCATTGTCATGTGTTGTGACAACACTTACCTGAAGATCAGAGGCTGAATACCTGTGACTGTTGAAATGTTTCCAGCAGGAAGGGAACACTCCTGCATGGTGATTGTTGAGCGGCGTTCATTCATCCGTTGTCATAGTGACTGCATGTTCTCCCCAACATATCATGCCTCAGGACATCCTTTCCTGCAGCACATCCAGTTGACAAGATTAGCGGAGTTGAAAGAGTGTGTACCATGTACCTGGTGGATAGTGTTCTCACGTGAGATGATCAGGCAAGTCTTGCAGAGGTTGCTGTGACAGGGTTGTGTGGCGCCGTGGTCACTGTTCTCTTGAAGGTTGGGTAATTTGCTGCAGACAATGATTTGTTTGAGATTGTACAGTTGTTTGAAGGCAAATATTGGGGATGGTCTTGGTGAGGTGTTTGTCTTCATCCATGACACATTGAAGGCTCTGGAGATGTTGTAGCTTTGCCGCTTGAGTGCAGTACTCCCCTGAAGTACTTAGTTCTATAAGGCGACTTCACAACACGACAATGCAGAATTGCTGAGCAGAAACTGATAGCTATGTTCCGCACACGAGGGTGGCTTCAAACCAGATCTTGGGTTCATGTCACACTATCTATCTATAACCCCCATGACTTGCCTGGGCTTGCAACATCTCTAACTGTCCTGGCTAGAGACAATACACATCTTTTTAACCTGTATTTAAGATTCTCTCCACTCACATTGTCTGTATCTTTAATACTTGATCACCTGTAAAAACTCACATTCCCACCATTATTTTGTAAATTGTGTCTTTATATGCTTTGTGAATAGAACTCCCACTCACCTGGTGAAGGAGCAGCACTCTGAAAGACTTGTGCTACCAAATAAACCTGTTGAACTTTAACCTGGTGTTGAGACTTCTTACTGTTCTTGCCCCAGTCCAATGCTGGCATCTCCACATCATTATTAGTAATGCCAACATTTATTGCTCATCTCTAATTGACCTAGGGATGATGGTGGTGAGCCAGCTTCATGACTGCTGCAGGTTTAAATGCTAATGAAAGAGGTCCAGGATTTTCAGTGATAGCGAAGAAACTGACATTATTCCAAGTCAGAATGGCATACGACTTGGAGGGAACACAGGTGATGGTCTGTGCCTTTGCTGTCCTTGTTCTGCTCAGTAGTATAGGCCAAGGACGTAAAAGGACCTAATGAAAGCCTGAGAGTTGCTGCTCTGCTCCTTGCAATTAATGCACAGTGCTGCCTGTTAGAAATTTGGGAAGTTATGGTTAATAGTTGAATTTCAGATGAAAGTGAAATAATAGGCACGAAACAAGATAAGGAGTCACCTAGAGAAATTGTGTGAATTATTATAACGGAAATTGGAAAGATCTGGGATAGTCAGCATGGTTTTGAGGGATAGGTCCTGCCCCAAATTTGATTGAATTCTTTGAGGTGGTAACCAAGTATAGACAAAGGTACAGCAATTGATGTCTTACTAAAATCCGTGTACACATGGATTTTAGTAAGGCGTTTGATAAGGTTACCCCAGTAGGCTCATGAAAATAAGGCGTGGGAAAGGAAATTTGGCCGATTGGGTAAGTAACTGGCTGTCTCACAGAAGACAAGAGGGTGGTGGTGGAAGGAAAATTTTCAGACTGGAAGTCAGCTACCAACACAGTGTACCACTAGAATCAGTGCTGGGTCCTCTGCTATTTGTGACATTTATCAATGACTTGGAATAGGGGAGTAAATGATGGGTTAGTAAATTTGATGACACCAAGATTGGTGGAGTAGTGAATGAGATGGAGGGCTTCTGCAGGCTGCAAAGAGACATTGACAGGATGCAGAGCTGGGGTCAAAAAGTGGCAGATGGAGTTTAACCATGATAAGTGTGAGGTGATTCATTTCGTAGGAGAAACTTGAATATACATTACGGGGTCAACAGTGGGGTTCTGAGAAATATGGAGGAACAGAGAAACCTTGGGGTTCATATCCCCAGATCTCTGAAGATTGCCACTCAAGTGGACAGTTCCATGGAGGCGGTTTACGGTGTTAGTGTTTATTAACAGGGAGCTTGGGTTTAAGAGCCATAGGGTTATGCTGCAAATGTGGTGAGACCACATTTGGAATATTGTGTTCAGTTCTGGTCACATCACTACAAGATGGATATGGTAGCATTGGAGAGTGAACAGAGGAGATTTACCAGAATGCTGCCTGGTTTGGAGGGTAGATCTTATGGAGGAAAGGTTGAGAGCGCTGGGACTTCTCTTTGGTGTAGAGATGCCGGCATTGGACTGGGGCAGGCTCAGTAAGAGGTCTGACAACACCATTTTTAAATCCAACCAATTTATTTTTTATCACTGGATAACGTAAAGGGGAGTTATAGGATAAAAGGTAAAACTATCCGGAGTACAGAGACTCAGAGAGACCTGGGGGTGCAGGTTCACAAGTCTCTGAAGGTGTCAGTACAGGTGGAGGATGTGATAAAGAAAGCGTATGGTATGTTAGCCTTCATAGGAAGGGGTATAGAATACAAGAGTAGGAGTCTGATGTTGCAAGTGTATAGAACGTTGGTTAGGCCTCACTTGGAATACTGCATCCAGTTCTGGTCGCCGTACTACCGGAAGGATGTGGAGGCCTTGGAGAGTGCAGAGGATATTTACCAGGATGCTGCCTTGTATGGAAGGGCTGTCTTACGAGGAAAGATTGAACACACTGGGGTTGTTTTCCCTTGAAAGACGTCAGCCGAGAGGGGATCTATTAGAGGTATATAAGATTATAAGGGGTATAGATAGAGTAAATGGTGGTAAGCTTTTTCCACCATTAGAAATGGATAGAACAAGGGGTCATGGCCTTAGGGTGAGGGGGGCTAAGACAAATATTAGAGGGCAGTTTTTCACACAAAGGGTAGTGGGGGTGTGGAATGCACTGCCGAGTAAGGTGGTGGGAGCAGGCATGCTAGGGTTGTTTAAGGGTCTCTTGGACAGCCACATGAGCGGTCTGCAGATAGAGGGATATAGCAGGACTGTCTAAATATCTTATTTATTTCCACAGGCAATTCGGTCCACCTTGTTGACCAACAAGGTGCATGCATTTGGCAGGTCGTGTGAGGGGTGCTCTTGGATGTTGCTTCAGGAGTGGCCTAGAGCTTCATGTCGTTAGTGTATACTTAAACTGGACCATCTGATGGACAACATGACAGCTCAGAGACTATCGCTGTTGCTGTGCAGACACAGATTTGGGCCTGTGTCTGCGGGAGTTTGAGAGTTCTCCCCGTGGTTGCGTGGGTTCTCTCCTGGTGCTCCGGTTTCCTCCCACATCCCAAAAATGTGCTCTTAGGCTGACGGGGTAACAAATTGTCCCTATATGGGAATCTTCCACAATAGGCATAGCCTAAAGTCATGGATATGTCATTAAGACGTTAGGACGGCAGCACGGGCTCGTTGGGCCTGTTTCCCGTGCTGTGTTGTTCTTTGTTCTTATTTGATAGTAAACTTGCTAGCTTTCGGCATTTGTGCCTTCATCAGGCGAATGAGGTGTTCTGGTCTCCAAAAGCACACATCAGCACAGACGGTTTACAGATTGCTGATCAGAATGCAAATCCTTACACCTAACCTGCTATTCAAGTCTTAAAGTGACTAAGAACGTGGGTGGAAGGAACCCTGAGCACAGGTTAGAGAGATGTGTATTGTCTCCGGACAGCACAGTAAGTGAGGTTTTTTCTTAACCTAGGCAAGTCATGGGGGTTACAGGTAGTGTGACATGAAGACAAGATCCCTGTTAAGACTGTCCTCATGTGAGCGGAACTTGGCTATCAGTCTCTACTCAGCGGCTCTGCAAGGTGTGTCGTGAAGGCCCCCTTGAAGAACATTTACTCGAAGGTCAGAGGCCGAATGCCTGTGACCGCTGAAGTGTTCGCCCACAGGAAGGGAACTGTTTTGCCTGGTGATTGTTGAGCAACGTTCATTCATCCGCTGTTGCAGTGTCTGCATGGTCTCCCCAACGTACCATGCTTCGGGACATCCTTTCCTGCAATGTGTTAGGTAGACAATGTTGGCCGAGTTGCAAGAGTATGTACTGTGTATCTGGTGAACGGTATTCTCGTGTTCGATGTCATCCATAGAACATAGAACAATACAGCACAGAACAGGCCCTTCGGCCTTCGATGTTGTGCCGACCAAAATAAAAAGCAATGCCCCTCCAAACTAAACCATTCCCTTCTCTTCCATATACTTATCAACTAACCTCTTAAATGCCACAAACTTGGCGCATCTACAACAGCTGCAGGCAGGGCATTCCACTCCCTAATCACTCTGAGTAAAGAACCTACCTCTGATATCCGTCCTATAACTATCACCCCTTAATTTAAAGCTGTGTCCCCTCGTGCTAGCTTTCTCCATCCTAGGAAAAAGGCTATCACTGTCCACCCTATCTAAACCTCTAATCATCTTATATGTTTCCATTAGGTCCCCTCTTAGCCGCCTCCTTTCTAACGAAAACAACCTCAAATCCCTCAGCCTCTCTTCATAAGACCTGCCCTCCATACCAGGCAACATCCTGGTAAACCTCCTCTGTACCCTCTCCAATGCCTCCACATCTTTCTTATAATGTGGGGACCAGAACTGCACACAATACTCCAAGTGCGGCCGCACTAGAGTTTTGTACAGCTGCAACATGATGCTGCGGCTCCTAAATTCAATCCCCCTACCAATAAAAGCTAAGACATCCATGTCGATGATCAGGCATGTCTTGCAGAGGTTGCTCTGGCAGGATTGCGTGGTATACTGTTCTCCTGAAGGCTGGGTAGTTTGCTGCGAACAATGATCTGTTTGAGGTTGCACGGTTGTCTGAAGGCAGGGGGGGGGGGGGGGGAATGGCCCTAGCGAGATGTTCAATAGGTTGAAGACTCCGGAGAAGATGTCGTTGCTTCTCCGCTCCGGGAAGTGCTGGACAAAAAGGGTACTCTGCCCACCGGTGTCCTGTGTTCATCTTTTGGAGGAAGTCAGTGCGGTTTAAATCGCTGTGGCACGTCAAAACTGTCGGTCGATGAGTTGAGCGCCATATCCTGTTCACACGAGGGCATCTTCCAGCGTCTGGAGGCATCTGTCACGATCCTCCTCATCTGAGCAAATTCTGTGTGCACGGGTGTCCGTAGGGGATGGCCTCTTTAACGTGTTTAGGGTGGAAGCTGGAGAAGTGGAGCATTGTGAGGTTGTCTGTCGGCTTGCAGTACAGTGGAGGTGCTGAGGTGACAGTCCTTGGAGACGTGTGTCCAAGGATGCAACCGATTCTGGAGAATAGTCCATGGTGAGTCTGATGGTGGGATGGAACTTGTTGATATCATACAGTTGTTTCAATGATTGTTCACCATGAGTCCAAAGGAAAAATTATGTATCTAGTATATAGCCTCAGTTGAAGATGCCGTGCGGTGAAGAAGTCTTGTTCAAACCTGTGCGTGAAGATGTTAGCATATTGAGGTGCGAATTTGATCCCCATGGCTGTTCCGTGTATCTGGATGAAAAGCTGACTGTTGAAGGTGAAGACATTATGGTCCAAGATGAAGTAGATGAATTGTAAAATTGCATCCAGAAACTGGCAGTTGATGGCATTGAGTACTGAGGCAGTTGCAGCAATGCCATCGTTGTGGGGGATGTTGGTGTAGAGCCCCAAGACATCCATTGTGACAAGGAGTGTCCCTGGTTCAACTGCATGTGTGCTGAGTTTCTGTAGGAAGTCTGTAGCTCCAAGACAAAAGCTGGGAGTTCTTTGTACAATGGGTTTCAGGATGCCCTTGGACAGAGCCAGAGAGGTTCTCATACAGGGTCTACTGCCCGATACCTGGCTGTCCCATTGTATGTTTGCCTTGTGTATCTTCAGGATGCAGTAGAGATCTCCAATGTGGGGAGTATGTGGAATGAGCCCCCAGTTCTACGTAGAGGGTGTTCTGAAGGTCTGGATCAAAAGTTTTGATCAGAGTGTTGAGTTGACAAGTGTGCTCTTTGGTCAGATCTGCTGGTAACTGTCTGCAGTGTTTCTCATTGTTTAGTTGTCGGTACACTTCTTCACAGTAGTCCGTTCTGTTCAGTATGACGGTGGCACCTCCTTTGTCTGCTGGTTTGATGACAATGTTGCGGTTGGTCTTGAGAGCAGAGATGGCATTGCATTATGCTTGGGTGATGTTCGGGACTGTCTTGAGTGCGGTTGATGAATCTGGTGTTCATGCACCTCCTGATGGCTTGGACATACATGTCCAGTCGGGGGCAGCGGCCTTTGAGTCCAATTGGATTCCTTCCTCGGTTGCTGCACTGTGGATCCCTCTGTTGGCTGTTCTGGTTCATTAGCTGTCTCATTGAGTTTGCTATGACCTCTTGGTTTGTGGAAGAGGTCACACAGCCTCATTCACCTGATGAATTCCTGTGTCTGCTGTGAGACTGATGGAGTCCATTTTAGTGGTGGGACAGAAATTGAGCCCTCAGCTGAGAACTTCGATTTCCTCTGATTGAAGTGTGTAGTCCAACAAGTTGACAATGGACCTCCCTGTGATAGTGCTGTTTTCTACTGTGGTGCCAAGGGAGGCTTGGCTGTTGCTGGTGGCGATGCCGAGTTTAAGTTTCCTGTTCTTGGTGTGCACATGTAAATGGTGTAGTTTTTTTGTCTCAATCTGCTTGGCAAAGTTTCACAGCTGGTCTGCATCCTGAGTGCAAGTTGAGAATATGTATTCCATTTTACTTTCCAAGGTGTGGCGTTTGCTATAGAGCTGGTGTATGAGGTGATTGAGGAGTGTGAGAGAGGTGCTACCTGAGTGGGTTTGTGATCTGTAGTCCCTTTGGTATCCTGTCTGCTTTCTTGCATTTCTGTAGAAACTTGATGTCTGTCGATATGTGCAATCTTCTTGGAGATCCTCTCCACTTGGATCCGGCAGTATGCGGTGTCGATAGTAGTCATGATGTAGAGATGCTGGCCTTGGACTGGGGTAAGCTCAGTAAGAGGTCTGGCAACACCATTTTTAAATCCAAACAATTTATTTGATAGTAAACTTGCTAGCTTTTGGCATTTGTGTGCCTTCGTCAGGTGAATGAGGTGTTCTGGTCTCCAAAAGCACACATATCAGCACGGACAATTTACAGATTGTTGATTAGAATGCAAATCCTTACACCTAACCTGCTATTCAAGTCTTAAAGTGGCTAACAATGTGGGTGGAAGGAACCCTGAGCACAGGTTAGAGAGATGTGTATTGTCTCCAGACAGCACCAGACGACTCCGACTGTCCCATCGTATCGGGCAATAGAACCCTGTGCAAGAACCTCTCCAGCTCTGTCGAGGGCATCCTGAAACCCATTATACAAAGAACTCCCAGCTTTTGTCTCGACACTATGGACTTCCTACAGAAACTCAACACACATGGAGCAGTTGAACCAGGGACACTCCTTGTCACAATGGATGTCTCGGCTCTCTACACCAACATCCCCCACAACGATGGCATTGCTGCAACTGCCTCAGTACTCAATGCCATCAACTGCCAGTTTCTGGATGCAATTTCACAACTCATCCGCTTCATCTTGGACCACAATGTCTTCACCTTCAACAATCAGCTTTTCATCCAGACACACGGAACAGCCATGAGGACAAATTCGCACCTCAATATGTTAACATCTTCACGCACAGGTTTGAACAAGACTTCTTCACCGCACAGCATCTTCAACCGAGGCTATATACTAGATACACTGATGACATTTTTTTCCTTTGGACTCATGGTAAACAATCATTGAAACAACTGTATGATATCAACAAGTTCCATCCCACCATCAGACTCACCATGGACTATTCTCCAGAATCGGCTGCATTCTTGGACACGTGCATCTCCATCAAGGACGGTCACCTCAGCACCTCACTGTACTGCAAGCCAACAGACAACCTCACAATGCTCTACTTCTCCAGCTTCCACCTAAACACGTTAAAGAGGCCATCCCCTACGGACAAACCCTCCGTATACACAGAATTTGCTCAGATGAGGATCGTGACAGACACCTCCAGACGCTGAAAGATGCCCTCGTGAGAACAGGATATGGCACTCGACTCAGACAGTTCCAACGTGCCACAGCGATAAACCGCACTGAACTCCTCCAAAAGATGAGCACAGGACATTGTGGACAGAGTACCCTTTGATGTCCAGTACTTCCCTGGAACAGAGAAGCTATGACATCTTCTCTGGAGTCTTCAACGTATCAATGATGATGATGAACATCTCGCTAGGGGCCATCCCCACCCTCCCACTTCTTGCCTTCAGACAACCGCGCAACCTCAAACAGATCATAGTTTGCAGCAAACTACCCAACCTTCAGGAGAACAGTGACCACAATACCACACAACCCTGCCACAGCAGCCTCTGCAAGACATGCCGGATCATCGACATGGATGACATCAAACGTGAGAATACCGTTCACCAGGTACACGGTACATATTTTTGCAACTCGGCCAATGTTGTCTACCTAATACGTTGCAAGAAAGGATGTCGCGAAGCACGGTACATTGGGGAGACCATGCAGACACAATGCATGAATTGTGAATTGACACAGAGCGGATGAATGAACATCGCTCAACAATCACCAGGCAAAACAGTTCTCTTCCTGTGGGCGAACACTTCAATGGTCACGGGCATTTGGCCTCCGACCTTCGAGTGAATGTTCTTCAAGGGGGCCTTCACAACACGACAGCGCAGAGCCACTGAGCAGAGACTGATAGCCAAGTTCCGCACACGAGGACGGTCTTAACAGGGATCTTGGCTTCATGTCACACTATCTGTAATCCCCATGACTTGCCTGGGTTAGCAAAAAAACCTCACTTACTGTGCTGTCTGGAGACAATACACATCTCTCTAACCTGTGCTCAGGGTTCCTCTCACCCACATTGTTAGCCACTTTAAGACTTGAATAGTAGGTTAGGTGTAAGGATTTGCATTCTAATCAGCAATCTGTAAACTGTCTATGCTGACGTGCGCGCTTTTGGAGACCAGAACATCTCATTCGCCCGAAGGCGCAACACCGAAAGCTAGCAAGTTCACTATCAATAAAATCGGCTGGATTTAAAAATGGTGTTGCCAGACCTCTTACTTTTCTCTTTGGAGCAGAGGAGAATGAGGCACAACTTAGAGATTTAAGAGGAGGATAGATAGAGTGGACATGCAGAAACTATTTCCTCGGGTAGATGTAGTTGTTATTAAGGAACATAAAAGGTTCAAGGTTGGAGATGTAGGAGGTATGTCCGAGGTAGATTCTTCACTCAGTGGTTGGGGTGTGGAATTCACTGCCTGCTGCGATAATGGAGTCAGACACTTTTGGAATCTTCAAATGGTTATTGCATAGGCACATGGAGCACAGAATTATAGGAAGTGGGATAGCTTGATCTTGGGTTTGGACATAGCTTGGTACAACAGTAAGGGCCAATGGGCCTGTACTGTGCTGTACTATTCTATATTATAGATCTGTAGAGCCATACAAATGATACCTTCTAAAAAGGAATTGGGGTGTAGACAGCCAAATCCATGGAGTGGAATATCAGAGTGACTGAAACAGAATAACACTTGTACCCTCCCTGGCAAAGCAGAGAAGTTTTCCATCTAGACAAGCTACCTTCATCTAATCTTCAGTGGCCATTTCCATCTGTCCTTTACAGCCACAGCAGATTGCTGATATTGTCCTCTTAAAATACAGTTTCATACCTTTTCTGAACCAGGAAAATACATTTTTCTAAACTTAGTCATCTAAGCTGTAGTGTACCAACTATTAGCTGGACTTGACTTAGATTTACTAAATTGATTATTTGGGAAAATGGGTCACAATTCAGGGAACATGGGTATATTTGGGAAACAAAGCAATTTCAGATAAAACAGTATGTTTAGTTCATTAATAAGCACAATGACAAGTCTTTCCTGTAACTTTTTTTCTTTCAATAAATACTATTAATTGGACTAGCTCCACACAGGGTTTATTCCCAACAAATATACACAAGAACCAGTGTTTATATAGTTATCCTTCAAGACAGTTGGGTGGGTATCAGTGGCGTTCATAAGCTGGCTGCTTCAACTTGGATGGTGTAGACTTTGTTGCTGGAACTGCACTCACCCAGGCAAGTGCAGAGTATTCCACTACACTCCTGACTTGTGCTTTATAAATGGTAGCCAGGCTTTGGAGAGTTAAACAAGTTACTCACCACACAGTGTCTGATCTATTTTTGTCACCACCATATTTATATGGCTTATCTAGTTCAGTTTCTGATCAATGGTAACCTCCAGGATGTTAATGGAGAGGGTTTCAGTCTTAGTAATGCTGTTGAATACAAAGAAGATCTGGTTCATTTTTCCCTTGCTGGAAATGGTCAACGTCTGGCACTTGTGGCATGGTGAAACTTAGCATTTATCAGCCCAAGTATGAAGATTGCTCAGAACTTTCTGCATGCAGGTACAGAATCTTTGTTTGAAAAGTTGCAAGTGGAACACTAGAATCATTGCCAAAGTTCCTCACCTATAATGGAAAGATCATTGATGATGTAGCTGAAAATGATTATGGCTGAGACAGTACATGGGGAGCTCCTACAACAATGTCCAGGGCTAACACCACAACTATCATTGTGCAAGCATTTCTCCAACGCTCAAGTTATTCATTGCTTTGTCAAATGTGCAGTAAGTACATGCCAAAAATTATGCACAAGAACCTCTGCACTGGCATGTGTTCAAACACAATGTTACTATTTTTAAAGTTTTCCTTATTAAGTTAAGGGACCAAGGTGGAGTTAAGAAACAGACCAGCCATCTGATTGGCAAAGGAGACTTGAGGGGACGAACGGGTTCTTATTTCTGTACAGATTAATATAGTCAAAAAGTTATATTTATCATTAACAGTAAAATTAAGAAACCCTCATTAATATCTTTCTGATTTTGACTTTTATCTGCTCTGTTCAACAGTGCCAGATTTTCCACGCACAGAAGAATGGAAAATCTAAGTGATCCCCCAGTTGAAAATTTTAAACTGAGGCAATTTATAGAGTCACTGCAAGACAAAATGGAATCAAATTCCTAAATAAGTGGTTAAAAGCATCCACATCAAAAATATGAAAACAATTACATTTATAGAGAGCAAATTCTGTTTAAGAAAATGAATTCAATCGCATCACTAGGAGTGACTTAACTTTCGCATCCATACATACATCAAGAGTATATAAAGAGGGATCCGATCCTCAAATTTAAATTCTAATGTTTATCTGGAAAATGAATTTGAAAAAAAAAGCACCTTTGATGCCAATATTTAGTATGCTTCCTGAAGGATCAGTTTCTTAATGCTTCCTGTTGTAAACAAAATTCTTTGGCACTCCAAAATCAGCCAAAAAGAAGACCATGTTTCAAGTGTTGTTTTGCTTGTACTGAATCAAGATTTGTAGTCATCTTAATATTTGTGATTTACAGTAGTAAAAGAAAATTATAACCAACCAATCTAGGTAGGGGATAAGAAGACTACAAGTTATTAGAAATGAATTATTTCTGCAGCCAATTCACGACACCTGACTGCTCCAATGCCAATCCCAACTAAAAAACCAAAGTGCAAAATATTACTGTGCCTTGTCAGTTTTCATACCCAGCAAGTGTTATAGAAAAGCATAAAAAGAAAACAATTGACAGAAAATCATGCAATGTTGGTCTGAGGAATTGGATGATCTGCTTGGAGTCAGTGGACTGGTCAATATTTAAAAACTCTGACCAGCCTGAATGAGTATGCCACTACAGTAACTGACTGTGTTACTAAGAGTGTAGAAAACTGTATGCCAAAAGAAGCAAATCCATGCATTTCCCAACCAGAAACCATGGATGAAAGATACATCACTCTTGCTGAAATCAAACTGTGAGGTGTACAAGTGGCCTCGACCTATACAAGAAAGCCCGATATGATCCGGACCAAGCTAGAGTCCCAGACTAGCCACACTGACCACCGCCGACTATGACGTGGTCTACAAGACATAACAGACTATAAAGATGAAGACATGTCAAACTACTGGCTCCAATTCATCCTTCCCTGATGAGCTCAATGCATTTTATACCTATTTTGAGCAAGAGGTCAGTGAAAGCATGTTCCCACCCTCCCCAGTACTTAAAAACCTTGGTTGAACCTGTATTTGAGGTCACCATTGCAGATGTCAGAGCAACTTTCTCCAAGATAAATCCACAGAAAGCAACTGCCCAGATGGGGTATTTGGACAAACACTCAGATCCTGTGTGGCTCAGCTAGCAGGAGAATGTAAAGAGGTTGAAGATATCTGCATAACAATCTGAGATCCCTAATTGCTTCATGATCAGCATCTCAGTACTAGAGAAAGGCCAAGCAGCATGCCTTAATGACTGATATGGTGGCTCATCATTATGAAGTGCTTCGAAAGACTGATTGTAACATCAATCAATTCCAGTCTCCTGGATCCACTACAGTTAGATTACTGTCTTAACAGATTCACAGCTGATGCCATCTTCCTGGTCCTGCACTCAGCCATGGAACACCTAGATAACAAAGACACTTCTATGTCAGCTTCTGATACTGACTGTAGCTCAATACTATTATCACTAAAAAACTCATCTTCAAACTCCATGGCCTGAGCCTTGGCTCCTCAACTTCCTTAGTCTCAGACTACAAAAAGCAGCATAGGCAACAACACCACCTCCATGATCATCCTCAACACCAGTGCTCCAGAAATTTGTCAGCCTCTATGCTTCTTATACACCTATGACTGTGACCAAATTCCCCTTCAACTCAATTCCTGACCCCTTACTATAGTGCCAAAACTATCGTTAAGTAAGCCCACCAATGTCTCTACTTTCTCAGAAGAAGAAGGAACTTTGGCATATCAGCTATGACTCACTTTTACAGATGCACCATAGAAAGCATTCTTTCTGGTTGTATCACAGTATAGTATGGCTCCTGCTCTGCCCAAGATAGCAAAATGTCATGAATGCAACTCAATCCATCATTTACCCTAGGATTCTCTGGGAGGCAAGAGAGGAGATTGCAGAGCCTCTGGCTCCGATCTTCAGGTCCTCGTTGGTTACGGGTGTGGTTCCGGAGGACAGCGAATGTGGTCCCATTGTTTAAGGGGAAGAGAGACCTTCCAGGGAATTATAGGCCAGTGAGTCTTACTTCTGTTGTGGGCAAGGTATTGGAGAGAATTATTAGGGATAGGATTTATAGTTATTTAGAGAGAATGAATTGATTGGGGATAGTCAGCATGGTTTCGTGAAGGGTAGGTCATGCCTTACTAACCTCATTGAGTTTTTTGAGAAAGTGACCAAAGAGGTGGATGGGGGGAAGGCGGTTGATGTAGTATATATGGACTTTAGTAAGGCGTTTGATAAGGTGGCCCATGGAAGACTTCTGCAGAAAATGCAGATGTATGGGATAGAGGGTGATTTAGCTAAATGGGTTAGGAATTGGCTAGCAGATAGAAGACAGAGGGTGGTGGTTGATGGGAGATATTCATCGTGGAGTTCGGTTACTAGTGGTGTAAGTCAGGGATCTGTTTTGGGCCCCTGCTGTTTTGTAATTTTTATAAATGATCTGGATGAGGGTATTGAAGGATGGATTAGTAAATTTGCGGATGACACCAAAGTCGGAGGAGTGGTAGATAGTGAAGAGAGGTGTTATAGTTTGCAGAGAGACTTGGACAAGTTGCAGAGCTGGGCCGAGAGGTGGCAAATGGTGTTTAATGTGGAAAAGTGTGAGGTAATGCACTTTGGCAGGAACAATAAATGTGTAGAGTATAGGGCTAATGGTAGGGCTCTTAATAGTGTTGAGGACAGAAGGATCTTGGTGTATGTGTCAATAGATCCCTGAAAGTAGGCAGTCAAGTGGATAAAGTTGTTAAGAAGGCTTATGGAGTCTTAGCTTTTATTGGTAGGGGGATTGAATTGAGGAGCCGCAGCATCATGTTGCAACTGTACAAAACTCTAGTGCGGCCGCACTTGGAGTATTGTGTGCAGTTCTGGTCGCCACATTATAAGAAAGATGCGGAGGCATTGGAGAGGGTACAGAGGAGGTTTACCAGGATGTTGCCTGGTATGGAGGCAGGTCTTATGAAGAGAGGCTGAGGGATTTGAGGTTGTTTTCGTTAGAAAGAAGGCGGCTAAGAGGAGACCTTATTGAAACATATAAGATGATTAAGGTTTAGATAGGGTGGACAGTGATAGCCTTTTTCCTAGGATGGAGAAAGCTAGCACGAGGGGCACAGCTTTAAATTAAGGGGTATGAGTTATAGGACGGATATCAGAGGTAGGTTCTTTACTCAAAGAGTGATTAGGGAGTGGAATGCCCTGCCTGCAGCTGTTGTAGAGGCGCCAAGTTTGGTGGCGTTTAAGCGGTTAGTTGATAAGTATATGGAAGAGAAGGGAATGGTTTAGTTTGGAGGGGCATTGCTTTTTATTTTGGTCAGCACAACATCGAAGGCCGAAGGGCCTGTTCTGTGCTGTAATGTTCCATGTTCTATGCAAACCAGCTTCCCATCTATTTCATTGTATGCTAATAGATGTGACAACAATAAATAAGTTGAGCTAAAAAAGACTAACATAAAAGTGAAAAGTGCAAATTACATTTAGAAACAGTTCCACGAAGAGGTAGGGGTGGGGTGAATGTATTAGTTCAATACATATGAAGGAGTTTGAAACTTAAATAGCAAACCAAAAAACATGATTCCGCACCAAGTGTTCTGGAGTTGGATAGCTCTTAAATTCTTAGTCCAATCATGAAATCTACAGCTCTGTCCTTTGATGTGCAAACATTCTAGAAATTGATACTGGTTTTTCAATAGCTATGAAACTGAAATTTAATTACAAAAAAAATGAGAAAAGCAGCTATTTGATGCAGATCATGAATTAAAACCAAAAGCATATTGATTGGTCAGCTGTGCAGAATGTGTGGATTGGTGCAGAATGGTTTCTTGAGCAATGGCTTGATGTCACTGACTGCTAGAGGCAGGAACACTAATTTTTCAAAATTCTTAACCATTTCATTTATTTGATGGATCATTGTGTAGTCTTATAATTAATTATCTTGAGCCAAGCTATTTTGCAATACTGGGTTTACCCAAAAATATTGGACTTGCATGCAAGGGTTTTTTTTGCATTCTCATCTGAATGCAATAAAAATCATAGAATCTTGCAGTGCAGAAGGAGCCCATTTGGTCCAGAGTCTGCACTGACCATAATCCCACCCAGACCCTATCCCCATAACCCCAAACATTTACTGTAGCTAGTCTCTCTGACACTAAAGGGGAATTAAGCATAGCCAATCTGCACATCTTTGGATTCTTGGAGGAAACTAGAGCACCCAGAGGAAAGCCATGCAGACCCAGGGAGAGAGTGTGCAAACTCTATGCAGGCACTGATCCAAACCAGAAATTGAACCTGGGTTTCTGCACAGTGAGGCAGTGAAACTACTGTACCACCCTAAAGTAGTAACTGCCTGGTTGAAATCACCTAGCTTTGTGCATACGCAGTAAAACTGTATTAGCCATGAACTCAGCATTCATAAGATGTTCCTTGGGGACACTGAAGAGAGGCAGCAAATTCCAAGCAGAGAGTTGGTGTGGGTGAGCAGTGTGATTTTTCTGTATCATTTATTGATTTTTCACTAGTGTTTTTTAACAAAAATTTTCCGGAGGCTGGAAAGTGTCACAAGGACACGTGGGAAGTGTAGTTTTTTTAAGCTTACTATAAATTGGAGCGGTGGTAAATCCCGATACTCTACACAGGTAGAGTATCCCACCCTCCCCCCTCCTCTAACCTAAAAAGAGAGAGAGAGTAAGATTGTTTTTTTTTAAAAAAGTTTTTTTTTGTGTAGCTGTAAGGGCTTTGGCTTACAGGACCTAAACATAAAGGGTGAGACAGGGTAAGTTATAAGTTTTTATTACTTTTTCCTGTGTTTCTAGAGGGCAAATAATTGGTGAGAGAGGCTGGCATATTGTTCCCAGTGCCAGATGTGGGAGGCCTTGGAGGCTACAGGTCTCCCAGACATCCATACCTGTGCTCGGTGTGTAGAGCTGCAGTTCCTAAGGGATAGAACATAGAACACTACAGCACAGAACAGGCCCTTCGGCCTTCGATGTTGCGCCGACCAATATAAAAAGCAATGCCCCTCCAAACTAAACCATTCCCTTCTCTTCCATATACTTATCAACTAACCTCTTAAACGCCACCAAACTTGGCGCGTCTACAACTGCTGCAGGCAGGGCATTCCACTCCCGAACCACCCTTTGGGTAAAGAACCTACCTCTGATATCCGTCCTATAACTATCACCCCCTAATTTAAAGCTGTGTCCCCTCGTGCTAGCTTTCTCCATCCTAGGAAAAAGGCTATCACTGTCCACACTATCTAAACCTCTAATCATCTTATATGCTTCAATAAGATCCCCTCTTAGCCGCCTCCTTTCTAACGAAAACAACCTCAAATCCTTCAACCTCTCTTCATAGGACCTGCCCTCCATACCAGGCAACATCCTGGTAAACCTCCTCTGTACACTCTCCAATGCCTCCACATCTTTCTTATAATGTGGGGACCAGAACTGTACACAATACTCCAAGTGCAGCCGCAGTAGAGTTTTGTACAGTTGCAACATGACGTTGCGGCTCCGAAATTCAATCCCCCCTACCAATAAAAGCTAAGACTCCATATGCCTTCTTAACAACCTTCTCGACTTGACTGCCTACTTTCAGGGATCTATGCACATAACACCAAGATCCCTCTGTTCATCTAGACTACTAAGAATCCTACCATTAGCCCTATACTCTACACATTTATTATTTCTGCCATAGTGCATTACCTCACACTTTTCCACATTAAACTCCAATTGCCACCTCTCGGCCCAGCTCTGCAACTTGTCCAAGTCCCTCTGCAAACTATAACACCCCTCTTCACTATCTACCACTCCACCGACTTAGTGTCATCTGCAAATTTACTAATCCATCCTTCAATACCCTCATCCAGATCATTTATAAAAATTACAAACAGCAGGAGCCCCAAAACAGACCACTGAGGTACACCACTTGTCACCGAACTCCACGATGAATATCTCCCATCAACCACCACCCTCTGTCTTCTATCTGCTAGCCAATTCCTAATCCAATTAGCTAAATCACCTTCTATCCCATACATCTGCATTTTCTGCAGAAGTCTTCCATGGGCCACCTTATCAAACGCCTTACTAAAGTCCATATATACCACATCAACCGCCTTACCCCCATCCACCTCTAGTCAAAAACGCCTGTCTGAACCCCTCACAGTGGAGTCCCCTATTAGTATCACCTTTCCTCTCTCTTCCTTAGATTTTTTGCGTACTGGCTCAGGTTTAGAGAGCGGGCCACTGCTGGCTCCTTCAGATGAGTTGTCCCCCCCATTAGTACTCGAGCAGGAGTACTTATGAAGGGGGACACCCTCTGGTGTGCTCTTCAGCACCCGAGTTTTCCCTTTCCTGATAGTCACCCACACGCTGCCTTCTTGTTGCCCTGGTGTGCCCTAGAGTTAAGGAACTGGAGATGCAGCTTGAGGATCTTCGTCTCATTAGGGAGAACGAGGAGATAATTGACAGGAGTTATCAACAGATGGTCACACCAGGGCAACAAGAAGGCAGCGTGTGGGTGACTATCAGGAAGGGGAAAACTCGGGTGCTGAAGAGCACACCGGAGGGTGTCCCCCTTCATAAGTACTCCTGCTCGAGTACTAATGGGGGGGGGGGCAACTCATCTGAAGGAGCCAGCAGTGGCCCGCTCTCTAAACCTGAGCCAGTACGCAAAAAATCTAAGGAAGAGAGAGGAAAGGTGATACTAATACGGGACTCCACTGTGAGGGGTTCAGACAGGCGTTTTTGTGGATGCAGGCGAGAGTTGTGGATGATGGTTTGTCTTCCTGAAGACAGGATCCGGGATGTTTCTGGACACCTCCCAGACATTCTGAAAGGGGAGGGTGAGGAACCTGAAGTTGTGGTGCATATAGGTACTGCAGACATAAGCAGGAAGAGAGAGGCAGTCATCAAAAGCGATTATAGAGAACCAGGTAGGAAGCTGAGGAGGAGAAAAGCAAAGGCAGTAATTTCAGGATTGCTACCTGCGCCTCAGGAGAATGAGAGCAGGAATCAAATGAGGTGGAGGATGAATGCATGGCTGAGGGACTGGAGCAGGGGGCAGGGATTCAGGTTCATAGATCATTGGGACCTTTTTAGGGGCAGGTGTGACCTGTACAGTAAGGACGGGTGGCACTTGAACCCTAGGGGGACTAATATCTGGCAGGTAGGCTAGCTAGGGCTACTGGGGAGTCTTTAAACTAGAAAAGCTAGAGGGTGGGAATACCGATGGGACGGTGAATAAGGAGGTTAGTTCCCAGGTAGGGAAGGACTTAGGCACTCTGAGAGGGGGGTTAGGCAGGTGATGGAAAAGGGAAATATCCTGACTGAGGGGCTGAGGTGTGTCTATTTTAATGCCAGGAGTGTAGTAAATAAGTTAGATGAGCTTAGGGCGTGGATTGCTGCTTGGGAGTGTGATGTGGTGGCCGTTACAGAGACTTGGTTGTCTCAGGGACAGGACTGGGTACTTCAGGTGCCAGGATTCAGGTGCTTCAGGAGGGACAGGGTTGGGGGCAAAAGAGGAGGTGGTGTGGCACTGTTGATCAGGGACAGTGTCATGGCTGTAGAGAAGGTGGAAGATGGGGAGGGATTGTCTACGGAGTCTCTGTGGGTAGAAGTTAGGAACAGCAAAGGCTCGATAATTTTGTTGGGTGTATTCTATAGGCAGCCCAACAACAGCAGCAGGGAACTTGAGGTGCAGGTAGGGAAACAGATCTAGACAGATGTAGAATTAACAGGGTTGTCGTGATGGGAGATTTCAATTTCCCAAACATCGACTGGAATATCCCAAGGGTAAGGGGTTTGGGTGGTGTGGAGTTTGTTAGGTGTGTTCAGGAAGGTTTCCTGACACAGTACGTGGAAAAGCCTACAAGAGGAGAGGCTGTACTTGACCTGGTGCTTGCTAATGAGCCAGGGCAGGTGTCGGATCTCACGGTAGGTGAGCATCTTGGGAAGGGGGATCATAATTCTATCTCTTTCACGATAGCGATGGAAAGAGATAGGATCAGGCAGGCTAGGAAGGTGTATGTCTGGAGTAAGGGGAAATATAAAAACATTAGGCAGGTAATTGGACACATAAACTGGAAGGAGGTGTTCTTGGGGAAGAGTACAGAAGGGAAGTGGCGGTTTTTCAAGGAATGTTTGTCTAGGGCACTGCAAGACAACGTCCTGAGGAGTCAAGGAGGTTCAGGTAGGACGCGGGAACCGTGGTGCACGAAGGTAGTGGTGAACCTAGTTAGGAAGAAAAAAAAATGGTATATAAAAGGTTCAGAGAGCTAGGGGATGTTAGGGATCTACAGGAGTATAAGGTGTGTAGAAGGGAACTTAAAAAGGAAATTAGGAGAGCCAGAAGTGGTCATGAGAAGGCCTTGGCAGGTAAGATTAAGGCAAATCCCAAGGCCTTCTACAAATATGTGAAAAGTAAAAGGATGAGAAGAGAAGGGATAGGACCTATAAAAGGTGAAGGGGGAAAAGTCTGTGTGAATCCGGAAGAAATGGCAGAGGTGCTTAACGAGTACTTTGCCTCGGTATTCACAGTGGAAAGTGAACTGGGAGATTGCACTGCAGGTTTGAGGCATACGGAAAAGATTGAGTATGTGGCTGTTAGGAAAGAGGATGTGTTAGACCTGTTAAATTCTATCAAGATAGACAAGTCGCCAGGACCGGATGGGATGTACCCCAGGTTATTGTGGGAGGTGAGTGAAGTGGTTGCAGAGCCCCTGGCAATGATCTTTGTGTTGTCCATGGAAATGGGAGAGGTTCCGGAGGATTGTGGATGTGGTTCCTATCTTTAAGAAAGGGAACAGGGATAGTCCAGGAAATTACCGACTGGTGAGTTTGACTTCAGTGGTTGGTAAGCTGATGGAGAGGCTTCTGAGGATAAGATATATGAACATTTGGAGAAGTTTGGACTGATTAGAAATAGTCAGCATGGTTTTATCAAGGGCAGGTCATGCCTTATGAGCCTAGTTGAGTTCTTCGAAAATGTGACTGAACACATTGACAAAGGAAGGGCGGTGGACGTAGTGTACATGGACTTTAGCAAGGCATTTGATAAGGTCCCCCATGCAAGGTTTCTGGAGAGGGCATGGGATCCAAGGGGCTTTGGCCTCGTGGATCCAGAACTGGCTTGCCGGCAGAAGGCAGAGAGTGGTTGTGGATGGGTCTTGTTCTGCATGAGGTCGGTAACCAGTGGAGTGCCCCAGGGATCTGTTCTGGGACCCCTGCTGTTTGTCATTTTCATAAATGACCTGGATGAGGAACTGGAGGGATGGGTTAGCAAGTTCGCCGACGATACCAAGATCGGTGGTGTTGTGGATGGTCTGGAGGGATGCCAAAAGTTGCAGCGGGACATAGACAGGATGCAAGACTGGGCGGAGAAGTGGCAGAGGGACTTCAATGCAGATAAATGTGTAGTGGTCCATTTTGGCAGGAATAATGGGATGAAGGAGTACAATATAAGGGGTAGGAGTCTTAGCTGTGTTGTAGAGCAGAAGGATCTCGGGGTCCGGGTCCACAGGACTCTTAAATCAGCCTCACAGGTGGAGGAAGTGGTCAAGAAGGCGTACGGTGTACTGGCCTTCATTAATCGAGGAATAGAGTTTAGGAGTCAGGAGGTAATGATGCAGCTCTATCAGACTCTTGTCAGACCCCAGTTGGAGTATTGTGCGCAGTTCTGGTCGCCTCATTATAGGAAGGATGTAGAGGCTATTGAGAGAGTTCAGAGGAGATTTACAATGATGCTGCCTGGATTGGGAGGCAGGCCTTATGAAGATAGATTGAGGGAGCTGGGACTCTTCTCACTGGAGAGACGTAGGTTGAGAGGCGACCTGATAGAGGTTTATAAAATGTTGAAAGGAATAGATAGGGTGGACTCTCAGAGACTATTTCCCCGAGCGGAAATGGTCAATACGAGAGGACACAGATTTAAGGTGCAGGGAAGCAAATACAAAGGTGATGTCAGGGGTAGGTTTTTCACTCAGAGGGTGGTGAGTGAATGGAACCGACTGCCAGAGGTTGTTGAGGCAAACTCACTGGGGTCTTTTAAGAGACTTCTGGATGAGTATATGGAAAAGAATAGGATAGGGGGTTATAGATAGGTCTGTGGATTGGTAGATGTGATTGGCACAACTCGTGGGCCAAAGGACCTGTTTGTGCTGTATTGTTCTATGTTCTGTGTGTTTTAGTGTGCTGGTTTTCTATGCAGATGTTATATTACTTTTAAGTGCCAATTGAAAAACTGTCTAGGAAATTGACACTGTTGGGTGGTCTAAGTTTAATGTTGGAATGGAGATTATTCATGATATTGATAAATTCTTCAAATTTTTATTTTATGAGAGTCCAAGCGGCCCATTTGTCATCGTACTAACTACTGCAAATAGTAAAAGATTGGGACACTTTAAATACATACCTTTCTCATTCTTCCATGTGTGCTTGCATAGGCTGAAGAAAATTTCTTGCCCATAGTTGGGCGTTGATTTGAAGATAAAAATCATGATTGAATTCAGTATTTTTTTCTTAAACCCAGAGCAAAGTTACATCTGGTCAGTCAAGCTGGGGAATTATACTCAAGATAGGTTGGTTTCCAAACTACCTCTTGTTTCTATAGTTCCATAAAGAGCTTTTCACTATCTATTGTAAAAAGCAAAGGCTTGGGGATTACAGTTGGCAATAAACATTTACATAAAAAGTTCTGTCTTTTGTGCACCAAGACAGTTTCTGTGCTAAGGGTTCCAGTCAATGACTCATTAAAGCATGGATAATCATGCATACAGATGCATGGCAGCAGTTAGCACTACTGCATCAGTGTCAAGGATTTTGTCTGTGTGGAGTTCACATGTTTTGCCCTTGTGGATTTCCTCCAGGTGTTCTGGTTTCCTCACACAGTCCAAAGATGTGCATGTTAGTTTGATTGGCCATATTAAACATCCTCCTCCTGCACTGTAAGGATTCCATGATTCTACAAAATAAATCATAAATGTGAAGGATTTGCAGGGTTACAAAAGCAAGCCTCGATAAAATGGGCTTTAGTGCAGACTCAATGGGCCAAATGGCCTCTGTCTGCATAGAAACAAAAAGGTAGCAGCTATGGTCCAAAGCTGTTGAACTTAATGTTGAATCTAGAAAGCTCTAGAATGTTGAGTTGAGGCACACTAGATTGGTCAAAACCATTTTCTTTTCTGCTGAGGGTGCTCCAAACAATGGAGTGTTTCCCGATTCCCTTTAACTTCAAAGTGTTAAAGCCTGTTCAATGTTGCCTTGATGGATATCCAAGGGTTGGGCATCTGAGGGCTGTAGCTTTCAAGCTTATGAGGCAGTTGCTTCCTAGATCATACCTCCTAGAATGTAAGCACCTCAATCAGGATAATAGATGATGGCCACTTGGAAGAATAGGAAGAGGCAGGAAGTATAGTCTTCAGAATGTGTATAGCTTTCAAAGAGGTACCCTGAATTGGTGATTGTTGGAAGTGACAATAGTCTGCATTCCTTCAGTGTATGCCATTAATAGATTGAAGGCTACAGTATTTCTTAAATATGGGGTAAACGTCAAAGGATTGCAGATTGGCAAATGAGACACCGTTTAAGAAGGGTGTAACTGCAGGCCAGTTACTCTCAATGGTGGGCATGGTTTTAGAAATAATTGGTGGGGGGAATAAAATGGCAGAGGTTTTAAATTAATTAAGAATAGCCAGCACAGATATGTAAAAGATGGAATGTGCTCAGCTAAAAGGGAATTTAAGTAACAGAAGGTTGATGATGGGAATGTAATGAGGGCTGTCTCTGGATTTTAAGTGTTCGATAAAATTTCACAAAAAACTGGCTAATAAAATTGAGGCTTGTGGAATAGTGTGTAATACAATTGGCTTAAGGACAGTAAACAACGTTGTTTAAATAATTGCTGTTCAGACTGGATTATATAGTGGTGTCCCCCAAGTGCCAGTGATAGTAACACTATTTTGAGAATCAGACTTATTCAATACTGGAATTCAGTAAAATTTCAAAATTTGTTGATACTAAGCCTGGGAGGTGCAGCAAACAGTGAAGACAATAGAAATTAATTGCAACAAAAAAGTCAAGTGACAGCTGGAATTTAATAGAGGACAAAATGATACACTTTGGCAGAAGGGATAGGGAAAGGCAACAGTCTTAAATGGCAGTTCTAAACTACTGGGGCAGAAAGACCTCAGGTAGCACGTGTATACATCTTTCAAGGTGGCAAGACGGGGAAGTTAGTAAAACACATCATGGAGATGTGATGCCAGTAGTCTTGCCACTGTACAAATAGTCTAGAGATCCAAGGTCAAATTCCACAATAGAAGATGGTGAAATC
This sequence comes from Sphyrna mokarran, assembly GCA_024679065.1. Taxonomy (NCBI): domain Eukaryota; kingdom Metazoa; phylum Chordata; class Chondrichthyes; order Carcharhiniformes; family Carcharhinidae; genus Sphyrna; species Sphyrna mokarran. The sequence goes on along the minus strand of JAGIQG010000012.1, from coordinate 29,221,290 downwards.
TGAAGTCAATTTAAATATTGTAATTCACTAATATCTTGAAGAAAATCTGCTATCCTTTGCAGGTAGTCGACTCATAAGATCTAGGGCAATTAGAAATACACAATGAATGCTGGCCCAGCAATGCCAGATCCAATGGCTGAAAAGACCTTGGCTTCATAAAAGGGGCATTGAGTGCAAAAGCAGGTATCTTACACTAAACCTTAAAGTTCTCTGGTTTGACCACAACTAGAATATTGCATCCAGTTCTGGTCACCTTCAGGTCAACAACTTCAGAGCATGAACTTTCATCATAGAACCATAGAAACCCTACAATGCAGAAAGAGGCCATTCAGCCCATCAAGTCTGCACCGACCACAATCCCATCCAGACTCTATCCCCATATCCCTACATATTTACCTGCTAATCCCTCTAACCTATGCAGCTCAATACTAAGGGGCAATTTTAGCATGGCCAATCAACCTAATTCACACATCTTTGTACAGAGAGGAAATTGGATTTCCCAGAGGAACCCACACAGACACAAGGAAAATATGCAAATGCCACACAGGCAATAACCCAAGCCAGGAAACAAACTGAGGTCCCTGGAGCTGTGAAGCAGCAGTGCTAATCACCATGCTACCCACTAACTTTCTCCTCCTCTTTCATCCATTTATTTTACTTCATTTCATTCTATTCCTTCATTTCATCATCCTTTTTTCTCACCTCCATTTTTCCACTTTCCATTCCAGCCCCCCTTCTGCATCCACTACCACTCCCTTCTCCCATGCAGTCCCCTAACAAGCCACACCTGTTCTATTTACAGATCATTTGGATCATTTAATAGCACCTTCTCAACCCTCAATTCTCATTCACATTCCCTCTGTCCTCTTCCACACCCACCTCTCCACCAACCTTCAAATTATGAATCACCACTGATTCTCTTTGCTCTCAGCTCTGACCAGAGGTCATTTAAACTCAAGACACTGCCTCTATTCTCTCTCCACAAATGTTTTCTAACCTGTTGAGATTTTCAAGCATTTTTTGTAAATTGAATCAATTTATCAAACTTTTTAAACTTACAAGGCATTTTAGCTACAAGGTTAAATTGGAAAAGCTGGGATTGTAGCAAGGAAATCAAGGGACAATTTGACAGAAGTACAGAATTATGACTAGTTTAGATCAGGTAGGCAAGGAAAACTGTTCCCTCTCATTAAGGCTTCAAACTCCAGGGGACACAGATGGAGGGGAAGATGAGTTTTTTCTTAAGTGAGCGCTTAGAACTTACTGTCAACGGTAGTGGAAACAGAATCAGTGATTTCAAAAAGCAAACTGGATGGGCACTTCAAGTAAATCAACCTGCAAAGCTACAGGAAGAGCATAGGGGAGGGACTGACTGGTTTACTCTACAAAATCAGCATAGAGTTAGTCTAAATGGATCTCCTTCTGGGCCACAAATGACCAATTATGTCAAGGTTAATCACCTCACCTTTATGTTTGGACTATGGTTGTAATGACATTAGGAGCCAAATGCCCCAGGCAAAACTCAAACTGAGCAGTGAACAACATGTTATAGCTGTTTAAGTGCCACAGCATGAACTGTTGATGACCCCTTCCACTTTGTTAATAAGATTAGAGATCACATGACACCAGATTATAGTCCAACAGGTTTATTTGAAATCACAAGCTTTGAGGGTGCTGCTCCTTCATCAGGTGAAGTGGAATGAAGCACGCAAGCACAGAACATAAAGACAGAGTTATGATAGCCCAAAGCTAACAGGTAAGAGTGTCGAAAGTGTGGACAGTGTAGGCCAGTTGAACAACTCTTTATAAGTAATCGCAGGTGCTAATAGACAAATGCAAACAGTTAAGTATAATTCAGTATGCAAAGTGTTGTCAACCTATATAACAAGTGAAGGAATGACCTAAGAACATAATTTAAGGCAGAGAGATAATTATAAAAAAATGATATAGTGCTAGACACTATGCAAACTATCAAAAAAATTCCCATATCTGGAATAAGTGTTGTGTATAATTTACATGACCAAAATCATGTTCTGAATTGTTCAATACTCCTGTGTCCCAGATGAACACTGATCTGGGAAGAGCATGCTTTTCATGCCAAGTCAGATATTTGCTGTAGAGGAAGGACATTCATTTATAAGCAATAGGAGCAATTCAGCTCACAGTGTGACAGCTGAAAAGGCTTTCTAGATTAATTCCATTTCCAAACTTAATCCCAATTCCTGTAGGTTCTCGGATGTCAAGTGCATATTCAAGTTTTTTTTTAAATGCAAATGAGTGGATTTGGACTTCTACCATGTTTTAGGGCAGTAAGCACACACAATGCTGGAATTTGCACATTCTCCCCATGTCTGCATGGGTTTCCTCTGGGTGTTCCTGTTTCCTCCAACAGTTAAGATATGCAGGTTAGGTTGATTGGCTATGCTAAATTACCACTTAGTGTCAAGGAGCCTTGTGCAATAAGTGCATGGGGGCTATGGGCATAGGAGCTGTGTGGGATTGTGGTAGGTACAGATTCAATGAGTCCAATGGACTCCTTCTGCACTGTAGGATTTCTACAATTCTATGACCCCATCACACGCAAACATTTCTCAGCTACTCTTTGTAATCCTACTGAATTACTTTCATTCTATGTCCTGTTACTGGTCTCTCCAAGGAAAATGCTGGTAACCCACGTAAGCTGTGCAAGATATTTTCTGTTCTGGGAGACTCACCTACTTGGGTGCCTGATATTATTCAATATTATTTCATGCACACATGGTGGCACCATGACTAACAGTGCCAGGTCACTGTGGAGTTTGTACATTGTGTTTTCTCCCACAGTTGAAAAATATGCAAGTTAGGTTGATTGGCCATGATAAAATTGCCCTTGTCAGCAGGGCTAGCTCAGGTAAATACATGGGGGCAGGTCTGGGTGCCATTGTGGTTGGTGCAGACTCAATGGGCCAAATGGCCTCCTTCTGCATTGTAGGATGACAACTTAGAATCTCTACAGTACAGAAAGAGGCCATTTAGCCCATCAAGTCTGCACCAACCACAATCCCACTCAGGCCCTATCCCCACACCTTGTCATATTTACCCACTAATCCCTCTAACCTATACATCTCAGGACATTAAAGGGCTGTATGGCCAATCAACCTAACCCATTTTGACTGTGGGAGGAAACAAGAGCACCCACAGGAAATTCATGCAGACAAGGAAAATGTGCAAACTCTACACAAACAGCGACCCAAGCCTGAAATTGAACCCAGGTCCCCAGAGCTACAAAGCAGCAGTGCTAAACACTGCTACTGTGCCCCCAGCATGATTCTATGAATAACTGGATTCTATTTTATCCCAGCAGAATGGATGGTTTGATTTGTGATATGCATTTGAATACAATGAAAAGAGTTGTTTCTTGTGCACAAAGCATACATTTATAGAAAAGGAGACAGTGCAGATTGTAGTGTTACAGTAATAGCTAGGGTGTAGAGAAAGATCAACCTAATACAAGGTAGGTCCAAAGGCAGCTTGGAAAAAGCTATTCTTGAGTCGGTTGGTATGTGACTTCTGATATTTGTATTTTTTTTCCCCCAGATGGAAGAAAATGGAAAAGAGAATGACTGAGGCACATGTACCCTTAATTATGCTGGCTGCTTTTCCAAGGCAGCAGCAAGTGTAGACAAAGTCAAAGGGCATGAGGCAGGTTTGAGTGATGGACTAAGCTTCGTTCATAATCCTTTGTGCCTTCTTGCACTCTTGGATAGAGCACATCAAACTGTGATACAACTAGAAACAGTGCATCTGTAAAAGCTGGAGAGAATTGGAATGGACATGTCAAATCCCCTGAGTCTTGAGAAAGTAGAGGCGTTAATGGGCTTTTTTAACAATATCATCAGCATGAAGGGGACCAGGACAGGTTGTTGGAGATCTGGACACAAACTTGATACTCTTGACATTTTTTGTATTTCATCCCCATTGATGTAAATAGGGGCACATCCTCCACTATGCTTCCTGAAATCGATGACTATCTGCTTCACTTCATTGACACTGAGGGAGAAATTACAGTTCACCAGATTCTCTTTGTTTGTGGTCTGACCCACTACAGTGGTGTCATCAGCAAACTTGAAAATCAAGTTGGGGGAGGTGGGGGGAACAAATTTGGCCACACCGTTACAGGTTTATAAAAGGAGTATAGTAAGGGGTTGAGGACAGAGCCTTGTGAGGCAGTGTTGAGGATGATTGTGGAGGCGTTGCCTATTCTTGAGGTCAGGAAGGTTAGAAAGTCTGTAGGTTAGGAAGTTCAGGTTCCAATCAGAGAGTGAGGAGCTGAGCCCCAGGCAGGGAGTATAGAATATTGGTTGCAGTTACTGAGAGGGTGAAAAGAAAGATTAGCTTAATATATGCTAGGATCATTCAAAAATATGATTGGTAGTGAAAGCTTGTTCAGTTCAGAGAGAAATGATAAGAGTTCAATGCAACTCGGCCAAAAGGATAAAGACTAAATGGTTCATAGTTGTACATGTTTTCTTGGCAGCAAGTCTGAAGACTGCTGATTGTTGGTCTCACTGCATCACATTTTCAATTTCTACTGTACAATGCAACTTTATTTCAACATTATGGCAAAAACTCAAGCACCAAGGTGGAATGGAATGATAGACAAGGAAACAAAAATAGGAGAGGATGAAGTTATTGGAAGAGATGATGTGGAAGTGTGAAAAAAGTTATTAATTCACTATTAGCCCCTTGCGTGCTCCTATCCTGGTGAATTGTATCCATGAAGCTTGCTCAGCAAACTAGTGAAGAAATGATTTAGATAGGATATGTAGGCATTAGTCAGCCAATTCAGGAGATAGAGGGGCACAATTTCACAGTTAGGAACACTTAAACATACCCAACATAGGGATAAACAGCTCATACTAAAAAGGTTTTAAATGAAATAATATTTAACTTGTTTAAAATGTGTTAAACGCAGCTGACAATGTTAAAAACATCTTTTAAAAGTGTGAAACAGGATTTAAGAAATGTATTATAACTCGAGGTCTAGTTTTATCAATGGCTTCAACAAATTACAAGGTTCAGCAACACTGACAAAAAATGCAAGTTATACTGGAAATACAATAGACGCATACATTACTTCAGGATATATTTCAGTTAAAGGAACATTTTTCTGAAATATAATTAAACATACTGCAGCCAGGGAACAATGCCAAATGAAAAGATCCTCGCCTGACCTGAGAGAGTCTTGACAAGCTAGTGAAATGCTGATTCAAAGAGTTTTGCATTGCTTAGTGACTAGGAAGTCATTTTTGATAGGGATGAACTTCTGATAGTTAGAAATGAACAAACGACAAATTATGTGTCAGATCATGATTTGATTTAGAATACTGTCATGATCAGACTGACATGCTAAAAAATAAAATCATAAGCAGCTAATTGCTGAGCTGTACTTTTGATATCAGAAGTATATAACCATTTAGTGTTTTGGCACAAGTGGGATCTATGGAGATAGCTTTGTGGTACTGTTGTGCCATTAGACTCCTGGATCACCCTTCGGCTGAAGAATTTGTATGTCTAATTGTATTGTTAGATTCATTTTCATGAGGCTCTTCCATCCTTGATGCAAAGGCAAACACCAACTGCTGTCTGATTCAAAAGTTCTTATTCTTCTTCCATATGCAAGCTGACAAACCTTTGCTACATAATTTCTACTCAATATTGGGAGTCAGGTAGCAAAGGCACACCAATGGGACAGTCCCCCTTTATGTAAGCTTTTACAATTCTTATGAACACATGCAGTCTGACACAATATAGCTAATCACAAGACCCCTTTGTTCTAGTCAGGTTAACCACATCTAAGGTTGTAATACAGTTATGTTGAAAGAACGAAACTGTTAACGAGTAAGTTCATTAATCACAGATGTCTTATTCAAAATCAACTCAGTAGCATGCGATATTTAACCTCATCTCAGCATGTTTTAATAAACTAGTTTTTCAAAAAAAATTCATTACGCTTAATATAACTGAATCATTTACCTTGGTGAAAGTTTACATAAAGCTGTTTGAGTTTTTCTACAATAATCAGGCCAGCAAAATAGAATTCCCCACTACAACTTCCATTTGCAAAAAAAACTCGTCATTATTTCACCCTGTTTGCAAAATTATAGATGACAAAGCTTAGCTCTTCTCATACAAAGATATGCATAAGGAGCCATTTGATAACACTGCCTACATTATACCAATGATTACAACTCAAGAAATACTAATTAGCTGTAAAATGTTTTAGGACACGAAGTGCTGGTTTTGTCTCTCCTTCATTTTACCTGCATGCAGTCAGTAGAGTGACTGCAGCAAAGGTGGCTCAATGTGATTCTCCAAGGATAATCAGTACAATCAATTGGTATTATGAAATTGACTAAAAAAATTGTTACATTTGCAAATCAATTCAATGGCTAACATTATTCTGATTTTTCTGTGACCAACTCTGTGCCATAAATGACATTTCTCTTACGCTAAAGACATTATCCATGGATTTATAAGGCAACAGCAGCAGTTCAAGAGAAATATAGATTGAATTATTCAATTTTTCAGAGAAGAATGAAACCTAGTACATAAATTTTGCATTGTCTTACCTCAAGAGCTGATTTGTACCCCAGTTTATAGGGGAAGGGGAACAATCTTATTACATTTAGGACAGGAGAGAGATTTGAATTTCCAGTGACAAATGGACATTTAATTCTAGATTTGACAACAGTTACAACACAGGTTTAAAAAAACATTTTGTATCATTTCCAATTTTTATTTGCTTGACTAGGCCCAAGATTTGCAAGTCTCTGGTACGTCAACATAACATGTTATCAGAATTTTATCAACTTTAGGACGATGAAAGTTTAGACTGCTACTTATATGCCATTTCATATTGAAGAGAATTTTGAAAATTTTAAGGAACAAAACCTTAAAGTGACCCTTACAATCACGACCGCACCCCCTACTTCCATATTGGCTGGTGTAGATGACAGATTTGAAAAAGCTTTCTTTGGCATAGTATGTAAATTACCGAATTCATTGATTTCGCAACTTGCCATGGTCAACTTAAACTCATGACCTTTGGGTTGTTTGTCAGTACAATAGCAAATAATTTAAATTACACTAACCATTACTTGGTTAACATACAGACTGTTTCTTATAAGAAAGAGAAAGAACAAAACAGCACGGGAAACAGGCCCTTCAGCCCAATGAGCCCGCACCGCCACCTCAATGTTTGCACTTCTACCCATGATCCCTATCTATATTTATAGATCTATGGATTGAAACCAAATTTGAGACAATTTAGGGAGAATTTGTTCTACCAATTAGCCTCAGAGGACATCTTTGGGATGTGGGAGGAAACCGGAGCACCCGGAGAAAACCCATGCAAGCACAGGAAGAATGTCTGTGGGAGTTTGCGCAGAGGCCCAAATCCATGTATCTGCACAGCACAGCAATAGTTACTGAGCTGTCGTGTTGCCCATCAACTGGTCCGGGTCAAGCGTACACTAATGACATGAAGCACTAGGATACTCTTGAAAAATCCAAGAGCAGCCCTCTCACGACCCATCGCATGTATGCCCCTTGTTAGACAACAAGGTGGACCAAAGCACCTGTAGGATAAAAATATATCAATATTGACTATTTACACACTTCCCAGGGACTCCCAAGGCTCATGATCCCTATATTAAATCAGTTTTCTATACCCCTCCATTCCCATTCTGTTCATGAGCCCGTCTAAGTATCTCAAGTAACTCGAGTGCCTGCCTCCACCACTTTACTTGACAGCACATTCCATACCCCTACCACGCTCTGAAAACACTCCCTCCAGATCCAAATTATACCTTAACCCCCCTCACCCTAAGCCCATGACTCCTCGTGCTATTCGAGTCCATCCTAGGAAAAAGCTTAACCCTGTTTACTCTATCTATACCTCCCATAATCTTGTACACCTCTTAGATCTCCAAGTCTATGTCTAAGGAAAAGAACCCCAATTTACCTAACCTCTCCTTGTAACTCAGACCTTCCATGCCAGGCAGCATCCTGATAAACCTCCTCTGCACAGTCTCCAGAGTCTCCACGTCCTTCCAGTAGTAAGGTGATCATAACTGGACGCAATATTCCAAATGAGGTCTAACTAACCTATTCAGTATTGAGCATCTTTGTGGAGTGCATCAGATATTGCTTTTTAGAGCACTGTTGTGGAACCTGCTTGGGAAAAAGCAATTTTACATTTGGTTTGTGTAATAAAAAATTAAGGAATCTTGCAGTCAAGGATCCCCTACGGGGTAGTGACCACAATAACAGAATTGAGGGTGCAGTGTGAGAGTGAATGTCATAGGTCCATAACCAGTGTCTTCAAAATCAATAAGAGCAATTACAAATATTGTAATACTGGGATGAGGGCATTGTCCTATCAAGACAGATTAAATAGTCTGGGTCTGTATTCCTTGGAGTTTAGAACAGTGATCTTCTTCAAACATTAGAGCCTGATAGGGCTTGACAGGGTAGATTGAGAAATGTTTTCACTAGTGAAAGAGTTTTGAACAAGAGGACATAGCTACAAGATAAAGGGCTGGTCATTTAAAACGTAATTGCACTGATGGTAAATCTCTAACTTGCTGCCCCCAAAAAGGTGTGGAGGCTGGATCATTACAAGTATTCAAAGCAGAGATGGATAAGTATTTGATAGATGAAGGAAGAGAGTGATGGAGAAATGGCACTGAAAAGGAGTTGGTGCTGGCACAGATTAGGTGTGATTGTATGGAATAGTGCAATGGGCTAGAAGGACATGATCTAATTCTGCTTCTATTTCTTGTGCACTTGGGCTTTTGAGTCACAAAACTTTCAAGTTCTGCTGCCTCTACCATTCAGGTTCTCTATTTTCTTCTTCCCCTCTCCTTTCCCATATCAAAAGTCCATTTCAAAATTTTCCTTATTTCTGATGAAAACAAATCAGAACTGAAAAATTAACTTTTTTCTCCTCTTTACTGACTGGAGCATGCCACTATTTTGTTACATAAAAATAAGAGAAGGCCACCGTCTTGCTCCATTTGATAGATGAGCTTTGATCCTTGCAACTTCAAAATCATTACTGCCTACCTATAACCTATCACCACTTTGCAAATCAATTTACTTTTGCCTTAAAAATCAAAGACTGCTTCCACTGCCTTTTGAGGACCAGATCCTCAAAAGAATCTCATGTGTCTTAAATGAGTGACCACTTATTTTTAAAGCAGTAACCCCAAATTCTAAGAGAAAATATCCTCTCCATCTTGTAGATAATACCAGATAGAACTTTAAAAGATTTCAATCAAGTCCCCTCTTACTCTTCTAAACTCTAGTGTTATCAAAACATGTTCCACAAATTCCAGTTTAAGCAACAGACATCAAACTCTGCTCCACCTTAGATCCAACATTCAGTTGGTTACTTGAACCAAAATTTGTTTGCATGGGCAGGATTTATGACATCTTGCATCTCTAATAAAACAAAGTAGTAAAATACTTTTTAATCTCAAGCAAAAACAGGAAATGCTGGAAAATGTCAGCAGGTCTGACAGCACTTGTGTCAAGAGAATAAAGCCAACACTGAGTCTATGTGGCCCTTTGTCAGAGTCTTTTGCTCCACATGAAAGTGAGAGGGGTGAAAATTGGAAAAAAACTGACATGGGCCTACTGGGGTAGTCCTGTTTGTGGATTTTGGGAAGGAGGTAGAAACAGGATATCTGGGGTTTGGAGGCTACAAAGGGAAGGTCTCCAATGAGGTCATGCTGTCCTGGAAACAGTGGTTTGATATTCAGTGGTCAGATATTCAGTGGTCAGGTCGTGGTCTGGGGGGGGGGGGAAAGAAGCATCTCAGAGTTAGTCCTTAGCATCTGCAACACAGCAGGCCATTCACCAGATAGCAACAGCACCACCCTTGTCAGCAGGTTTGATGCAAGTTCAAGGTTGGACTCGAGAGCAAAGTGCAGCAAGTTTGGAAGGAGACAAGTTGAGAGACTCTGATGAAGGGTCATCTAGACTTGAAACATTGGTTCCATTCTCTCCCTGCAGATGCTGGCAGTCTTGTTGAGATTTTCAACTTTTTTTTTTGCAGTAAAATAACTGTTTGACTTGCTAAGAAACCTTGCTCTCAAATACTAATTTACTGCTATAGGCTAGATTTAACATTTTCCATTACTTTATTCATATTTACATGCCAATTAATGACGTAGGTAGGCAAGTCTTATTGCTTGACTTAACTAGGCTCATATTCTAATTGAAATAGAGATAGTAACGAGATTGCAGATGAGCTCTGGTAATATTATTTATATACAATATTTTGCATATGCAATATATTTTGTATGGAATTTTTAAAAATATAGCAATAGTGAAGCTTCCTACAGAATAGCTCAGTTTGTTTTTTTTCCAATGATCATTTATGAACTCACCAGTGTGACATTAATACAAAAATATGTATTGAATTTATGACTTGCCTATGAGCTGGACTATCACTATCAGTTTGATAATAATAGGGCATTAGTAAATTCTACTAGACAAATTTTGCTCCAATTCACAAGATAGCAGAAATTCTCAATACTCAAACTAATAATCAAATAATTGCCTCAATTACAAGCAGGTTACACAAGAACAATTAATGGAAAAGATGAAATATTTTCTTTTACATGTTTATTCAAAATAGAGAAACACCATTTGTCTACCCATGTAGGAAAATGCTACTGTCCACTCAATAGGTTCAAATGATTCCAGGTTGTTTTCATTGTGTCAGAAGCCCATTACACAATTATATTTGTTCTTTTAAAATGTTTTACAGTCTTAGGTAATCTTATCAAGTCCCCTCAGCCAATTCCTTCAACACCTGAGTTTGAGTCTTATAACTCCTACATGCTTACAGTGAAGTTGCTCAGGCCTTTTCATTAGATGTTATGTACAAATTATTTAGTGGAATTACAATTTTTAAAACTATTTATTCCAAGCCCTAAACTTTACAACTACAAAAATAACCCATTTCGACATTTAAAAATCCTGTTAGGATTTTAGAACTCTATGCTGTGGTCAAACAAAATGCATTGCGAGTACATGTCAATGGGCTTCAAGAATAATGAAGGGTTTAAGTGCTTCAGTAATTTGTGAACAGGCTAATTAGATATTTCAGAAATGATTTGCTGAGCACCAAGCTTAATTGGACAACAATTAAGGCACAACAATTAAAAAGACAACAAAACATAATAGGAACATTTCTACCATGAAGTATAGCATATGGCAGGGATGTTATTTTGGTTTAGTCATAACACTACTCTAGATTTCATCAGACAATTAGTAGTAATAGATGTAAACTCAGTATTGTCTCCTGCATATGCCTTTTGATACAAACTCCTCCTCCAAGATCATGCACTGGCAACCATGGACTTACATACGAGTGGCAAAGTATTGCCATGGTTTACAGCTGCTTTCTGCAGCATGGCTAATCAAAAAACACTTACTTTTAACACTTTCCATCAGACCAGAAGGATTTACAGGCTGACAAATCTGTTTTGGCCTCTTAACAAACCTATCTTTTAGTGTCCATCAAGTACTGAATTCAGACTTGCACTCAGCTTCTGGAGTACAGGTAGGAACCAGACCCCTTATTAATGCAGATTACCCAAAAGTAAACACTTATCACATGGATGGAGATGAATATGTATTATCCAATAAACCAGTCATGTTTCAACACATTTTGGTTGTTTATTTTCCCAAATATTTGAGATATGAAGGACACTGGCAAGGCACATATACACACACATTACTTTTGATCAACCCCCACTGTTACCTCAAAGAATAGTCAGACATCGTCCATCTTGTCATGCTGGTCCTCCTTGAGTAGCCCATTGTCTTTGCAGTTGAAAGCTTATGTCTCTGATAACCTTCTAAAAACTTCCCCATAACCAAAGTTAGGCTGAATAGCCTCTGGTTTGCAGGTTTCTTTTTCCATGTCATCAATAAACACCCAGTCCTCTTGAACCAAAAAGGATAGAAGCAGGAGGAGTCAGGAACATGGATGACAAGAAAAATTGCAAGCTGTGCATCCAATGTTGATGCTGATTAATGCTTCTGATATTCCTAACTTGCTTCCTTCAGCAACCCTAGAATGCATTCCATCTAGACCACATGAAAACCATTTTTATAATACTAACGAGATTAGCACATTTTCTTTATTATCTTGCCTGCAAATTACCCCTTCTCTTTCAATTTAACCTTCATATCATCCAATTCCATTACAAAGACAAAGTACTTATTAAATACTTTTAATTTCTGCCGCCAAGATTTGAATGGGTTTAACTTTTTCTCTCAAAGACATTTACACTGATTATTAAATTGAATCCTCAAGAATTTTCATCTCATCCACTAATCTTTCCTTGTAACTTCTTGATCTCTCGCATCAACTTTTTAATTTTCCTTTGTACTTTTAATAATTTTCCTTATTAATTGTCTCTTCCTCCAACGTGTTATGTTGCCTTATGGGATCTTGGACTTGAGACATTGAACACAAAAACAGTCAGAACTTTTCTGAAGCTCTGATCATGCCACAGCTAAGTAGTATTGCTTCTTAAAAGAATGAGTGAAGATAGGGCAGATGTTGGCCTTTAGCAAGGCCTCAAGTGGCAGGGACATTTGGTTATATAGCATCCAGGGAAAGCTAGCTAATTAGATTCAAAATTAGCTTGATATAAGGAAGCAGAGGGTGATTGTCCATGGTTGTTTCTCAGATTGGAGACCTGTGATGAATGGTGTGCCTCAGGGAATTGGTGTTGGGAGCCTTATTATATAAATGATTTGGATCTGAAAGTACAAGGATAGTTAATAAGTTTGCAAATACTAAATAAGGATGTATCATTAATGCAAAGGTTATTAAAAATTACAGGAGGAATCTTGATCAGTTAGCTGAAGATTGGCAAATGGATTTCAATACAGAGTATGAAGTAGTGCATTTTGGAAAATCAAACCAGGGTAAGACTCACAATAAATGGTTAAGGCCCTGGGGAATGTTGAGGAACAGAGGGGCCTAGGAATACAAGTACGTAGTTCATAGAAAGCAGTGTCACAGGTGGGCAAGGTGTTCCCATTTAGCACAATGGCCTTCAGTTAGGGCATTGAGTTTAGGAGTTGAGACATTATGTTATAGTTATATAGATGGTCAGTGAGGCCATACTTGAGTACATGTACAATTTTGGTCAGGCCTGGACTAGTAGGCCTGAGTTGAGAGATTGGCCAAGCTGTTTCAGAGGGAGCGTGTTTTGGGCTTAGCAATCATAATTCCATGAAATTTCAGGTAGTCATTGACAAGGCCACAAGAGTGGCCCTCAGGTGAGAGGTGATTAATTAGGCAAGGGCCAGTTACATCCAAATTAGGCAGGAATTGCGAGTGGCCATTTGAGGGCAAATCCACACCTGGCACACGGGAGGCTTTTAAAGGCCAGTTAATTGAAGTGCAGCATAGGATGTCCCGCAAAAAAGGATAGGAGTCAGGAACATGGATGACAAGGAAAATTGCAAGTGTATCAAGAAGGTCTATGGCATATGATAGGTCTAGGCATCCAAAAACTGACAAAGCTGTGAGGCCTATAGTGAAAGTAGGAAATAAATGTGAAATTAATAGGGCTAAAAAAAGGGGCCATGAAATGTCTTAGCAAAATAGGGTCAAGAATCAAGGCTTTTTATGCATATAGTAGGGGCAAGACAAACAGTAGGCACACAAGAACAATGGAGGGAAGTTATGCCATGGTAAGTTGGTTAAATCCTTAATGAATACTTTGTATCAGCATTCAACAAGGAGAAGGACAATGGATAATGAGGTCAGGATTAGGTGTGTGAATGCTCTAGAGAATATCAATATAATTGAAGGAGGAACTGTATCCTAAATTGCATTAAGATAGACAAGCTTACATGGCTGGATAGAATCAATCCAAGGTTACTGCAGAAAGCAAGGGAAGAAACAGTGGGGGAATTAACAGATACTTCAACATCCTCTTTGACCACAGGTAAGGTTCCAGAGACTCAAGAATATTCAAAGTTGTTCCCTAATTTACAAAAACAAGTAGAGATAATCCAGGAAATAATAGGTCAGTGAGCCTGATGTCAATGGTGGAGCAGCTTTTAGAGAAGACAATGAGGGACAGGATACGAGCACATTTGGAGGAAGAGAGTTAGTGACAAGCAGCACAATTTTGTACGGGGAAGGTCATTTCTCACCAACAAGATTAAATTTTTTTTGAAGAAGTGACAAACATTATTGATGAGGTTGTTGTTTATATGGACTTTATTAAGGTATTTGACAAGGTCACTCATGGCAGACTAGTACAAAAACTAAAATTACAGGATTCAGGCTGGGCTGGCTAGATGGATACGGTACTGACTGTTATAGTAGACAGTAGCAGTGGAAGGGTGTTTATCAGAATGGAGATCTGTAGCTTGTGGTGTTTCATAGGGCTTAGTGCTGGGACTTCTACAAACAGTATATATAAATAATTTGGAGTAAAATGTGTGTTTTTTTGAAGTTTGCGGATGACACGAAAATTGACGGAGTTGCTGATGGTGCTAGGAATTGTCAGAGGTCACAAAAGGATATAGATAGATTGGAGACTTGGATAAATAAGCTAATGCATAATTGAGTATCAGATTTAGGTGCGAATTATATTGTAAATAGCAGAACCTCAGAAAAATTAACAGAAGGATCTGAGGGGGCAGGTACATAGTCCCCTAAAAGTGGCAACACGGGTGGCCAAAGGGATTAAACATTTGGCATGCTTGCCTTCATCAGCTAGTGCATTGAGTACAAGAGTTGAAAAAATCATGTTGCAAGTGTATCAAATCCTGGCTAGGCCACATTTGGAGTAGTGTGCGCAGTTCTGGTCACCATACTATTAGGAGGACATGGAAGCTTTGCAGATTTCAAATATGGTTCACCAGGATGTTGCCTGCTCAAGAGTGTTGGCTAAGAGGGCGTTGAATAAACTAGGATTGTTTTCACTGCAAAGATGGAGGCTCAGAGCAGACCTTGGTTAGGCCACATTTGCAGTATTGCATGCAGAAAGTGGTGGGTGCCTGAAGAGTGCTGCCAGAGGTGTTGGTGGAAGCAGGCACATCATCATACGAGAGGCATCTGAGTGGGTACATGAATAGGGAAGGAGTAGAGGAATATGAACCAAAAATAATTTCTTTTAGTTTAGTTAGGGCATCATGATAAGCACAAGCTTGGAGGACCAAAAGGCCTGTTCCTGTGCTGTACTTGTTCTTGGCTAGGACTTTATTCCCTGGAATATAGAATGAGAAGTAAACTTATTGAAGTGTACAGACACGGAGCAAGCCTATTGGCTCAAACTGTTCCGTGCCAACCAAAATGCCCATCTAAGATTATCATCATTAAGGCACATTGCCTGGCTTTCCTTTGATACCAGGATGATATCTTCTTGATGCAGACAGGGACCTCAAATTGGTTTAGAGGGGCTAAGGATATCTATAAATACCCCAACTGCTGTTCTGTGCAGATTTGAGTGCTTGTTTGTGTACCCTATCTGAATCAGTCGCTTTCCATGAGTTGACCTTTGAAGACTGCTTGGATATCTGCAATGACGACTTCAGATACAGGTTCATTAATGGCTTCCAGGATGCAGGGCCTGTTCTTAGAAACACTACAGCACAAACAGGCCTTTTGACCTACAAATTGCATTGAACATGTCCCTACCTACTAGGCTTACCTATAACCCTCTATCTTAAGTTCCATGTAAAAATGTATCCAAAAGTCTCTTAAAACACCCTATCGAATCCACATCCACCACAACTGCCGGCAGCCGATACCACTCTCCTACCAGCCTGAGTGAAAAACTCACTCCTAATATCTCCTCTGTACCATTTCCTAGCACCCTAAACCTGTGTCCTCTTGTCACAACCATTTCAGCCCCGGGAAAAAGCCTCCGAGAATCCACTATCAATACCTCTCAACATCTTGTACATCTCTACCAGGGTCATCCATCGTCACTAAGGAAAAAAGACCAAGCTCTCTCAACCTATCCTCATAAGGTATGCTACCTAACCCAGGCAACATCCTTGTAAATCTTCTTTGTACCCTTTCTTTGGCTTCCACATCCTTTCTGTATTAGCTAAAGGTTCTCCTACTGTAACACTTGATTTGTCCATTTCATTTCTCAGACAGGGATTCAAAGCTGCTACCCTCCTTGAAGGGTTGGGGATGCACTGAAGGGAGAAAGAGCTCCTTGTTCAAATATTCTTCTCTTCCCTACCATGACCACTTTGCTGTATTCTCCAGCATAAGTCAAAGCACTTAATCTTGATATTACAACATTTTTGTTACATCTTTGAAATTTATTCATTTCTCTGTTTGGAGCTGAAAAAAATGTCAGCAATCTGTAGTTTTCCTTTTTCTTTTCTCCAACTGAAACAAGATTTCTCCTTTTGATTTAGAATTGTAATGTGTTTAAAATCAATACTGCTATTTCCCCTTTTATCTTCTCTCTCATTCCTGAAAAGATAATTTGTTATGGTCTTTCTTGAATCAGGTCAGTCAGTTGATCATAATCCCATGTCACAATTTTTGCCTGTAGCTCACCAACTTCAGTTACATTACAGACTGAATGCAATTTGATATTTCATCATTTTTGCTATCAATCTGAATCTTGCAACTTTAAGACATTTTAAATTACACTGCTGTTCACATCTCTATTCTCTGGTTTCATTTCTGCTATTTTCTGGTTCCCTTCACCCTACTAAATTAGTTTCACCTCACCCAACCATACTCATTAACCTCTTAAAATGCCAGGTAATGCTCTAACAAGACAGACAATCTACCCACATGCCCTGGACACTCAATTGCATTATCGCCTAATCCCCAACTATCAAAAGTGCTATCACTAACCACATTCGCCTTATGAATACTGGCTACAAGTTCAAAGTAGTAGTCTGGCAGCACCAATTTTAACTCCAACCGATTTATTTGATAGTAAATCTGCTAGCTTTCAGCCTTTGTAGCCTTCATGAGGCGAATGAGGTGTTCTGGTCTAGACCAGATTGAGGGTGATTTAGCTAATTGAATCAGGAATTGGCTAGCTGATAGAAGACAGAGGGTGGTGGTTGATGGAAATCATTCATCATGGAGTTCGGTTACAAGTGGTGTACCTCAGGGATCTGTTTTGGGGCCACCGCTGTTTGTAATTTTTATAAATGATCTGGATGAGGGTATAGAAGGATGGATTAGTAAATTTGCGGATGACACCAAAGTCGGAAGAGTGGTAGATAGTGAAGAGGGGTGTTATAGTTTGCAGAGAGACTTGGACAAGTTGCAGAGCTGGGCCGAGAGGTGGCAAATGGAGTTTAATGTGGAAAAGTGTGAGGTAATTCACTTTGGCAGGAATAACAAATGTGTAGAGTATAGGGCTAATGGTAGGACTCTTAATAGTGTTGACGAACAGAGGGATCTTGGTGTATATGTGCATAGATCCCTGAAAGTTGGCAATCAAGTCGATAAGGTTGTTAAGAAGGCATACAGAGTCTTGGCTTTTATTGGTAGGGGGATTGAATTTCGGATGTTGTCATGAACGTCATGTTGCAACTGTACAAAACTCTGGTGCGGCCGCACTTGGACTATTGTGTGCAGTTCTGGTCCCCACATTATAAGAAAGATGTGGAGGCATTGGAGAGAGTGCAGAGGAGGTCTACCAGGATGTTGCCTGGTATGGAGGGCAGGTCTTATGAGGAGAGGCTGAGGGATTTGAGGTTGTTTTCGTTAGAAAGAAGGCGGCTAAGAGGAGACCTTATTGAAACATACAAGATAAGAGGTTTAGGTAGGGTGGACAGAGATAGCCTTTTTCCTCGGATGGAGAAAGCTAGCACGAGGAGACATAGCTTTAAATTAAGAGGTGGTAGTTATAGGACGGATGTCAGAGATAGGTTCTTTACCCAGAGGGTGGTAAGGGTACAGAATGCCCTGCCTGCTGCGCCAAGTTTGGGGGTGTTTAAGTGGTCAGTGGATAGGTTTATGGATGAAAACAGAATGGTTTAGGTTAGAGAGTCATTGCTTTTTCTTAATTGGTCGGTGCAACATCAAGGGCTGAAGAGCCTGTTCTGCGCTGTAACGTTCTATGTTCTACTTCTGTGTTCACCCCAGTCCAACGCCAGCATCTCTACAAGTTCAAAGCCCAGAAGTTCTGCAGTAACTCACCTTCTGACTCTGCAAAGTCTAACAACTATCTACAAGGCTCAAGTCAGGACTGTGATAGAATAATCAAATGAAATATTGCAGATCCAGGAACATTGCAAGCCTTGGGACTCAACATTGAGATTGGCAGTTTTAGACTGTGACCTTTCCCTTTGATCTTAGGCCCCTTTCTTTAAGTACCCAAACTCCCACTCCCCTCCCACATCAAGCCATCTATCATTTGTTCTAAAATTGCCACATTTTATTGCAATTTCTCATTTTAATATCTAACACATTCACCCTCTAGTTCAAGAACTGTTAACTCTGCTCTTGTTAACTTGCATTCTACTCAGTATTCTGTAAACTGTGTGTCTTTACATGCCCTTCTTTGATTGCAACTGACAAAGGAACACCGTTTCCAAAAGCTTGTAGGATTACTATCAAATAAACTGGTTGGACTTAAACCTGGTGTTGAGACTTCTTACTCTCTCTCCTTACAGATACTGCAAGGTCCGAGTTTTTCTAACATCCTGTTCTTGCCTGATGGAATACTCTCCACTACCCTGAATAAAGGACAAAACAGTTTGCTTGATTGACCCTTCCTTCATCACAAAGCAGCATAGATCATCTACATGATGCACTACAGCAAGGTTTATTTGACAGCAACTTCTAAACCTGTCATCTCCAATATCCAGAAGGACAAAGGCAGGCATTACACTAGAACACCATCCCACCCCTTGCAACATCACCTTAAAGTTACATGCTATTCCTTCACAATTAGAATGCCTTAACAGCACTGTGCATATATCCATAACCACAAGAACCACCTAGCAGAGATATCAATGCATCACATGATTTTTTATATACAAGAACCAGTTTTGATCAGATGCAACCTGCCCATTTTGTACAGGAGGTCCTTTCCTGCCCAAGAACTCAAGCACCACTTTTGTAGCCTCATTCACCTGCACTATATTTCGGCACATGGTGCTGGTAGTAATGAAGAGAATAAATTGAGGTCCTTGTTTCTTAAAATTTCCATCCCTAACTCCAAAACTTTGCTTCACAGACCTCAGCATTTTCTCTGTCATCAGTTCCAATCTGGGCCACAAGCACTGGCTGATCTTTTCCTTGCAGAATAACCAGCACCCAGTGATTTTTCAGTTACTTGAGTAACAAGGAAACACCATACTTTTCTGAAATAAGTTTATGCCTTGAACAAATAAATCCCTAGAATTACTGCAATTCTACTCTTCCTTCTTTCCTGCGACCTCTCCACCCACTGCCTGCCCTTGGAGGTTCTGAAATACCAATAATAAAATATATGTATCCTTTATATAGAAGGGAAGTTTGAATAACTACCGCAAGCACTAAAAATACCACACAGGTTTCAATTATATTTCACACAAGATTCATTACATTATTCAGTGTTCATAATAAGCAGCAATATTTAAAGTGGAATCTGAGAAAATACCACAAAGTAAGATTCAATTTTCTGCACCATTTTCCATCTTCCTCTTCCATGCTGCAGCAAAATGGTTAATTTATTCAGAAGACCTACACAATTTGTACTTTTTTTAAAAAACTACAGGTGAAATGAGACTTGTGCAATAACTGCTAGTTATTGAATAGGATACTTGAATAGGAGTTTAGATTGAGAGAAAAGCTTTTCAAATGCATTTTTGAAATAAAATTCCAAATGACTGGACAGAATTAACAAACCTGCTTCAGGTTTGAACAAACCAGTTCTTGGAAACTGCTAAAGGCTCTAGCACAAAAATCTGAAATATCATAATTACATTTTCACCACATCAAACAATCAGCTCCATATACAAACAGTCAAATAGAATTTCAACTGCACTGTGAAAACAAAGATGTTTAAAGAATCATAAATCATAAAGTGGATATGACACAGAAGACAGCCTTTCATAAAATAATAACCAGAGGCAGCATGGTGGCAGTGGTCAGCACTGCTGACCCACAGCACCAGGGACCTGGGGTCAGTCTGTGGAGTTTGCACATTTGCCCTGTGTCTGCGTGGGTTTCCTTCAGTACTCTAGCTTCCTCCTACATTCTAAAAATATGCACGTTAGGTTGATTGGCCACGCCAAATTGTCTGTGTTAGGAAACTAGCTAGGGTAAATATGTGGGGTTAGGGGGGATAGGGCCTGTAGTCAGTGCAGAATTGATGGGCCGAATGACCACCTTCTGCAGTGTAGGGTTCTATGATGCATAAGATATGGGAATAGAAATAGTTCATTTAGCCCATCAAGTCTACTCTGCCATTCAATCACAGCCGATAATGATTCTTGTCTCCTTACCTTCATCCTGTAACCTGGATTCCCCTTTTGATCAAGAATTTGTCTTAAAAACAGTGACCTGGCCACCACAGCCCCCTATGGTATGACTTCCACAGATTCACCACCCTCCAGCTGAAGAAATTCCTCCTCATCTCAGTTTAAAAAAAGTGTCCCTTTACTCTGAAAGTTCTCTCAAGTTTTAGTCCCTCCCACTATTGGAGGCATCCTCTCCACATCCACTCCATTTAGACCTCTAAGCATTCTCTAAGTTTCAATTAGATTCCACCCCCCCCCCCAACCAATTCCTTCTAAACTCCATTAAGTATCCAAAGTCATCAATCCCTTGTCATATGATAAACCCTTATTCCAGGGATCATTCTTGTGAACCTCCTCTGGACCCCCAAGCCCAGTACATCCTTTGGGTGTGGGGCCCAAAGCTGCTCACTATTTCAAATGGGGTCTGACCAGACTGAACAGCCTAGTAGTACATCACTTGTATTCTAGCCCTCTAGAAATGAATGTTAACATTGAATTTGCCTTCCTAACTCCAACTGAACCTGCAGATTAACCTTAACAGTCCTGAACCAGGGCTTCAGATTTCCGAAGCCTCTCCCCACTTAGAAAATAGTCTACAGCTCTATTCTTCCTACTAAAGTACGTAGCCTCATAATTTCCCATATTGTATTCCATCTGCCACTTCCTGCCCCTCCAAGTCATTCTACAGTTCCCCCAATTCCTCAACACTACCTGTCCTTCTACATATTTTTGTATTGTCTAAAATTTAACAGCCATGCCCTCAGTTCCACCTTCCAGATCATTAATGTGTATAGTGAAAAGTTGTGGTCCTAACATTGACCCCTGGGGAACACCCTAATCATGGGTGCCATCCTGAAAAGGACCATCTTATCCCCACTCTCTGCCTTCTGTCAGCCAAACTGCTATCTATACCAATAACTTGCCTTTAACACCATCGCTCTTAGCTTATTTAGCAGCATCCTATAAAAGTACCTTGTCAAAGGCTTTCTGGAAATCCAAATAAATCACATCCATTAGTTCTTTGTCTAATTTCATTATCTCCTCAAAAAAAAACTAACAGAATTGTCAGAGATGACCCTCCCTTTGATAAAGGCATGCTAACTCAGCCCTATTTTACCATGCACTTCCAAATACTCCACAACTTCATCCTTAATAATGGACTCCAAGATCTTATCCACGACCAAGAGAAGGCTAACTGGCTTATATAATTATGCTGTCTTCGACCTCCCTCCCTTCTTAAGAGTGTTGCCACTAGCCTTTTTCCAATCCTCTGGGACTTTCCCTGACTCCAGTGATTCCTAAAAGATCACTACCAATGCCTCCCCAATTTCCTCAGCTATCTCCTTCAGAATCCTGGAGTATAATCCATCTGGTACAGGTGATTCATCCACGTTCAAATCTTTTAGGTTGCCTCGCATCTTTTCATTGATGGCTACTACATTTATTTCTGTCCCAACTCAAAGTTCTGACACGTTACTGGTGTCTTCCATTGAGAAGACTGCTACAAAGTACCCATTCAGTTCCTCTGCCATTTCTTCGTCCCCCATTACTAGTTCTCCTGCCTCCTTTTCCAGCAGTCCAATGTCCACTCTTGCCCTTCATATATCCAAAAAACTCTTGCAATTTTCTACTAACTAGCTTACGCTCATTTCATTTTTTCTCCACCCTTATTGTTTTTAGTTATCCTCTGCTTGCTTTTAAAAGCTTCCTACTATTCCTTGCCTCTCAAAATGCTCTTTCATTTGCTTTTGCGCTATTCCTGACTTCCCTCGTCAGCCATGGTTATCTCATCCTCCCCTTAACATGCTTCCTCTTCCTTGGAATGAATTTATGTTGTGCATTCTGAATCATCTCCAAAAACTCCTGCTACAGTTGCTCCACAGCCTTTCCTGATAGGCTCCCTTTCCAAAGGAATCTGGCCAGCAATTCCCTCATGGCCATGTAGTTTTCTTAACTCAATTGTAGCACCGTTATATCCAATTCTAACACCCCTCTCAAACTGCAAGGTAAATTCTATCATATTGCGGCCACCCCCCCCCCAGGCAGTGTGCATATCAGCTCTCTGCAACAACTCACTTTACCACTACTTCCTTTAAGTTGTAGCCCCACAATCTTTTCAGATAATGATCCATTTTCTTTTTTTTTTTAAAAAAAGCCACGATTGAGTCTGCCTCTTCCACATTCTAATGATAGTACATTCCAGATCCTAATGGCTTACTGGTTAAAGGTCTTCCTCATGTCACTATTACTTCTTTTGCCAATACCTCACTTTTAGTCATCGATCTTTCCACCAATGGGAACAGTTGGACCCATTAACTCTGCTCAGAACCCTAATGATTTTGAATACCTCGGCCTTCTCTTCGACAAGGAGCATTACCCAGTTTCTCCAATCTATTTGGGTAACTGAGGTTCCTCATTCTTGAATATCTTTTTTGCAGTCTCTCTGATGCATGCACATCCTTCCTAAAATCCCAGAACCAGAGATAACATTCCAGCTGAAAACAGTATTCTACACAGGTTTATCATTTTCTGCTATTTGTACTCTATGCCTCTAATTATAAAACCTGAGGTCCAGTATGAATGAACTACATGCTCAATCTGTCCTGCATCCCCTTATAATATATAATTTTTCCATGCTTTCAAGCAAATAATTTTGCATTTCTCAGCATTAAATACCTGCCACTTGTCTATCCATTATGCCAATCTATTTCCTTTTGAAATTTAACACTATCCAATTCAGTTCACAATTTTCCCAAATTAGATGAATTTACAAATTTTGAATTGTACACATTAGCAACAGCAGGGTCCCAACGCTGAACTTCAGGAAACTCCAGTGTTAACCTTCCTCTGGTTCAAACAATCATGTACCATTATTCTCTTTCCTGTGAATTAAGCAATCTCATTCATGTTGCTCTTGTCCCTTTTATTCCATTAGCTCGAGTTTTGGTCAAGTCTGTTGTGCAGTGCTGTACCAAATTCCTTAAGAAGTCTATATACACCATATTACCTTCAAGTACCTTCTTACCTCCTCAAAACTCAAGCAGGTTAAATATAATTTGACTTTAACAAAATATGCTGTCTTTCCTTAATTAACCCGCATTTGCTCAAGTGACTTGTATTTTCTCCTGAATTACTATTTCTAGAGAACTCCCTAAAGTTAAACTGATGGGCCTGAAGTTGCTGGTATTATTTTTACACAATTTTGAACAAGAATCTCAGTATTGCTTGTAGGAATAATTCTCAGATTTTATATTAAAATCCATTCAACTTAGGACTAGTATATGCATCAGTTTACGATATCTTTCACAGCAAGTCAACAGAAACAGATCAAGTAGCTCTCTTATCAATGGATCAATTAAACAGTCAACCTTGCAACTGTAGAAATATACAAACTATCGCTGAAAAATAGCACTGCATTCATGCTTAAAAACAAAGGTCAGACTATGATAGCCAACAGATGGGCAGCATGACAGCACAGTGGTTAGCTGTCTCAGTGCCAGAGACCAGCATTCAGTTCCAATCTCAGGTAAATGCCTGTGAGTTTGCACATTCTCCCCATGTCTGCATGGGGTTTCCTCCAACAGTCTAAAGATGCGAGTTAGGTGGATTCACCATGCTCAATTGTCCCTTTGTCAGGGAGAGCAACAGGATAAATACTTTGGGTTATGACGATAGTATCTGTTGGGATTGTCGACAGTGCAGGATGGACAGACTAAATGGCCTCTTTTTGCACCTTTAGGATTCCATGAAATTCCAGTAACAACCATGAAATTAGGAGTAAAGCTTAGTGATTTTGCCATCTCAAAATCAAGATGATCTCAGCTTCAAAATATGATGTCAACAAATTAGATGTTCAATCATCCTATCCAAGTGGATTATTTTTGAATAAGCAAACAATGGAATCTACTCTAGAATAATTTCAAATGTTTTACTGAAATAATGAATTCAATTGTTATGCTCCTGTCCCAGTAATGACAAAAGCAAAGTAACAAAATAATTGTCTTGAAATCATTGAGCAAGCAACCCAAATGATTTCCATCAAGCTAAAATTTGCTCTTTTTTGGAATGCCATACAATTAGGAACTATCCAGAAGTCATTTGTTTTGACATTTTTATAATGAGTTAACGGTGATTAAAAATACCTGTGGGCATTTCCTTAAATGGAACTTGCTCAGAGATAGATTTTGAGGGCAGGAAACAGACATGAATGTGTCTTGGAAGGGAATTCGGTTCAGGCAGGTGAAAATGCATCTGCCAGTCATGGGGTATTGGGAATCAGGGATGCACAAGAGGGTGCAGAGATTTCAAAGGGTTGAAGAGCTGGAGACTGCAAATGAATATCAGTCAATGGACTATGGTAGTAATCATGAGCTGATGGCCACATGACATTTGTGCTTTTCTCATGGAAGGAAAACCACTGGAATTACTAAATGCTATTTCACTGAAAGTATTGAACATTGCAGTAATCTCAGCAACTAACAGTTTCCCACACTAGTAGCCATCTATTAAAAAAGACATTTAGCATTTTTGCATTTAAAGTATGTTAAAGGTCTGCTGAAAATGGATGTTAGATTATACTGGAGTATGCTTCAACTTAAAAAGGTACTTAAGTAAAGCACATTGTCCTTTTTTGAAATCAGGATTGTAGCCTAAAAACCTGGGACACTTACTTTGCAAGTCTTTAATTTCTGATTCTTGAGCTTTTAAGAGTTGACCTCATCTGGCCTATGCAACTGTGCATAATTTACTAAGCCAATGGATTGGTGTGTGGATCAGTGGTATCATTAAATAAATAGATTACCCCAGTCCATTAACTGTATTAAAGAGATATCCAACCCTGAAAGGATTAACTAATAACTAAATTCTTTGCATATAGATAAAAATGGAGGGACCTGCATCGGTGAATGACTACTTGCACACCTTTGATTGATTTCAGGCTAATGGGGAAAATGGTATGGACTGAGTATTCAAATAAAGGAATATCTATTAAACCATTCAGTATATGTTTTAATGGTATCCTAAACCATAAAATGAAAGCTTAAAGTAAAATTCTCTCTTTATTAAAGTATTTTGGAACTGTTAATATCTTTTACTGATGAACAAAAAAGTTATAATAAATGGACAAATACACGATTCTGAGCAACATCAGATTTTCAGTACAGCTGTATATCTGACATTCAAATTTCACTTTCATTTCTTGCAATAAATTGCTTTCCAATATATATGGTGCAGTCTCTCTTTCGGTATTAAAGCTACTTCAGTCATTAGGGAACAAGCATTTGATATCAGAATAATAGCTGCAGGTTGCGTTGGGAAAATATTAGACCTCAAGTTCACTCTTAAGACTGAATATAGAAATACTATTGCAGAGTTCCAGCTTTAAATGTTTTGGGGAGTGAATTCCACAATTCCATCCATTTAAAAGTAGACTTCTGTTTAGTGACCAAAGAAGTCATACTATTGTTTTATCACATGGATATTTTCTGCCATTTGAGGATTTATCCTGCATTTCTCATCGCTACAAAAAAAAACAGCAAGTAACTTGACTATTTCACAACTGATACAATAGCACAGAGACAAAATATGGATTATAAAAGGGAGAAAGTAATGTATTTTTCCCCCAATATGAAACTTCACGAAATTTCTTACACCTGCATTTAAATTACAGATGTCATAAATGTTTTATCATATTAAACGTGAACATATAAATTGGTAGGTCACTTGGCCTCTTAACCTGCTCTGCCACTGAATTAGATCACAGTTGATATGACTTTGGCCTCAGTTCCATATTCCACTGACTCCTGATACCCTGATTAGTCAATAATCTACCTTTGTCACAGCTTCCCCTCCACCCCTACAACCTTCCATTCTTTCATTATCCTCCAAGAAAAACCATTCACATCTCCATCTTAAGTGGGAGACACTTAAAAAAAAGCTGTGCTCCTCAGTTCTAGTTTCTGCTACAAGGCAAAACATTCTTTCAGTATGCGTCCTGTCAAATCCTCTCAGGATTTACTATGCCTTGATAAGATCACATTGTTCTGAACTAATTTCCTTATTTCTCATTCAATGGGGCCAGTACTGTCTTCATGCCCTCAATTGCCCTTAGTCATGTTTAAAATACTCACTCCGTCAAAATGAAGCAGAATACAATCATTTTATGATCACTGCTCCATGTTCACTATGAGGTCATTCATTAAACCTGTCTCATTGCATATCACCAGATCTAATATAGCTTGCTCTCTGGTTGGTGCTAAAATATTCTGTTCTAAGATAACTCTCAGAAGCATTCCAACAAGCATTAGTGCTTTATACAAAAGACAATACCGGACCAAGGCTGAGTCCCAGGCTAGCCACACAGATCTCCAACTATGGCAAGGTCTGCATGACATGACAAGCTACAAGGTGAAGGCACAAAATTGTCAAATCCCATACATCCTTTCCTGATGAACCCAATGCATTCTATGCCCATTTTGAGAAAGAGATCAGCAAGAGCATGCCCTCTACTCTGGAAACCTTGAATGAATCTGTATTTGAGGTCACCATTGCAGACATCAGAGCAGCTTTCTGAGATCAACCCACAGAAAGCAACTAGAATAGATGGGGTACCCAGACAAGCACTCAAGATTCCATATGGATCAGCTGGCAGAGGTATTCGCAGGCATTTTTCAATTTCTCTTTACAATGAGGTCCCTATTTACTTCAAGACAACGACCATCATCCTAGTACCAAAGAAAAGCCAAGCAGAGTGCCTATTGACGATCCTCCAGTAGTTCTGACATCATCATTTAGTACTGCTTCGAAAGGCTAGCCAAGACTCAAATCAATTCCAGCCTCCCAGACTGACTGGATCCACTACAGTTTGCCTACTGCTGCAACAGGTCCTCCAT
This sequence comes from Sphyrna mokarran, assembly GCA_024679065.1. NCBI lineage: Eukaryota > Metazoa > Chordata > Chondrichthyes > Carcharhiniformes > Carcharhinidae > Sphyrna > Sphyrna mokarran. The sequence goes on along the minus strand of JAGIQG010000012.1, from coordinate 29,193,871 downwards.
CCTCCTGGCCCCTGCACTCAACCCTGGAATTACAGAAATAACAAAGACATCCTTGTCAGTCTCCTATTTATTGACTCAGCATTATTCTAATAAAACTCATCACCAAACTCTGTGACCTGAGTCTCAACTCCTACCTCTGTGACTGGATCCTGAACTTTCTAATCCATTGACCACAATCAGTAAGGATCGGCAACAATATCTCCTCCACAATCATCCTCAACACCAGTGCCTCACAAGGCTGTGTTTCAGCCCCCAACTGTACTCCTTATACATCTGAGTGTGGCCAAATTCCCCTCCAACTTGATTTTCCAGGTTTGTTGACAACACCACCATACTGCATCAGATCTCAAACAATGGCAAGACAAAGTACAGGAGTCAGATAGAGAATCTGGTGTGGTGACAATGATCTCTCCCTCAATGTCAACAAAAGCAACTGTCAGACTTCAGGAAGCATTGGAGAACAAGCCCCTGTCTACATCAATGGGACAAAGTTTTAGGTATCCAGATCACCAATCTGCCCTTGTCTCTCCACGCCAATACAATAGTTAAGAAAGCCCACTAATGCTTCTACTTTCTCAGAAGAGAACAGAAATTTGGCATGTCAGCTACAATTCTCACCAACTTTTACAGATGCAGCATAAGAAACATTCTGGTTGTATCATAGCTTGGTGTGGTTCCTTTTTACCCAAGATCGCAAGGAACTACAAAAGGTCATGAATATAATCCAATCCATCATGCAAACCAGCCTCCCATCCATTGACTTTGTCTATACTTCCCACTGCCTCAAAAGCAGCCAGCATAAATTTAGAACCCTATGCACCCTGGACATTCTCTCTTCCACCTTCATCCATTGGGAAAAAGATGCAAAAGTCTGAAGTCACGTACCAAGCACAACAGCTTCTTCCCTGCTGCCAGACTTTTGAATGGACCTACCCTGCATTAATTTGATCTTTCTCTACATCCTAGCTATGACTGTAACACTACATTCTGCGCACATTTCCTTTTCTATGAATGGTATTCTTTGTATAGCACACAAGAAACAATACATTTTACTGTATAGCTAATATATGTGACAATAAATCACTGCATGGTTCAGGTGTGCTCTCCCAGTTTTTGAAAACAAATGTTATTGGTTATTTTTACACAGTTCATTACAAATGTTTATAATGAAACAGCACCATTGTCACCTAAATGATGCTTCACACCTCATGACAATTAGATTTCATTACTACTTGATTTTTATTAGGCAAAAACTTTAAAATGTGATTTCATTCACATCTGGCTAGCAGAGATTTAAAAAGCAAATTTTCACAGTTGCATTTATTCACATATCATTTCAAACAGGATTCAAATTAAACACAGCTTCATCACACCATTTTAGGAATCCACTATTGGACAACATATGAAAACTTTTCAAAACATCTCCAATATAGGCCAAATAACCTAGCGCACAAACAGCTAAAGTACAGCCGCTATGAAATAAAGATCGTATTACTTAACTGTACAGATATTATAAACACAATTTTAAATTTTATCAAGTACGTGGAGATCGAGGCATTTCACTTCAAAAATGCAGCTGCCATTGCTAAAACATTTGAGATTATACGCAACTTCTCTAACCACTTATGTAACGGAATAACTAACATAGCCCGATAGAACATATACTAAATAATGCATGTTACTGTTCAAGAACTTATTTCAGAATTATAAATAAAATAGGATGAGAAAATCTTGGGCTGTTACCAAAGCACTAAGTGAAATGCATTTCTCTAATTTTAGAAGGTAACACTAATACGATTTTTTTTACTCGCCGGAAAGAAATAGGCCAAGCCAGATAAGCAAGGGAGGGCGAGGTTCTGGGACCCACGAGTTACATACAATCAGCTGTATTGTCGGTGTTCCAGCCCAGCCCAGCCGCCGCTGCCACCTCCCCTCCCCCTTCCCATATTTACACTCTGCTGTTTTCAGCCTTTTTTATATATTTAAGACATTGCGTGCACAGCGAACATACACAACCACCTCAAGAAAACACAAAGGAAGATTGGGAGCGCGGATTCAAGAGAAGCAGCAGCAGCAGCTTGACTCCGAGAAGCCAGTCGACAAAAAACCCACCGTAATTAACAAAGAGGGACGATGCTGCGAGCCGCTACCCGCCCGCATAGATTTATACATCTACATTAGGAGGGGAGACTGCTCTAATTAAAGGCGCCAAGGCCCTCCCACCGTCTACGCCAACTGACCTGACAGAAGCGCTGGCAGTAATCCCCGGACGACTGCACAGACACGCCAAGCTCCAGCAGTTCGTTGCCCAGCTCCCGGAGGTTGTCCGTCAGGTTTCTAACGTCCGCATCAACCTCTTCGTCCGCCATCTTGCTGCTGCGCTCATGCCCGTTACGTGCCATACAGAGTGACGTCGAAGCGACGTCGCGCTTTTGATTGGTTCGTCTCCATGGAACGTTGCAGCGGGATAAACTGTCAAGATGGCGGAATCACGTGAGGTGGCGCGCGGCTTCTCTTCAGGTGCGAGCTCGTTCGAGGACGGCGAAAGAGAAATGCGCAAGGTCAGTAACCTAGGTCTGGTATACTAACATAGCCATGAATTAATGTGTGTAATATTAACGCAGCTTTTTTTTCCTCTTAAATTTCAGACGTCAGATTCACGTCCAAAAAGGTGAAAAACCGATCGAATGATCCTGCATTTCGTTAGTTGCGTTTTAAACATGCGTTTGAGATGCATATTTAAGCCATACCTGTTATCCACATGGATTGGGGTTCACCCCAGAAGAATGACATCTCTCAAATGCACATAATTCTTCGCAGTATTATAGTGGGGAGATAGTTAAATAGAGACATCAGTGAAACAGGTTGCAAAAACAGCAATTTGGATGGGATATTTTGTTTTTCACAAATAGTGCCAAACCGTTATGTTGTTCCAGACGCTTGGGTTTATGAAGCTGCAATGATCATGCCTATAATTCCCTTGGAAGATTGGCAAATGCATTGGGCTCTGGAAGTGTGACTTCGTTGTTGGCTGGATGGCAGTTCGAGGTTTCCCGTGAGAATCTTCCCACAGTACATGGTTTTGCCTCTGCCACAAATTGATTCACTATTCTTGAATAGCGAAACCATAGTGGTATTGCGAAAGCAGCATTTTCAACTCAGTGGCAATGTGGATTTTTATAAAGTTCGAGTTTAGTCAAAAATTCGGGAGATTCAGCCTTTTTTATTCATTCAGAGGATGTGGGCGTCACTGGCTGGGCCAGAATTTACTGCTCAAATTGCCCTTGAACTTAATGGTTTGCTTGTACATTTCTGAGGACATTTAAGAGTCCACTACATTGCTATGGATCTGGAGTCACCAGTCTGGAGGCCAGACTAGATAAGAACATTAGTGAACCAGATAGATTTTTACAACAATGACAATTGTCTCATGGTCATTATTAAAAACGCTTAATTCCATATTTTATACTGAATTAAAATTTCACCATCTGCCACGGTGAGATTCTAATACAGGTTCCCAGATCACTGTGTCACTGGATTACTAGTCTGATGATAACACCACTGGGTCATCATCTCCCTGGTGATGTCTTTCTCCCAGATGTTTGTAAACCACCAGCTCTATTGATCTCTGCAGGAATGCTGTCCTGTCCACATATGTTGTAATCCTCAATTTTTGAATATCTAACAGAATCTTACATGACTTTATTGATCTGTCAAAGGCCCTTGACTTCAACAATTATAAAGCCCATTGGAATGTACGAATTGTTAAAATAGGAGCAGGACTAGACCACTTGGCATCTCAAGTCCACTCCATCATTTAATAAGATAATGGCTGATCTGATAGGAACCTCAATTCCACTCTGTGAAATCCTCCGAGACTTGGATGTCCAACAAAATTTGTTATTTTCCTACAACTCTTGCATTCTTGCATAATGGTATGATAGCAACTATTATTTACAGGATCAGCAACCGAGCTTTCTTGTACCTGAATGGACATCAAACAAAGTTAAGTGACTGTGCCAATCCTCTTCACCATCTCCCACAGCCTGATTGTGAAACTAATTTCTGATCAATTTCCACAAGGGGTCATAATTGAGTTTCGACTTGATGGGAAAGTTTTCAACCTCAACAGTTTTCTTTCTTTTGCACGGTTGAATTTTGAGTAACAATTATAATTTTACATCAAAATGGTCAAGCTAAGATACTACATCGGGGTGGCAGTGTGTATTGCTGTTATACCTCCTTCATATTTATGAGTTTGGCGTTGAATTGTATGTATTCCATGGTCTCAGGCAATGGATGGCCACACCTGTGCCTTGCAATTGATGCCCTCCATTTCATGCCTCAGCCATGAAGTAAATGCTCTGACCCATGGAGTGGACTCCCCAACTGTGGAGTGCATGTCCTGCACCAGGGTCTCCCCTATGGACACTATCCTTGCAGAGTTGGCATGGTTGCCTCAGAGCAAAGGCACCACTTTCTTTGCAAGAAAGCAATAGTATTCTTCCAGTTGGCCTCACAGTCAAAGGAGGGATGCTGACATTTCTTCTTGATGCTCATGTAGCTCCAGTAACTGTGGGACAACCAAACCCAGGGACATGTCATCTGATATGCAGTCAGCAAAGTCCTAGGTTCCAACATCCCTCTGAGTGCCACATCGCTGGAGACTCCCTGCTCCTACTAATGGTCTGAAATTAATCTGAGGTCCATTTGCCCTCTCAAGCTGATGTAAGGGACACCATAGCACCAGAATAGCAAGAGAGATTTCCCTGGTGGGCAAACTGGCCAATACTCATTTCTTTTGATTTACTATTTCCACATGTATTAGCATACAATATTGTTTCTTGCATGCTATACAGTCAAAGCATGCCATTCATTGAGAAGGAAATAAAAGAATGCAGAATGTAGTGTTACAGTTGTAGCTAGGATGTAAAGAAAAATCAACTTAATGCAAGCTAGGTCCGTTCAAATGTTTAATGGCAACAGGGAAGGATTTGTTCTTGTATTGCTTAGTACATGACCTCAGACTTTTGGATCTTTTTCCTGATGGAAGAAGGCAGAAGAGAGAATGTCCGGAATGCATGGGGTCTTTAATTACGCTGGCTGCTTTGTTGAGGCAGCAGGAAGTATAGACAGAGTCAGTGGATGGGAGGCTGGTTTGTGTGATAGGTTTGGCTACATTCACATCCTTTTGTAATTCTTCCATGGACTTGGGCAGAGCAGAAGCCATACCAAGCTGTGATACAACCAGAAAGAATACTTTCTGTGGTGCATTTGTAAAAGTTGGTGAGAGTTATAGCTGACATGCCAAACATCCTTAGTCTTCTGAGAAAGTAGAGGCATTGGTGGATTTTCTTAACTATAGTATTAGCGTGGGAGGACCAGGACAGGTTATTGGTGATCTGGATATCTAAGAACTTGAAGCTCTTGACCCTTTCTACTCCGTTCGCATTGATGTAGACAGGGGCATGTTCTCCTCTACACTTCCTGAAGTTGATTTTTCATTTTGTTGACATTGAGGGAGAGATTATTGTTGCTGCACCAGTTCACCAGATTCTCCAACTCATTTCTGTACTCTGTCTTGTCATTGTTTAAGATCCAACCTGCTGTCTCAGCAGCAAACTTGAAAATTGAGTGGGAGGAGAATTTGACCACACAGCCATAGGAGTATAGTAGGGGGCTAAGAACATAGCCTTGTGAAGCATCGGTATTGAGGATGATCGTGGAGGAGAGTTTGTTACCTATCCTTACTAATTGTGATTTGTAAGTTGGAACATTAGGATCCAGATGCAGAGGGAAGACCCAAGGTCAAGGCCATGGAGTTTGGAGATGACTTTAATTGGAATGATGGTGTCAAAGGCTGAGCTGCCCTCAATAAATAGGGGTCTGACATAGATGTCTTTGTTATCTAAGTGTTCCATGGTTGAGTGCAGGGCCAGGGAAGATGATGTCTGCTATGGATTTGTTGCAGCGATAGGCGAACTGTAGTGGATCCAAGCAGTCAGGGAGGCTGGAATTGATTCATGCCATGACTAGTCTTTTGAAGCACTTCATAATGATGGGTGTCAGAGCCACTACACAACAGTCATTAAGGCACACTGCTTGGCTTTTCTTTGGTACTGGGATGATGGTCGTTTCCTTGAAGCAGAAAGGGACTCAGATTGTCGTAAAGAGATGTTGACGATGTCAGCAAATACCCCTGCCAGTTGATCAACTCAGAGTGCAGGATCTGAATGTTCATCCGGGTACCCCATCCGGGCCAGCCGCTTTCCATTGGTTGACCTTTGACCTGCTCTGACATTTGCAATGATGACCCCAGATACAAGTTCAGCCAAGGCTTCTAGGGTGGAGACAGTAAGAAGTCTGATAACACCAGGTTTAAATCCAATCGATTTATTTGATAGTAAACTCACAAGCTTTTGAGGTTTCCCTCTTCGTCAGGTGAATGAGGTGTTCTGGTCTCAAACAGCACATATAACAGCACAGACTGTTTACAGGTTACTGATTAGAATGCGAATCTTTACACCTAACCTGCTATTCAAATCTTAAAGTGGCCGACAATGTGAATGGAAGGAGCACTGAACACAGGTTAAAGAGATGTGTATTCTGTCCAGACAGCACAGTAAGTGAGTTTTTTTTGCTAACCCAGGCAAGTCATGGGGGCTTACAGATAGTGTGACATGAACCCAAGATCCCTGTTGAGACCATCCTCATGTATGCGGAACTTGGTTATCAATCTCTGCTCACGACTCTGCGCTGTCGTGTGTCATGAAGGTCACCTTGGAGAATTCTTACCCGAAGGTCGGAAACCAAATGCCCGTGACTGCTGAAGTGTTCACCAACAGGAAGGGAGCAGTCTTGCCTGGTGATTGTTGAGCGATGTTCATTCATCCACTGTCATAGTGTCTGCATGGTCTCCCCAATGTACCATGCTTTGGAACATCCTTTCTTGCAACGAAATAGGTAGACAATGTTGACCGAGTTGCAAGAATATGTACCATGTACCTGGTAGGTGGTATTCTCACGTGTGATGATGGCATCCATGTCAATGATCCGGCATGTCTTGCAGAGGTTGCTGTGGCAGCGTTGTATGGTATTGTAGTCACTGTTCTCCTGATGGCTGGGTAGTTTGCTGTGAACAATGGTCTGTTTAAGGTTGCGTGGTTGTCTGAAGGCAAGAGGTGATGGTGTGGGGATGGCCCTAGCGAGATGTTCATATTCATCAATGATATGTTGAAGACTCTGTAGAAGATGTCATAGCTTCTCCGCTCCAGGGAAGTACTGGACTACAAAGGGTACTCTGTCCACCGTGTCCCATGTTTCATCTTCTAAGGAGGTCAGTGCGGTTTATCGCTGTGGCACGTCGGAACTGTCGATCGATGAGTTGAGTGCCATATCCTGTACTCATGAGGGCATCTTTCAGCGTCTGGAGGTGTTTGTCATGATCCTCCTCATCCGAGCAAATTCTTTGTATACGGAGGGCTTGTCCGCAGGGGATGGCTTCTTTAACGTGTTTAGGTGGAAGCTGGAGCAGTGAGCATTGCGAGGTTGTCTGTCGGCTTGCGGTACAATGAGGTGCTGAGGTGACCGTCCTTGATGGAAATGTGTGTGTCCACGAATGCAACCGATTCTGGAGAATAATCCATGGTGAGTCTGATGGTAGGATGGAACTTGTTAATATCATCATATAGTTGTTTCAATGATTGTTCACCATGAGTCCAAAAGAAAAAAACGTTATCGATGTATCTAGTGTATAGCCTTGGTTGAAGATCGCCAGCGTGGAGGCCAGTTCTTGCTGATCTCTTGCTCAAAATGGGCATAGAATGCATTGAGCTTTATTTTGTCCAGGCCTGTTCCACACATGTGGGAGAGTGATTTGGAGACAACCCAAAAACAAGAAAGGAGAGGTCACACTGTTGGAGTTTTTTATAGGCTTCCAAAAAGTTCCAGAGAAGTAGAGGAAGGGATTGCAAAGTTGATCCTGGATAGGTGTGAAAGTAACAGGGTAGTTGTAATGGGGGACTTTAACTTTTCTAATATCGATTGGAAAAGCTATAGTTCAAGTACGTTAGAGGGGTCAGTTTTTGTTCAATGTGTGCAGGAAGGTTTCATGACTCAGTATGTAGATAGGCCAACATGAGGCGAGGCTATATTGGATTTGGTACTGGGTAATGAACCAGTCCAGGTGTTAGACTTGGAGGTGGGTGTGCACTTTGGTGATAGTGACCACAATTTGGTTACGTTTACCTTAGTGATGGAAAGGGATGGGCACGTACTGAATAACAGTAGTTATAGCTGGGGGAAAGGTAATTATGAGGCTATTAGGAGAGATTTAGGATGCATAGGGTGGAACAGGAAATTGCAGGGGCTGGGGACATCTGAAATGTGGAGCATATTTAAGGAACAGCTTCTGCATGTCCTTAATGTATATGTACCTGCCAGGCAGGGAGGAAGTGGTCGAGTGAGGGAACCATGGTGTACTAGGGAAGTTGAATCTCTGGTGAAGAGGAAGAAGGAGGCTTATGTAATGATGAGACGTGAAGGCTCAGTTAGGGCAATAGAGAGCTATAAATCAGCCAGGAAGGAGCTAAAGAGGGAGTTGATAAGAGCTAGAAGAGGACACGAGAAGACTTTGGCGGATAGGATTAAGGAGAATCCTAAAGCTTTTTACAGGTATATAAATAATAAAAGATTGGTTAGGGCAAGATTAGGGCCAGTCAGAGATAGCAGTGGGAAGTTGTGCATGGAGCCTGAGGAGATAAGAGAGACACTGAGTATTTTTCGTCAGTATTCACGCAGGAGAAAGACAGTGTTGTCGGGGAGAATACTGCGATACCAGGTTGTAGACTGGGTAGGATTGAGGTTCATAAGGAGGAGGTGTTAGCGAATCTTGAAGGTATGAAAATTGATAAGTCCCCTGGGCCAGATGGGATTTACCCTAGGATTCTCTGGGAGGCTAGAGAGGAGATTGCAGAGCCTTTGGCTTTGATCTTCATGTCGTCATTAGCTACAGGTATAGTGCCAGAAGACTGGAGGATGGCAAATGTTGTCCCTCTTTTCAAAAAGGGGAGTAGGGACCATCCTGGAAATTATAGACCGGTGAGCCTGACTTCTGTTGTGGGCAAAGTCTTGGAAAGAATTATCAGGGATAGGATTTATAAGCATCTAGAGAGAAATAAATTGATTAGGGATAGTCAGCACGGTTTTGTGAATGGTAGGTCGTGCCTCACAAACCTTATTGAGTTTTTTGAGGAGGTGACCAAAGAGGTAGATAAGGGTAAGGCAGTTGATGTAGTGTATATGGATTTTAGCAAAACGTTTGATAAGGTTCCTCATGGTAGGCTACTGCAGAAAGTGCAGATGCATGGGATTGAAGGTGATTTAGCAGTTTGGATTAGGAATTGGCTAGTTGATAGAAGACAGAGGGTGTTGGTTGATGGGAAATATTCAACCTGGAGTGCAGTTACAAATGGTGTACCTCAAGGATCTGTTTTAGGGCCACTGCTGTTTGTCATTTTTATAAATGACCTAGATGAGGGTGTAGAGGGTTGGATTAGTAAATTTGTTGACGATACCAAAGTGGGGGGAGTTGTAGACAGCGAGGATGGATGTTACAGTTTGCAGAGGGACATAGATAGGTTGCAGAGCTGGGCCGTGAGGTGGCAAATTGAATTCAATACGGATAAGTGTGAGGTGATTCACTTTGGTAGGAATAACAGGCATATGAAATATAGGGCTAATGGAAGGACCCTTAATAGTGTTGTCGAGCAGAGGGATCTTGGGGTACAAGTACATAGCTCTTTGAAAGTTGGCACCCTGGTTGATAAAGTTGTTAAGAAGGCGTACGGTGTGTTAGCTTTTATTGGTAGAGGGATTGAATTTAGGAGCCGTGAGGTTATGTTACAACTGTACAAAACTCGGGTGCGGCCGCACTTGGAGTATTGCGTACAGTTCTGGTCGCCGCATTATAAGAAAGATGTGGAAGCATTGGAAAGGGTGCCGAGGAGGTTTACCAGGATGTTGCCTGGTATGGTGGGAAGGCCTTATGAGGAAAGGCTGAGGGACCTGAGGGTATTTTCATTAGAGAGAAGAAGGTTACGCGGTGACCTAATTGAGGCGTATAAGATGATCAAGGGATTGGGTAGGGTGGATAGTGAGAGCCTTTTTCCTCAGATGGTGATGACCAACACAAGGGGACATAACTTTAAATTAAGAGGTGGTAGTTATAGGACGGATGTCAGAGGCAGGTTCTTTACACAGAGGGTGGTGAGAGCGTGGAATGCCCTGCCTGCCGCAGTTGTGGACTCGCCTACTTTGGGGGCATTCAAATGTTCGGTGGATAGGCATATGGATGATATTGGAATAGTTTAGGTTAGAGGGTCAGCTGGCCGGCGCAACATCGAGGGCCGAAGGGCCTGTACTGCGCTGTAATGTTCTATGTTCTATGTTCAAATCATTCTAAATTGCATTGTTATCACCTCTGCAATTATAATTTTCCAAAAATGATTTGCCCACCTCTTTTACTCACCCTAACTGGACAAGCCAATCATTTCAGTATGAGTCATTTACCTTGGCCAGTAACATTCCACCTTCTGGCAGTATGAAAATTCATAGGTCTGTAAAGTCCGGAAGTTTCCACCCACCGTCTCCAGGCAACCCACTACATAAATTTGGAAATTTCTTTCCACTGTCTCCCAGCAACCTCAATTATATAAGTCCATAGAGTTTGAAAGTTTCCTTTTTCACTGTCTGCTAACATTTCCTCATCAGAAAAAATTGAATTATTCTATTCGTTTGGCTGTCTGGGATTGCTTCAACCATCTGTAACCCGTACTAATAAAAACTGTGCTCTGTGCCTGTACTGTTTTTAAGAATATAGTTAATCTTACTCACTTTTCTCCCATTATGCCTTGAGGCAGTCTACAGTTGGCCAAGGTGTATATTTTAATACAGAATATATAAAAACACATATAAATTATCTAATAGTGATTATATGTGTTTCTATGCAAAAGGTACCTTTGTAACTCAAGGTACTTTGTATCTTTCCTATACAATATTCATTCTAAATTAGTTTTATCTTAATCTATTAGTTTTTTAATTCCAAGGTATCCTAAATCCCTTTAACAAGGAAGATTTGTTTTTATGCATTACTTTCATTTCAACTAAGGCATAATAATAAAGGAGACCGAATTCATTGTATGATATGGAAAGGTATAAAGACTCTCATCTTTTGCAATGATTAGAGTAACATATGGTGTAAAAGGATATAAAGCCCTTCACCTCTGTTTAGCAATTAATTTGAAAATTGCAAGGGTGAATTTACAATGAAACGCACCATGCCTAGGCAGAGCAGCCTGAACAACTAGTTTGGGCCTATCAGCAGAAAATGCAGAACGAAACCTGACTAGTTAGATGAGAAGCGAAGAATGGAAGGGAAGGTAAGTTACAGATTGCCAGGAAAATGCAAATGGTTAGACCCTGGTGGCAGGTGAGTAAGGTCCCAAGGGGAAGGAGAGACAGCTGCAGCAAGTAACTGGCATGGGTGAGGCAGCAGAGTCCAGTCTGTCAGCAGGCAAGGCCCCAGATGAAGGGGTGGACAGAGACAAGGGAGCAGAGCGAGGCAGAGAAGCCCGGAGGTGAGGAGGGGGGGTGGCAGAGGAGCCCGGAGATGAGGAGGAGAGGAAGCGGGGCAGAGGAGCCTAGAGGGAAGGAGCGGGAGGGTGCAGAGGAGCCCACAAGTGAGGAACAGAGTGGATGATGGATCCTAGAGGTGAAGCAGCAGGCAGATCAAGGACCTTAAGTGAGCAAGGTGAAAGCGTGAGTGGTTGAGGGAAGAATATTAGGCATTGTAGGGGTGAGGGAATGTGTGTGGGGTGGTTGGAAAGAGAGTGTTTTCGGAAATCCATAATCAGAATCACAGCTTCATAGTTAAAAGATGAATTTCAATTTTGCAGATCCTGTTAAGAACATGGGATTGACTGCAAGCCCCTCCCTTGACAGACATTTTATTAGTTGCCTAAATTCAAGATCAGGGGCAGGAGAATGTGATATTCTCTGGGCCTGTTATTTCAGTCACAAATTGCATGGCCCAGAGATTCTGGCATTGGCAAAAAAATGGGTGTTGCACTAGGGGCCAAACCTGTTGCAGTGCTCCCAGCCTGCTCGGTCAGCCCCATTCAGGTTCATGCACATAGTGGACTGGAACCCAATACATATTCAAATTCAGTAAATACTGAGCTTCAAGCCCAATTCAAATAGTTGCCACTGTTCACCAGGATTTGCAGCTGGCAGGCTTTTATACAGGTCTTCACAAGCAAGACTTGGCATGGTAGACTGTAATGTTCGAGGAACACTGGTAGCCCCTCAATAATGAGAGGCACCCTCCCACCCCCACACCATGAAAGCATGAAGTTTATCTGATTCTCTACTCAGACTTCCTCAATGCCAGACCTGCCCCTGCCCTCAACCTTCCTTCAAGTCAGACACCTTGGCAGTGCCAACTGTACGATGTCGCCATTACTTCTATACCGAAACCCTGACTAGGTACTTTGGGTGCGTAGGGAGCTTAAGGAGGTTAATTTAGTGCCCTTTTCCCCTCTGCTGCTGCCATGCTCCAGAGGAAAGATCTTTGAAGGGTCCCTGGGGGTTGGGTAGGCTCAGGCTGGGGGTGAGGGGTTGGCCTTGCCACTCCTCGCCAGGTTAGGTGTGTCGTGGCTGGACTGTCCATTTCAACCCTAGCACATCTGAAGATTACACCTGGCATAGTGATTTCTCTGACATAGAACAGGTGTCAATTTCATGGGGGGGGGAGTATCTGCACAACTGTGCACTTTGCCCCAGTGTACGCACATAGCTTTCATTTGTTTCTGAGGGTAACGCGCGGGTCAAATCCTTTGAAATCCCCGCCACTCTAATGGACCCTTTGGTCTCCAAAAAAAAATTCAACATGCAGTACCTTGAAAAAGACTTAGAACATAGAACACTACAGCACAAACAGGCCCTTCGGCCCACAAGTTGTGCCGAACACATCAAAACCTACCCAGCCATAGACCTATCTATAACCCCCAATCCCATTGGATCCCATATACTCATCCAGAAGTCTTTTAAAAGACCCAGCGAGTTCGCCTCGACCACCACCGACGGCAGCCGATTCCATTCACTCACCACCCTCTGAGTGAAAAATTTTCCCCTAGCATCCCCTCTGTACTTGCTTCCCTGCACCTTAAATCTGTGCCCTCTCGTCGCGACCATTTCATCCCTGGGAAATAGTCTCTGAGAGTCCACCCTATCTAATCCTCTCAACATCTTGTAAACCTCTATCAGGTCGCCTCTCAACCTTCATCTCTCCAGGGAGAACAGTCCCAGCTCCCTCACCCTGTCTTCATAAGGCATGCCTCCCAATCCAGGCAACATCCTTGTAACTCTCCTCTGCACCCTTTCAATAGCTTCCACGTCCTTCCTATAGTGAGGCGACCAGAACTGCGCACAGTACTCCAAGTGTGGTCTGACAAGGGTCCTATAAAGCTGCAGCATTACCTCCTGACTCCTGACTCAATCCCTCGATGAATGAAGGCCAGTACACCGTAAGCTTTCTTAACCACATCCTCCACCTGGGAGGCCGATTTGAGAGTCTTATGGACCCGGACCCCAAGATCCCTCTGCTCTTCTATCTTCTCTTCTATCATCCTCCAGCCATTTGTGATTATTTTGATTTCTCTTCACACTTGAATGGATCTTAAGTACCCCGGTGATCCTAACTGCAATGTTGATAGAGACTAAATCTGATTGATAGCCTGTGGTTTAACTTCATTTTTGAAGTCGTTTGCAAAAGAGGAAATTATACCATAGACTTTCTATTAGGATTAGAGAAACAGTTCATTTAAGAATTTGCACAACTGATAAGCAGGAATGCAGATATTGATCACAGGGCTGCCTGAAATCATCATGATGTAGAGATGCCGGCGTTGGACTGGGGTAAACAGAGGGATCTGGGGTCGACAGAGGGATCTGCAGTGCAGCAACCGAAGAGGAATGAATCCAATTGGACTCCTCCGGAAGGCCAATGCCCCCGACTGGACATGTATGCCCAAGCCATCAGGAGGTGCGTGAACACCAGATTCATCAACCGTACTTACAAGACAGTCCCGAACATCACCCAAGCACAAAGCAAGGCCATCCGTGCTCTCAAGACCAACCGCAACATTGTCTGCTGGTTTGATGACAAAGGAGGCGCCACCGTCATACTGAACAGGACGGACTACTGTGAAGAAGTGTACCGACAACTAAACAATGTGAAACACTACAGTCAGTTACCAGCAGATCTGACCAAAGAACGCACTCATCAACACAACACTCTGATCAAAACCTTTGATCCGGACCTTCAGAACACCCTCTGGGCTCTCATTCCACGTACTCCCCGCATTGGGGATCTCTACTGCCTCCCAAAGATACACAAGGCAAACATACCCAGCCGACCCATCGTATCTGGCAATGGGACCCTGTGTGAGAACCTCTCCGGCTATATCGAGGGCATCCTGAAACCCATTGTACAAAGAACCCCCAGCTTTTGTCTTGACACTACGGACTTCCTACAGAAACTCAGCACGCATGAAGCAGTTGAACCAGGGACACTCCTGGTCACAATGGATGTCTCGGCGCTCTACACCAACATTCCCCACGACGATGGTATTGCTGCAACTGCCTCAGTACTCAATGCCAACAACTGTCAGTTTCCGGATGCAATTTTACAACTCATCCGCTTCATCTTGGACCACAATGTCTTCACCTTCAACAATCAGCTTTTCATCCAGACACATGGGACAGCCATGGGGACCAAATTTGCACCTCAGTATGCCAACATCTTCATGCACAGGTTCGAACAAGACTTCTTCACTACACGAGATCTTCAACCAAGATTATATACTAGATACATTGATGACATCTTTTTCCTTTGGACTCATGGTGAACAATCATTGGAACAACTGTATGATGATATCAACAAGTTCCATCCCACCATCAGACTCACCATGGACTATTCTCCAGAATCAGTTGCATTCTTGGACACACGCATCTCCATCAAGGACGGTCACCCCAGCACCTCACTGTACCGCAAACCGACAGACAACCTCACAATGCTCCACTTCTCCAGCTTCCCCCCTAGACACGTTAAAGAAGCCATTCCCTATGGACAAGCCCTCCGTATACACAGAATTTGCTCAGATGAGGAGGATCGTGACAGACACCTCCAGAAGCTGAAGGATGCCCTCGTGAGAACAGGATATGGCGCTCGACTCATCAATCGACAGTTCCAACGTGCCACAGCGATAAACCGCACTGACCTCCTCAGGAGACGAACACGGGACAAGGTGGACAGAGTACCCTTTGTTGTCCAGTACTTCCCCGGAGCGGAGAAGCTACGACATCTTCTCCGGAGTCTTCAACATGTCATTGATGACGATGAACAGCTCGCTAGGGCCATCCCCACCCCCCCACTTCTTGCTTTCAGACAACCGCACAACCTTAAACAGATCATTGTTCGCAGCAAACTACCCAACCTTCAGGAGAACGGTGACCACAATACCATACAACCCTGCCACAGCAACCTCTGCAAGACATGCCAGATCATAGACATGGACGACATCATCAAACGTGAGGATACCATTCCCCAGGTACACGGTACATACACTTGCAACTCGGCCAACGTTGTCTACCTAATACGTTGCAAGAAAGGATGTCCCGAAGCATGGTATATTGGGGAGACCATGCAGACACTACGACAGCGGATGCATGAGCATCGCTCAGCAATCACCAGGCAAAACAGTTCCCTTCCTGTGGGCGAACACTTCAGCAGTCATGGGCATTCGGCCTCCGACCTGCAGGTAAATGTTCTTCAAGGGGGCTTTCGTGATACACGACAGCGCAGAGACGCTGAGCAGAGACTGATAGCCAAGCTCCGCACACATGAGGACGGTCTTAACAGGGATCTTGGCTTCATGACACACTATCTGTAACCCCCGTAACTTGCCTGGCTTAGCAAAAAACCTCACTTACTGTGCTGTCTGGAGAAAATACACAATTCTCTAACCACTGCTCAGGATTTCCTTCACACACATTGTTAGCCACTTTAACACTTGAATAGCAGGTTAGATGTAAGGATTCGCATTCTAATCAGCAGTATGTAACTGTCTGTGTGGATATGAGTGCCCCTGCAGATCAGAACACTGCATTTGCCTGACGAAGGCACAACATAGTGTCGAAAGCTCGTGGATTTACTATCAAATAAATTGGTTGGATTTTAAATTGGTGTTGCAAAACTTTACTGAAATCATCATGCCAATGGTGATCTTCAGGTCTGCCAGGGCTAGAAAGGGAAGTTCAGCCATAACATATCATTGAAGTGGAGAGTGGCAAATTTGAACTGTTACTGTCCCAGCCCTGAGATTCTTGAGGGATCCTTTGTCTGCAGCCTGGGATCAGCAGAGGGACAAATAGCCTAACTGCTCAAGCCCCTATGGGCTCAAAACACCAGACCAGTATGCCAGGGAGCAGTGCATTGTTGGTGCTGTCAAGGTACATAATGTGAAGGGGGCTGAGTGAAGCAAAGGCGAATTATTTAAAGGGGAAGTAGAGAATAGGGCCAGTAAGACACAGAAGAAGAGCAAGCAGAATGTGGTTCTGATCAAAGAGGATCTAGTGATTGAAGTACATTAGTTTCAATGCAAGAAGTGTAACAGGTAAGGCAGATGAGTTTGGATTAGTACTTGGAACTATGATTTTGTTGCCATTCCAGAGACTTAAGGGAAGAACAGGATTGGCAGCTTAACGTTTCAGTATACAGATATTACAGGCGGGATAGAGGGAGATGCAATAGAGGTGGGGGAAGTTGCACTACTGGTTAAGGAGAACATCACAGTTATACTGTGGGAGGATACCTTGGAGGATTCATGCAGTGAAGCAATATGAGTAGAGCTCAGGAATAGGAAAAGAGTAATCACAATGTCGGGGGTTTACTATAGACCTCCCAATGGCCTATTGTGGTAGAGAGACAGTTATATCGGCAGATTTTGGCAAGGTGTAAAAGTAACAAGGTGATTTTAATTTCCCCAATATTGACTTGGACTCACTTCATGTTAGGAACATGGATGGAGCAGAGTTTATAAGGAGCATCAGGAGGGCTTCTTGAAATAGTATATAGATAACTAGGGAAGGGGCATACTGGACCTGTATTGGGGAATGAACCCGGCCAAGTGGTCGATGTTTCAGTAGAGGAACCGTTTGGGAACAGTGACCACAATTCAGTAAACTTTAAGGTACTGATGGATAAAGTGTAATCCTTAGGTGAAGATAATAAATTGAGGAAAGATTAATTACAACAATATCAGGGAGAAACTGAAGAATGTAGATTGAGGACAGTTGTTTGAGGATAAATCAACATCTGGCATGTGGGAGGCTTTCAAGTGTAAGTTGATAGGGATCCAGGACTGGCACATTCCTGTAAGGATGAAGGATAAATATGGCAAATTTCAGGAACCTTGGATAATAAGAGATATTGTGAGTTTAGTTTAAAAAAAAGGAAACATTTATCAAGGCTAGGAGGTTGGAAACACATAAAATAAGTGTGGAATACAAGGAAAGTAGAAAGAAACATAAGCAAAGAGTCAGGAGATTTAGAAGGGGTCACAAAATGTCATTGGCCAGCAGGATTAAGGAAAATTTCATGGCTTTGTATAGATATATAAAGAGCAAGAGGATAGCCAAGGAGAGGGTTGGTGCACTCAAAGACAGAATCCGTGTCTGGAGCCAGAGAAAATGGACTAGCTATTAACCAAAGAGATGGAAGATGAGTCTAGGGAAGGGTGTGCAGAGAGTTTGGGTCATTAGAGATCAAAAAAGAAATATTGAGGGAGTAGAAAAACATTAAGATAGACAAGTCCCCTGGGCCTGATGCATATACTCCAGAATACTGGAACATATAAGAAACACATTAAACTCCACATTAAACTTTTCCACATTAAACTTAAACTTAAACTTTTCGGCATTAAACTCCATTTGCCACCTCTCGGCCCAGCTCTGCAACTTGTCCAAGTCTCTCTGCAAACTATAACACCCCTCTTCACTATCTACCACTCCACCGACTTTAGTGTCATCTGCAAATTTACTAATCCATCCTTCAATCCCCTCATCCAGATCATTTATAAAAATTACAAACAGCAGGGGCCCCAAAACAGACCCCTGAGGTACGCCACTTGTCACCGAACTCCACGATGAATATCTCCCATCAACCACCACCCTCTGTCTTCTATCTGCTAGCCATTTCCTAACCCAATTAGCTAAATCACCCTCTATCCCATACATCTGCATTTTCTGCAGAAGTCTTCCATGGGCCACCTTATCAAACGCCTTACTAAAGTCCATATATACCACATCACCGCCTTACCCCCATCCACCTCCTTAGTCACTTTTTCAAAAAACTCAATGAGGTTAGTAAGGCACGACCTACCCTTCACAAAACCATGCTGACTATCTCCAATCAATTCATTACTCTCTAAATAACTAGAAATCCTATCCCTAATTATTCTCTCCAATACTTTGCCCACAACAGAAGTAAGACTCACTGGCCTATAATTCCCTGGAAGGTCTCTCTTCCCCTTCTTGAACCATGGGACCACATTCGCTATCCTCCAGTCCTCCGGAACCACACCCGTAACCAACGAGGACCTGAAGATCAGAGCCAGAGGCTCTGCAATCTCCTCTCTTGCCTCCCAGAGAATCCTAGGGTACATCCCGTCCGGCCCAGGGGACTTATCCAACTTCAAACCCTCGAGAATATCTAGCACATCCTCCCTATCTACTTCGATACCTTCCAGTTTGCTACCCTGTACCTCAGTGTTCTCCATAACTACATTTACACCACCCTGCGTGAATACCGAAGAGAAATATTTATTCAGTACCTCTCCAATCTCCTCAGGCTCCACGCACAACTTCCCACTGCTGTCTATGACTGTCCCTAATCTTGTCCTAACCAATCTTCTATTCTTAACATATCTAAAGAAAGGATTAGGGAGAATCCTAAAGCTATCAGCCAAAGTCTTCTCGTGTCCTCTCTTTGCTCTCCTCAATTCCCTCTTTAGCTCCCTCCTGGCTAATCTATAGCTATCCATTGCACTAACCGAGCCTTCAAGCCTCATCCTGACATCAGCCTCCTTTTTCCTTTTAACCAGCAAATCAACTTTTTTCGTACACCAAGGTTCTCTTACTCGACCATTTCCTCCTCGCCTGACAGGGACATACTTATCAAGGACTCGCAGCAGCTGCTCCTTGAATAAGCTCCACATTCCATATGTGGAGCTTATTCGAAACATTCCACATTCGAAACATATAATATGATTAGACGTTTAGATAGGGTGGACAGTGATAGCCTTTTTCCTAGGATGGAAAAAGCTAGCACAAGGGGACACAGCTTTAAATTAAGGGGTGATAGTTATAGGACGGATATCAGAGGTAGGTTCTTTACCCAAAGGGTGGTTCGGGAGTGGAATGCCCTGCCTGCAGCAGTTGTAGCTGCGCCAAGTTTGGTGGCGTTTAAGAGGTTAGTTGATAAGTATATGGAAGAGAAGGGAATGGTTAGTTTGGAGGGGCATTGCTTTTTATATTGGTCGGCGCAACATCGAAGGCCGAAGGGCCTGTTCTGTGCTGTAATGTTCTATGTTCTACTGAGAGAGACAAGAGAGGATGTTGCTGGGGCGTTGAGAGAAATCTTTGTACTCCCATTGGCTACAGGGGAGGTCCCTGAAGATTGGAGAATAGCCAATGTTGTTCCTTTGTTTAAGATGGGTAGCAAAAATAATCCAGGTAATTACAGGCCAGTGAGCCTCACATCAGTGATAGAGAAATTATTAGAGAGGATTCTTTGAGACAGTAAATAAATGGACATATTAGCGAGAGGTAACATGGTTTTGTAAAAGGGAGCTTGTGTCTCACAAACTTGATTCAAGGAAGTGACAAAGATGATTGGTGAGGGTAGGGCAGTGGATGCTGTCCACATGAACTTCTGTAAAGCCTTTGACAAGGTCCCTCATGGCACACTGGTACAGAAGGTGAAGTTGCACAGAATCAAAGGTGAGCTGGTAAATGGGTGCAGAACTGGCTCAGTCATAAAAGACAGAGGATAGCAGTGGAAGTGTGCATTTCTGAATGGAGGGCTGTGACTAGTAACATTCCTCAGGGATCAATGTTGGGATCTTTGCTGTTTGTAATATATATATAAATGATTTGAAGAAAATGTAACTGGTTTGATTAGTAGGTTTGCAGATGATACAAAGATTGGTGGAATTGTGGATAGTGATGAGGACCGTCAGAGGACACAGCAGGACTATAGAGATATCTAAGTGGCTGGAGACTGATTAGAAAGATGACAGATAAAGATTAATCCAAAGAAATATAAGGTAATGTATTTTGGAAAATCTGGTACAGATGGGAAATATATAGTAAATTGAAAAACCCTTAAAAGTATTGATAGGCAGAGGGATTTGGGGTGTACAGATACAGAGGTCACTGAAAGTGGCAACACAGATGGAGAAGGTTGTCAAGAAGGCATATGGCACACTTACCTTCATCGGCCGGAGCACTGAGTTTATAAATTGGGAAGTCATATTGCAACTTTATAGAACTTAGTTGGGTTACACTTGGAATATAGTTCAATTCTGGTTGCCACAGCACCAAAGGATGTGGAGGCTTGGGAGAGGATACAGAAAAGACTGGTATGGAGGGCATTAGCTATGAGTAGAGGAGAAACTTAGTGGAATTAGCGAAAGCAGATATGATTGTGACTTTTAAGAAGTGTTTTGACAAACAGATCCTCAAGGATCTGTTTTGGGGCCACTGCTATTTGTCATTTTTATAAATGACCTAGATGAGGGTGTAGAGGGTTGGATTAGTAAATTTGCTGACGATACCAAAGTGGGGGGAGTTGTAGACAGCGAGGATGATGTTACAGTTTGCAGAGGGACATAGATAGGTTGCAGAGCTGGGCCGTGAGGTGGCAAATGGAATTCAATATGGATAAGTGTGAGGTGATTCACTTTGGTAGGAATAACAGGCATGTGAAATATAGGGCTAATGGAAGGACCCTTAATAGTGTTGTCGAGCAGAGAGATCTTGGGGTACAAGTACATAGCTCTTTGAAAGTTGGCACCCAGGTTGATAAAGTTGTTAAGAAGGCGTACGGTGTGTTAGCTTTTATTGGTAGAGGGATTGAATTTAGAGCCGTGAGGTTATGTTACAACTGTACAAAACTCTGGTGCGGCCGCACTTGGAGTATTGCGTACAGTTCTGGTCGCCGCATTATAAGAAAGATGTGGAAGCATTGGAAAGGGTGCAGAGGAGGTTTACCAGGATGTTGCCTGGTATGGTGGGAAGGCATTATGAGGAAAGGCTGAGGGACCTGAGGTTATTTTCATTAGAGAGAAGAAGGTTACGCGGTGACCTAATTGAGGGGTATAAGATGATCAAGGGATTGGATAGGGTGGATAGTGAGAGCCTTTTTCCTCAGATGGTGATGACCAACACGAGGGGACATAACTTTAAATTAAGAGGTGGTAGTTATAGGACGGATGTCAGAGGTAGGTTCTTTACACAGAGGGTGGTGAGGGCGTGGAATGCCCTGCCTGCAGCAGTTGTGGACTCGCCTACTTTGGGGCATTCAAATGTTCGGTGGATAGGCATATGGATGATATTGGAATAGTTTAGGTTAGAGGGTCCACTGGCCGGCGCAACATCGAGGGCCAAAGGGCCTGTACTGCGCTGTAATGTTCTATGTTCTAAATACATAAATAGGATGGGAATAGAGGCATACCCTTCCCACAAGGATAGGGAGTTTTATTTCAGTCAGGCAGCATGGTCAGTGCAGGTTTGGAGAGCCAAATAGCCTGTCTCTGTGCTGTAGATTTCTTTGGTCTCTTTGTTCTACATTAAGAATGGCATGTCAAGTGATCTGTTAAAGCTGCAATAGTTGGGAGCTCCTGGATAACATTGTGATTCAGGGTAAGTGCTTCTGTACTAAGTGTTTGCAGCTTGAGGAAGTTTGGCTTAGCCACTAAACTGAAGGCTGAGTTGTGGACACCGTAACACATCAAATATGGGGAGAGTTACCTGGACATCTCGTTTCAGGGTGCAATCACACCCTTTAAAATAGGGCTTTTGGTTTAGAAAATGATCAGGGACAAGGTTAGGGTTAGGTGACTGCAGCTAAGGCAGGTATGGGAACTTAGAGAGCAAAAACGAAGGAGTGTCAGCCTCTGCAATTGCAAATTTGAGAGTCTCTTAGCTTATTTGGATAAGAATGGGGACTGCAGGGTGGGTGAACTAACTGGCTTTAGTACAGGGTGCCATTCAAGTGGGTGAGTGCATAGGAATGTAGAAGTAGTAAGAAATAGTATAGTGAGGGGAGAATCAGCAGTATTCTCTACAGCAAAGGACGAGAATCCAGACACTGAGTTGCCTGCTCAGTGGCAGGGTTCAGAACATATGCTGTGGGCTAGAGAGGAACTTGAAGTGGGAGAGAGAGGATCTCATTGTCATAGTCCAAATAAGTACTAACTACTTGATAGAGCGAGTAAAGAGGTTTTGCATAGAGAGTTTGATGAGCTAGGCACTAAATTAAACAATGGAACCTTCCAGGTTATAATCTCAAGATTATTATCTGAGCTATGTGCAAATTAGCTTGGGTACATAAAATTAAGAGTTGAATATGTGGTCAAAGACAGATATGGGGGAAGTGGATTTCAGTTCATGGGGCACTGGCTTCAGTTCTGGGGAAAGTGGGGGACTGTTCCTTTGGGATGGCCGACATAGTTCTTGCAAACTGCACAATTAGGGGGTAGAGAGGGCTTTAAACAGAGGGGGAGTTATTCTGAGAGGAGTTTATGTAGACATACAAAGCAAAAGGATATGCCAGCAAAGTGTAACAGGAAGTGACAGTGTGTGTAAATGTAAAAAAAGGTACCAATTAGGGACAAAGAGAAAATAATGATAAACGACCATTAATTTTGCCTTTTTATTTAAATGCACTTTGTATTTGGCATAAATTAAATGAATTAATGGCATAGGTTAGTGCATATAATCTTACAGCCATTACAGATGCCTTTTTTTACATTTACACTCTCTGTCTCTTGTTACACTTTGGATATCATTATTTGCCATACTGTCATATCCTTTTGCTTTGTAAGTCTATATAAATCCCTCTCAGAATAACTCCCCCTCAATTTAAAGCCCTCTCTACCCCCTAATTGTGCAGTTTGCAAGAATTATGTAGGCAATCTCAAAGGAACAATCCCCCCACTTATCCCAGAACTGAAACCAATGCCCCATGAACCAGTCTTTGACCACATATTCATTTTTAATTTTATGTACTCAAAGCTAGGAACAAAATATTCAGGGATCTATGACTTTTCTCAAGGATAGGCAGGAAGAAAAGATTGGTGAGATAGTTTTGTTGGTACAGGACAGAATAAGTATGCTGGCAAGAAATTATCTTGGATCAAAAGATGTAGAATCCAAACGGGTGGAAGTAAGAAAGAACAAGCAAAAGAAGACACTGGTAGGTGTAGTCTATAGGCCCCCTAGCAGTAGCTGTATTTCGGAGAATAAATCAGCATACAATGACGGCGTGTAGAAAAGGCAGCACATTAATCACAAGTGGCTTTAATCTTCATGTGGATTGGGAAAATTAAATTTGTGAGGTAGCCATGAGGAAGGATTCTTAGAATGTAGTCGGAAGAGTTTTCTAGAACAATACATGTAGATCTAGCTAGGGATCAGGCTATTTTGGATCTGATATTGTGCAATGAGGCAGGTTTAATAAACAATCTCTGAACAAAATAACCCCTGGGAAACAGTGGCCATAACATGGCAAAATTTAAAAAGTGGGAAACTTGGGTCAGACCATGCTAAGCTTAAACAAGAATAATTGCAAAAACATGAGGACAGAGTTGGCTGGAGCAGACTGGGGAAAGAGTTTAGCAGAAAAGACAATGGTAGGCATTTATGAAAAATGTTTATGATCACAACAAAGATGTATCCCAGTGGAGAAGAAGGATTCTAGCAAGGGGATAGATCATTAACTAAGGAAGTTAGGGATAATATTAAACTGAAAAGAAAACATACAATGTGGCAAAGATTAATGCTAAGCCAGAGGTTTGGGAAAGTTTAAAAGAAAACAACAAAAGACCAAAATGTAGTAAAGAGGGAGCAGATAAACTATGAGGGTAAAATAGCAAATAACATAAAAACAGATAGTAAGAGTCTCATTAAGTACATAAAAAGGAAGAGTAGCCAAGATGAACATAGTATCTTTAGAGAATGGGAAATAATAATGGCAGAAATCAGGAAGTGACAGAGTAGTTAAATGCCTTACATCAATCAGTCTTGACAGTAGAAGACAGTAATAGCATTCCAAAAATACTTAATAATCAAAGGACTAAATAGGGGAGGAAGTAAATTCATTAACCGCCACTAAAGAAATATTAATGGGATTAAAATCTGATAAATCTCCAGCATTAGAGTGTAAAAATAGGGAAGTCTTGTTAACATTATACAAGGCACTAGTTAGACCACATCTGGAACACTATGAACAGTTTTAGAACATAGAACATTACAGCGCAGTACAGGCCCTTCGGCCCTCAATGTTGCGCCGACCAATGGAACTAATTTTATGACCCTCTAACTTAAACTATTCCAATGCTATCCATATGCCTATCCACTGACCATTTGAACGCCCTTAAACTTGGCGAGTCCACAACTGTTGCAGGCAGGGTATTCCATGCCCTTACTACCTTCTGAATAAAGAACCCATCTTTTACATTCATCCTATAACTACCACCCCTTAAGTTAAAGCTATGTCCCCTCGTGTTATCCATCTCCATCCAAGGAAAAAGGCTCTCACTATCCACCCTATCTTAAGTTTTGGTCCCCTTATCTAAAAAATGACACACTGGCATTGGAGACAGTTCAGAGAATGTTCATAGGTTAACCCCGAGTATGGGGGGGATTTTTTTATGGAAGATATTGAATAGATTGGGCCTGTAGAGTTTAGAAGAATAAGAAGCAAGCTTATTGAGATAAATAGGATTCTCGGGGGCTTGACAAGATAGATACTGAGAGATTGTTTTTCCTTGTGGGAGACTCTAGGACCAGAGGGCATAATCTCAAAGTAACAGATTGCTCACTTAAGACAACAGCAAGGAGAAATTTCTCCTCTCAGAGGGTAATGAATCTGTGAAAATGTATCCAGAGAAGTGGAGTTGAGGATTATATCATAGAACATAGAACATTACAGCGTAGAACAGGCCCTTCAGCCTTCGATGTTGCGCCGACCATTATAAAAAAGCAATGACCCTCCAAACTAAACCATTCCCTTCTCTTCCATATACTTATCAACTAACCTCTTAAACGCCACCAAACTTGGCGCATCTACAACTGCAGCAGGCAGGGCATTCCACTCCCTAAACACCCTCTGGGTAAAGAACCTACCTCTGATATCCGTCCTATAACTATCACCCCTTAATTTAAAGCTGTGTCCCCTCGTGCTAGCTTTCTCCATCCTAGGGAAAAGGCTATCACTGTCCACCCTATCTAAACCTCTAATCATCTTATATGTTTCGATAAGGTCCCTCTTAGCCGCCTCCTTTCTAACGAAAACAACCTCAAATCCCTCAGCCTCTCTTCATAAGACCTGCCCTCCATACCAGGCAACATCCTGGTAAACCTCCTCTGTACCCTCTCCAATGCCTCCACATCTTTCTTATAATTGGGGGACCAGAACTGCACACAATACTCCAAGTGCGGCCGCACTAGAGTTTTGTACAGTTGCAACATGACGTTGCGGCTCCGAAATTCAATCCCCCTACCAATAAAAGCTAAGACTCGTATGCCTTCTTAACAACCTTATCGACTTGATTGCCAACTTTCAGGGATCTATGCACATATACACCAAGATCCCTCTGTTCATCAACACTATTAAGAGTCCTACCATTACCCCTATACTCTACACATTTGTTATTCCTGCCAAAGTGAATTACCTCACACTTTTCCACATTAAACTCCATTTGCCACATCTCGGCCCAGCTCTGCAACTTGTCCAAGTCTCTCTGCAAACTATAACACCCCTCTTCACTATCTACCACTCCACCGACTTTAGTGTCATCTGCAAATTTACTAATCCATCCTTCAATACCCTCATCCAGATCATTTATAAAATTACAAACAGCAGGGGCCCCAAAACAGACCCCTGAGGTACACCACTTGTCACCGAACTCCACGATGAATACCTCCCATCAACCACCATCCTCTGTCTTCTATCCGCTAGCCAATTCCTAATCCAATTAGCTAAATCACCCTCTATCCCATACATCTGCATTTTCTGCAGAAGCTTCCATGGGACACCTTATCGAACGCCTTACTAAAGTCCATATATACCACATCAACCGCCTTACCCCCCTCCACCTCTTTGGTCACTTTTTCAAAAAACTCAATGAGGTTAGTAAGGCACGACCTACCCTTCACAAAACCATGCTGACTATCCCCAATCAATTCATTTCTCTCTACATAACTATAAATCCTATCCCTAATAATTCTCTCCAATACTTTGCCCACAACAGAAGTAAGACTTACTGGCCTATAATTCCCTGGAAGGTCTCTCTTCCCCTTCTTGAACAATGGGACCACATTCGCTATCCTCCAGTCTTCTGGAACCATACCCGTAACCAACGACGACCTGAAGATCAGAGCCAGAGGCTCTGCAATCGCCTCTCTTGCCTCCCAGAGAATCCTAGGGTAAATCCCGTCCGGCCCAGGGGACTTATCCAACTTCAAACCCTCAAGAATATCTAGCACATCCTCCCTATCTACTTCAATACTTTCCATTTTGCAACCCTGTACCTCAGTGTTCTCCACAACTACATTTACATCTCCCTGCGTGAATACCGAAGAGAAATATTTGTTCAGTGCCTCTCCAATCTCTTCAGTCTCCACGCACAACTTCCCACTGCTGTCTCTGACTGGCCCTAATCTTGCCCTAACCAATCTTCTATTCTTAACATATCTAAAGAAAGCTTTAGGATTCTCCTTAATCCTATCAGCCAAAGGCTTCTCGTGTCCCCTCTTAGCTCTCCTCAATTCACTCTTTAGCTCCCTCCTGGCTAATCTATAGCTATCCATTGCACTAACCGAGCCTTCAAGCCTCATCCTGACGTAAGCCTCCTTTTCCCTTTTAACCAGCGAATCAACTTTTTTCGTACACCAAGGTTCTCTTACTCGACCATTTCCTCCTTGCCTGACAGGGACATACTTATCAAGGACTTATCAGATCACTCATGATCTCATTGAATGGGAGAGCAAACTCAATGAGATGATTGACCTATTTGTGCTCTTTCACCTTAACTATGTAGTCAGTTGTGGTGACGTTGGTTATAGCTTTCATGGAACATAGAACGTTACAGCACAGAACAGGCCCTTCGGCCTTCGATGTTGCGCCGACCAATTTGGAAAAAGCAATGACCCTCTAACCTAAAGCATTCCCTTTTTGTCCATAAACGTATCTACTAACCTCTTAAACACCACCAAACTTGGCGCATCTACAACTGACGCAGGCAGGGCATTCCATACCCTTACCACCCTCTGGGTAAAGAACCTACCTCTGACATCCGTCCTATAACCACCACCCCTTAATTTAAAGCTATGTCCCCTCGTGCTAGCTTTCTCCATCCTAGGAAAAAGGCTATCACTGTCCACCCTATCTAAACGTCTAATCATCTTATATGTTTCAATAAGGTCTCCTCTTAGCTGCCTCCTTTCTAACGAAAACAACCTCAAATCCCTCAGGCTCTCTTCATAAGACCTGCCTTCCATACCAGGCAACATCCTGGTAAACCTCCTCTGTACCCTCTCCAATGCCTCCACATCTTTCTTATAATGCGGGGACCAGAACTGCACACAATACTCCAAGTGCGGCCGCACTAGAGTTTTGTACAGTTGCAACATGACGTTGCGGCTCCGAAATTCAATCCTCCTAACAATAAAAGCTAAGACTCCATATGCCTTCTTAACACCTTATCGACTTGATTGCCAACTTTCAGGATCTATGCACATATACACCAAGATCCCTCTGTTCATCAACACTATTAAGAGTCCTACCATTAGCCCTATACTCTACACATTTGTTATTCCTGCCAAAGTGAATTACCTCACACTTTTCCACATTAAACTCCATTTGCCACCTCTTGGCCCAGCTCTGCAACTTGTCCAAGTCTCTCTGCAAATTATAACACCCCTCTTCACTATCTACCACTCCTCCGACTTTGGTGTCATCCGCAAATTTACTAATCCATCCTTCAATACCCTCATCCAGATATTTATAAAAATTACAAACAGCAGGGGCCCCAAACAGATCCCTGAGGTACACCACTTGTAACCGAACTCCACGATGAATAACTTCCATCAACCACCACCCTCTGTCTTCTATCTGCTAGCCAATTCCTAATCCAATTAGCTAAATCACCCTCTATCCCATACATCTGCATTTTCTGCAGAAGCCTTCCATGGGCCACCTTATCGAACGCCTTACTAAAGTCCATATATACCACATCAACTGCCTTACCCCCATCCACCTCTTTGGTCACTTTTTCAAAAAACTCAATAAGGTTAGTAAGGCACGACCTACCCTTCACAAAACCATGCTGACTATCCCCAATCAATTCATTTCTCTCTAAATAACTATAAATCCTATCCCTAATAATTCTCTCCAATACTTTGCCCACAACAGAAGTAAGACTCACCGGCCTATAATTCCCTGGAAAGTCTCTCTTCCCCTTCTTGAACCATGGGACCACATTCGCTATCCTCCAGTCTTCCGGCACTATACCTTACCAACGACGACCTGAAGATCAGAGCCGAGGCTCTGCAATCGCCTCTCTCGCCTCCCAGAGAATCCTAGGGTAAATCCTGTCTGGCCCAGGGGACTTATCTAACTTCAAACCCTCAAGAATATCTAGCACATCCTCCTTATCTACTTCAATACTTTCCATTTGCAACCCTGTATCCCAGTGTTCTCCACAACTACATTTACATCTCCCTGCGTGAATACCGAAGAGAAATATTTGTTCAGTGCTTCTCCAATCTCTTCAGGCTCCACGCACAACTTCCCACTGCTGTCTATGACTGGCCCTAATCTTGCCCTAACCAATCTTCTATTCTTAAGAATCTATTCAGAATGAGATAGAAATGATATTAAAACAGACAGAAGTGGAATTCAATGTGAAGAACTGTGAAGAGACGCACTTTGGAAGAACTAAGATGAGAAAACAATATAGTATAAATAGCATGATTTTGCAAAGTGTAATTGAGTTCTGCAGAACGGCAATGTCGATGTGTAACTGACTCTGTTTCTCTCTCTACAGATACAGCCAGACCTGCTGAGTTTATTCAGCATTTTCTGTTTTTATTTCAGATTTCTAGCATTTGCAGTATTTTGCTTTTATATGACTGGGGTCCAGATGTTTTCTACAACAGAGGTTTATCTGTCATAGTGGAAATCCTGGAAATGGTCAAAAATTCTGGGTCTCATCCGTGAATCCAGCATTTTTATGTTAGGTCATGTGAGAATAGAATTGGACTGTGGTTCGCACATGCACGACCTGTTGAGGCAGCTGACCATTTAGATCACCAGTTGCCTCTATTGCTGTGGGATTTTGGAAAATCGAAGTGTGAAATCTGGAGTGTGCAGATTAGAACAGGTAACAGGAGGTCTGAACTGGGTGGAATTGTTTGCATAGCTGGGGCACTCCTCTGGAGAGGTTAGATACATCTTGCAAATGTGTCCCAGGGCATATCGAAAGAGCCAAAGCTCCATTTTTGAGAGGTAAGGCACACTTTGAGATTGTTAAAAGCAAACATGATTATTCATGCAAAAACTCATTGGAACTGTCAATCTGGCAAAGAACTGTCTAGCTGTCAAGGAAATATCCAGAGGTACTCTGCAATTTGACCTGTAATGGGTAAGGCTTAAGGGTGGTGGATAGAGGATAGGCTTGGAGGACATGGGGAGCCGTGGGGAATAAGTGGGAAGGCTTGTGTTGGCATGGATGAATCATAGGAAGTGTGTGGAGCAGTGAGAGCTGGAGGGACTTTTTTTCCCCAATTATTTATTTATTTAAACACAGTGCCAATGCATCAAGGCAGATATTCTGCCCAACCCACCTTTGCATCCAAAAACGAGTTTGTTAAATGTGTGTTTTTGCCCAGGGATAAGTTGTTGATTCACTGCTTTTTGGATATTTATAAATTACTTGGATAATTGAATGCAGAGTAAAATCTGCCACTTCCTTGGCCTCTTGTATGGCTATTCTACTTGATCTATATCTAGTTACAGTTGATTTGTATCATCCTCATTGTTTGCCATATCTCCAAGGTGGAGATCATTTATACATTTTAAAATTTTACTCTGTATTCAATTATCCAAATAATTTATAAATATCCAAAAAGCAGTGATCTACAATTTACTCCTGGGCAAAAACCCCCATTTACCATGTTTGCTTTTGGAAGTGAAGGCGGCACGGTGGTTAGCTCACAGTGCCAGGGACCAGGTTCAATTCCAGCCTTGGATCACTGTCTGTGTGGAGTTTGTACATTCTCCCTGTGTCTGCATGGGTTTCCTCCAGGTGCTCCGGTTTCCTCTCACGCTCCAAAGATGTGTGGGTTAAGTTGATTGGCCATGCTACATTGACCCTAGTGTTAGGGGATTAGCAGGGTACATATGTGGAGTTTCAAGAATAGGAGCTGGATGAGATTGTGGTTGGTGCAGATTGAATGGGCTGAATGGCCTCCTTGTGCACTGTAGGGATTCTATGAACCTGGAACTTGCTACTTACAAGGTTTGTGGAAGGGAAGATAAATGATTTCAATATGAAATTGGACAAGAAATTAAGGGAAATAAATATGTGGGCTACAGGGATAGAGCAAATGGATAGGATGGATTGGATTGCTTTATAGAGAGCAAGTATAGACCTGATGTGTTGAACCTGTCTAATCCATATCTTTGCCAAAACTCCTCAGGCTGTCAGAATCCAATGTATTAAACTCAAATCCTTATTTATTTACAGATTACTTAATAGCTTTGCTTTATCCTCCTGCAATTCTATATAACAGCATCTGATCTTGCTTCCTTCTGTATGTCACACTTTTGGATTTTCCACATAATATCAGATCCCCCTGCTCCCAATGTATGAGAGCATAAGAACATAAGAAATAGGAGCAGGAGTAGGCCATCCAGCTCCTCGGGCCTGCCCTGCCATTCAATAAGATCATGGCTAATCTGGAATGGTTCAGTACCACTTTCCCGCTTTCTCTCTGTAATCCTTAATTCCCTTGTCAATCAAAAACCTACGCACTCTTGACTTGAACATATTCAACAAAGAAGCTTCCACCACTTCAGGCAGAGAATTCCAAAGATTCACCACCCTTTGCATGAAGAAATTCCTCCTTAACACTGATCTTAATCACCACCACCACCACCAACCATGCCCCCCCCCCGCAAACTCCAGCGAGTACAAACCTAGCCCATTTAGTCTCTCCTCCTAATCCAATGCCCTCATCTCTGGTATCAGCCTAGTGAAGCTTCTCTGCACCGTCTCCAAGGCCAATATATCTTTCCTTGAACGTGGCAACCAAAACTGCACACAGTACTCCAGTTGCGGCCTCACCAGCACCCTATACAACTGCAGAAGTACCTCCCTACTTTTATATTCTATCCCCTTATAAAGGCCAACATTGCATTTGCCTTCTTAATCACCTGCTGCACCTGCATATTGTGTTTTTGTGATTTGTGCACAAGGACCCCCAGGTCCCTCTGCACTGTCGCATGCTGCAGCTTTTTGCCATTTAAATAGTAATCCTTCCTACCATTATTCCCTTCAAAGTGGATAACCTCACACTTGCTAACATCATACTCCATCTGCCAGGTCCTTGCCCACCTATCCAGATCCCTCTGCAGGCTTTCCACACCCTCCATGCAATTTGCTTTTCCACTCATACGGATAAGTGTGAGGTGATTCACTTTGGTAGGAATAATAGGCATATGAAATATAGGGCTAATGGAAGGACCCTTAATAGTGTTGTCGAGCAGAGGGATCTTGGGGTACAAGTACATAGCTCTTTGAAAGTTGGCACCCAGGTTGATAAAGTTGTTAAGAAGGCGTACGGTGTGTTAGCTTTTATTGGTAGAGGGATTGAATTTAGGAGCCGTGAGGTTATGTTACAACTGTACAAAACTCTGGTGCGGCCGCACTTGGAGTATTGCGTACAGTTCTGGTCGCCGCATTATAAGAAAGATGTGGAAGCATTGGAAAGGGTGCAGAGGAGGTTTACCAGGATGTTGCCTGGTATGGTGGGAAGGCCTTATGAGGAAAGGCTGAGGGACCTGAGGTTATTTTCATTAGAGAGAAGAAGGTTACGCGGTGACCTAATTGAGGCGTATAAGATGATCAAGGGATTGGATAGGGTGGATAGTGAGAGCCTTTTTCCTCGGATGGTGATGACCAACACGAGGGGACATAACTTTAAATTAAGAGGTGGTAGTTATAGGACGGATGTCAGAGGCAGGTTCTTTACACAGAGGGTGGTGAGAGTGTGGAATGCCCTGCCTGCAGCAGTTGTGGACTCGCCTACTTTGGGGGCATTCAAATGTTCGGTGGATAGGCATATGGATGATATTGGAATAGTTTAGGTTAGAGGGTCCACTGGCCGGTGCAACATCGAGGGCTGAAGGGCCTGTACTGCGCTATGTTCTATGTTCATCTTCGTGTCATCAGCAAATTTCGTCACCTTGCACTCAGCCCCTTCCTCCAGATCATCTATGTAAA
The DNA here is from genome assembly GCA_024679065.1 of Sphyrna mokarran. Taxonomy (NCBI): domain Eukaryota; kingdom Metazoa; phylum Chordata; class Chondrichthyes; order Carcharhiniformes; family Carcharhinidae; genus Sphyrna; species Sphyrna mokarran. Next base: position 29,160,962 of record JAGIQG010000012.1, on the reverse strand, counting down.
TGGTAAATAGTTGAGGCCCCAGCACCGATCCCTGGGGCACTCCACTAGTCACCAGCTGCTAATCAGAATAGCACCCATTAATACCTACCCTCTGCTTCCTATTAGACAACCAATTCTCTATCCAGTCTAACACCCTACCCCCAACTCCCTGCATCCTGAACTTCTGCAGCAATCTTTTGTGAGGCACCTTATCAAACGCCTTTTGGAAATCCAAAAACATCACATTCACCAGTTTCCCTCTATCTACAGCACTAATCACTTCCTCATAGGACTCCAATAAATTTGTCAAGCATGACTTCTGCTTAACGCATCTGTGCTGCATCTGCTTGATCGAACAGTTCGTATCTAGGTGCCTCGTTATTTTGACGACAGATTCAAACATTTTTCCTACTACAGACGTTAAACTAACCGGCCTATAATTCCCTGCCTTCTGTCTGCTACCTTTTTTAAACAGCGGCATAACATTAGCCGTTTTCCAATCTTCCAGTACTTTCCTGGAGTCCAGCAAATTCTGAAAGATAATTACCAGGGCATTCACTATCACTTCTGCCATTTCCTTGAGGACCCTGAGATGCATTCCATCCGGTCCCAGAGACTTATCTGCCCTCAGCCCCATTAGCCTATCAAGCACCACCTCTCTAGTGACTGCAATATCATCAAGGACCTCATCTCCTACCACCCTTATATCGTAATCTCATTAGACACAAATTTTAATAAGAAATTTTAACTTGTTTGGGCCAATTAGTGACCAAAGTGGGTGGAGGCAGAGGACATTTATAGGGTGTTAAGTGAATATTTCACATCTGTTTTCAATGAGAGTGAAGAGGTAGTTATGGAACTTGGGGAGGGAGACTGTGAGGCTCTAGAGAAAATTATCATGGGAGTGATAAGATATTGGTGGTCTTAAAAGTGGACTGATCTCCAGATCTGGATGAATTGTGTCCCAAGCTTTTGTAGGAAGCAAGCGAGGAAATTGTAGGAGCTCTGACCTAAATTTTTAATTCCTCCCTGGCCACTGGGAAGATGCCAAAGTGCTGGAGAACAGCTAATGTTGTCTCACTGTTTAGGAAAGGTTGTAGAGACAAGCCAGGGAACTACAGACCAGTGAGTCTCATGTTTGTGGTTGGGAAACTGCTGGAGAAGATTTTGAAGAAGAGAATCTATCTCCATTTGGAGAGGCATGGTTTGATCAGGGATATTCAGTATGGTTTTGTCAGAAGGAGATCATGCATAACAAATTTGATTGAATTTTTTGAGCACGTAACCAAGTGTGTGGATGAGGGCAGTGCATTTGATGTAGTTTACATGGATTCCAGCAAAGCCTTCAACAAAGTCTCACATGGGAGAGTTTTTAAGAAGGATAATGCACATGGGATACAGGGTGATCTGACAAGGTGGATTCATAATTGGCTTAGTGGTAGGACTCAGAGGATGGTGACAGATGACTGCTTTCGTGATTGGAGGCCAGTGACCCAGTGGCTTACACAGGGATCCATGCTGGGCCACCTATTGTTTGTCATTCATATAAATGACGTAGATGACTATGTGGGGGGTAGGATTGGTAAATTTGCTGAAGACACAAAGATTGGCCAGGTGGTTAACAGTGAGCTTGACTGCCTTAGGTTTCAAGAAGATATAGGTGAGATGGTCAAATGGGTGGATAAGTTGCATATGGAATTTAACCATGAAAAGTGTGAGGTGGTGCAGTTTGGAAGAAGTAATTTGACAAGAAAGTATACCGCTAAAGGTCTGGTACTGGGAAGTTCCAAAAAACAAAGGGACCTTGCCAGATCTATGGCATGTTTGTCCATAGATCTCTGAAGGCAGAAAGGCAGGTAAATATGGTGGTGAAAAAAGGATGTGGGACACTCACATTCATCAATCGGGGTATAGATTACAAAAGCAGGGAGGTCATGATGGAATTGTATAGAGCTTTGGTGAGGCCACAGCTGGAGTACTGTGTGTAGTTCTGGTCACCATATTATAGGAAGCATGTGAATACACTGGAGGGGGTGCAGAGGAAATTCACCAGGATGCTACCTGGGATGGAACATTGAAGTTATAAGGAGAGGTTGGACAGGCTTGGGTTGTTTTTATTGGAGCAGAAAAGACTGAGGGGCAACCTGTTTGAGATGTTCAAGATTATGAGGGGTTTGGACAGGATAAAGAGCAGCTGTTCCCCTGAGTTGAAGTATCAGTTACAAGGGGAGACAAGTTAAAAACAAGGGATAGGAGGTTTAGAGGGGATTTGAGGAAAAGCTTTTTTAATCAGAGGGTGGTAATGGTCTGGAACACACTGCCTAGGAGGATGGTGGAGGCAGGATGCCTCACATCCTTTAAAAAGTACCTGGATGAGTATTTGGCATGCCATAACATTCAAAGTGATGGGCCAAGTGCTGGCAAGTGGGCAGATCAGGGCATTTCATGCATTGATGCAGAGTTGATGAGCTGAATGGCCTCTTTTGCACTGCATGAATCTGTGAAAAGAGGTAGTAACTTACTTGAAAATATTAGCCATGAATTTTCATTCTGTAGACAGCACAGTGTATTCCTGTTGTGCATTGATTATCCTAAATGTTTTACCAAATTACATGAGCCATTAATTTGATTATATTCCTGTTTATTTTGCCTTGGCTTTTGTCTAGCTTTGAAATGAAGATCCTAGAAACAGATCGGTTTGTCTGACCTCATCTTGCTCCAAGGACATGTTTTCTAAAATACAAATTACTATCTGTTTCCTGATTCATATGTGCTGGGAGGGAATATAATAAAACCTTAATTAGAATGATTAAACCAGGGAATATCATGTTTCTTTTACCGCTGTTCCTTTTTTGATCTCATATTTTATGTATTCAACTGAGTATGAGCTTTAAGAATAGTCTTTCTCATTTAACTATACATTCATTTGTTGGAAACATAAATCTAGTTTAATGAGCTTTGTTTTTGGTATTCACATAGTTAATATTGGTGTTGGAAGGAAAATAATCCCATGTCCTATGAATAAATAAAAAAAAAGAATAGTAAGTGAAAAAGGTACAGAGTGATCAACCTGACCTACTCTTTAATAGGTCATGTGCAATTGCAGTGCCATGAGTTCTGTCATTTGGCAAATTGGTCTTACAGAGGCTCGGAACTCTGTGAATGATAATTGACTCAAATAAATGTTGTATTGCATGGTGTATTACTTCTGGGCATGCTGTGTTATTTTGGTTCCTTCAGGTAACTTTGGCCACCTAGTTCCATGTCCTTATACCCTATTCCCCTATATATTACACATCTTTTTCAAGCTCCACAGACTGACTGCATCAAAGCATTAAATTCAAAATCCTTGTACTCATTTATAGATTGCTTTATACCTTCACCGATTCCTTTCTCCAATTTATCCAACTCCACACAGAAGCCTCTGGTCTTACAATTTTGGTCTCTTTTCCACTATTCCTCAACAAACCATTGTGGCAGATCCTACAATCTACATCCTGGAATTCCCTCAAAGTTGCTAATTCTATTCCCACTTTCAAAAGGTTGCCAAAAATCTAGGTTTGTGGCCATGCCTTCCCTGAACACCTCTCCTTTTGCACCAGAGCTTGGTGCCTGTTTTCACCTCCATGACATCTTTCTGGATTGCTTTACATTAAAAGCAATGTATAATGCAAGTTATTTTTATTAGTTGTTATTAGTGTCTCATACTTAGGCTTTAGAGCTAAATCAAAATTTGGTAGGGACCTATCAGTCCTCAGTAAATGATATTTTGACAAATTATAATCATAGAGTCATGGAGCTTTAAGCACAGAAAGAGACTCTTTGACCCATTTTCCAGTATTTGATCCATAGCTTTTTTTGCTACGGCATTTTAAGTGTTTGTCTAAATGCTTCTTAAATATAGTGAAGGTTTTGCCAGACTTCTAAATCCCCTCTAAATATCCTGCCCCTTATCTTAAATTTTTTGCCCCCTAATTATTGACCTGTCTAGTAAGGGGAAAGATTTCTTCTTATTTACCCTGAGTATGACCTTCATGATTTTATACACTTCAATCAGGTGCGCCCTTGTTATGATGGCAACAGGGGATCATCAATAGATCTCTCTGTGGGCCTCGTAGAATATGATCTCTCCAACTAAGTGAGTGGAGGTTCTTCCAAAAGGGAAGGAGTAGAAGAGGCTTTGAAACTAGCTGGCTGCACTCAGACTGATAGTAGTCGCAGGTACTTCGTGCACATTATAAATAAAGTATGTGGATAATGCAACATTGGTTTTGATAAGATTATTACATTGGTGATGAGGTCTAAAATTAATTTTTTTCTTCCGTCTAGACAACTTTTACTGTTGAGACAAGTAATCCAACAGTAAGAAAAGTATTCCCTTTTGGTAAACTGGAAGCCTACAATGTAAGCATTGAAGACTGGGCCCAATATGCAGAGTGCATGCTTATTTTTTTCCAGCTAACAATATTAAAGAGAGGAAGCAGAAGGTACTCTTGTCAATGGCACTTGTCCACAGAATAAAAACACCACAAGCCATGATGAAATTTGGCAACGATTCAGAAACCTGATTGTTTGAATGGGATTTTTGAGACAAAGTGCAACAAATCAAAAAAACATAAATACAAGCAGGCATATATCTTACAGCATTTTGAGTCTGCTCCGCCCATCCACTATGATCAAAAAGTAATAAAGTATTTTGTTTGAGCAAAATATACAACTGACTAAAATGTAATGAAAAATCACTCTCTGAAGAGAAATTATAGCATTTCTGTAAAGGTTTTTGTTCTCATTAAAACATGGTAATTAACATCCAGTGTTACAAAACAACCAGTAAAGACTAGTTCAAAAAATTCTAATCTCCCTTAACCTTTTACCATCTTGCTTACCAAGAATCTATTTGCATTTGCCTTAAAAATATGCTTCCACCTTCTTTTCAGGTGTTCCAGAGACTCATAAGAAAAATATCCTATCTATTTTAAATGGACAGCTCCTTATTTTCAAACAGTGACCCCTAATTCCATCCTCTCCATGTCCATCCTATCAAGACCCTTCAGGATCTTCAATGATTTCTAAGTAATCTCTTACTCTTCTAAACTTCAGGAAATCTTAGTACAGTACATCCAATGGTTTTTCTTTATCATTCTTTATCCTCAAAGAATCCTTATAAATTGGTGAAACAAGATTTCTCTTTTATAAAGCCATATTGACTCTGCCTGATCACCTGGGACTTGTCCAAGTGCCCTGTTCTTGCTTCTTTAACAACAAGCTTCTAACATTTTCCCTATGACAGATGTTACACTAACTGGCCTATAGTTTTTCTGCCTTCTGTCTTGTTCCCTTTTTGAACATTTTCTAATCTAAGGGACCTTCCTGAATTCTCTGTCTTGGTCATTGTTGAAAAAGTGTCCAATTTATTTTAAAGATAGATTCTTGAAAGAAGGAGATATAAAGGGTATGAGGAATAAGCAGATGAATGAGTTGTTAGGTGGCTTGGATGGACAAAAGTACAGGTGCAGATATAATGGGTTAAATTAATTTTTTTGTGCTTCTGAATCTTTAGTTCCTATTTTTGTTCCTGTGAGGAAACTTCTTATTTCTGCTGGCTATTCCCTGTCTGGCCATCAATGGAACCAACTTCGGGAGGAATGATGGTGATGAGTGCACCTAATATCTTGAAATGTGGGTACTGTCAAAAATCTTTAATATTTATTTCCAGGTTAGTACTTGATCAAATTTGGAAGACAACGTTTGAAATGACTGTCTGAATTGTCTTATTATCATAATCTTCTCGTTTTCAATGTCACAGTGACTGAAATTATCTGGAGCTGCTGGTACTTTTCTCTAATCTCTCGAATATGGGGATGAGGAGAAATTGAACTGTTGTTAAGTGGTTTATCTACCAGATCTGTTCTTGAGCAGGATTTGGCTGAGTGGATAATTGCATCAGTTGAACGAATGTTTATGCAATGCCTAATCCAGTGCGTCAGGTACAGGTGCATATGACAAGTCACAGTGGGTATAAAGGTAGCATGATCCAGCCATGCAACAGCCAAAAGTGGAGAACAGCAAAAATAGACAGACAAATCATCATCTCAACCAGGTTACCTACAAATTATAGATCAGGACAACGGTGAGTAGAATACATTACTTAATTTTATAGTTTGTTTTTTCTAAACACAACATTATACTGTATCTTCAGTGAACTGAAATAATGATATAGTGTTAGTAATATGTTTGCTGGTATATAATAAGATGCGTGTATTCATTTTCCTTTTTCAGAAAAAATAGTGTAGTAATTCTATAACAATAACAATTAAGATGTACATAATACTTTAACTGTTAAAGTATTAATTCCATTTCACATTTAATGTCACTTTCATCTCTCACTCAGATAGTGAGTTCAAGTGCCACAACAAATTTCAGCTCAAAATGATGCGATAGTGCATAAACAAAGAAATGCTGAATTGCCAGATGTGACATTTTTCAGTTGAATGGTTTCACCAAAATATTGTCTATCAGTTAAATTTTGAATTCTGAAAGAGCAGTTGTCACAGAATTGTTACAGCACAGAAGGAGACCATTCCACCTTTTGTGCCTATGCCAGCTCTCCAAATGAGCATTTCATCTAAAGCCATTTCCTCCTTCTTGTAACCCTGCAAATTCTTCCTTTCCAGATAATAATCCAATTACCTCTTGAATGCCTTGATTGAAACTACTTCCATCACATCTCAGTCAGTGTATTCCAGATCCTAACTATTTGCTGTGTGAAAAAATTTTCTTGTGTCTCAGTTTTTCTTTTTTCAGTTACTTTAAATCTGTGCCCTCTTGTTTTTGATGCTTCCACTAATGGGGATAAGTTTTTCCCTGTCTATTCTGAACAGGTCCTTCCATAAATTTTAATACCTTGACCAAATCTCCTCTCAACTTCCCTTTTCCAATCTGAATTTGTAACCTAAATTCCTCATCTCTGAAACCATTCTCGTGAAACTTTTTTGCATCCTCTCTAATACCTTAACATCTTTCCAAAGCATGGCACCCAGGACTGGACTCTAGTTAATGCCGAGCCAATGTCTTTCACAAATTTAGCATAATCTCCTTTGCGTTTGTACTCTGTATCTCTATTGTTAGGATATGCTTTATTAACTGCTTTGTATGTACTGTTAACTGGCCTCTGAATCTACTCTGTCACTTTCAATGATTTAGGCACATAAACACTCCGGTCCTCTGCTCTTGCTTCCCTTTCAGAATTTATCTTTTTTTTATATTGTTTGTCGTATTATCTTGTGATATGAGTCCCTTTTTGGGTTGCTTAAAAATGACAATTTGTTTTAGATAACTTTTCAAATTTTCTAGTTCTGGAACTGCCAACATTTTTTGACTTTGCCATCCTGAATGAATTGCCAGAACTCTGCTGGTAAGACTCTCCCCAAGGTTTTCCTTTTGTAATTGGCAAGGCAACTCCAGAGTCCTGTAACCTAGAAGCTCATTTACACCAACATAGCTGTTGGCTGACTTGCCATTATAAGAAATTTTTGTAGCCCTCAGAACTAGCTGTTCAATATTTTGAAGCTGACTCCATATTGGTTCTGGGAATGAGTATCTGGGGGATAAAATGTTGTGGGATAAGGGGACGAAAAATGGGACTAGTTGACTGTTCTTGTAGAGTCACCATATACATTTCTGTGTTGTGACCAGTCCATGATTTTATGGTAAAAGTTATGATTTTATTTAAGCATAAGATGAGACTTCTATTACATTTACAAAGTAAAGATGAGAATGATGCTACTCATTGTTGAACTTTGGACAGTAAGCATGGCCCATTCCTCACTTCTTCTGCTCAGATGCATATTTGCATATATTTAGATTAGTGCCTTTCACAGCCCTACTACACTGGGAATATCTCAAAATTTCTAGAATAGAAGAATTGAAACTAGAAAACTCCAATCATATCTCTTCCAATATTTCTTATTCTAGACAATCATGGGTTTGGTAGGTAATGTACCTAGCCAAAGGTGCTGGATTTGAAGCTGTTTGTCTGTTTGTTCCTGTTTTTGTAGTGATGCAGATGCAATTCAAAATCTTGATGATAACATTTCTAACTGTATCAAAATGTAATGCATGGAAATTGAAGTGACTTATAATTGAATATGTTGTAACAATTTACAGAAGCTTTGTATATTCCAAATAATGCCAAAAAAACATGCATCACAGAACTCTTACGCCATAGAAGGTTATCATTCAGCCCATCATCAATGTGTGACTTAGTGACATTCCTCTGCTTTTCCTGTACCACTGCACATTATTTCTATGTAAATAATCATCTAGAGTAAAAGTAAAGTCACCATAATCTCAAATTACCATAGGCTGCTTTTCCCTTTTGAGGGGGAGAGTTGACTAGTGGTGATTCAACCTGAAGATCACCACATCTCAGTCAAGGGGCAAGATTGAGAAGTCAGGGCTTTCAAGTATAACTTCAGCCGGAATTGAAGCTGTGCTGCTGGCTGCTTCACGAACCAGTCATGCAGCCAACTGAGCTAATTATGTTATCTATTATACTTGTGAATTCCTCGATTGAATTCGCTTCCACCAGACCTCCAGGCAATGCATTCCAGACCTATATAGTTTATTGTCTGAAGAAGTTTTTCCTCACATTACATTTGCTTCTTCCACAGATCACTTTAAATTTATGCTGTCCTTGATCCTTTTATGAGCGGGAACTATTTCTCATTATTTACTATCTCAATGTATGCTTTGCCCCTATTTATAAGCTCAAGTTGTTTTATGCTTTATTAACTTTTCTCTCCACCTGTCCTGCCACTTTCAATGGTCCATGCACAAATGCACCCAAATCCCTCTGCTCCTGCACCCCCTAAATAATTTTACCCCTTATGTTATATTGTTCTTCCTACCAAAATGCATCACCTTACATCTCTGCATTGAACTTGATCTGCCACTTATCTGCCCACTCCACGAACTTGTCCACAAGCTTTGGAAGTTCTGCAATGTCTTCCTCACAGTTTACAATACTTCCAAAGAATAAAAAACAACACATCACAGGAAACAGGCCCTTCAGCCCAATGAGGCCACACCACCATTTTTACATTGAGTGCCCTCCTCTCCCTATGACCTTTGTCTACGCCTATTGGGGAAGATTGAGGGAAGACTAATTTAGAGACAGTTTGTTACACAGTCAGCCTAAGAACACGTTTTTGGGATGCAGGAGGAAACTGCAGCACCTGGAGAAAATCCACGCAATCATGGGGAGAATGTGCAAACTCTCGCAGACACCGGCCCAAATCCATGTATCTGCACAGCAAACAATAATAGTCACTGAGCTGTCATGTTGCCTGTCAGATGGTTCAGTTTAAGTGTACACTAATGACGTAAAGCACTAGGCAACTCTCGAAGCAACGTCCAAGAGCAGCCCCCGCACAACCCACCGCGTGTATGCCCCTTGTTAGTCAACAAGGTGGACCGAATCACCGTGAAGTAAAAGAAAAGACGTCAATAAACATTCACAGCTTAGACAAACAATATAAGGGGTAGGAGTCTTAGCTGTGTTGTAGAGCAGAAGGATCTCGGGGTCCGGGTCCATAGGACTCTTAAATCGGCATCGCAGGTGGAGGAAGTGGTCAAGAAGGCGTACGGTGTACTGGCCTTCATTAATCGAGGAATAGAGTTCAGGAGTCAGGAGGTAATGATGCAGCTCTATAAGACTCTTGTCAGACCCCAGTTGGAGTATTGTGCACAGTTCTGGTCGCCTCATTATAGGAAGGATGTAGAGGTTATTGAGAGGGTTCAGAGGAGATTTACAAGGATGCTGCCTGGATTAGGAGGCAGGCCTTATGAAGATAGGTTGAGGGAGCTGGGACTCTTCTCACTGGAGAGACGTAGGTTGAGAGGCGACCTGATAGAGGTTTATAAAATGTTGAGAGGGATAGATAGTCTCTGAGAGTCCACCCTATTTCCCCGAGTGAAATGGTCACTACGAGAGGACACAGATTTAAGGTGCAGGGAAGCAAATACAAAGGAGATGTCAGGGGTAGGTTTTTCACTCAAAGGGTGGTGAGTGAATGGAACCGACTGCTGTCGGAGGTTGTTGAGGCAAACTCACTGGGGTCTTTTAAGAGACTTCTGGATGAGTATATGGAAAAGAATAGGATAGAGTGTTATAGATAAGTCTGTGGATTGGTAGATGTGATTGGCGCAACTCGTGGGCCGAAGGGCCTGTTTGTGCTGTATTGTTCTATGTTCTATGTACTCTCTGTCTTCTGTTCCCAAGCCAGTTCTCAAACTGTCTAGACACCTGTCCTTGTATCCCATGAGCCTTAACCTTTTCCACCACCCTACCATGAGGGACTTTGTTAAACACCTTACTGAAATCCATGTAGGCGACATCAACAGCTCATCCTTTGTTGATTGTTTTTGTCACCTCCTCAAAAAATTCTACCAGATTCGTAAGGCATGACCTTCCCTTAAAAAAGCCATGCTGCTATCACTAATCAAATTGCCACACTCTAAATGCTTATACATCCTATCCCTAAGAATCTTTTCCAACAACTTCCCTGCCACTGACGTCAAACTTACCGGCTATAATTATCCCCGGTTATCCCTACTACCCTTTTTAAACAACGGTACCACGTTCGCTATCCTCCAGTCCTCTGAGACCTCACCTGTGTCCAAAGAAGAGACAAAGATTTGCGTCAGAGGCCCAGCAATTTCATGTCTTGTCTCCCTATGCAGCCTAGGATAAATGCCATCAGACCCTGGAGATTTATCAGTTTTAATACTACCTAAAAACCCTAACATTTCCTCCTTCATAATAGATAATGAGTCTACAACTCCCTCCAAGACAATACCAGACAAGTCCCTGTCCTTCGTGAATACTGACACAAAGTATTCATTCAGGATCTCTCCCATTCCCTTGGACTCTAGAACATAGAACATTACAGCACAGAACAGGCCCTTCGGCCTTCGATGTTGCACCGACCAATATAAAAAGCGATGCCCCTCCAAACTAAACCATTCCCTTCTCTTCCATATACTTATCAACTAACCTCTTAAACGCCACCAAACTTGGCACATATACAACTGCTGCAGGCGGGCATTCCACTCCCGAACCACCCTTTGGGTAAAGAACCTACCTCTGATATCCGTCCTATAACTATCACCCCTTAATTTAAAGCTGTGTCCCCTCGTGCTAGCTTTCTCTATTCTAGGAAAAAGGCTATCACTGTCCACCCTATCTAAACCTCTAATCATCTTATATGTTTCGATGAGGTCCCCTCTTAGCCGCCTCCTTTCTAACGAAAACAACCTCAAATCCCTCAGCCTATCTTCATAAGACCTGCCCTCCATACCAGGCAACATCCTGGTAAACCTCCTCTGTACCCTCTCCAATGCCTCCACATCTTTCTTATAATGTGGGGACCAGAACTGCACACAAGACTCCAAGTGCGGCCGCACTAGAGTTTTGTACAGTTGCAACATGACGTTGCGGCTCCGAAAATCAATCCCCCTACCAATAAAAGCTAAGACTCCATATGCCTTCTTAACAACCTTATCGACTTGACTGCCTACTTTCAGGGCTCTATGCACATATACACCAAGATCCCTCTGTTCATCAACACTATTAAGAATCCTACCATTAGCCCTATACTCTACACATTTATTATTCCTGCCAAAGTGCATTACCTCACACTTTTCCACATTAAACGCCATTTGCCACCTCTCGGCCCAGCTCTGCAACTTGTCCAAGTCCCTCTGCAAACTATAACACCCCTCTTCACTATCTACCACTCCACCGACTTTAGTGTCATCTGCAAATTTACTAATCCATCCTTCAATACCCTCATACAGATCATTTATAAAAATTACAAACAGCAGGGGCCCCAAAACAGACCCCTGAGGTACGCCACTTGTCACCGAACTCCAAGATGAATATCTCCCATCGACCACCACCCTCTGTCTTCTATCTGCTAGCCAATTCCTAACCCAATTAGCTAAATCACCCTCTATCCTATACATCTGCATTTTCTGCAGAAGTCTTCCATGGGCCACCTTATCAAACGCCTTACTAAAGTCCATATATACCACATCAACCGCCTTACCCCCATCCACCTCTTTGGTCACTTTTTCAAAAACTCAATAAGGTTAGTAAGGCACGACCTACCCTTCACAAAACCATGCTGACTATCCCCAATCAATTCATTTCTCTCTAAATAACTATAAATCCTATCCCTAATAATTCTCTCCAATACTTTGCCCACAACAGAAGTAAGACGCACTGGCCTATAATTCCCTGGAAGGTCTCTCTTCCCCTTCTTGAACAATGGGACCACATTCGCTATCCTCCAGTCCTCCGGAACCACACCCGTAACCAACGACGACCTGAAGATCAGAGCCAGAGGCTCTGCAATCTCCTCTCTTGCCTCTCAGAGAATCCTAGGGTAAATCCCGTCCGGCCCAGGGGACTTATCCAACTTCAAACCCTCGAGAATATCTAGCACATCCTCCCTATCTACTTCGATACCTTCCAGTTTGTTACCCTGTACCTCAGTGTTCTCCATAACTACATTTACATCACCCTGCGTGAATACCGAAGAGAAATATTTATTCAGTACCTCTCCAATCTCTTCAGGCTCCACGCACAACTTCCCAATGCTGTCTATGACTGGCCCTAATCTTGTCCTAACCAATCTTCTATTCTTAACATATCTAAAGAAAGCTTTAGGATTCTCCTTAATCCTATCAGCCAAAGTCTTCTCGTGTCCTCTCTTAGCTCTCTAAGCATAGTTCCCCTCCTTTGTCCCTAAGAGGACCAATTTTTCCTCTAACCATTCTTTTGTTCCTAATATAAGAGTAAAATGTTTTTGGATTTTCCTTAATCCTGTCTGCCAAAACCATTTCATGCTCCCTTTTTGCCCTTCTAATTTCCCATTTGAGCTCCCTCCTACTCTCTCTGTACTCCTCCAATGCTCTCTCCAAGTTTTGTATTATCCGCAAATTTTGAAATTGTCCCCTGCAGACCAAGAATTGGATCGTTAATATATATCCGGAAAAGTATTGGTTTCCAATACTGATCTTTGGGGAACTCCACTGCAAACCTTCCTCCAGGCTGAAAAATATTTGTTGTCTAATACTGTCAGTTTCCTCATCAATTTTGTATCCACATTGCTACTGTCCCTTCTATTCCATGAACTATTTTTTCACAAGTCAGTTGTGTGGCTCTATATTGAATGCCTTTGGAAAATCATGTACAACACACGAAAAGCACTGCCTTCATTGATCATAAGAGGGAGACTTTATGGACAAAACTACCTTGGCAAGGTCACAAGGAGAGATAGAAGAGAAACTGAAACTGCAAGTTTTGAATACAGGTTGAGGGTTTTGGAACCTTGATGGTGGAATTAAGAAATGGTTGATTGCAGAGGTAGCAAAATAGTTATTGTCTTAAACATAAATAGCCCAGTATTTTTTATATTGATTTGATCATGTAACAATACTAATTATTTTTAATGGTTGTTGTTTATGTTTCAGCCTGTGTACAAAATGGCTCGTTACATGAAGTGTGGTGGACTGGCTTTGGTTGTTCTTCTCGTGGTAGAACAGGGTGTGCGTTCCTTCCCTGAAGTGGAGGCTGCAGCATCGGGTGAATATCACATAGGGTCAACAGGACCGGCAACTGATTGTATTTAAGCCACCATTTGAAGAGTTAAGATATGGTGCAGGATACTGAGAAAGAAGGCAAAAGAATACGAACACTGATAAATCCTTCAACTGTTAAAGCAATAAAAACTCAGAAGACAAAATTTTAAGTGATGAATCCTGATGCATTGTCATCTTCAGAATAGATATCTAGCCACATTTATAGAATATATAGCAAATGTCCTATGGCGATGGCCATATTAAGGAAGAGGTCATGCTTGTGTACAATGTGTGACATGGCATTGTGAACGAGAATCATAGCATCCTACAGTGCAGAGGGAGGCCATTTGACTCATTGAGTTTGCACTGACTACAATCCCACTCTGGCCCAATTCCCGTAATCCCATGTATTTACCCTAGCTAGTCCCCCTGACACTAATTTAGAACCCCCAATCCACCTAGCCTGCACATCTTTTGGACTTGTTTTATTTGGTAGCATGAGCTTTCGAAACACTGCTCCTTCATCAAGTGAAGGTGGAACACTCCAAAAGCTCTGCTACCAAATAAACCTATTGGACTTTAATCTGGTGTTGTGAGACTTCATACTATGCCTATCACAGTCGAATGCTGGCATCTCCAGATCATTTTTGGACTGTGGGAGAAAACAGGAGCACCCGGAAGAAACCCACACAAACACAGGGAGAATGTCATACTCGGCACAGACTCCTCCCAAGCCAGGAATTGTACCCAGGTCCCTGGCACTGTGAGGCAGCAGTGCTAAAAAGTATGTCGCCGCGTTACCCCAAATTCAAGCCAGACAGGAGTCAAACCTAGAATCTTATGAGTGTCTCAGGATGCTTATGAGAACATTGTACTATATACACAATTTCATAAATCCCATCTCCTAGTGAGTAATCTTAAATGATATTTTTGCCAGTTGTTGAAAAATGAGGTAGCTTTGTCTCCACATCTACTTTTGTCTGTTTCCTCTAACCTTATTCTATATCTCCTTATTTCTCAACCTCTCAAAACTCCTGACAAAAAAAGCTGACACTGTGAGGGCACAATTCGAATCTACAGAAACATTTCATTCATCATGATAAGCTGGCAAAGACACATGTTTGCTAATATACACAATGAGAGCTGATGAATCTATGGATCAACCTTCCAGTTGGGTATTTGAGGCTCTGTGCCACATGCTTCAACTGCAGGAAACCTCTGGAAAGCTTCCCAAACTTCAGGTCTCAGAGAGAGGGCGGGGGCAAGAAAGTATCCCAAATATCTGATCAATGCGAGTTCTTGCAAAATCAAAATGAAACTCCCCTCACAAGTAGAGTCTTAAAGGTTAAAAAAGGCTACATAAAATCAACATGCAAAACAATGCACTTAGATAAATGTACCAACTGAAACATAAAGTTCAAAAATGCCCACCTAATCACTGGACACAGAAGTTTTAACATGTATAGGAGGGCAAACTTCTGGCTATGAAATAGTGAAAATGCTTTCAATAGGTGCTGCAATATGGGAAGTTCAAAGCTTGAAGAACCAATACCAATTTGTGTTTTTTGTCTTTGGTTCTCCCAATGTAAATCAGTTGGAAATAATTGCAAAACCTGGCCTAGCTTTCCCATCCTTCTCTCTGCATACCCACACCCCATTTCTCCCGGCCTCCTTTGTTATTGCATTATGTACCAGTTCACAGGAGATTAAACACACCTTCATATCCCTTCTTATCTCAATATATAGAACATACAGTTGTTACAGAGTTATGTATGAGAGCTATAAACTGAATTACATATAATTTACAGCAGAGAAAAAAGCTATTCAGCATTCCCAATTGTTGGTGTTTATGCTCTACACAAACCTCCTTCCACTGTACATCATCTAACTATATCTGAACATCCTTGTTTTTCTTTCTCTTCCATGTACTTATCTACTGGGCATTTAAAGACATCTACAATACTTGCCTTAACAGCTCCTTGTGAAAAAGTCCACAGAAGAGCTGGGGTGTAATGGTGGGGAGGAAAGGAAATGGGGAGATTATAGCTCTAACATATTCTCTATAGGGGAAAATGTAGGTGCAAAGAAAAGGAAATCCTGGATGTCTAAGACAATTGAGGACTGAATAAGGAAGAAGCAAAAGGTTTTTAGTAAGTCCAATAGGATCAATCCTCTGTGCCCATGAGGAATATAGGAAATGCAAGAGGAAACTTAAAGCAATTAGAAGAGCAAAAGGGGGCACGAGAAAGGACTTGCATACAAGATTAAAGAGAATCCTTGGATATTTTGTAAATACATTAAGAAGAAGTGATTAATCAGGAAAAAAGTAGGACCTATTAGACACCAAGGGAGCAATCTATTCTTGTAGCAGTAAGACTTTAGAAGGATTTAAATGAATACTTCTCATTGGTCTTCACTCAGGAAAAGCAGAACACAGGTGCAGAATTCAGGAAATGGGACTGTGAGGAATTTGAACAATTTGACATAGGAAGTGAGGAGGTATTGGAAATTTTGACAAGCTTAGAAATGAACAAATCCTCAGGGTCTGAAGTATTGCATTCCAAAGAGGCAAGACAGGAAATTGCAGGGGCTCTGAGACAAATCTTTGTTGTTATTGTACTTTATTGTTTGTTATATACATAAATTATATAAATAATATGGGAGGAATATTAAGCATGTTTATAATTTGATAGAGTAGTTAACAATAAAAGAAGAAGGTTATAGGAGGATATAGATAGGTTAGTCAGATGGGCAGAGCAGTGGCAGTTGGTTTTTAACCCTGATACGTGTGAGGTGATGAGCTTTGGAAGAAGCAGTATTAAAAAAGAGTATTTAATGAACGGCAGGACCCTAGGAAGTTCAGAGGAACAGATAGATTTTGGAGTATTTTTTGACAAATCCCTGAAAGTAGTAAAGCAAGTGAATAGGATAATTCAGAAGGCATATGGGACACTTATTTTTATCAGTCGTGGCATAACGTATAAGTGCAAGGAGGTTATGTTAGAGCTGCACAGAATGTTGTTAAAGCCACAGCTGGAGCACTGTGTGCAGTTCTGGCCATCTCACTAGAGGAAGGATGTGATTGCATTAGAGGGGCTACTGAGGATGTTCTTGAAATGGAACATTCGACTTATAAGGAGCAATTGGATAGGCTTGGATTGTTTTCTTTAGAACAGAGAAGATTTGGGAGATTTGGTTGAGATGTGTGAGATTGTGGGAGGTATGAACAGTTAATAGGACACATCTGTTCCCTTGGTGGAGGGATCAATCATAAGAGGGCATAGTTTTAGGGGTTAGGGCAGGAGATTCAGCAGGGATTTGAAAAAAATTATTCACAGAGGGCACTGGGAATCTGAAATGTACTCCCTGGGAAGGTAGTAGAGACAGTAAGAGGTCTGACAACATCAGTTTTAAATCCAACCGATTTATTTGATAGTAAAGCAAGCTTTTGGCTTTATAGCCTTCGTCAGGCGAATGAGGTGTCAGGTGAATGAAGTGTTCAGGCGAATGAGGTGTTCTCAGAACACCTCATTTGCCTGATGAAGGCTATAAAGCCGAAAGCTTGCGAGTTTACTATCAAATAAATTGGTTGGATTTAAAAGTGATGTTGTCAGACCTCTTACTGTGTTTACTCCAGTCCAACGCCGGTATCTCTACATCAAGGTAGCAGAGGCCAGAAACCTTTAAAAATATTTGGATGAACACTTGAAATATCATAACGAGGTACATGTGGGAGTCTTTCAAGGGAAAACTAAACTCTATGCAGGAAAGATACGTGCCGGCAAGGAGGAAGGATGGGAAAGGTAGGATTAGAGAACCGTGGCTTACCAGGGAGATCAGGAAAAAGCGAGAGGCTTACATTAGATCTAGGCAACTAGGGACTGAGACAGCGCTGGAAGCTTATAGAGAGTGTAGACGGGATCTTAAAAGGGGTATTAGAAAGGCAAAAAAGGGGCCACGAGGTGGCTCTGGCAGGTAGGATTAAGGAAAATCCAAAGGCATTTTACACCTATGTAAGGAGCAAAAGGATGGTTAGAGGCAAGATTGGACCTCTTAGGGACAGAGGAGGGGATCTCTGCTTAGAGCCTGAGGAAATGGGGGAGATCCTGAATGAATACTTTGCGTCGGTATTCACGGAGGAGACTGGACAGATGTCTGTGCCTGATGTTGGCAAAGTTGAGGATCGGTTGAGGGAAATAAGGATTACGAGGAAAGAGGTGTTGGGGCTGTTAGGCAGCTTAAAGACATATAAAGCTCCGGGGCCTGATGGCATTTACCCAGGCTGCTAAGGGAGTTGAGGGAAGACTTGGCTGGGCCTCTGACGCAAATCTTTGTCTCTTCCCTGGACACAGGTGAGGTCCCAGAGGACTGGAGGATAGCAAACGTAGTACCGTTGTTTAAAAAAGGTCAGAGGGATCACCCAGGAAACTATAGGCCGGTGAGCTTGACTTCAGTTATAGGTAAGCTAATGGAGAGGATCCTTAGGGACAGGATGTATGAGCATCTGGAGCGCTGCGATCTGATCAGGGATACGCAGCATGGCTTCGTCAAGGGGAAGTCTTGTCTTACAAATCTAGAGGAATTTTTTGAAGAAGTGACAAAAACAGTTGATGAAGGACAGGCTGTTGATGTCGTCTACATGGATTTCAGTAAGGCGTTTGACAAGGTTCCTCATGGTAGACTGATAGAGAAGGTGAAGGCGCATGGGATACAGGGTCGGGTATGTTGATGGGTCGAGAACTGGCTCGGGAGGAGGAGACAGAGGGTAGTAGTGGAAGGCTCTTTTTCTGGCTGGAAGCCTGTCACTAGTGGAGTGCCACAAGGCTCAGTACTAGGTCCTCTTCTATTTGTGGTCTACATAAACGACTTGGAAGTAGGGGTAGGTGGTGAGATCAGCAAATTTGCTGATCTCACCACCTCACCAATCTCACCAAGCAAGATGCTTGGATTGGCGGGTACAGAAGAGCAGTGTCAGGCAATACAATAGGACATAGACAGGTTGGTAGACTGGGCAGATAGATGGCAAATGGAATTTAATCCGGATAAATGCGAGGTGATGCATTTTGGCCAGAAAAATATAGAAGAGAGTTATAGGATAAAAGGTAAAACTATACGGAGCATAGAGACACAGAGAGACTTGGGGGTGCAGGTTCACAAGTCTCTGAAGGTGTTCTCACAGGTGGAGAAGGTGATAAAGAAGGCGTATAGTATGTTAGCTTTCATAGAAAAGGGTATAGAATACAAGAGTAGGAGTTGGATGTTGCAGTTGTATAGAACTTTGGTTAGGCCTCACTTGGAATACTGCGTCCAGTTCTGGTCGCCGTACTATCGGAAGGATGTGGAGTCCTTGGAGAGAGTGAAGAGGAGGTTTACCAGGATGCTGCCTGGTATGGAAGGACTGTCTTATGAGGAACGATTAGATAGACTGGGGTTGTTTTCCCTTGAAAGACGTCGGCTTAGAGGGGATCTCTTAGAGGTGTATAAGATTATAAGGGGTATAGATAGAGTAAATGGTGGTAAACTTTTTCCACCTTCAGAAATGGATAGGACGAGGGGTCATGGCCTTAGGGTGAGGGGGGGCTATGTATAAGACGAATATTAGAGGGCAGTTTTTCACACAAAGGGTATTGGGGGTGTGGAATGCACTGCCGAGTAAGGTGGTGGGAGCAGGCACGCTAGGGCTGTTTAAGGGTCTCTTGGACAGCCACATGAGCGGTATGCAGATAGAGGGATATAGTAGGAATGTTTAACTATGGCTTTTTTTCCACAGGAAATTCGGTCCATACTTGACCAACAAGGAGCATGCATTCGGCAGGTGGTGCGAGGACAGCTCTTGGATGTTGATTCATGGGTTGCCTGGTGCTTCATGTCGTAAATGAATGCTTTATGTGGACCATCTGAAGGGCACCATGACAGCTCAGTGACTATCGCTGTAGCTGTGCAGACACTTGGAATTGGGCCGGTGTCTGCGGGAGGTTGCGCGTTCTCCCCGTGGTTGCGTGGGTTTTCTCCGGGCGCTCCGGTTTCCTCCCACAACCCAAAAATTCGCTCTTAGGCTGGTTGGGAAACAAATTGTCCCTATAGTGAGAATTTTCCATATTAGGAATAATATATATATTATTATATAGGAATAATATAATAGGATAATGGATTTGCTACTATATAGTTATGACGGTGGCGCGGGCTCGTTGGGCCGAAGGGCCTGTTTCCCGTGCTGTGTTGCTCTTTATCATAACATAACATTTAAGGATATGGGACAAATGCTGGAGAATGGGATTAATTGTGCGCAGTTCTGGTCGCCTCATTATAGGAAGGATGTAGAGGCTATTGAGAGGGTTCAGAGGAGATTTACAAGGATGCTGCCTGGATTGGGAGGCAGGCCTTATGAAGATAGGTTGAGGGAGCTGGGACTCTTCTCACTGGAGAGACATAGGTTGAGAGGCGACCTGATAGAAGTTTATAAAATGTTGAGAGGAATAGATAGGGTGGACTCTCAGAGACTATTTCCCCAAGCGGAAATGGTCAATACGAGAGGACACAGATTTAAGGTGCAGGGAAGCAAATACAAAGGAGATGTCAGGGGTAGGTTTTTCACTCAGAGGGTGGTAAGTGAATGGAACCGACTGCCGTCGGAGGTTGTTGAGGCAAACTCACTGGGGTCTTTTAAGAGACTTCTGGATGAGTATATGGAGAAGAATAGGGTAGGAGGTTATAGATAGGTCTGTGGATTGGAAGATGTGATTGGCGCAACTCGTGGGCCGAAGGGCCTGTTTGTGCTATATTGTTCTATGTTCTAATGCAACTTTGTCAATTTTTCTACTGGTCCTTGTGATCTGCGATTTTGACTAAACCAAAGGGATCATTCTGGTTCTTTATGCAGTGCAAACATAACTCTCAGTCAGTTCTGAAAGGACCAATATGAACAAGTTAAGAGCCTGTATATTTATTAAAGAGCGTTTAATGTAAGAATAATCAGACAAGTCAAATGTGATTGATGTGACATAAGCTTGATGGCACATTTTGATATGACTTAAAAACAAAGAATCTTAGAATACCTACAGTGTAGAAAGAGGCCATTCAGTCAATCAAGGCAGAAGACCCAGGTCCAATAGCCTAGCCTATTCCTGTAACCATAATGGCGAAATGCTGGTGTTGGACTGGTTGGGCACACTAAGAAGCATCACAACATCAGGTTAAAGTCTAACAGGTTTATTTGGTATCATAAGCTTTCAGAGCCTCTTCAGGTGAGTCACCTGATGAAGGAGCAATGCCCTGAAAGCTTGTGATACCAAATAAACTTGTTGGACTTTAACCTGGTGATGTGAGACTTCTTACTATTCTTGTAACCGCACGCATTTACCACGGCTAATCCATCTAATCTACACATCTTTGGACATTAAGGGTAAATTTAACATGGCCATTCTACTTAACCGGCACACCTTTGGACTGTGGGAGGAAACCAATAGAGATAGGGGAGAATGTACAAACTCCACATAGGCAATCATCGAAGATCATATTGAACCTGGGTCTCTGGTACTGTGAGGCAGTCATGCTAAATAGGGGGCAAATCTCCCAAAAAAGTTCTAAGTGCTGAATTTGCTAGAAAACTGGTGCAAATCACGATTGTTTTTCAGTGGAAGTTCAATCTTGAATGTTCCATACTCTGCATTGCAGAGATTACAATTGTGAATATCATTAAAAGCCTATTCACGCTAGAGACTGAGAGTTTTGGGCCTCTGCGCATGCGCTGTGACCCCGATCCATCAGCCTCTGGTTTGCTGGCCAGCTCTATCACTGATCAGCTCAGAACTCCCATAAGAATTCCTGGGCCAGCCCTGACCACCCCCACCCATCTGGGAGAGCCTGATCTCCAGCACATCCCCCCTCCCCAACACCAACAGTGACAATTCCCCCCTCTCCACTGAGAAGATGCCCCTATTCTGGCAGATACCCTGCACCACCGCCAGGGAAGGCAGATGCTCCCCAGAAGACTCCCCTCCGGCTCGCCCCTCTCACTGGTTTCCCTCCAGTCCCGATCAGATCTCAATGCAGCAGGACTGCCCACCACCAGCGAATGCCCCTATGTCCTGCCCCTTGGCACTACCCCCAAGCCCCTAGTCCCTTGGCATTGCCTGATGTCCAGTTGGCAATGCCAAGGTGCCCCTGAAGGCCCAACTTTGGCCCATGCCCAGGGGGCACCACCCTCCACACCGTCTGACCCCCTAGGGGCTCCCAATTGCCCCCTTTCACTCGAATGGGGTCTCCCGCCAGTTCCCTGAAAGAGGAGAGCTACTCTAAATCACACCGGAGAGAAATTATACTGGTGGAATGGAAGATGCTATTGGATCTGGACAATTCAGTCCTGGGCCTCATGATTACATTCAAATAACATTACCTGCTGTTTCTACCAGCTTTCAGCATGGTCCCGACTGTACCGTATATCTGTCGCTGGGACAGTGTGCGCATTCGCGTATTCCACGAATCAGCACACACGCAGTTCTCCCAGCCTGACCCGCCAAAAAATTAGCAGGTCGGGATGGGAGAAGACGGCCTGTGCCACCGTACTGCCCCTTTGACTTTATAGAGAAACAGAAAATAATTTGCACTTGTGTCTTTCCTTGCAATTGTGCCAATTCCATTCAGAAGAATGACCCAATCTGTTCTTTCTCTGTTTCTCTGTGAAGGATGTCCAGACTGTAGACTGAAGGAGAACACGCGTTTCTCAAGAACAGGAGTGCCCATCTTCCAGTGTAAAGGCTGTTGCTTCTCCCGTGCTTATCCCACACCAATGCGGTCCAAAAAAACAATGCTGGTTCCCAAGAATATCACTTCAGAGGCAACATGCTGTGTTGCTAAATTATTTTCCAGGGTAAGCTTTTGAATGAAGTAGAAAATCTTACTACAAGATGAGACTGAAAATGTACTCTTTTCTTTCACCTTAACAGATGGCGCACTAAGTAAAATACATTTGAGGGATAGTTTTGCCAGGTTATATTCCTGGTGTAGACCCTAAGTAAATGTAAGTACAGGATGGAGGTAAGTATTTTCATATAAGATGTCATATATCCTAATTGCCCTAATGAGAGTTTGTGTGTTATGGTCAATCATCCATTACCTCTGTGCTAATATATAGGGAAGCACTGAAAATGAGGAATATTTATTAAATCAAATGTATGAAATAATAAAACAAAATCTTTTACATGACTTGCATATGACACACGGATATCAATAATACTCATATTTCTGAGATATCTTCTCTGCTTATGCTTGTCTCTGAATAAATTTGAAGAACTCCCCTCTTAAGCTTTTAGAAATTGAATTCTCGCACCTTTAATTATGTGGAACAAATGTGTGGGAAAGATACCATAATTATTACCTTGTGTGATTTCTGTTAATACAGCTGTTGTTAATCTTTTTGTGCCTGTATATTGTTTCTTATCGCATGTTTATTGCAAAGGAGATATCATAGAATCCCTACAGTATAGAAAGAGGCCATTTGGCCCATCGAGTCTACATCAACCACAATCCCACCTAGACCCTACTCCCATATTCCTATATAATTACCCACTAATCCCTTTAACTTACACATCTCAGGACACTAAACATGGCTAATCAACCCAACCAGCACATCTTTGGACTGTGGGAGGAAACCATGCAGACATAAGAGAATATGCAAACTCTACACTGACAATGACCCAAGCTGGGAATCGAGCCCAGGTTACTGGAGCTGTGAAGCATCAGTGCTAACCACCTTGCCACCCATATAATCTTAAATAAATTTCACACTTACCACCACGTCTTTTGCTCACTGTTGAGATGTAAAGTCAGTTTGGCTAGCTTTGTGTCTCTCTATGTAGCAAGTTCTCCCTACCTGTGTCTTATTAGAAAGATTAAATAGCGCAGTGTCAAAGCTTTAACCAAATAAATAGGAGGAGGCAGTGGGGAGAGGCTTTACAAGAAATGTAAGCAGCCTAAATGTAAACAGAACGGAACTAAGAATTTAGGAAAGAATAAAGTAAAGGAAGACATTAATGTTCAAGGGAATAAATAGAAGTTCCTTAAATAAAGTGAGAGAGAATTCAATGAAAAATGTAATAAGGAAAGGGAGCTGAAACAGTCATATTTTGAGAGAAACCAGGATGGGAATTACTGAGGTTTGGCTACAGAAAAATCAGGACCAGGAATTAAACATTGTAGGATATAGAAAACAGAGAGGGGTGCAAGAGGAGGTGGAGAAGCACGTAGGGGTAACGTAATAACAGCAGCAAAAAGGAACATCGCTATCAGTAAGACAAAAATAGAATTCATTTGAATAGTGATAAAATATAATTTAAATAACTATCACACTAGTAAGTGTGGTTTACAGACTACTTAATAGTGGAAGGGAGGTGGAAGAAGAGAATGCTGGTAGTGGGAGGGAATGGGTGGGTCAGAGAATAGATAACCCTGAGGAAGAGTGCAACAAATTTGGGCCGTACGGTTGCACAGGCTTAACACTATTGTCTCACAGGGTTCAATTGCGGCCTCAGATCACTGTGTGGAGTTTGCACGCTCTCCTCGTGTCTGCGTGGGTTTCCTGCAGGTGCTCTGGTTTCTTCCCACATTCCAAAGATGAGCGCGTTACGTTGGTAGACTATGGTAAATTGACCCTAGGGGATTAGCAGGGTAATTATGTGCGGTTATGGGAATAGGACCTCAGTGGGAATGTGGTCAGTGCAGACTCGATGGGCCAAATGGCCTCCTTCTGCATTGTGGAGATTCTATTCTCTGAAATTACTGGAAGATAGTTAATGAACTTGTAGAATGAGAAAATGATTAACAAATGAAGCTTGATGCAGGTAGCACATTTTGAAAAGAAGAATAGGGAGGTCACCTATTACTTGGAAAGTGCAAGCCAAGTTTGATAGAGGAACAAAGGGATCTCAGAGTACAAGTCAATAACTCAATGTTATGCCACAGGTTAATAAGGCCCACAGATATATTTCTGGAGGGAGAAACTGGAAAGTAGAAAGTTACATTGAACCTTGGTTAGACCACATTTGAGAGTACAATTCTGCTCATTGTATTATAAAAAAAGATATAGAACATAGAACATTACAGTGCAGAACAGGCCCTTCAGCCCTCGATGTTGCGCCGACCAATTAAGAAAAAGCAATGACCCTCTAACCCAAACCATTCCATTTTCATCCATAAACCTAACCACTGACCACTTAAACACCCCCAAACTTGGCGCATCTACAACTGCAGCAGGCAGGGCATTCCATACTCTTACCACCCTCTGGGTAAAGAACCTACCTCTGACATCCGTCCTATAACTACCACCCCTTAATTTAAAGTTATGTCCCCTCGTGCCAGCTTTCTCCATCTGAGGAAAAAGGCTATCACTGTCCACCCTATCTAAACCTCTAATCATCTTATATGTTTCAATAAGGTCTCCTCTTAGCCGCATTCTTTTGAATGAAAACAACCTCAAATCCCTTAGCCTCTCCTCATAACACCTTCCCTCCATACCAAGCAACATCCTGGTAAACCTCCTCTGCACCCTCTCCAATGCCTCCACATCTTTCTTATAATGTGGGGACCAGAAATGTACACAATACTCCAAGTGCGGCCGCACCAGAGTTTTGTATGGTTGCAACATGACGTTGCGGCTCTGAAATTCAATCCCCCTACCAATAAAAGCCAAGACTCCATATGCCTTCTTAACAACCTTATCAAATTGATTGCCAACTTTCAGGGATCTATGCACATATGCACCTAGATCCCTCTGTTCATCAACACTATTAAGAGTCCTACCATTAGCCCTATACTCTACACATTTGTTATTCCTGCCAAAGTGAATTACCAGACACTTTTCCGCATTAAACACCATTTGCCACCTCTCGGCCCAGCTCTGCAACTTGTCCAAGTCTCTCTGCAAACTATAACACCCCTCTTCACTATCTACCACTCCTCCGACTTTGGTGTCATCCGCAAATTTACTAATCCATCCTTCAATAGCCTCATCCAGATCATTTATAAAAATTACAAACAGCAGGGGCCCCTAAATAAATCCCTGAGGTACACTACTTGTAACCAAACTTCATGATGAATAATTTCCATCAACCACCACCCTCTGTCTTCTATCAGCTAGCCAATTCCTGATCCAATTAGCTAAATCACCCTCAATCCCATACATCTGCATTTTCTGCAGAAGACTTCCATGGGAAACCTTATCGAACGCCTTACTAAAGTCCATATATACCACGTCAACTGCCTTACCCCCATCCACCTCTTTGGTCACTTTTTCAAAAAACTCAATAAGGTTAGTAAGGCATGACCTACCCTTCACAAAACCATGCTGACTACCCCCAATCAATTCATTTCTCTCTAAATAACTATAAATTCTATCCCTAATAATTCTTTCCAATACTTGGAAAGAGTATGAATGGAAGATGAAGGAAGATGAATGGAAGAGAAGGGAATGGTTTAGTTTGGAGGGGCATTGCTTTTTATTTTGGTCAGCACAACATCGAAGGCCAAAGGGCCTGTTCTGTGCTGTAATGTTCTATGTTCTAATTCGATTTTTTGGCTTTCTTGTCTGCATTGTGGCAGTTGAGATTTATATTGTAACTTTGATTTTTTTGCCCTCCTCTCTTAAACGTACTGACTTGTGCTGGTTGTGGTTTAGTGTGGTCACATCTGCCCTCTGGTACCGTAACCAAGTGATGATCCGTCATATGTGGGCCCATGGCAGATTGTTCAACCATGGAAAATATGATTAGAACCGATTTATTTTCCCTGCCTCATGCCCTCAAATGCACTCTTTCAGCTGCATACAGTTTGGTAGTAAGGAGCTTGCGAGCCATCAACTTTCTTTCTCAACTTCCTTAATCTATGAATTCACAACCCTTGCCTGTTCAACTAACTGAGCAGCGTGGAAATCAAACTTTGGATTCTGAGATGAAAGAAAAGTTTTAAATCACTGTGAAATCTCTGAAAATAATTTTACTACATGCACAGATTTGTGTGCAGTGAATGTCTGCATTAAATTCTAGCTTACAGCGAGAGCCTTGATGTTGTGCCAATGTTTGTAAATATCTGAACTGAAAAATAATGTCCTGGAGAGGAAATAAAATGAAGACTTTTCTATATTATGAGGGGTGAAAGTATTGTAGGCTAATGGCTTCTGTCTCCATTGAGAATGCAAGCATGCTGTTAATGGAAACTCAAACAGATCCTCCTGTTGTTTAGGGAATGTGGTGAGCGTTTTTAACAAATGGGTGGGATAAAAATGGTACAAATCAGAAAAAAGTCAAGTTTTAATGAGCAATGCATATTAAGCAAAATTTCTGGAAAGTAATTAAGTTGAACATGATGTATTCTTCGATTGAATTTAAAAAAAAAATTGTGGTATTTGAGTGTTACTGGCATGGCCAGCATTTCTTGCCCATCTCTAATTGCCCTTGAACTGAGAGGTTTGCTAGTCTAATTTAGAGGATAGTTAAGAGCCATAGAATGAAAGAACGCAGAAGAAGCCCTTTGGCCCATCAAATTCAGATCGACACATTAGAAATACCTGAACTCCCAACTAGTCCCATCTGTCAGCACTTAGAACATAGAACATTACAGCACAGAACAGGCCCTTCAGCCTTCAGCCTACTTTGCCCAATACAGAAGTAAGACTCATCGGTCTATAATTCCCAGGAAAGAGTCTATTCCCCTTCTTGAACAATGGGACAACATTCTCTATCCTCCAGTCATCTGGCACTATACCTGTAACCAACGACGACCTGAAGATCAGAGCCAGAGGCTCTGCAATTGCCTCTCTTGCCTCCCAGAGAATCCTAGGGTAAATCCCGTCTGGCCCAGGGGACTTATCTATTTTCAAACCCTCAAGAATATCTAGCACCTCCTCCTTATCTACTTCAATACTTTCCAGTTTACAACCCTATATCTCAGTGATCTCCACAACTACATTTACGTCTCCCTGCATGAATACCGAAGAGAAATATTTGTTCAGTGCCTCTCCAATCTTTTCAGGCTCCACGCATAACTTCCCACTACTGTCTCTGACTTACCCTAATCTTGCCCTAACCAATCTGCTATTCTTAACATATCTAAAGAAAGCTTTAGGATTCTCCTTGATCCTATCAGCCAAAGTCTTCTCGTGTCTTCTTTTAGGTCTTCTTAACTCACTCTTTAGCTCCCTCCTGGCTAATCTATAACTTTCCAGTGCACTAACTGAGCCTTCAAGCCTCATCCTGACATAAGCCTCCTTTTACCTTTTAACTAGCGAATTAACTGAGGCACTGGAAATGGTGCGGAGAAGATTTACAAGGATGTTGCCAGAGATATGTAGATATACATATCAAGATTTGTAAAAATAAGGCCAATAGAAGACGTTGATGGAGTAGATCGAACATAGAACACTACAGCACAAACAAGCCCTTCAGCCCACAAGTTGTACCGATCATATCAGTACCTACCAGGCCATAGAACTGTCTGTAACTCCTAATCCCATTAAATCCCATGTACTCATCCAGAAGTCTCTTTAAAAAACCCCAGCGAGTTCGCCTCTATCACCACTGACGGCAACCGATTCCATTCACTCACCGCTCTGAGTGAAAAACTTACCTCTAACATCTCCTCTGTCCTTGCCTGCCAGCACCTTAAACCTGTGTCCTCTCATAGCGACCATTTCAGCCCTGGGAAATAGTCTCCAAGAATCCACCCTATCTATTCCTCTCAACATCTTATAAACCTCTATCAGGTCGCCTCTCAACCTTCGTCTCTCCAGGGAGAAGAGACCTAGCTCTCTCAACCTATCTTCATAAGGCATGCCTCCCAATCCAGGCAGCATCCTTGTAAATCTCCTCTGCACCCTCTCAATAGCTTCCATATCCTTCCAATAGTGAGGCGACCAGAACTGTACACTACTCCAAGTGGGGTCTGACGAGGGTCTTATGAAGTTGCAGCATTACCTCCCGACTCCTAAATTCAATCCCTTGATTAATGAAGGCCAGTACACCATACGCCTTCTTGACCACATCCTCTACCTGCGAGGCCAACTTAAAAGTCCTATGGACCCAGACCCCAAGATCCTTCTGCTCCTCAACACTGCTAAGACTCCTACCCCTGATATTATACTCCTTCATCCCATTGGTCCTGCCAAAATGGACGACCACACATTTATCCACGTTGGAGTCCATCTGCCACTTCTCTGCTCAGTCTTGCATCTTATCTATATCTCGCTGCAACTTCAGACATCCCTCCAGACTATCCACAACACCACCAACCTTCGTATCATCAGTGAACTTACTAACCCATCCCTCCACTTCCTCATCCAGGTCATTTATGAAAATGACAAACAGCAAGGGTCCTAGAACAGATCCCTGGGGCATTCCACTGGTGATTGACCTCCATGCAGAAAAAGACGCATCCACAGCTTCTCTCTGCCTTCTGCAGGCAAGCCTGTTCTGGATCCACAAGGCCAAAACCCCTTGGATCCCATGCGCTCTCACCTTCTCAAGAAATCTTGCATGGGGAACCTTATCAAATGCCTTGCTGAAATCCATGTAAACCACGTCCACTGCTCTTCCTTCGTCAATGTGTTCAGTCACATTTTCAAAGAACTCAACTAGGCTCGTAAGGCACGATCTGCCCTTACAAAGCTGTGTTGACTATTTCTGATCATACTGAACTTCTCTAAATGCTCATAATTCCTGTTCCTCAGAATCCTCTCCATCAACTTACCGACCACTGAGGTCAGACTCACTGGTTGGTAATTGTCTGGGCTATCCCTGTTCGCTTTCTTGAAAATAGGCACCACATCCGCAATCCTCCAATCTTTCTCCAATAGATGCGGAAAGAATGTTTCCTCTTATGGATATCAATGTAACAGAGTTACATAGAACTCAGAAGAAACTCTTTACCCAAAACAAGTGTAAATGTGGAACTTACTATGATAAGGAGTGGATGAAGCGAATAGTATCAGTGTATTTAAGAGGAACTAGACAGCATGAGCGAGAACGGAACAGATAGTGATGATGGTATATTTAGATGGGGAAAGATGGAAGGAGTCTCAAGTAGACATACATTGTACCCTGGATTATTTGGGATGGCCTATTCTTGTGCCACATATGCAATAAAATCTTATGTAATTTTTTAAGCACTCAAAATGTATTCTATATAACGCTAATTGGATTATTCTATTTAATAATCTATGCAAGTTTATCTCAGAATGGAGGTATAACATTATTGCATTGAATCCATTGTATCCTTTAGTTCAGCAAAGCTCCAAGTTGGGGGCCTCACTTTGCACTTTTTAGTCCCTTTATGCCAGGTTATTAGTGCCCATCAGAATATCCAGGCAATATCCAGGATTCAGTGCCATCACCAGGATGCTCCAGTCCAGGGGATGACTGATGGCACATTTGTTGCCCTGCAAGCATCATCTTGATGGGAGTGCCCTTCATCAACAGGAAGGGTTCTATTGCCTGAGCATCCACCTGGTGTGCAGTCATAGCATTGCTGTCTCAACACTGGACAAACCCATGTTGAGAAGCCACAAATTGAAGTACGGACAACTGCAAATTTGAATCTCCCAGCTGATTCCCGCTGGCCACCAATTTGACTGGCAGAAGAGACAAGATGAATCAAATTGACTCTTTTAAATGCCCACCTCATTTTTGAAATTCCATGAGTTTGAAATCTTCAGTGAGTTTCTGAAGCCTAATCTGTCATGGATTTGGAAGCTTTTGGACAGGTAAAGTTTTAAAAGCTCTTGCAAACTTCTAATACCATAATAGGATGCCATATATTATAAATGCTGTGATAGAGCTCTATCTTTAAATCTCTCAGACTAGAAAATGCCAGATCTGCACTGGGTCATGACTATGATAGGGCAGATGTCTTCACTGTTCCAGGTAGGGGTGAAGAAGGTTTCCAGGCTTCCTATTTCTGATTGATATCCAATGAATCCTGCTGAATATCTCCATGTGTAGATGCTATATACGAATAGAAAATGGTTTGATTGTAATGATTCCTACACTTGAATAGCTTTTTGGAATTCATTGCTGGTTCACATATGAATTATTACTAGTTGAG
Organism: Sphyrna mokarran; assembly: GCA_024679065.1. NCBI lineage: Eukaryota > Metazoa > Chordata > Chondrichthyes > Carcharhiniformes > Carcharhinidae > Sphyrna > Sphyrna mokarran. The sequence continues at coordinate 29,130,248 of JAGIQG010000012.1, read as the reverse complement.
TAAGGTGTTGAAAGGAAAGGATTGCTTGAAATATACTTCAGTGAAAGAAGCAACCACTGATTGATGAACATGGATAACTCTAATAAGGAGATGTATATGTATTTTGATGCTAGTGACACTTATTTATTAATATTTTTAGGTGACACTAATGGGAAACCTGAAGATTGAAAATCACACGGAATGCCATTGTAGCACTTGTTACTATCACAAGTCCTAAGAATGTAAAGGAGACTGAGAAAAAAAAGCATATGAAAGTGCACGCGCTCTTCATTGCTTCATATAAGTGGTTATCCAATGTAACTTCATGAATTTAAACTATGTACTGCTATGTAACCAAAATGCTATAACAAATAAACTTACCTTCTCAGATTTGTGTCATTTCGCAACATCAAGCAACTGAGTTTCTGTTTTCAATTAAACTCGTGTTTGAAAAACTGCAGGAAAACAAGAAATAGAAGCAGGAGTAGACAGTTTAGTCTGATGAATCTGCTTTGTTTTATGACCATGATTGATCTTGGCTTTAATTCCACTTTGATACCCAATCCCCAGTTGATTCCTTGAGAGATGGAAACCTACAGCTGCATTTCAATGTGAGCTCAAAATATATATTTCAGGTATTTAGATGATTAATAAACGTAAAAGACCTCCCTTCCCCACCCTTTATAAACAAACGAACAAAATTGGCGATTCTCCAGTCCTTTAGGACCTCCCCTGTCCCCAGCGAAGATGCGAAGATTTCTCTCAAGGCTCCAGTAATTTCCTCCCTTTCCTCTTTCAGTATTCTCGGGTATATCCCATCAGGCGCTGAACAAAGAACAAAACAGCACGGGAAACAGGCCCTTCGGCCCAACAAGATATTCCCACCTCTACCCGTGATCCCTGTCTATGTTTATAGATCTATAGATTAAAAACCAAATTTGAGACAATTTAGGGAGAATTTGTTTTCCCAATTAGCCTAAGAGCACATCTTTGGGATGTGGGAGGAAACCGGAGCATCCGGAGAAAACCCACGCAAGCACGGGGAGAATGCGCAAACTCCCACAGACACTGGCCCAAATCCATGTATCTGCACAGCACAGCGATAGTCACTGAGCTGTCGTGTTGCCCATCAAATGGTCCAGGTCAAACATACACTAACGATGTGAAGCACTAGGATACTCTCGAAAAAAAAATCCAAGAGCAGCCCTCTCATGACCCATCGCGTGTATGCCCCTTGTTAGACAACAAGGTGGACCAAAGCACCTGTAGGATAAAAACAAGTACATCAATATCATCATCTATTTACAGACTTCCCAGGGACTCCCAAGGCTCATGATCCCTATTTTAAATCAGTTTTCTATATCCCTCCATTCCCATTCTGTTCATGTGCCCATCTAAGTATTTCTTAAATAACTCCAGAGTGCCTGCCTCCACCACTTTACTTGGTAGCACATTCCATACCACCACCACCCTCTGTGTGAAAAAACTCCCTCTAGCATCCAAATTATACTTACCTCCCTCATCCTAAGCCCGTGACCCATCATGCTATTCGAGTCCATCCTAGGAAAAAGCTTAACCCTGTTTATAGAACATAAAACATTACAGCACAGAACAGGCCCTTCGGTCCTCAATGTTGCGCCGACCAATTAAGAAGAAGCAATGATCCTCTAACCTAAACCATTCCCTTTTCATCCATAAACCTATCCACTGACCATTTAAACGCCCCCAAACTTGGCGCATCTACAACTGCAGCAGGCAGGGCATTCCATACCCTTACCACCCTCTGGGTAAAGAACCTACCTCTGACATCCGTCCTATAACTACCACCCCTTAATTTAAAGCTATGTCCCCTCGTGCTAGCTTTCCCCATCCTAGGAAAAAGGCTATCACTGTCCACCCTATCTAAACCTCTAATCATCTTATATGTTTCAATAAGGTCTCCTCTTAGCCACCTTCTTTCTAACGAAAACAACCTCAAATCCCTCAGCCTCTCCTCATAAGACCTGCCCTCCATACCAGGCAACATCCTGGTAAACCTCCTCTGTACCCTCTCCAATGCCTCCACATCTTTCTTATAATGTGGGGACCAGAACTGTACACAATACTCCAAGTGCAGCTGCACTAGAGTTTTGTACAGTTGCAACATGACGTTGCGGCTCCGAAATTCAATCCCCCTACCAATAAAAGCTAAGACTCCGTATGCCTTCTTAACAACCTTATCGACTTGATTGCCAACTTTCGGGGATCTATGCACACATACACCAAGATCCCTCTGTTCATCAACACTATTAAGAGTCCTACCATTAGCCCCATACTCTACACATTTGTTATTCCTGCCAAAGTGAATTACCTCACACTTTTCCACATTAAACTCCATTTGCCACCTCTCGGCCCAGCTCTGCAACTTGTCCAAGTCTCTCTGCAAACTATAACACCCCTCTTCACTATCTACCACTCCTCCGACTTTGGTGTCATCCGCAAATTTACTAATCCATCCTTCAATACCCTCATCCAGATCATTTATAAAAATTACAAACAGCAGGGGCCCCAAAACAGATCCCTGAGGTACACCACTTGTAACCGAACTCCATGATGAATAATTTCCATTAACCACCACCCTCTGTCTTCTATCAGCTAGCCAATTCCTAATCCAATTAGCTAAATCACCCTCAATCCCATACATCTGCATTTTCTGCAGAAGCCTTCCATGGGGAACCTTATCGAATGCCTTACTAAAGTCCATATATACCACATCAACTGCCTTACCCCCATCCACCTCTTTGGTCACTTTTTCAAAAAACTCAATAAGGTTAGTAAGGCACGACCTACCCTTCACAAAACTATGCCGACTATCCCCAATCAATTCATTTCTCTCTAAATAACTATAAATCCTATCCCTAATAATTCTTTCCAATACTTTGCCCACAACAGAAATAAGACTCACCTGTCTATAATTCCCAGGAAAGTTTCTATTCCTGTTTTTGAACAATGGAACAACATTCGCTATCCTCCAGTCTTCTGGCACTATACCTGTAACCAACGACGACCTGAAGATCAGAGCCAGAGGCTCTGCAATCGCCTCTCTTGCCTCCCAGAGAATCCTAGGGTGAATCCCGTCTGGCCCAGGGGACTTATCTATTTTCAAACCCTCAAAAATATCTAGCACCTCCTCCTCATCTACTTCAATACTTTCCAGTTTACAACCCTGTATCTCAGTGTTCTCCACAACTACATTTACATCTCCCTGCGTGAATACCGAAGAGAAATATTTGTCCAGTGCCTCTCCAATCTCTTCAGGCTCCACGCATAACTTCTCACTGCTGTCTCTGACTGGCCCTAATCTTGCCCTAACCAATCTTCTACTCTTAGAAAGCTTTAGGATTCTCCTTGATCCTAAAGAAAGCTTTAGGATTCTCCTTGATCCTATCAGCCAAAGTCTTCTTGTGTCTTCTTTTAGCTCTTCTTAACTCACTCTTTAACTCCCTCCTGGCTAATCTATAACTTTCCAGTGCACTAACTGAGCCTTCAAGCCTCATCCTGACATAAGCCTCCTTCTTCCTTTTCACCAGCGAATTAACTTTTTTAGTACACCACGTTTCCCTTACTCAACCATTTCCTCCTTGCCTGACAGGGACATACTTATCAAGGACTCGCAGTTGCTATTCCTTGAATAAGCTCCATATTTCAGATGTTCCCAGCCCCTGTAGTTTCCAAGTCCAACCTATGCATCCTAATTCTCTCCTAGTAGCCTCATAATTACCATTCCCCCAACTATAACTACTGCCCCTAGGTTCATGCCTATCCCTTTCCATCACTAAAGTGAACGTAACCGAATTGTGGTCACTATCACCAAAATGCTCACCAATTTCCAAGTCTAACACCTGGTCTGGCTCATTGCCCAGCACCAAATCCAATGGAGTCTCACCTCTAGTTGGCCTATCTACATACTGAGTCAAAAAAACCTTCCTGCACACTTCGTATAAAAACTGACCCGTCTAACGAGCTAGAGCTATAGCTATTCCAATCAATATTAGTAAAGTTAAAGTCTCCCATAACAATTATCCTATTACTTTCACTCCTGTCCAGGATCGTCTTTGCAATCCTTTCCTCTACCTCTCTAGAACTTTTAGGAGGTCTATAAAAGACTCCCAACAGGATGACCTCTCCTCTCCTATTTCTAACCTCAACCCATACTACCTCAACAGACAAGTCCTCATCAAACTTCCTTTCTGTCACTGTGATACAGTCTTTGACTAATAATGCCACTCCTCCCCCCCTTCTACCTCCTCTACTCTTACTGAAGCATTTGAACCCTGGAACTTGCTACAACCATTCCTGTCCCTGCTCTATCCATGTCTCTGAAATGGCCACAACATCAAAGATCCAGGTACTGATCCAAGCTGCAAGTTCCTCCACCTTATTGCGAATACTTCTTGCATTAAAGTATACGCATTTCAAACCATGCTCTACTCCACCCATATGATGCTGTGCTTTACAGTCCTCGTCTATGACCCCCTTATTCTCGTCTCTCTTAACATCCGAGCTACTCAGGATCCCAGGATATGCCCCTCATAATCTTGTACACCTTTATTAGATCTCCTCTAAGTCTACGTCTTTCTAAGGAAAACAGTCCCAATTTGCCTAACCTCTTCTCATCACTCAGACCTTCCATACCAGGCAACTTGTCTAATGTTTCTCAAGAACCCCAATATCTCCTCCTTTTAGCTTACAAGAAAACCTGCCATTTGTCTGTTCCTGACAGTTGCGGGTATTAAAATACTTTTACTTTAAAGAATGCCGTTTTCAGTCAGTCAAGAGATGCAAAATGTGGGAACCATCCCTATCAATTTCCCCATTGGTACCATAACCATCATGGTAGCATTTAACTGAATGTGACGATAAGGAGTCCTAGTGTAACTTCAGTCAATAGGGTTCAGGGTAAAACTCCCCACAGTGGCACAATGATTAACACTGTTGCCTCACAGCCAGGGTTTTGGGTTTAATTCTGGCTTTGGGTGACTGTATGGAGTTTGAATGTTCTCCCTGTGTCTGTGTGGGTTTCCTCTGGCTGCTTTGGTTTCCTCCCACACTCCAAAGATGTGCAGGTAAGGTTAGTTGGCCATGCCATACTACACTCCAAAAGTGTGTAGGTTAATAGCTGGTAATAAATGTATGGGGTTACGGGGAATAGGATGGGTCTGGATAAGATGCTCTTTCGAAGAGTTGGTGCTGACTGAATGGGCTGAATGACCTCTTTCTGTGCTGTAGGGATTCAATGGATTTTATGACTCTATGATTCACTGCTTGGAGTTCTACCTCACGCAAAAGAAGGGGACTGTGATTGTTAAAGGCCAATCTCTCACAAAGGCATCACTGCAGGTTTTCCTCAGGGTAGTGTCCTAGGCTCAACCATCTTCAGCTGCTGCAATGAACGTCCCTTCATCAATGTCGAAAGGGGGGATGATCACTGTTGAGTGGACAATATTTGCTACCATTTGCAACTCCTCAAATACTATAGCAGTCCATGACCATATGTGGCAAAACCTGGGTAGCATTGGACTAAGTGGAAAATACCATTTTATGTCACACAAGTGTCAGGCAAGAATTAGTTCTGGAAGGGAGAATCCCACTCCACCCTTAGCATTTCTGGGCCAAAATCCTGGAACTCCTTCTGTAAAACCATTGTGGGAATACCTGCATGTGTCCCTTGTCCTTGTACCATAAGCAAATAGGAACAGTTTTTATTTGTCTTTATTTAAACTTGTCATAATTTTGTGCAAATATCCCACCAGTCTCCTTTGCTTTGAGGAGATTAATCCTTACTTTTCCAACCCAACTTTCTAGCCGTAATCAGTGCAACAATTCTGATAAATTCTCTCTGCATCTTCTTAAGGACCTTCAGCTTTCCTGATGACCAGAACTGGATATAATATTCTAGCTGTGGCTTAACCAGAGCTTCGAAATGTTCAGCCTAATTTCTCTGCTTTTTTATGTTCAATTGATGAAGCCCAAAATCCCATACGGTGAAAAGTATTGTTTGTTGTGTGCTAAAACATTGTGAACAAAACTTTCTGTTCATAGAGAAGGAGATAAGAGAGTACAGAATGTACTGTTACAATCATAGCTAGGGTGCAGAGAAAGATCAACTTAATGCAAGGTAAGTCCATTCAAAAGTCTGACAGCAGCAGGGAAGAAGCTGTTCTTGAGTCGGTTGGGACATGACTTCAGACTTTGTATCTTTTTCCTGAAGGAAGAAAATGGAAAAGAGAATGTCTGGGGTGTGTGGGGTCCTTAATTATGCTGGCTGCTTTGCCAAGGCTGCGGAAGTATAGACAGAGTCAATAGATAGGAAGTTGATTTGCATGATGGATTGGGCTACATTCACAACATTGTGTATTTCCTTGAAGTCTTGGGCAGAGCAGGAGCCATACCAAGCTGTGATACAATCAGAAAGAATGCTTTCTATGGTGCATTTGTAAAAGTTGGTGAGAGTCATAGCTGACATGCCATATGAGAAACAGCTATTAACCATGAGTTTTCTGTCCCAAAGCCTATTTTTAAAATCTTAGTTGATATTGATCCTCCTATTCTATGAAGCTCAATTTTGTTAATTAACTTTATGTGGTACTTCATCACTTTTGTAAAATTTATTTGGAAAACATTCATTGCTTTCCTTTCATTATCCTTCTCTAATATTGCATCAAAATAAAATTAATTTGACCGAACAAGATCTGCCTTTTACAAATCTGCAGGATTTCCAGAAGTAACTCAATTTTTTCTAAAGGCCTCTTCCTTTCTAAAGTCTTATGCATCAATGACGTAAACTGATTGGCCTGTATTTACTAGAAACATCCTTACAACCTTTCTTGAAGAGACTTTCTTATTTCAAAAATATACTTTATTCATTAAAAAAACTCAAATAAACCATTGCAAAACAACATATCCAGTAATTACAAACAGTGCAAAAAGAAAAAAGTCATTTTTACGATATATACAATGCTTACTCACACATTACGTTCATTACATTTCAAAACTTAAAACTATGTACATACATTAGATTTTACTCTGTGCTTTTTGTTTTACAATAAGCACACAGTTACACAGGTTGAGGGTATTCGCAGTTACCTGGCCCTCTGTCTGCCTTGGTTGAAAGCTTTACATAGTAGCCTTTCCCCATTGTGTCTTTGCAGCTGCACCAAGCTTGAGCACGTCTCTCAGCACGTAGTCCTGGACCTTGGAATGTGCTAGTCTGCAACAAGCGGTCGAGGACAATTTTTTCAATTGGAAGATTAGAAAGTTTCGGACGGACTAATGTGTATCATAGAACATAGAACAATACAGCACAAACAGGCCCTTCGGCCCACGAGTTGCGCTGATCACATCTACCAATCCACAGACCTAACTATAACCCCCATCCTATTCTTTTCCATATACTCATCCAGAAGTCTCTTAAAAGACCCCAGTGAGTTTGCCTCAACAACCTCCGACGACAGTCGGTTCCATTCACTCACCACCCTCTGAGTGAAAAACCTACCCCTGACATCTCCTTTGTATTTGCTTCCCTGCACCTTAAATCTGTGTCCTCTCGTAGTGACCATTTCAGCTCGGGGAAATAGTCTCTGAGAGTCCACCCTATCTATTCCTCTCAACATTTTATAAACCTCTATCAGGTCATTTATGAAATGTTGAGAGGAATAGATAGGGTGGACTCTCAGAGACTATTTCCCCGAGCTGAAATGGTCAATACGAGAGGACACAGATTTAAGGTGCAGGGAAGCAAATACAAAGGAGATGTCAGGGGTAGGTTTTTCACTCAGAGGATGGTGAGTGAATGGAACCGACTGCCGTCGGAAGTTGTTGAGGCAAACTCACTGGGGTCTTTTAAGAGACTTCTGGATGAGTATCCTTCACTATGTTGACGACCCTGCAGAAGCAGTTGATAATTGTCTTGGATGTGCGTCCCTGGAAATAGCCTATAGAGCACAGAGACCTATGTCACCGAGCTGCTCGGGATGAACCTCAACAAATACCACTGCATCTCACTCCAGACCTTCTTTGCAAAGGCACATTCCACAAGGAAGTGCACGACCTCATCATCCCCATCAATTTCCATGAACTGGTACCCCCCCCATATCTCAGGAAGATGAGAAGTTTATGGAAAGCCCTTTCACTATTTCCATCCCACTTGCATTAGCAATCTGGGACTCAAGCTTTCTGGACCCGGCAACTTATTCACTCCATGTGTAGCAATTCTTTCCAGTATGTCTTCATTACACCATTTATATCCTCTCTTTATCACCTTCTCTTCTATCAATGTTTTGTCGACAAACTTCTGATACAATATACTCATTTAGCCTTGCCTCCATCTAAAAATGTATCACGCTCTTTGTCCTTGAGGCCCTAGCCCACTTTTTACTATCTATTTGCTATTTATGTACCAGTAGAAGATTTTAGGGTTAACTTGCATGTTAGTATGTTTTCACAACTTCCTGTTAAGAATGGGTAGAAAACAAAGCTCGCCGGCAGTAACATAAATTTGAATAATTCTTCTGGTTCAGAATAGAATTACTGTCGAGCAGTACTTTTAGAAAGTTGTTATTGGATCTTACAGCAGGGGGAGCTCCAAAGTAGATGAAGAGAAACGTTTTTCTGTTAGGCCAGTATTTCAGATTAAAAGATTAAACTTTAGCTCCATGGAATTGGATTAAACTAAATTTATTGCTCATAATAGACATCTTCATGTCTCATGTGAGGGGGGCTTGGACCTTGTTCTTTCTAAATATTTTACTGCAGAACTTCACTTGACCCAAATATGAGGCACAAATTCTCTGACTTCCACTTTCATCTGTCAAAGCTTTTAGTGTCATAGGACGAGGACTTTGCAACTTCTACCTTGAACAGAAAGCCATTTGTCAATGTTTAGGGATTTCCCATGATAGCTATTGCGACAGAGTTGTTTAGTGTCAGGCTAGTGACAATAACTTCCCTTCAGATTTGCCCCCAAGTAATTTTTGAACATACAAACTTTATTATCCATTGACTGACAAATAGTTTAGTTATATATAATTTCAACAGGCTATATTGTATGTTGAACAATTTATCTTTATCTTTCCATAAGGTCTTATTCATTTTGATCAGCCTTGAAATCTTCCATAGATGGACTTCTGAATATGATTCAGAGCTACGTCACCCTTAAGGAGAAACATCTTCCATTCTTATTTTACTTAGCTAGCTTGGACTGTGCCAAAAGACAACATTTATATAGGTGCACGCTTGTTGAGGCCATATATCTACGCATTGTGAACATTTCTGATATTTTGGCCTTCATCTCTGTTTTCGAAGCTTTGGTCCATTAAATTCATTAGTATGGGGAGATGGTGCTAATGTTACTTGTCTAGTAATCTAGAGACCCAGGCTAATGCTTTGTGGACATGGGTTCAACTCCCATCATAGCAACTGGTGGAATTCGAATTCAGTTAATAAAAAATCTGCAATATGACACTAATCTAAGTAATGGTGACCAAGAGGCTATGAAAACTTATTCAGTTCACTAATGCTGTTTAGGGAAGGAAATCTGCCACAATGGATCTCAATGTGCAAACCAATATCCCATCAAGATAAATCATCTCCTTTCTTATTCTCTGATGTTTCTGGGCCAGAACTAAAAATGTTTTTATAATTAATATGACATGAACTCTACTAGTTGCTTGAGCAGCACTGGTATGCTGTGTCCAACTCAATAACATCTTGTAACAATTGTTTTTCTAACTTATCCACACTAATAGATAGTTTGTTCTGTGAATTGTTTAGTAGCACCCACATTCCAATCCTCACAAGTAAGATCATGTGACCAGGTCAGGGCTGTCAGGCATAAATCTCTCAGGATTTTCCACGAGTCATCTAGCAATTATCCTGGTTTCTTCTGTTATAAAGGGGGAGATTAATCTCCTTTCTGAATACTAACACAACCACACAAAGAGAAGTATCTCCCTTTATAATCTGTTAAAGAGTGTGTGAGAGGGGATAATATCTTCAGCAATTTTTGGTGGTTAAATCAAAATAGCTATCTGAAAATCTCTGTAAAAACAAGTAATACTTTATTTATTTAACTAACAGTGAACTATTAACTAAATTATTAACAACCTGAATGAAATAAACCAAATGCTGTTTAGATAATTATAATTCCCACTGACTAACAAAAAATATTTTGAATCTGTATCTGGGGTCACCAGATGTCAAAGCAACTTTCTTGAAAGCAACCCATGGAAAGGAACTGGCCTGAATGGGCTACCCGGATATGTACTCATTCCTGCGTAGATCAGCTGATAGAGGGATTCACAGACATCTTCAACCTCTCTTTACAATAATTTGAGGTCCCTAGCACTTTCAAGAAGACAACCATCATCCTGGTATCTAAGAAAAACCAGGCAACGTTCCTCAAGACTGTCGGCTGGTGGTTTTGACATTCATCATAATAAGTCCTTCAAAAGGTTAGTCATAGCACAAATCAATTTCAGCCTCCCAGCCTGCCTGGATCCACTGCAGTTTGCCTACTGCTGCAACAGATCCACAGCAGACGCCATTTCCATGGCCCTGCACTCAACCCAGGGACATTTAGATAACAACGGCACCTATGTCAGACTCCTATTTATTGACTACAGCTCAGCCTTCAACATTATTATTCTCACAAATCTCATTTCCAAACTCTGTGGCCTGGGCCTCGGCACCACCATCTGTGACTGGATCCTGAACTTCCTAATTCATAGACCACAATCAGTAAGGATAGGCAACAACACCTTCTCCACGATCATCCTCAACACTGGTGCCCCACAAGGCTGTGTTCTCAACCTTCTACTATATTCCTTATACACCTATGACTGTGCGGCCAAATTCCCCTCCAATTCATTTCTCAAGTTTGCTGACAACACCACCTTAGTGGATTGGATCTCAAACAATGATGAGACAGAGTACAGGAATGAGATAGAGAATCTGGTGAACTGGTATGGCAACAATACTCCTTCAGTTAATGTCATCAAAATGAAGGAGATTGTCATTGACTTCAGGAAGTGTAAAAGAGAACATGCAATGTCTATATCAATGGGGACAAAGTAGAAAGGGTCGAGAGTTTTTAGGTGTCTAGATTACCAACAACTTGTCTTGGTCTCCCCATGCCGATACTATAGTTAAAAAAGTCCATCAATGCCTCTACTTTCTTAGAAGACTAAGAAAATTTGGCATGTCAGCTGTGACTCTCACCAGATGCACATAGAAACATTCTTTCTGGTTGTATCACAGCTTGGTGTGGCTCCTGCTCTGCCTTTTTCCTTTGGGAAAAACATACAAAAATCTGAGATCACATACCAACCCACTCAAGAACAGCTTTTTCCTTGCTGCTGTCAGACTTTTGAATGGACTTACCTTGCATTAAGTTGATCTTTCTGTACACCCTAGCTATGACTGTAAAACTACATTCTGCACTCTCTTGTTTCCTTTTCTATGAACGGTATGTTTTATCTGCTTAGCATGCAAAAAACAACATTTTTCACTATGTTAATGCATGTGGCAATAATAAATCAAATCAAAAAAGATGAGGCTTTCTTTTAAGACATAAATCTGCCATGGCTGAGGCAGTTACTGTCTAGCTCCCTTGAGTTGGGAGCTGGCTCATGTATCCCTGATGACACACCAAAATCCCTGCAATAGGATTGGTTGTAAGTTTTCAAAACATTAAATTCAAATCTGATAGGCTGCTGTTATTCAAATGCCTAGTTTAAACTGATTGGATGAACTTCAAAACAGCCTGTTGTCCTGGCAATAATACTGCCTTGCCTCAGGATACAAAGTTTCGGTCTGTGTACTGCTTGCACTGCATCTCTTCAGTACAGAAAAAAAACTAACAGACCGTGCAATTTTACAACTCTTAGCATTATACAATTTAAAAAATAATTTTACAAACTAACTTCACAACACTTCTTTGATCTGTTTCTCTGTTAGTGTGGGAAGCAACAAGTATATTAATGTTTTCATTAGTCTTCCTCGAACCAACTCACTGGGAGGATGGATCTCAAACGATGGGGAGACAGAGAACAGGAATGAGATAGAGAATCTGGTGAACTGGTGCAACAGTAATCTCTCCCTCAATGTCAACAAAATGAAAGAGATTGTCACTGACTTCAGGACATATAGAGGAGAGCATACCCCTGTCTACATCAACAAGGACAAAGTAGAAAGAGTCGAGAGCTTCAGGTTTTTAGATGTCGAGATCACCATTAACCTCTCCTGGTTCTACCATACCAACACTATGGTTAAGAAAGCCCACCAATCCCTCAACTTAGGAAATTTGGCATATCAGCTATGACTCTCACCAACTTTTACAGATGCACCGTAGAAATTATTCTTTCTGGTTGTATTACAGCTTGGTATGGCTCCTGCTCTGCCCAAGACCGTAAAGAACTATAAAAGGTTGTGAATGTAGCCCAATGCATCACACAAACTAGCATCCCATCCATTGACTCTGTCTATACTTCCCACTTCCTTGGCAAAGCGGCCAGCATATTTGAGAACTCTATGCACCCTGGGTATTCTCTCTTCCACCTTCTTCCTTCGGGAAAAAGATACAAAAGTCTGAGATCACGTACCAACCGACACAAGAACAGCTTCTTCCCAGCTGCAGTCAGACTTTTGAATCAACTTACCTTGCATTAAGTTGATCTTTCTCTACACCCTAGTTATGACTGTAAAACTACATTCTGCACTCTCCCATTTCCTTCTCTATGAACAGTATGTTTTGTTTGTATAACATGCAAAAAATAATGCTTTTATTGTGTGTTATTACATATGACAGTAACAAACCAAATCAAATCAAATGTCTTATTTCTTTCAACTCTGTACTGGGTATGTTCATAAAAGTTAAAAGCAGTATATTGGGGGAGACAATGGCCTAATAATTACTAGACTATTCATCCAGAAATTCAGCTAATGTTCTGGGGACCTGGGTTTGAATCCTCTCACAGTAGATGGTGAAATTAGAATTCAATAAAAAATATCTGGAATTAAGAATCTACTGATGACCGTGAAACCAAAACGCATCTACTTCACTAATGTCCTTGAGGGAAGAAAATCTGCCATTCTTACCTGATCTGACCTACATGTGACTCCAGAACCACAGCAATGGGTTGATTCTCAACTGTCCTCTGAACAAGGGCAGGTAGGGATGGGCAACCAGCAATGAGCAAGTCCCACGAATGAATAAAAAGAATAAAATTGTCCCATTTTCAGTTTTTTACATAATGCCAGTTTTAGGATATGTTGGGTACCACAATCTATCATGTTATGGGGTTCTTTTATTCTGAGGTTGTTTATTAAACCTGCCTGAATTTACAATATCAGATATAAACTATCCTGGTCTCTGATTGGATCCACAACATATCATCTCAGGAAACTGTTCCAAATTAGATCTACAAATTCTTCCTCAGGGCTACCACTGCAAATTTGGTTTTCCCAATCCACATGAAAATTAAAGCCATACATGATTAATGCACTGCCTTTTATCACATGCACTCATCATGTCCATGTCTCTATCCTATGTTATAGCGGCTGCTAGGGAGCCTACGGGTTACTGTCATCAATGTCTTCTTCTCCTTGTTATTTCTTTCTTCCACTCATATAGATTCTACACCTTCCGATCTAAGATCATTTTCTGCTATTGTACGTATTTCATCTTGTACTAACAAAGCTATTCCACCACTCTTTTCTTCTGACTTGTCCTTTGAAAAGTCACGTAGCTCTGAATATTTAGTTCCCAGCTTTGATTTCCTTGTAACCATGCCTTTGTAATGGCTATACTATCATACTCATTAACCTCAATTTCTGCCATTAAGTTGTTTATTTTGTGCTGATTACTACATGCATTTAAGTAAAGAGCCATTTATAAGAGCCATTACTTAATTAAGAAGGCAACACAGTGGCATAATGGTTAACACTGTTGCCTCACAGCAACAGGGGCCCAGGTTCGATTCCCTGCTTGGTTCACTGTCTGTGAGGACTTTGCACATCCTCCCCATGTCTCGCGGATATCCTTTGGATGTTGCGGTTTCCTCCCACAGTCCAAAGATGTGTGAGTTAGAGGGATTGGCCGTGCTAAGTTTCTCCTTAGTATCAGGGTATTTGACTAGGGTAAATGCCTGGGTTAAGGAGTTAGGGCCTGAGTGGGATTATGGTCACTGCAGACTTGATGGGCTGAATTGCCTCCTTCTGAACTGTGGGATTCTATGAATTTTGTCTTTTTACCATTTTCCCCCATTGTCCCTATTTGCTGCTTTTTTAATATTTCTACACTCTGCCCCTTCATGTCACAGTCTGTATCGTTACCTCAACACCTGCCTTGTAATGCTGCCATACCTTATTGCTTTGTAAGCCTATGTATCCACTGTCCAGAACCATCTCCTCCTTTGTTTAGTCTAAAGCCCTCTCTCCTTCTCTAGTTACACAGCTTGCAAGAGTACCAGTCCCAACACGGTTCAGATGTCAGCTGTCCTAAGGGTACAGCCTCCATTTTCCAAAGTATTGATGCCAGTGCGTCATGTACCAAAACCCACTTTTCCCACACCAGTCTTTGACCACATATTCATCTCTCTAATTTTATGTTCCCTATGCTAATTTGCATGCAGTTCAGGTAATACTTGAGACTATAACCTTGGATGTTCTGTTGTTTAATCTATTGCCTAGCTCCTGAAACTCTCTATGGAAAACCTCTTTCTTCATTCTGCCTATGTCATTGGTACCTCCATGGACATAACAATGGGATCTTCCCCTTTCACCATAAGTTCCTTTCTAGCTTGGAGCAAATGTCCTGAACCTTCATACTGGACAGGCAACACAGGATCATGGTGCCGTGGTCAGTTACTCTGTAACCCCCACTCTCATCCAAACAAGCTAAGAAATCCTCAAACCTGTTAGCCTGTTGCAGAGGCTAACACTTCTGCCCTCTGGATCCCGTACCTGCTGTCACACATTCCTGTCCCCGACCATTTTCCAAACCAGCACACTCTAACCCAAGAATGCCTCCTAGTAATCTCTGATACATCAGTGTCTGCAGCTCAGCCTCCAGCTCAATGACTCTGAGTTGAAGTTTCTTGAGCTGTGAACATTTACTGCAAGTGTGTTTGCCTTGGATGTTATTCAAAAGCTCCCACATGTTGCAGCCTTGTCAAGGCAGCTCTTAATGTGTTTTAAATAAGTACATAATTAAATTATTTATGTATTCATTGTGCCTTTTATACATTTTATTAAATAACCACCAAGTTGTGCACCATTTTAAACCCTAGTGAAAGGGTAGAACTTACCCACTTAAAAAATGTTTACCAAATTTTCCTTTCCCTGTCATAGGGTAGTAACTAATCCACACTCCAAGCTTGCACTCTGATTCTTGATTCACTCTATTTACTTCTCTTACATTAACCCTATTCTATTTTTTATTCACTTGTATCGCCTTATTATCTCAGGCCCTTATTCCAGATGTAAGTTTCTCACACACTGCCTTTTACACTAAGCACTTACTGGCCATTCAACGTACCAGTTTCTTGTGACCTCATTGTTGTCTTTGTGTTTCTCCATTGCTGCCTCACAGCAGCTGAAATACTCTCCAAGTTACCAGCTTCTTCACTGCGGTAGGGGAGACCACTTTTAGGATGGAGTCTCACTCAGGATAAGGTCTTTCCCACTGGTCATGCGCCCATTTACTGATCATTTCATTACATCAAGATGCCACATAAATATGAACTGTTGTTTTGCACAAGGAGAAAAGTTGTTTTTGTAGTTTTAAATATCCTTTACAGACACTTTATTAAATATTACTTGAGCATTGCTGAAAAAAGAGACATAAGCACACACTCGAAGTTTTTTGTTTAGCACGCATTAGGGCAGATTGCAAAAATACCAACCACATAAAGAGAACAATGATAATATCCATGCAATATAAACAGCGTGTGAGCACTGTTACCTCACAGCATTAGGCACCCGGGTTCAATTCTGCTTTTGGGTAACTGTCTCTGTGGAGTTTGCATGTTCTTCTTGCATTTGCAAGGATTTCCTCCGAGAGCTCCAATTTCCTCCCAAGTCCAAGGATGTGCAGGTTTGTGGATTGGCCATGCAACAATGCCCTTTAGCATCCCAAGATGTATATGTTAGGTGAATTAGCCATGGCAAATGTACAGGATTTGCGGATAGGGCAGAGGGGAAGGCCAGAGTGAGATGGTCTTTCAGAAGTGAGTGCAGAGTTGATAAACCAGATGGCCTCTTTCTGCACTGGTAGGATTCAATTCTTATATATATGCTGATGAGTGTAAAATAAAAAGCTTATAAAACATGTCTCTTATTTCTCTTTTTTTCAGTAATACTACACTTCCAAATGACGAGAAATATTACCTTTGCAAAAAGATAGCTCTGGTGTTCAAGTACACAAAAGGTAATTTATTATTTTACAACAATTGCAAAAAATGTTCCAAATCATTACAAGCACATTTTGTATAGCTGACAAGATATGCAAACTTCCTGTTGAGAGGGGTTTAGCCATTTTTCCTGCATCTTGTCAGCTTTCGGAAGGTTAACTTGAAATCTTCATTGAAACTTGTGTACAAGAGAGGGTTAATTAAAGAATTGACATAACCCAGCCATGTTAGACAATCGCCCACTGGGGGAGAAGCAGTCCAAAGGTGAAGACCCACAAGGAGCTCCTTGATGAAAAAGGGCAGCCAGCAGATAATGAAAGCCCCAAGTATGAGTCCCAGAATGCGAGCGGCTTTCCGTTCCCTAGAGGTGGAGATCTGCTGGCGGTCACATGTGCTTCCCAGCCCATTTTCAAGTGGGGGGTTCCTGACCGTCACGTGATCATTTTGAAACTTCAGTGCGGGTTCAGAGCTGGGTAGGTCAGATGCACAGAAGGTGTTTGTCAGCTTGTAGCTCATGTAGGTAGAGATTTGGCTGTCGCTACTGAGACCACTGAAGTGGCGGCTTGAACCGCGCTTTTGGTAAAGGTTCTTGGCTGCATGGTATATGCGGTAGTAAAGAATAAGAATTAAAGCTAATGGAACATAGAAGGCTCCAAATGTCGAGTAAATGCTATAGATCACGTGGTCGTGCTGTATGATACATTTCTCGCCTGTACTGTTAACATTGTGGCTCCTCCAAAATAGGGGAGGCATGGATATGAAAATAGAAATGCCCCATACGGTGAGGATCATGATCGCTGCACGCTTTGCAGTTCTTTTTCTAGTATATTCTATGGCATCGGTGATGGCCCAATATCTGTCCAGGGCAATCACGCACAAATGGAGGATTGAGCATGTGCACAATGTCATGTCCAAGCTCAGCCATGTCTCACACACAATATATCCCAGAAGCCAGGCTTCAGTAGTAATGTACATAATACTGACAGGCATGACTAAAATGGCAACAAGGAGGTCCGTCAGAGCTAGAGAACATATGAGATAGTTTGCAGGTTGGTGCAGTTTCTTTGTGATACAGATAGCAGCTATGACAGCTGAGTTCAAC
Source organism: Sphyrna mokarran (assembly GCA_024679065.1). Taxonomy (NCBI): domain Eukaryota; kingdom Metazoa; phylum Chordata; class Chondrichthyes; order Carcharhiniformes; family Carcharhinidae; genus Sphyrna; species Sphyrna mokarran. The sequence goes on along the minus strand of JAGIQG010000012.1, from coordinate 29,112,719 downwards.
AAAGTGGCCATAATTGTAATCAAGGCCAGGACAAAAGCAATGACAGTCCTTTCAGTGAATGTTTTGGTTCGTCCTGGACAAGATTCGTACGAGCAGTTCGTGAAGTTCATTGTTTTAAATCTCCAGATGTTTACAATTTCCAAAACATAACAGAAGTTTGCCACTCTCCCTGTCAACTCATTCTTTGAAGAGTAGGATTATTATTGCTACAATGCCGAGTCACAGGATCAAAATTTTGGGTGTTCATCACAAACAATTTTGCTGTTGTAGAAGATAGATCAAATCAGTTTCCTAAATGAGAGAAAGAAAAAAGAATTAGAATACATTTTTGTCTAAATAAAATGGTCACGTTATTGTCACGATATTTTAATGCTGGGTCTTCAACCAAAACCTGACCCCATTGTTCAGTCCACAGATCCTATTTGACACAGAATGACTATTCATTCAGAGTGACTCCCAGTGAAGTGGAAGACGCAACTGTGCGTATATGCACTGGGCAAACTCTGCAGATTTGTGCATGCGCAGACTTGGTGATATCACCAGAGATGCAAACTCCAGCAGATTGATCTTGTGCATGTGCGCAGATTAGGCACATCTGAAAACATGTACAATGACACCATTGGGCAAACAAGCACATCCCCCTGTAATAGCATCATCTGATATGGGCATCTAAACCTACATTTGGCGTGAAGTTCAAACTCTTGAAGTTGCATACTCAACAAAAAGGTTGTATGAAATCATAACTTGTTTAAAGCATGATTACCTGAGCATTATCTTCTCTTTATAGTACTTCTTACCTATCCTTATTTTACTAATTTCCAGAACTTTTATAAGAAGTTGCACAACTGGGCCAAGTGTATTTCTTTACTGTAAATCTGAATCCTCCTTTGCCCTATCTCGCACAATCTCTTCCCTTTCATTGCCTAATTTCCTCTGCCTCTAAAAATGAGCATATTTTAGCCAAACAGCATGTTCACATTTAATGTTAATTTTGCTTTGTCTCAACTAGACTTAAGTAAATTACTGTTTTGCAATGGAGTGTCACCTAATTTCTGTCTCCTCTGGATCTTAGTGACATTATCATCATGGTTACGTGACTGGATTAGCAGTCCAGAGATCCAGTGGTATAGGTCTATCCCCACATACAGCAAAATCTACTTAGGCGTGGGCTGGTAAGTAGTAAGTAACAATAGTGCTACACAAGTGGCAGGTAATGACCATCTCCAACAAAAATCTAACCATCTTCCTTTGATGTTCAATGTCATTACCATCACTCCTGGGGTTTATCAATGAACAGAAACTGAATTGGACCAGCCATCTAAATATTATGGTTACAACAGAACGTTAGAGGTCTATGATTTCTACAGTGAGTGACTTACTTTCTGATTTCCCAAAGCCCGAACACCATTTGCAAGACACAAGTCGGGAGTGTCATGGAATACTTTCCACTTGCGTGGATGGGTGCAGCTCCAGCAACACTTATGGAATTCAAATCATCCAGGTCAAAGCAGCTCACTAAATCAGCACCCAACCCACCATCTTCAACACTCACTTCCACAATGAACAATGCACAGTAGCGGCATGGTGTATCATCTATAAGATGCATTGCAGGAACTCACCAACACTCTTTCCACAGTATGTTCGAAACCCATGATCTTACTTCCTAAAAGAACAAGGACAGCAGATGCATGGGAACACTACCGCCTGCATGTTCCCCTCCAAACCACACACCATCCTGACTTGGAACTATTATCACCATCTCAAGGTCAATTTGACAGAGACAATAATACTGGTTTTGCCATGGAAGATCGCATTCCATGAACAAATGAAAAAAATAAGTCCCATCACCATAGCAGGGGATCTTAAAATGAAATAATGAGATAAATTTGGAACAAAAGCTGGTATCTGTATTGATAACCATGGAACTACTGAATTGTCATAAAAAATCATCCAGGGTTCACTAATGTCTTTTAGGGAAAGAAATGTGCCGAGCTGCTTCACAAAATTAATCGAGCCACAGATGGACATGGTCATATCACTGCATCATATCCATCAACCAATATCCTGGACATCTCTGTCACTAGCTCTGTTTTATCTGGCAGGACAAACACTCTGAAAATGCTGGCACAATGGTGCATGGTCAGGAGAGAAAGTGAAGTGGAAGATTGATGAATGATAAAAGAGCATGGGTAAGAGGAGAGAGAGAATGGGATGGATGAGAAGAGAAAGAGATTGGGATGTGTGAGAGGAGAGAGAGATTGGGATGGGTAAGTGGAGAAAGAGATTGGGATGGGTAAGAGGAGAGAGGGAATAGGATGTGTGAGGGGAGAGAGGGAATAGGATGGGTGAGAGGAGAGAGGGAATGCGATGGATAAGAAGAGAAAGAGATTGGGATGTGTGAGAGGAGAAAGGGAATGGGATGGGTGAGAAGTGAGAGGGAATGGGATGGGTGAGAGGCGAGAGATATTGGGATGTGTGAAAGGAGAGAGGGAATGGGATCATAGAATCCCCACAGTGCAGAAGGAGGCCACTCGGCCCATGAAGTCTGCGCCCACCACAATCCCACCAGCCCCTATCCCGGTAATCCCATGTATTCCTCCCGTTAGTTCCCCTGACACTAAGTGGCAATTTAGTTTGGCCAATCAACCTAACCTGCACATCTTTGGATTGTGGGAGGAAACCAGAGCACCCAAAGGAAATCCACGCAGACATGAGGAGAATGTGTAAACTCCACACAGATAGTGACCCAAGCTGGGAATCAAACCCCGTTCCTGGCACTGTGAGGTAGCAGTAATCACTGTACCACCATGCCACCCTAAAGGAGACAGACCAACTCTTATGCCGAAACCCAGGATGTGTGAGAGAAGAGAGTGAATGGAACTTGCGAAGACATGGAGAATGGACTACCTTTGAGGGCTACTGACTGAAATGACAGGAGCAATTTGAGAGGGGTCAGAGGGTAATCACAATCCTGAATAACACTGATGTCAATCCGAATCTTGGGAAAACTCTGTTTGGAATCTCTCTAGCACACAGAAAGATAATTATTATTGTCAGTCCTGACACAGCAGAGCAGTGTCTTTAACCCAATCATCCACACACAGCTTCATCAATAATCTTCATCCCATCATAAACTCAGAAATGGGGATTTTCACCTTGAATCTGGTCTTCATTCAGTTCATTCATTCATTCGGGTCATTATGACCCATCACAAAATGCTTCAGTCTGTGCCTGGAAGAACAAAAACCTGGAAAATATACAGGTTAAAAAGTGGCAAGTAACTGTTGTGCCACACAAGTTCCAGGCAATGACCACCTGCAATAATTTAAGGAGGCAGCTTACCACTATCTTCTCAAAGTGGATAATAAACGTTCACCATTCCAATAATATTCACTGCCTATGAATGAATAAGAAGCAAATTTCTGTATCCTTTTTTCCCCAATGATCAATTCTATTAGGTATGAAGAGAGGTTATATAAACACTGATTTGTTCTCACAGGAAGGATGGAGACTGAAGGGCGACCTGATAGAGGTTACAAAATTATGACTGGCATTGATAGGCGATTAGTCAGAGGCTTTTTCCCAGGGTGGAAGTGTCAATTACAAGAGGACACAGGTTCAAGGTGAGAGGGAGAAAGTTTAGTGGTGACATGCGGGGAAGGTATTTCACACAAAGGGTAGTGAGTACACATTGAGAATAAAGTTGGTGAAAACAGGCATATTAGCAGAGGGTAATCACAATCCTGAATAACACTGATGTCAATCCGAATCTTGGGAAAACTCTGTTTGGAATCTCTCTAGCACACAGAAAGATAATTATTATTGTCAGTCCTGGATGGACATATAGAACATTGAACATTACAATGCAGTACCGGCCCTTCGGCCCTGATGTTGCTCCGACCTGTGGAACCAATCTAAAGCCCATCTAATCTACACTATATATCATCCATTTGTTTATCCAATGACCATTTAAATGCCCTTAATGTTGGCAAATCTTTTACTGTTGCAGGCAGGGCATCTGTCCTATTTCTATCACTCCTCAGTTTAAAGCTTTGTCCCCTCATGCTAGCCATCTCCATCTGAGGAAAAAGGCTCTCACTGTCCATCCTATCTAATCCTCTGATCATCTTATATGCATCTACTAAGTTATCTCTTAACCTTCTTCCCTCTAACAAAAACAACCTCAGGTCCCTCAGCCCTTCCTCATAAGACCTTCCCACCATACCAAGTGACATCCTGGTAAATCTCCTCTGCACCCTTTCCAATGCTTCTGCATCCTTCCTATAAAGTAGTGACCAGAACTGTATGCAATACTCCAAGTGCAGCTGCACCAGAATTTTGTACAGCTGCAACATGACCTCATGGCTCTGAAACCCAATCTCTCTAACAATAAAAACTAACACACCGTATGCCTTCTTAACAACCCTATCAAACTAAGTGCCAACTTTCAGGGACCTAAGCACATGGACACTGAGATTTCTCTGTTCACTCATACTACCAAGTAACTTACCATTAGCCCAGTACTCTGTATTCCTGTTACTTCTTCCAAAGTGAATCACTTTACACTTTTCCACATTAAACTCCATTTGCCACCTCTCAGCCCAGCTTTGCAGCTTATCTATGTCCCTCTGTCACCTGCAACATCCTTCTGCACTGTCCAAACTCCACCAACTTTAGTGTCATCCGCAAATTTACTAACCCATCATTCTACGCCCTCATCCAGGTCATTTATAAAAATGACAAACAGCAGTGTCCCCAAACAGATCCTTGCGGTACCCCACTAGTAACTAAACTCCAGCTTGAACATTTTCCATCAATTACCATCCTCTCGTCGTCTTCTTACAGCTAGCCAATTTCTGATCCAAACTGCTAAATCACCCTCAATCCCATGCCTCCATATCTTTTGCAATAGCTTACCATGGCGAACCTTATCAAAAGCTTTATTGAAATCCATACACACCACATCAACTGCTTTACCCTCATCCACCTCTCTGGTCACCTTCTTAAAGAACTCAGTGAGGTTTGTGAGGCATGACCCGCCCTTCACAAAATCGTGTTGACTATCCCTAATCAAATTATTCCTTTCTCGATGTTTATAAATCCTATCTCCAAACTTTGCTCACATCAGAAGTGAAGCTTACTGGAGTATAATTACAAAGGTTAATAAAAGGTTCATGAACAAGGGGACAACATTTGCTATCCTCCAGTCTTTTGGCACTATTCCTGTAGACAATGATGACCTAAAGATTAAAGCCAAAGACTCTGTAATCCCCTCCCTAGCCTCCCAGAGAATCCTAGGATAAATCCCATCTGGCCCAGGGGACTATTTTCATCCTGTCCAGAATTGCTAACACCTTCTCATGAACCTCAATCCTGTCTAGTCTAACAGCCTGTATCTCAGTATTCTCCTTGATAACATTGTCTTTTTCCTGTGTGAATACTGATGAAAAATATTCATTTAGCGCCTCTCTTATCTCTTTGGACTCCATGCACAACTTCCCACTACTGTCCTTGACTGGCCCTAATCTTACCCTAGTCATTCTTTTATTCCTAACATGCTTTAGGATTTTCCTTGATCTTACCTGTCAAAGACTTCTCATGTTCTCTCCTGGCTCTTCTCAGCTCTCTCTTTAGGTCCTTCCTGGCTGACTTGTAACTCTCAAGCACCCTTTCTGAGCCTTCACATCCCATCTTGACATAAGTCTCCTTCTTCCTCTTCACAAGAGATTTGACTTCTTTAGTTCCCTCACTCGACTACTTCCTCCCTGCCTGACAGGTACATGCTTATCAAGGACACGCAGCAGCTGTTCCTTGAACAAGCTCCACATTTCTATTGTGCCCATCCATTGCAGTTTCCTTCCACACTCTATATCTCACTTAATTGCATCATAATTTCCTTTCACCCACCTATATTTCTTGTCCTGCGGCATATACCTATCCCTTTCCATCACTAATATAAATGTAACCAAATTGTGGTCATTTCCACCAAAGTGCTCACCTACCTCCAAATCTAACACCTGGCCTGTTCATTACTCAGTACCAAATCAATGTATCCTCGCCTTTTGTTGGCCTACCTACATACCATGTCAGGAAATCCTCCTACACACATTGGACAAAAATTGGCCCATCTAATACACTCGAATTATAGCTTTTCCAGTCAATATTTGTGAAGTTAAATTCCCCCATAACAACTACCCTGTTACTTTCACTCCTATCCAGAATCATCTTTGTAACCCTTTCCTCTATATCTCTCGAACTTTTCGGAGGCCTATAGAAAACTCCTAACAGGATGACCTCTCCCTTCCTGTTTCTAACCTCAGCCCATACTACCTCAGTAGACAAGCCCTCATCAAACATCCTTTCTGCTACTGTAACACTGGCCCGGATAATACCACATCTCCCCCTCTTTTACCACCTTCCCTGATCTTACTGAAACACCTAAACTCCAGAACCTGCAACAACCATCCCTGTCCTTGCTTTATCCACATGTCTGAAATGGGCACAACATCAAAGTCCCAGATACCAACCCATGCTGCAAGTTCACCCACCTTATTCCGGATGTTCCTAGCATTGAAGTAGACACACTTCAAACCACCTCCCTGCCTGCAGGTACACTCCTGAGACCTTGAAACCTTATTCATGACCTCACTACTCTCAACCTCCTGTACACAGGAGCAACAATTCAGATTCCTATCCTCCTGCTGTATTAGTTTAAACCCTCCCAAAAAGCATTAGCAAATTTCCCCTCCAGGATATTGGTAATCCTTTGGTTCAGGTGTAGAACATAGAACATAGAACATAGAACATTACAGCGCAGAACAGGCCCTTCGGCCTTCGATGTTGTGCCGACCAATTATGAAAAAAGCAATGACCCTCCAAACTAAACCATTCCCTTCTCATCCATAAACTTATCAACTAACCTCTTAAACGCCACCAAACTTGGCGCATCTACAACTGCCGCAGGCAGGGCATTCCACTCCCTAACCACCCTCTGGGTAAAGAACCTACCTCTGATATCCGTCCTGTAACTATCACCCCTTAATTTAAAGCTGTGTCCCCTCGTGCTAGCTTTCTCCATCCTAGGAAAAAAGCTATCACTGTCCACCCTATCTAAACCTCTAATCATCTTATATGCTTCAATAAGATCCCCTCTTAGCCGCCTCCTTTCTAACGAAAACAACCTCAAATCCTCAGCCTCTCTTCATAAGACCTGCCCTCCATACCAGGCAACATCCTGGTAAACCTCCTCTGTACCCTCTCCAATGCCTCCACATCTTTCTTATAATGTGGGGAACAGAACTGCACACAATACTCCAAGTGCGGCCGCACTAGAGTTTTGTACAGTTGCAACATGACGTTGCGGCTCCGAAATTCAATCCCCCTACCAATAAAAGCTTAGACTCCGTATGCCTTCTTAACAACCTTATCGACTTGATTGCCAACTTTCAGGGATCTATGCACACATACACCAAGATCCCTCTGTTCATCAAAACTATTAAGAGTCCTACCATTAGCCCTATACTCTACACATTTGTTATTCCTGCCAAAGTGAATTACCTCACACTTTTTCACATTAAACTCCATTTGCCACCTCTCAGCCCAGCTCTGCAACTTGTCCAAGTCTCTCTGCAAACTACAACACCCCTCTTCACTATCTACCACTCCTCCGACTTTAGTGTCATCTGCAAATTTACTAATCCATCCTTCAATACCCTCATCCAGATCATTTATAAAAATTACAAACAGCAGAGGCCCCAAAACAGACCCCTGAGGTACACCACTAGTAACCGAACTCCACGATGAATATCTCCCATCAACCACCACCCTCTAACTTCTATCTGCTAGCCAATTCCTAATCCAATTAGCTAAATCACCCTCTATCCCATACATCTGCATTTTCCGCAGAAACCTTCCATGGGACACCTTATCGAACGCCTTACTAAAGTCCATATATACCACATCAACCGCCTTGGTGTAGACCATCTTGTTTGTAGAGGTCCCACCTACCCCAGAATGACTTCCAATTATCCAGGTAGCTGAATCTCTCCCTCCTGCACCATCCCTATAGCTATGTGTTTTACTGCTCTCTCTTTATTCCGTGGTATGAGTAACAAACCAGAAATAACAACTCTGTTTGTTCCAGCTCTAAGCTTCCACCCTAACTGAATTTCTACCTTACATTCCCATCCCTTTTTCTACCTATGTCATCGCCGCCACAACTTGGGGCTGATCCCCTTCTCCCTTAAGGATCTCAAAAACACGTAATGAGACATCATGGACCCTGGCACTTGGGAGACAACACATCAACTGCGAGTCTCTCTCGTTCTCACAGAACCTCCTATCTGTCCCCTTAACTATGGAGTCCCCAATAACTAATGCTCTATTTCTCTCCCTATTTCCATCTGAGCAACAGGGGCAGACTCTGTGCTGAGAACCATTCCCCATGACTTACCCCTGGTATACCCCTGCCGCGGCCCCTCCACCCCCTAACAGTATCCGAATCGATATACAGAGAAATAGCTACAGGGGATCGCTTCAATCTTTAATTTGAAATAATGACTATATTTTCTTACCTCCAAGTTCTATTTAATGTTCCAGATAGTTTCCAAATTCTCCATAAAGTTTAGCACATCTAAATATTTTCTGTCAGCTTTTCAACTCACATCCTATTTTGCTCTGCCATTACCTTTATCATTGCTGACATATCATTACTGAATTAGTCCTCAATTCCCCAACATAGAGTCATAGAGGTTTACAGCATGGAAACAAGCCCTTTGGCCCAACTTGTCCATGCTGCTTTTTTTTAAATCCCTACGCTAGTCCCAATTGCCTGCATTTGGCCCATATCCACCTATACCCATCTTAACCATGTAACTGTCTAAATGCTTTTTAAAGACAAAACTGTATCCGCCTTTACTACTATCTCTGGCAGCTTGCCCAGGCACTCACCGTCCTCTGTGTGAAAAAATTTGTATCTCTCTCCTCTTATCTTAAACCTATGCCCTCCAGTTTTAGACTCCCCTCCTTTTGGGAAAAGATATTGATCATCTAGCTGATCTGTACCCCTCATTATATTGTAGACTGTATAAGATCACCCCTCAGCCTCCTATGCTCCAGAGAAAAAAGTCCCAGTCTATACAGCCTCTCCTGATAATTCAAACCGTCAAATTCCCGTAGCTTCCTAGTAAATCTTTTCTGCACTTTTTCTAGTTTAATAATAACCTTTCTATAATAGGGTGACCAGAACTGTACACAGTTTTCTAAGTGTGGCCTTACCAATGTCTTGTACAACTTCAACAAGACATCTCATTTCCTGCATTCAATGTTCTGACCAATGAAATCAAGCACGCTGAATGCCTTTTTCACCATTCTGTCCACCTGTAACTCCACTTTCAAGGAGCTATAACCCTGTACCCCTAGATCTCTTTGTTCTGTAACACTCCCCAGTGCTTTACCATTAACTGAATAAATCCTGCCCTGGTTCAATCTACCAAAATGCACCACCTCGCATATATCTAAATTAAACTCCATCTGCCATTTGTCAGCTCATTGGCCTAATTGATCAAGATCCCATTGCAATCCAAGATAACCTTCTTCACTGTGCACTATGCCACTAATCTTGGTGTCATCTGCAACTTACTAACTATGCCTACTATATTCTCATCCAAATCATTAATATAATAATAATAACGGATCCAGCACTGATCCCTGAGGCACATCACTGGTCACAGGTCTCCAGTTTGAAAAACAACCCTCTATGGCTTCTGTCATCAAGCCGGTTTTGAACTCATTTAGATACCTCACCCTGGATCCCGTGAGATTTAACCTTATGCACCAATCTACCATGTGGTATCTTGTCAAAGACCTTGCTAAAGTCCATGTAGACCACATCAACTGCACTGCCCTCAACTACATTCTTCATTATCCCTTCAAAAAACTCAATCCAATTTGTGAGATATGATTTTCCACTCATGAAGCCATGTTGACTGTCTCTGATCAGTCTCTAAATGCATGTAGATCCTATCTCTGAAAAGTACCTTCTCACAACTTACCCACCACATAGTGCGGCTCACCAACCTGTAATTCCCAGGTTTTTCTTTGCAGCCCTTTTTAAACAAAGGCACAACATTTGCCACCCTCCAATCTTCAGGCACCTCACCTGCGACTATCGATGATTCAAATATCTCTGCTAGGGCACCCGCAATTTCCTCTCTCAAATTTATCATGGTTGATCACATGTTGAAATTGTTTCACGGTTCCTTCCCACGTCTGTAACCTTTTTCAATTCTATAATCCTCATTCTCTATCCTTTGAATTGTCTATTCCTTTGACTTGAGTCTTTTATGCATTATCTCCTCCTTCTTTGTCCCACAAGAGTTGACTGTCCCAACAACTGCATAGATTGCACATTCCAAATATCACCATCTTGCAATCAAAAACGCTGAACTAGCCAGAGATGCTTACATGTTGTGAATGAATAAATGAATAACACATCACATTCTCAATTCATATAGATGGTGATATGACCATGACATTTGTCTTCCTGATGCTGATGGTCAAACCAGGTATGAGAGAGTCCATCTCTTTGTGATGGTACAGAATGTTAGTGTGGCATCGACAACATAGAACAATTCTCTAATGAGGATTTGATGCACTTGAATCTCAGGTGATTTATGGTTGAACAGCTTTCTGTCTGCTCTGGTATACAAGTAGACACTCTCTATAGATGACAATGACAGGAGCAAAGAGAAGAAAATTACAAAGACTGTTGGTGATGAAACACAACTTTGTTTGACTTCAAGGCAAATCTGAAAGAGTTCCAATGTTACCCTGTCATAGCTGACATTACATATCATGTTGTTGTGGAAAGGGGAGATCACTGTGAGCAGCTTTAGCAGACGGCCAATTTTCTCCCGCAGTTCACATGGTCATGTCTTGGTGAAATGGAGGAAGGCAGTATATCACTGCAGCAACTGCCTGGATTGGTGACCTCCAGTTAATATAACAAACTGTAATGGTTTATTGACAAGTTCATATCTGCACAGAATATTTTCATGATATTCCCACTTCCAGCTGTAGAATCAGTTCTGGTTACAGAAGCCCACGCTTTGTCCCAAGATCTCTGTGTCTGTTCCCCATTGAGTGATTAAGTCACATGGCTGTTCTGATGCGCGGTTAGCTTGAAGAGGCTAGCTAGTACATTCCTCCCCCTTTAAGTCCTTTATTACACAGTGTATTGATAACTTGAATAATTTTAAAACATCAGCAATAGTGAACATTTTTAACAAAGTTTATCAGAAACTCAGTTTGTCAGGAGCTTTTTTCTTTCTCTGGGAGAGACATGACTCAACCAGTTGAAGTTCAACTGTAGAGACAGTATGGATTGGTTTTGCTTCTCTAGGACTTTCTCTTGGTATCAGCACATAATTTCTCACTATTCTCTCAGTATCATTGGGAGCAACATTTGGCCTGTTACTGTCTGATCAGCCACTTCACTCCTTGGACAAACAACACCACTAGTTGCTGGCACAATTAGATCAGGAGGTAACACTGCTTCTTGGCACAGCTCCCAGCTCTGCAAATGATCTATGTGTTTCTTCAATAACTTGTCCTGCAAATTCACTTCATAGGACAATGGCCCCATCCTGGCCTCAACTCCTGGGACCCAACTTGGTCTGCTTCCAAAATTCTTTCCAAAGCTGGATCTCTCTCAGATATACTTTTGAATTTTGATGAACCTGGTTCCCTTTTTAGCAACTCAATTTTATCTCCACCCTCTCTGCCAAATTTAGAACTACCAGATCCTCAAACATCAACCCATCAGCAGCTCAGGTGGAGGTATTTCAGTGGTATGCAGGGTTCCTCAATAGGCTAACAGGAACCATGCTCTCTTGGTTTATAATAATGCATCTTTGAAAGTCTGAACTACACACTGCCAGTGCATTTGATGAGGAGTGCTACTCTGTAATTTGGATATTCTCAGTCAGTGCTGGGCTGGATAATTCTTCAGAAGCATCCCAATCACGGTATGGCCAAATTTCACAAGTTTGCTGGAAAGAAGCTATATCATGGCAATAAACAAATTAAAAAAGAAAGTCTTTCATTTCCATGATGATCACTAAACAGCAAAGCTCAAACCATTTTATAGACAACTGAATATTTTGGAATTGTAGTCACAGCAGGATTGGAAGAGAAATGGGTGACAGGCAGGAGGAGATGGAGAATCAATCAGAATTGTGGGCAACCCAGATGAAATGGGAGAAGCTGAAAAGAAAAGCAGTCACTAGTGTAAAGAAGGAAACTCAGGGCAACATCATTCCACAAACAGCATGAGATATTTGATCATCTCCTTTAGTGATGGATAATTGTTGGTCAGGGCACCAAGGTGATGTCTTTTGGTCACTCTGAAATACTGACATCTGGACTTTTACTTCCATTTAAGAGGCTAGACAAAGTCTTTTTAATAATTCAGACTTCCATCTGGAAGACCGATACCTATATAGTACAGTACTGAACTCAGTGTCAGCCTAGATTAGGGGCTAAATTTTCAGGGAGGCTCTGTGGAGGATTGAAACTGGTGCCCTCAACTCAATTCTGGGATTATTGACCCCATTTCAGGTGTTTCCTATTTTCAATTGAACCCTTCAGCAGGGTTGAGTTGTGAGCCTGTATCCTGCACCCCCCAGCCTCCATTATACAGATATGCACATCTTTGTCTTTTGTAATATTCCTGGAGTTGATAATTCAGTGTTAACTTGCCACTTTCTAAAAAGTAACTTTTCTTTACAACAGCACAATAAAAGTGTCAGTCATGCAACAGCATTAAAGTATCAATGGCTGAAACAGCAAGTACCTGAATACCTTGTATAAATAAAGACTGTGAGAGTGACTTTGAGGTTGTTTTCGTTAGAAAGAAGGCGGCTAAGAGGGGACCTTATCGAAACATATAAGATGATTCGAGGTTTAGATAGGGTGGACATCCTTTTTCCTAGGATGGAGAAAGCTAGCACGAGGGGACATAGCTTTAAATTAAGGGGTGGTGGTTTTAGGACAGATCTCAGAGGTAGGTTCTTTACCCAGAGGGTGGTAAGGGTATGGAATGCCCTGCCTGCGTCAGTTGTAGATGCGCCAAGTTTGGTGGCATTTAAGAAATTAGTAGATAAGTTTATGGATGAAAAGGGAATGGTTTAGGTTAGAGGGTCATTGCTTGTTCCTAATTGGTCGGTGCAGCATCGAAGGCCGAAGGGCCTGTTCTGCGCTGTAATGTTCTATGTTCTATAGCAGAGGGCAGAATGCCAGAGCTGTTGTTAATGAAGTTGTTTTCCCTCAGGCTCAGGTGTTTCTCTACTCTAATGTTTGTCAAGAATATATAACCACATTTGACTGGGAACTTAGAAATTAGATTGTTGGCATAGGTGTCATGAAGGACTATAGGTAGGGGTCTTGCAGTGGTGTACATGGGACATGGGAAATGTATTGGGGATGTGAGGGTGAAGGCTGAAGCATCTTTCTGGTTTTATTAGCTTATTTATTACTGTTATAAGTAGGCTTATATGAACACTGCAATGACATTACTGTGAAAATCCCCTCGTCACCATACTCAGGCACTTGTTCGGGTACACATAGGGAGAATTTAGTGTGCCTGTAATAACTCCAGAGAGACAAAAGTCTCATCACCAAGCTACTTCATATACACCTTACATCTGTGTAGCTCCCTGCTGAATATGGGCTAAGAGACTGACATATCTGCTTTAAATAGATAGCATGAGACTCCCTGATTTAACCATCAATTAAAACTCATCAGGTACCTCATGTTGTGAAGACTCATAAGGCACTTCATTTCTGGTACCAACTGAATAAACTCAAATTAACTTAGGGACAAATTAAAAGAGACAGCTTCCCAAAAGGAAGGGGAACAGCCCGAACCAAAAATCAAAGCACAAAGGAAAACATAAAACATCAAATCAAAGTGTGGTTATCGAGATCTATAATACACCCCAGCCCCTGCGGTGTAAGACTCATCAGGTATCTCTTTTAGATACCAAACAAATAAACTAACTCAAATTAACTTAGGAACAAATTAAAAGGGGCAGCTTTCCAAAAGGAAGGGGAACAGCCTGAACAAAAAAAAAAGTCAAAAAGAAACTTAAAACAGCAAATCAAAGTGTAGTTATCGAGATCTATAATACACCCCAGTCCCTGCGGTGTAAGACTCATCAGGTAGTTCACATTCTAGCAAATCAACCCCATTAGCCTGGCTGAAGTCATCACACCCCTCCCCGTAAAATCCAAGGAATCCCCTCAGTTTGCTTCCCTTAAGGGACTTTTCCTTTGCTTGAGCGCTGGGTCAGGGATTTTCACCTCGGCCTCTGGTGTTGGCTGTGTGTAATGGTTGGGCGCCTATCTTTTCCGCAGTGAATGCCAGAGGTCTGGTTCCTCATCCACTTCAGATGTTGGGGAGTCACTGCAACTTCATCCTGTGTCTATTTTGGACCCTGAGGTCCCCATCAAGGATGCAGGGGAGGCGGTATTGGTTTGTCGACGGGAACTCTGCTTGTTCCTAAGTCTGCAGGGCAGACTTGACTCCATAACAGGTGGAGAACTTGAGGCCTGCACTTGGTCTGGGTGTTCTCTTACCACTGCCTTGTCTATGCATACTTGGTAGGATACCTGTCCAGTCCTGGACTTCACTGTTCCAGTTACCCAGGAGAGTCTACTTGTATAATTTCTGACACAAAATTTCTTTCCTGCTTCAAAGTGCCTGTCTTGCCGAGTGTTGTTATGACCTCTGCATTGGGCTCCCTGGTGTTTGTCCACCTTCCCTCCCAGGTTTGGCAACAACAGGTTCAGTCTGGTGTGGGGCTGTCTGCCCATCCGTAACTCTGCTGACACAGTTCCATGGTGGTGTGTGGAGTGGCCCTATAGCTAAATAATTACCTTGAGAGTTTTGTCTCTAATAAGGCCGCTGGTGTTTTTCAACCTGGCCTTTAATGTCTGGACTACTCTTTCTCCTAGTGCATTTGATGCTGGGTGATAAGGTGCTGTTTTGATGTGCCAGGTCCCATTTGATTTCATAAACTTTGTAAACTTTAGACTGGTGAACATTGAACCATTATTGGAAACTAATGCCACTAGGATCCCATGCGTTGAGAATGAGCTGCGCAGTTTCTCAATGGTTGCCATCGTGTTTGTCAAATTTAATTTATAGACGTTTAACCACTTAGAATGGGCATCTATTATCACCAGAAACATGGACCCCATAAATGGGCTTAAAAAGTCAACATAGAGTCACGACCATGGTCTACTGGCCATTCCCATGGGTGCAATAGGGTGGCCGGTGGTGCCTTCTGCCCCTCTTGGCACTTCTGGCACTGCCCTAACAGTTTTGCTATATCTGTGTCCAGACCAGGCCATCAGACATAGCTCCTGGCCAGCATCTTAACTTTTAATATTCCAGGATGTCTATGGTGCAGTTCGGCCAGTATGCCCCAACAGCCCTGTCTTGGGATGATTTACTCCCTTCTGCTCCAGTATGGGTGGAACTGTGGATGGACCAGTCTTTCTAGCTGCCCAGTTAGACTAGGTGCTTTACCAATACAGGATCTTTCTGCGTCCATTGGCGTATGTTGTGTGCACCAACTGGATCCAGAAGTGCCAACAGAGGCAGAAGGCACCACCAGCCACCCTGTTGCACCCATGGGAATGGCCAGGTAGACCATGGTCACGACTCCATGTTGACTTTTTAAGCTCGTTTATGGGGTCTCCTCCATTCTGGGCACCAATTGTCCGACAGCAATAGCTGATTTAAGGTATCGACATTTACCACTCGAGTCCCTGGTCATTGCTCCAATCAATACTGATATGCCGTCAGCGATAATGCTGGATCTGGACTGATGTTTTCAGTGGCACTGCTTTGTCTTCCTTCAGTAGGCTCAGCAATAGTACATAGTCAGTTACGATCATAAATTTTCGCCCATATAAATACTGGTGAAATTTTATAACTGGTAATTGACAATCTCGCTTCTCCAAACGTGGAGTTAAAATGGTACCTTTGCAGGATCGGGGTGGCTTAGGGTCATAATATTCTTGAGCTAAGTTTGACAACTCTCGGACAGACTTTGTGCCCGGTGGCTCCGGGAAAGTTAAACTGCACATAATCCAGAAAGCTGCTGGTCCACACGCAGTCAGTAAGATAACCCTTTGCTTCTTATCTGAGGTTATGTTGTTTTCCCCGAAGAAATACTTCATCCTCTCCACATATTGGGCCCAGTCCTCCACTGCAAGGTCAAAAGAGGCCAACTTCTCAATCAGTGGCATGTCTTCTCAATAATGGCTTGCCCTCAATAAGTGCAGTGATTCAGCAAGTTCGTTCAGGTCATTCCATTTTCCTCATCGCCACTGTAATAACTCCACAAAGATAGAAGTTCCATCACCAAGTTACTTTATTTATACCATACATCTCTACAGAGCCAGCTCTCCAGTTGCTCCCTGCTGAATGCCTGCAGACACACTTGCTTTAAACAGGGAGCATGAGACTCCTTGATATAACCATCAATTAAGACTCATCAGATATTTCTTTTCATACAATCAGTGCTTCATGATTAGAATTTTAATTCCAGATTATTTAATTGATATTAAATTTCACCATCTGCCATATTGGGATTCAAACCTGGCTCCCCAGAACATTACACTGGATCTTTGAATTACTGGTCCAGTGACAATACCACTGCCTCCCCAAAGATTCATCAGGTAGTTCATGCCTAGCAAGCCAACCTCATTAGCCTGGCTGAAATCATCAAAGAAGCCAATGCACCTAATCAGCACATCTTTCAAACTGTGGAAGGAAACCCACACAGAGTGAACATGCAGACTCCGTAAAGACAGCGATCCAAGCTGGGAATTGAACCCAGGTGCCTGGCGCTGTGAGGCCACAATGCTAACCACTGTGCCACCATGTAGCCGCATATTATAATTGGGACAATGTCCCACAGCACTAACTTTGGACCATTCAAACAGCCTGACTCTATACCCGGCAGTCTCAGAGGCTACCTCTGAATTATCTCGAGCTGGCTAAACTGCAGCCTGTGCCCTCACCCCAGGAATGAAAATCTCTCAGTCCAAACACACATGGGTTAGGTTGCTAAATTGCCCTTTAGCGTCAGGGGTTAGCTGGGTAAATATGTGGGGTTATAGGGATAGTGCCTGAGAGGGATTGTGATCGATACAGACTTGAGATCAAATGATCTCTTTCTGCACTGTAGGGATTCTATGATTCAATGATTCACATTTCTGGGCACTTTATTCCAGAAAGTGATGACCTGTGCATGTTCATCTGAAAATATTGAATTACTTCTCCAGAGTGACCTTGAAACTGGAAATAAGGATTAACTTTAGAGAAATCACAGTAAATGTTCTGGTTAAGCAAATCACAAATTCAACTATTTGAAATTCTTTTGTTAATGCTGAGAGAACTTATCTTGATAAATTTATCTCCTACATCTTCTAAAAAGCAGACCAACAGAATTGAACGTAATAGTTCAGCAGACTTCTATGGTGGTTGGTCCTGGATTTTTCTGACACTCAAATCTAGTATTATATTGAAATATTATGATGTTACTGCCTAGAATTAGGAAATGGAAACAGAGATGAATGATTTCAATTGGAATTCTGCTGGGAATTTGAGGGGAATAAACTGACTGAGGGACGAGGTTAGAGAAGGATTGAGATTTATTGGGCTGCTGTACAGAGAGCTAGCAGGGACCTATGGGCTGAATATGTGGTGTAATGAGTCTCAGTGCCTGGAATGGGGCTTGAACCTACAAGTTCTGACTCGGAATGATTTGTTGATATTGGAACCTCTCTGGTATCGGCCGTTACACGTTCTGGGTTAGTGAGGAACCAAATGGAAGATGGTGCAATGTGCCATATCTTTCTCTTCTGCTAGAGTGCACTGTTGGGCTGGCACAGGAAACTGCAGCCTCACATCCGTACAGCGTTTCCTTTTCTTTCATTTTTGTTTGTTATAAAGAAAGAAAAATACTTGTTCGTGTTGCTCTTGCTCTTTAAGTTATGGTGTAGGGGCACTCAATGATCATTTTAGATTCCACAATGACCAGATACATGATCAGCCAATCTGTTTTAGTGTTGTTATTTGGGAGATAAATATTCACCTTCTTTGAATAGTGCCAAAGGATCCGTTAAGTCTGACCTGAGAGGATAGGTTGTGTTTAATGACTCTCATTGAACACATTGTGTTTAATGGGCTTTGGCCTCGTGGATCCAGAACTGGCTTGCCGGCAGAAAGCAGAGAGTGGTTGTGGATGGGTCTTGTTCTGCATGGAGGTCGGTAACCAGTGGAGTGCCCCAGGGATCTGTTCTGGGACCCCTGCTGTTTGTCATTTTCATAAATGACCTGGATGAGGAAGTGGAGGGATGGGTTAGCAAGTTCGCCGACGATACAAAGATCGGTGGTGTTGTGGATGGTCTGGAGGGATGCCAAAAGTTGCAGCGGGACATAGACAGGATGCAAGACTGGGCGGAGAAGTGGCAGATGGACTTCAACGCAGATAAATGTGTAATGGTCCATTTTGGCAGGAATAATGGGATGAAGGAGTACAATATAAGGGGTAGGAGTCTTAGCTGTGTTGTAGAGCAGAAGGATCTCGGGGTCCGGGTCCATAGGACTCTTAAATCGGCCTCGCAGGTGGAGGAAGTGGTCAAGAAGGCGTACGGTGTACTGGCCTTCATTAATCGAGGAATAGAGTTTAGGAGTCAGGAGGTAATGATGCAGCTCTATAAGACTCTTGTCAGACCCCAGTTGGAGTATTGTGCGCAGTTCTGGTCGCCTCATTATAGGAAGGATGTAGAGGCTATTGAGAGGGTTCAGAGGAGATTTACAAGGATGCTGCCTGGATTGGGAGGCAGGCCTTATGAAGATAGGTTGAGGGAGCTGGGACTCTTCTCACTGGAGAGACGTAGGTTGAGAGGCGACCTGATAGAGGTTTATAAAATGTTGAGAGGAATAGATAGGGTGGACTCTCAGAGACTATTTCCCCGAGCTGAAATGGTCACTACGAGAGGACACAGATTTAAGGTGCAGGGAAGCAAATACAAAGGAGATGTCAGGGGTAGGTTTTTCACTCAGAGGGTGGTGAGTGAATGGAACCGACTGCCGTCGGAGGTTGTTGAGGCAAACTCACTGGGGTCTTTTAAAAGACTTCTGGATGAGTATATGGAAAAGAATAGGATAGGGGGTTATAGATAGGTCTGTGGATTGGTAAATGTGATCGGCGCAACTCGTGGGCCGAAGGGCCTGTTTGTGCTGTATTGTTCTATGTTCTATGTTAATGTCTCATCTGAAAATTGACCCTACCAACAATGCAGAATTCCCTTAGCACTGCATTCCAGTGTCAGCTAAAATAATGTACTCAGCCTAATGAAGTGGAGCTTCAACTCAGAATCTACTAATTCAGACATAGGACTCAGACTATCATGCCCCCACCGATCAACCCCTCACCACCCCTATTGCCATCCCCACAGATCAACTCCCTTCTGCAGAGTTCCCCCTTCCCTCTCTCCCTGTGGAACAGCCCCCCCATTTCCCCATGTCATGGTTCCATCCCTTCTCAGGCCCCACCCTCTTCCCCTGCCACCTCAATGGTGTCCAGTGGGCAGTGCCAGGGTGCCAGTCAGGCACACCCCAATGAGCACTGGACAGTCCTGCCCCTGATAGCCTGGGGGCTTCAATAGCCTCTGATCCCATCAGGAAGGCTATCTAATCTGCTCCCGGTTGATATATACACACATGATTTTTGTTGGTGAGGTCCTTGACCAATGAGGGAGTAACTATAAATGAGCCCGGACAATAGCATCTGCTAAGCATGTCATAAATATTTAAATTGGCTTCCCATCCTTTCTGAGTGCAAAATTAATTTTGTTGGTTAATCAGTGCACAAAAAGTTACAAGATAAATCTTAAAACATGAGTTCCTGAATTGGTCACTGAGAATTCAAATCTCTTTTTAAAAAGCTCTCAGTTTCTTTGGAAATTGTAACAGTCCAAATAGATTTATGTTTGTTTTATGTCATCTTTTATACTCATTCAAGATTCAATTTACTTGAAGCAGGCCTCACCCACAGTCCATACCTTCAGGGCAATATTGAGTATAATGTACACAAAATGTGGCCGCTTCTTCCTTAAACTTGAACTTCCACCTTGTATTCCTACATTAGTGGCAGAGATTACTTAGATATTGTTTGTTCACTTTTGCAGACAGTCTGAGTCTATAAGGTGCATGTTCCTGAGGGGGGTGAGTCTGCAGGCAAATAATAACCTCTCACAGTTAACCTCATTAACACATAGTATCTCTGCTAGAGATTACCCAATAACAAAACTGGGTAATAAAATTCCAATTTCTCAACTCTCTCGTCAGTGATGTGGTAACAGAGCAGAAAGATTTTGTTGGCACTGATAACCAAATTGTGTTTTAAGAGTTTTCAGCAATGACCTTCATCCATCAATTTAACAAAAACGCTCTTACTCTGTTATCTAGATGGAGGTTCATGTTTGCTGAATATATATTCTCATATTATACTCAATATGTTTTATTTTTACACTTAGTTTTATTGGTAGTTTAACAGTAGCAATGTTTATAATAAGCACTGAGCTGAAATCTCTAACGTTCATGACTATCGCATGCAAATAGAAACACCTTTTGCTGCTTTCTGCCACTTTACTTCCATCTGAAAACATTTCCCACTAAATCATTCTGTCACAAGATCCAGAGCAAATAATATCCTTTATTGTCAGAACTTTTGCCACTGAAGTGTTGCTAATTGGAAGGAGTGATAACCTGTGCATGTTCATCTGAAAACATTGAATTACTTCTCTGGAGATTACAAGAGTGACCTCAAAACTGGAAATAAGGATTAACGTTAGAGAAATCACAGTAAATGTTCTGGTTAAGCAAATAGCAAATTCAACTATTTGAAATTCTTTTGTCAATCCTGAGAGAACTTATCTTGTTAAATTTATATCCTACATCTTCTAAAAAGCAGACCACCAGAATTGAACATCATAGTTCTGCAGACTTCTAAATCAATGTTTTACAAAAAGTCAGCGTAATTACTTTGCTTTTACCTTCTTCCACCTTTGCAGCCACAGAGCATGCAGGGTGGGATTTTTCTCTCTCTTTACAGTGGGAGTGTGTCACTAGCTGGTGGTGGGATCTTACGCTGCCGCTATTGTCAATGGGATTTTCTGTTGAACGTACCCCTCAACATTGGGAAACCTGCAGCAGGGATCTGCTGTCAGCAGGACCATAAATTCCCACTGGCATAAATGGCAGCAAGGTTTTGGCAATAGTCTTCTTTCAGCTGTTCTACTGTTGAGCACTGTTTTGGAGGTCACTTTATCTGGCACAATCCCACAATCCTCCTGGCCTACAGGGAGCAGGAAGCTCCAATGGCATCACTTAAGGGATCGTTTGAATGCACAGGCCTCTTCATTACATCAAAGTAACAATCCATAGAGGAGGCTTTTGTACCTTATGGCCGAGCGCAAACAGTGACATGGGTGCAAAATCCCACCAGAGTCAGAAAACAAAAATCTTGTCATGCTTTTAGATGTTTCCCACTGCTTGCTGATGATGTAAGTAGGTTCCCACCCAGGAAGGTTGAGAACTTCATCTCAATAAATTAACATGTCATTAAAGGCTTTCCCCACATTAGGAATTCGGCCCTCGCCAGTATGACTTCACATTGGCAAGGTTTACAATCCTTTTACAAAATGTGAACCAGGCAAAGAGCAGTGCTGGGGGCACACAGGTAAGTCTCGACCCCAGGCAGGGAGGATATGATTGGGTAGTACCCTGGTACTGCTCGTTGATGATTGCCTATGTATGTGATGGTTGAGGGGAAAGCTTCGTGTGTATGGAGAGGGGTTTGTGTTTCTTTATTGGCAATTATGACAGGAAAAACCAGCAGTGCAGCTGCTGGGCTATACTCAGCTTTTCTTGCCTGAGGCAACACTTTGAAAAATTCTGCCCTATATTTCTATTAATAAGCTAAGTCCTATTTCTGGCTCTGGTCTGACAAAAATTACACTTAACTTCCCCTGATTTTTCTGAGGATCATCCATTGGATAATTCTTCACAATTGACCCAGTGCAACTAATGGTGTGGGGAGCCACAGAAAGCTCACTCCTTTTTAATGCATTCACTGTTGTATTCCAGTAAGTTTAGAGTTTAAATGTCCCAAAGCTTATTTCATAATTGGCATTTTGAATAAGATCAAGTGTCAGATCAAGCCCAAGATGGGGTGCAATGACGTTTCATGGTAGCTTGGATCATGTTTGCCACTCTTGTGGGGATCTTGAATTGGGTTTTTAAATTTGGCTTTTGGAGCAAACAAAAAATGCAATTGGGTTTGCCTGATCCATTCTGAACACTGGCCTTGTAACTTTAAAAATAGAGAGATGTAAGCATATAAGGAGATAGAGTAGGTAAAGGGGAGGGTAGGTCTGGGGTAGATAACAGCATCAGGGACCCAGGTTGATTCCTGGCTTGGGTCACTGTATGTGTAGTGTTTGTACATTCTCCCTGTGTCTGCATGGGCTTCTCTCCCACAGTCCAAAGATATGCAGGTTAGGTGCATTGGCCATGCTAAATTCTCTTTCAGTGTTTCATGAACAGGCGCCAGAGTGTAGCAACAAGGAGATATTCACAGTAACTTAATTACAGTGTGAATGTAAGCCTATTTGTGACTAATAAATAAACTTTAAGGTAACTGTGTAAGATGGGTAAGGTAACAGTGTAGGATGGGTAGGATAATTGTGAAGGGTGAGTAAGGATTGGGGGTAAGATAATTGTGTCAGGTGGGTAAGGGTGTAGAGTGGCTGTGGAAGTAGGGTGGGTGGTGTTAAGTTGGTGAGGGGTAGGCTGGTAAGGTGACAGGGTGGGTGAGAGTGTAGTTGAACCAGGTTGGAAAGTCTGTGTGGAGTTGCACATTTTCCCTGTGTCTGCGTGGGTTTCCTCGGTTTCCTCCCACCGTCCAAAGATATGTAGAATAGGTCGATTGACCATGTTAAATTAACCCTAGTGTCAGGGATTAGCAGGGTAAATATGTGAGATTACAGGAATAGAGCCTATGTGGGATTGTGTTTGGTGCAGACTCAATGGCTTCCTTCTGCACTGTAGGATTCTACGATTGCCAGGTTGGATGGTAGTCCGGTTGGGTTGGGGACAATTGGGTGAATTTTATTTCCCAAGTGTGTTTGGTTTGGGTACGAGGTTAAAATCGCAAACCCCAATTCAATCTGCCTTGAACTTAGAATCATAATGCAGGTCAGGTGAATTGGTTATCTGTGAGGTTATGGGGATTGGCTGGAGTGGGATACTCAGAAAGTTGGTGCAGACTTGCAGGGCTATTCTCCACTGTATGGATTCTATAATTCCTCGAACCTGTCCACGTTTAACAAGGAAACCGGTGCTGATTTAAATATTTTAATAACTGCATAGTTCACGTATTTTTCTCTATTTTAAGTTTAACCTGACCAGCTGGGATTTTAGGCTTCAGGAACGATAGTAACTAAAGGTAGGTGAGACTGCTGGTCATTCTTCACTCTGCAAGCTCTGACCTTCCTAATCGAACCCTTCCAGCCTCCAAACTTCACCCTCATAGGTCATATTTAACACTACAAGAGTAACCAATCAATTAAGGACTGGGTAAAATTAATTGATCACAAGTACAAAGAACAAAGAACAAAGAACAAAACTGCACGGGAAACAGGCCCTTCGGCCCAACGAGCCCGCGCCGCCACCCCGATGTTCCCATCTCTACCCGTGATCCCTGTCCATGTTTATAGATCTATGGATTAAAAACCAAATTTGAGACAATTTAGGGAGAATTTGTTTTGCCAATTAGCCTAAGAGCACATCTTTGGGATGTGGGAGGAAACCGGAGCTCCCGGAGAAAACCCACGCAAGCACGGGGAGAATGCGCAAACTCCCACAGACACAGGCCCAAATCCATGTATCTGCACAGCACAGAGATAGTCACTGAGCTGTCGTGTTGCCCATCAAATGGTCCAGGTCAAGCATACACTAACGATGTGAAGCACTAGGATACTCTCGAGAAAGATCCAAGAGCAGTCCTCTCACGACCCATCGCGTGTATGCCCCTCGTTAGACAACAAGGTGGACCAAAGCACCTGTAGGATAAAAACAAGTACATCAATATCATCATCTATTTACACACTTCCCAGGGACTCCCAAGGCTCATGATCCCTATTTTAAATCAGTTTTCTATACCCCTCCATTCCCATTCTGTTCATGTGCCCATCTAAGTATTTCTTAAATAACTCCAGAGTACCTGCCTCCACCACTTTACTTGGCAGCGCATTCCATACCCCCACCACCCTCTGTGTGAAAAAACTCCCTCTAGCATCCAAATTATACCTTACCCCCCTCACCCTAAGCCCGTGACCCCTCGTGCTATTTGAGTCCATCCTAGGAAAAAGCTTAACCCTGTTTACTCTATCTATCCCCTTCAATCAAGTAAGACAGATGCATCAAATTAATTGAACACACCATGCTTCCGTAAGATCCCTCTGACCTTCAGATCTATCTCTCCCTGTTGTTTACTCACTGACATGCGTGCTGGTGTCATTGGCTTAACAGATCAACACACAGCCAGTCTCTGCAGCCAGGATGCAGACAAAACACTAACCATGTCTTACCATCAGGTCCGACAGTCAGCGGAGAGTCCATTCTTCTGTATGAAATCTTTTGTGAATATAAAATGGCTGAACACTCCCTGTCCAACTGCCAGAAAATGCCAATGTGTTAATGTACAGTTTGTGCTTACTCCTCATTCCCCTGTTTATGATTGCCAAGGTGATGGGGAAAGCTTTTATTATTACATGAATCATAGGTCAAATACATAAATATTGAACCTAATATGGTAAATTCTGGAATAGTCAGTCATATCTAAGATTTCAAGTGAAGGCTATCAGAATCTTAAACAATTTGCAATGTGTTTCCAACACTTTCTACTTTTAGAACAAAGAACAATACAGCATAGGAATAGATCTTTGGCCCAGCAAGCCTACGCTAATACATGGGTTATATCCCTCTGTTCGTTTCCTGTTAATGTATTTATCATGATACACTTGAATGTTGCTGATGTGCCAGCTTCCACCATCTCCACTGGCAGTGCGGACCAGGCACCCACCATCCTCTGTGTGAAAAACTTTTCCCACCTTGCTCCTTAAACCTGTGTCCTCTTATAGTCAATCTTTCCATGCTGGGAAAAAGCCTCTAACTATCTACTCTATCTATGTTCTCAGGTTGACCTTTCATTTTTCCAGTGAAAACAAGCACTAAAAATTGTTTGGACTGTGAAAGGAAACTGGAGGAAACCCACACAGACATGGGGTGAATGTGCAAATTCCACATAGGCAGTGGCCTAAGACTGGAATTGAACCCAGATTTTGGTGCAGTGAGGCAGCAGTGCTAACCATTGTGCCACCATGCCGTACCTATTTGAACTGTCTTCTTAAATAATGTTTGCTTTAATAAAACTTTCCTGGTGATATTCTGATATTATGGATGATATTGGAATAATGTAGGTAGATGGGATTTAGATTGGTTTAACAGCTCGATGCAACATCGAGGGCCGAAGGACCTGTACAGGGCTGTAATGTTCTATGTTGAGTTAAAAGAATAGGACCGAAATACCTTATGCTTGCATTAATGCCAAAATCAAAAAAAAGTTGGGGTCAAGGCTAACTCCATAATATACCTTAGGTTTCTAATCTGGTCCTCAACAGAAGGCATGTTTTTCTACACCCCTCCACAGCATAGATTGCGAACCTGATCTCCCCCACCACCACCCCTTCCAATCCAAACATAGGTCACGGGCATTGGGGTCCTCCCAGTTGCCTCTCCCTTCATATCTGCTTTATATCCCTCTTCTTGTCCCATTCCTTCAGGCTGGACCCCTCTCAGGCCCTGCCCCCTTGTCTTTCTCCCCTAACACCCTGGCAGTACCTTTTGGCATGATGTGTCAGTTGACACTGCCAGGTTGGCACTGCTAGGGTATGGGGGCAGTGATAGATAGGCACTGCTCTGCCTTGTTCCCAATTCCAGGGGCTTCAATGGATCCGAATTCCTTGGCATGGTTTTCATTTGTGGAAACCTGTAGTTATTCTTGGTGGGTTCCCATTGCGCCCGAGGATTGGAAAACCTCAGAAGCAGGGAGAATCCAGTTTGAAATGGACCTAGCATGTTTAAATGAATACGATAATCTGGCTCTCGGCTCACTAGGTGGGAACCAGATTACATTTGGGTGTGGGAACTGGAGGAATCCTAAGAAGGGTTCTTGCTGGCAGTAAACACACTAGGCCCCTCTCCCGCAATTCTCTGGCCCCCAACGTGCATCACAGCTGGAATATCATCCCCAAGGTGTCACCCATTTAAGACTGAGATGAGGAATTGATTTTTTTTTCTCTCAGGTTGCTGTGACTTTGGGATTTTCATCTTCAAGAAGTAGTTGATGAAGAGTCCATGAATGTCTTTTGAGGCAGAAGTAGATTGATTCCTGATAATCAAGGACTGAAAGATTATTGGGGTAGGTGGGAATGTGGGGTTGAGATTTTAATGACAGTAAATATTGCCATGAAGGGAACAGATGAGAGTGAGGAGCTTTAGTGGCCAGTGGGGACTGAGCTTTATAGATATAAGCAGAATAATGGATATTTCACCTACAATTACAAGTTCCATATGGAATATAATTGAGTTAAAGTATTACTGTTGGTTCTGACAAATCAGAGTGTTACCTGTATCTCTATGAGTCATCAGTTTTTGCCGAGCTACTGGTTAATCAGTGGGAAAGTCAAAGTTGGCTCTAATATCTCCCCCATAAATTGCTCCCTAACCTTTGTTTTCCTGACTTTGCCTGCTCACGGGTGGCCTCACCACAATTCTCACCACAGTTGATTAAAGATTTTCAACTACTGAAGATACAACACTTGCAATGGTACTTCTGGAAATTATGTGGAAATTACATTCCATGATCCAACATTCAAGAAAACCTCCAAACTAGATCTGTAACATAGTCCTGCAAATCTTTCAAACAAATGTCGTAATATTGTTAACCACACTAAACTCCGTCACTATGTACCATGAGTGAAACACACTCGTTTCACCCCTCAGCCTTTCCCATAACAATCTTTTCATGGTAACAAATGTTCCTTTAAGAATGTTATTATTCAATTTGTTTTGTTGGCTGCAGACTGGAAAGCTTCAGGACACAGACTGCATATGAGCAGGAAGAAGGTTTAATTGCTCATGGTACAGTGACTGGTTAGGATAGTCTAGGTCAATGAAAATTCACTTTTGCTTTTCATCAACAGAGAATGGAATAATTCTGTGTTAAATAAATCAGCAGCTGCAGATTGATGATAGGCTCTGAATATTGCTATTATCTGAACGGTGCAAAACAACTTCCAGACAAAAGACGCACACACATATATTTCATTTGCGAATTAAGATGGTAGACCTTCTTTTTGGAAAAGAATAGGGTGATATGAAAACCCCTTTAGGGGGGAATCTAGATTAGAGATGAAAATGATTGTATCCTAAAGATCCTCTTGCCTGAAAACAAACTCTGTAAATAGCAATGTGTATCACAGAGTGACAGGCACACTGGTTATCAGAGTTGCTTCATTGTGGATAAATTGGTAAGTAGAACACCAAGATTAATGTTAGTGCTTGGTGGCAGCTTTGACTTAGTAGTGGTATTCTTGTCACTGAGTCCAAAGATTATTTACAAGTCCCAGATCAAAGGATGAAATTGTACGAAAAAATGACAGTGTTGTTGCTGAGAAAACTGGCTTCCTTCTCTCCAGAGAAATTGGTTGCTTTTCTCTCTAGATCTTATGACACTCTGTCTAAAAAAATCAAGGGGGTGTGATTCATGCCATCATATAAAGAGACGGGACCTCAACACACCAGCAAAACCCGGCTGGTCAGAGATCGGGGCACCATCTTTAAAGGGTACCTCAATCAGAACTTCAATGAACCTGAGTAATTCCCCCAACCCCACCACAGAGGTCACAGGAGACCCTGTCCCCATCTTCGATCAGAGTCTGCACCTCTCACTAACCCCTGTCCCCAATCATCAGCTTCTTTCCCCCCTCCCTCATCATCAATCCCTTCTTCCCGCTCACACCCCAATCATTGGCCCTTTCACTACGAACATCCTCTCCCCCCTCCCTCCACTGCATGCCGCCAAAGCCTGAACTAGCACTCACCTTCGCTAACTCCCCCAGCAACTGCCCTTGCTGGCATCCCCTACTCCTTCATCCACTCCAGGCCACCATCACATCTAAATGGTTCCACCCTCCCTCCCCCACAATGAGGCTCCCATTAGTGCCCACCCTTTGGCATAGATTGGTACTTCCAAGCTATTGTGGGCATACTGCCAGCCTGGGCCAAAGGGCAGTGCTGGGGGGCATTTCCAGGGCGCTGCCATGCATTGTCCCTCTCCCCTGGCGACTATACTTACCTTTATGATCCCAGAGAGACCCCACAGCAGGTTTAGCTCTAGGTCATGCCAGCACCCACTGAATATCCAGGGAGGGGAATGTCCCAGATAGAGTGCTGACTAAGAACATGTGGCAGGTTTCACATTACTGCACCGGCAAAGATCTGGTAAGATTGGACTCAAATTGGACAACATGAATCGTGCTCTCCGGATTTTGAACATGTGCTGCCCGTAATAACTCTATGGAAAGTCCCATCACCAAATTATTTACACCAGCTCTCCAGTTGCTCCCTGCTGAATGCAGGCTGGGAGTCTGACATATCTGCTTTAAATAGGGAGCATGAGACTCTCTGATTTCACCATCAATTAAGACTCATCAGGTAGTTCATACTCTAGCAAGTTCAACCTCATCAGCCTGGCTGAAGTCATCACACTCCTCCCCCACAAAGTCTGAGGAACCCCCTCAGTTTACTTTCCTCAGGGGTCTTTTCCTCCACTTGAGCGCCGGGTCAGGATCCTCCAACTCAATCACTGATGTCGGAACTTCATATTTTAGCAAGCCAACCTTGTTATCCTGGCTGAAGTCATCACACTGCCATTCCTGTAGACGGCGAGTGCGCATTCCAAATCGCCCCTATCTCGCTTACATTTCTGTGTAGCATTGAAAAGGGTGAGTGGTATCAGGATTCACCCTAATCCAAGCCAATAGCCCTGATTCCTGCCCACAGCAGGTGGTAACCCGATAGTTATGCAAACCCCCCTAACTGTAAATTAGTTAGTGGTTTTGATGAACCATTCGAGCCGCAACGTCATGTTGCAACTGTACAAAACTCTGGTGTGGCCGCACTTGGAGTATTGTGTACAGTTCTAGTCGCCACATTATAAGAAAGATGTGGAGATATTGGAGAGGGTACAGAGGAGGTTTACCAGGATGTTGCCTGGTATGGAGGGCAGGTCTTATGAAGAGAGGCTGAGGGATTTGAGGTTTTTTTCGTTAGAAAGAAGGCGGCTAAGAGGAGACCTTATTGAAACATATAAGATGATTAGAGGTTGAGATAGGGTGGACAGTGATAGCCTTTTTCCTAGGATGGAGAAAGCTAGCACGAGGGGACATAGCTTTAAATTAAGGGGTGGTAGTTATAGGATGGATGTCAGAGTAGGTTCTTTACCCAGAGGGTGGTAAGGGTATGGAATGCCCTGCCTGCTGCAGTTGTAGATGCGCCAAGTTTGGGGGCGTTTAAGAGGTCCGTGGATCGGTTTATGGATGAAAAGGGAATGGTTTAGGTTAGACAGTCATTGCTTTGTCTTAATTGGTCGGCGCAACATCAAGGGCTGAAGGGCCTGTTCTGCGCTGTAATGTTCTATGTTCTATTTATCTGTATTCCCCTCCACTTCTGCTATACACCTGGCCCCCAGTGAGAATAGCAGTAGGCGGTTTTATCATTGCTAACCATAAGTGGGGGCATGGCATGCTGGACCCCCAGGTAAACACCAACAACCCCTCAGAAAAGAGGAGTATTTTCCCCACCATCATGGGTCATCAGTTCCCATGCCCCCTCCCACAACTTGCAGGCATGGGGGGGGGGAGATGACTTATCCCAACCCCACTCCCCCTTCAAACTCCCTACAGCCTCCTTGCCACTCAGACACTCCCCTCAGGCTATGTGCCTTGGCTGTGCTAACAGTGATTAACCCCCCCTCCCCCCCGTGGCACTGGCACCATGTTCTGTCACCGAGGGCCCTGACTGAGACAACGCATATGGCTCAGAAAGGGGAACCTGAGGAAGAGTTGGGGGGGGGGGGGCCTGTCTGTGTATGGAGATTGGGTGACCTTTATAAAAGGTGGCCCGGTCTCAGAACAGTGGGCTTGGCTGGTGGGTTCCCCAAAATGAATCCCACCTGACAGAAGCTCCCAGTGCTAATGGGAAACGCTCCTGTTTTGCTGCCTGTATAGTCCTGAAAATGTCTTTCACGTTAGATTTCAAACTGAGGCTCTATAAGCCCTCCCTGGCGATCTCCCCTGACAATATCCAAACAACAAGGAGAGTCTCTTCAACCAAGATATAAGATACTTGTGGGATCTTGCTGTACACAGTTATGTTGCTATGTTTCCTATATTTCAATAGTGACAACGGGCAGAATTTTCCCAAAAGATGACTGAGGGGAAGTGGAATTCTTTGGTCATTCATGCCAGCTGGATCTTCCAGTCCCCTGGCAGCCCCCTCCCCTTTCTGCGGGTTTCCCGGTGGCGTGGAACAACATCAACGGAAAATCCTATTTGACAGCGATGGGAACAGAGAATCCTCCCATTTCCCGTAGCCAAAAAATACACAGCTGGGAGGCTGGAAAACTCCTCTCCTCACTACAAAATAAGTGTGGAACAAACGTTCAGACATAGAGCAGAAGTTCAGTACTGTTAAATTGCTGGGCTTAAATATTAAATAATTTTGGAACTCTTCTTGTGGTACTGGCAGCTCATCCAGAAGATTTTTGGATGCAAATAATATTTTTGAAAATGAAAGAGCAAAGTAACTCATTTAAAATGTTCTCTGACTACTAACAGTCATTCCCCGCTCTTAAATTTCCACTCTCTGAATCACCTTTGTTCCTTTCAAACCATTATGTGAAAAATCAATAAAAACTGATTGCTTATATTGTTTTGTTACTAGTTTCCTTATCCAGCAATTATTATGCTATCAGTGATGTGCTCTAAAGGTGGATTAAAAAGAAATTAGCAATTTATTGGACTGTTTGAAAAGGTCACGTCACACTCAGTTCAATCCCTCACCCTTCCCTTCCAGCCAGTGATTCAGGTCAACATCAGGCAATTCAGAAGCAGGATCAGTTTCACATCCCTGCTGACATGTAAAATTCTCATCCAATATTTAGTACATTTTCTTTCTAATAAGATAACAACAGGTTGTTTCCATATCTTAAAGCAGTTGGTATTCTTGTTTTCCAAAAGTTCTTATTGTTCATCTAAAATCAAGTAGTCTGGTGCATGACATGGGGAGTGTGGTGGGGAGGGGGGTGGTTTGCATTTACTGCTTTTCCCAAAATGCTCTTTTGGAGAGTCAGTGCAGACTCGATGGGTCATTTGGCCTCCTTTTGCACTGTAGGGATTTTATGGATTCTATTAGCAACAGGATCTCGTTTCATCCTGAAACCAGTGTCTCCAAGAACAAAATGGATTCTGACTCCTATTAAAATTCCAGTCCTAGGAAAATACATCCTTTCTCCAACATTCAGGAAAAGTGATGGGAGGTATGTCACATGACCTCCCCCAAGAACTTGCAATATTGCCCAGTGGAGCTGAACTCAGTCAGCTTGACCTCGGGTGAAAGCAGGACTCCAGGCAAGCAGTTTGTACTGCCTGCCATCTTAACGATCAAAACGATAGCAGCAGAAGACCTGTGACCCTCATCAAGACTGCAAACTATTGGAACTCGTGCCTCCAAGGTTAAACTACTCTATGTGCTTTCTGCCTTTATGGGAGTCTAGTTTCTAAAAAAATGGATCATTCTGCAAAGGCAAATCAAAATCCCCTCTGAAAGAACATTCCATTAGACTTTTGAGATGGCAATTCTCCCACTGGGAGATTCCAGTGGTGTGGGATCCATGCTGGCCCTCTTGCCCCAATAGCATCTCCCAGTGCCGGATTTCTGGCAGCATAGTTCTGCGCAGGAAGCTGTATAGGTTATTTAAATAAATATTTACACATATTTTAAATTAAATTAATGGGTCTGGGGACTCTCCCACTGAGGGTTTACTCCAGTGAGGATTACTATACTCTCCACTTTCAGGGAACTTGCAGCCTGACCCTACTGAAATGGAGTGAAGCGGGGGGAGCAATCAGGGCTCCCAGAGGGTCAGATGGTGGGGGATGATGTCCCCTGGGCATTGGCACTCAGGCAATGCCAGCTTGGGCCCCCTGGCATTGCCTAATGGTGAAAGTACCCAATGCCCAGCGGACACGTTGACACTGTCCATCAGCCATGGGACAGTGCCAAGAGACCGGGGCCTCCTTGGGGAGATCAATTGTGAGGGGGAGGGGTCCGGTTGCCACTCTGCATTTTGAGATCGAGCAGAGGGAGAGAGGCCAGCGATTGGGGCTGGGCATAGAGGTGCGAGGTGGATCGGTGGGGGATGCGGTACAGTCTGGAGGGGAGGGTTGGGACTATAGGGAGTTCAAGGCTCACCCAGGTCTGCATGGGGGGGGTCCAGCAATCGGACAGTAGGAGGATTAGAGAGCCGGTGTTGCAGGACTGGCCAGTGATCGGGAGGCTGGCAGACAGGGGACCCTGTGAATGTGTCAGTCTCAGCCCTGACAGATTGGCACATGTGTGGTGGCCTTGTGGGCAGGAATAGGCCCGGCCCCCGATTTCTGGAGTGAATCATACTGGTGCACTCAGCGCTGTACAGGGTCTATGAGATTCTTCTCTGAACTCCCACTGACAAAAGCCAGCAGGATTTACTCCATTTTTCATGCAAAGTACATTAAAGATACACTACTCTATATAAAGGGCGAAATCAGAGACACCTTTCTGTTCACAGATGGATAATGAAAGGAGAAATCAGGTCAGTATATGTTAATTCCGCCCCCCCACCCCTGTCCATAACAATTGTATGTAGTTTTGGTCTTCTTATCTAAGGTGCATGCTTGTTAAAAAGAAAGTACCAAGGAAGTTCACCAGCCTGATTCCTGAGATGGCGAGATTACCTTACACAGAGAGATTGAGGGAAGTTGATCTTATTCTCTAGAATTTTGCAGAGAGGTGATTTCATTGAAACTTTAAGAATTCCTGCAGGGTATGACAGGATGAGATGTTGATTGGATGTTTCTCATGGTTGCTGAGTCCAGAACCAAGAGGCACAGTCTCAGAATAAGGAGCAGGCCATTTAAGACGGGCGACGAGGAGGATTTTCTTCACTCAGAATTTTTGGAATCCCAGAACATTCTTCATCAGTGTCCTAGGCCCAAACATCTTCAGCTTCAGTGATCTTTCTTCAATCACAAGGGCAGAAGTGGGGATGTTTGCTGAAGATTGCACAATATTCACCCACCATTTGCAACTCCTCAGATACTGATTTCCAAATGTAGCAAGACCTCGACAATATCCAGACTTGGGCTGACAATTGGCAAGTAACATTTGTGCCACATAGGTGCTAGACAATGGCCATCTCCAACAAGGGAGAATTTAATCATCATCCCATGACATTCAATAGCATTATCTCCGTTGAATTCACCACTATCAATGTTCTGTGGGTAACCATTGTCCAAAAACTAAATTGGCTTAGCCATCTAAATACTGTGGCTACAACAGCAGGTCAGAGGCCAGAAATGCTGCGGTGAGTAACTCACCTCTTGACTTCTCAAAACCTGGCTATAATCTACAAAGCACAAGTTAGCAGTATGATAGAATACTCTCCATTTGCCTGCATGAATCGCTTTAATAACACTCAAGATACTTCATACCATCCAGGACAAAGCAGCCCATTTGATTGGCACCACATTCACCATCTCACACATTCACTCTCTCCACCACTGATGCACAGTATATCTACAAGATGCATTGCAGGAACTCAAAGCTTCTTCAAAATCATCTTCCAAACCTACAACCTCTATCATTTAGAATGATAAGGGCAGCAAATACATGGGAACATCACGATCTGTAAATTCCCAGTCAAGCCACTCACGATTCTTCACTGTTGCTGGGTCAGAATCCTGAAACTCCCTCCCTAACGGCACAGTGTGTGTATCTATGCCACTTGCACTACAGCAACTCAAGAATGTGCTGCTTCTTCTAAAGGGCAATTAGCAAGTGGAGTCTGAATCATTGAATCATTGAATAGTTTCAAGAGGGAGATAGGCATATTTCTAATAAAAGAAGGGGAAAGAGTGAAATGGGGAACAGGTTAGGAGGTGGATTTGAGACCAGAGAGAGAACAGCCATGACCTGATTGAATGGCACAGTAGGCACAAAGAGCTCAGTTTGCCTCTTTTGGCTCCTAATTCATATGTTCCACCATGGGGTTTGGCTGCTCCATTGCAGCCTTGCCAGACTAACCCATGATGGAATACCTGTGGCTGTTGTCTCTGTATCATGGACAGCCCTCTTATTGCATTTATGATGCAGTGGCCTCCTCCTTTGCTGTGACCATTCTCTGATCCTACTGGTGGGATTCTGGAGATAAATAGTTTTATATCTTGCCTCTATGTTCAGGTGCCTGCCTGAGGAGTTTCCACAATTGACATATGACCTTTCCTGCAATAGCTCTCATTGTGCTCCCCAACTCTCCCCATCACACGAGCTCCAAATTGTCCTCCACTGAATTGGTATCTGATTAAATTGATCCCCTAATCGACCTCTTTCTTCACCTTCTGGTTAAATTTCCTGCCCCTTTTTGATCAAAGGTAAGTGAGTCGCTCTAATAATTCTTCACAAAATTATCAGCTGGCTGAGAAAGTAAATCGTGAATGATTGCTTCTACTAGTTTCTACTACTGGGCGGCACCTTCCAAAATGCCTTACCTCACATTTGTCTGTAATAAACTCATCTATCATACAACATAGAACATAGAACATTACAGCGCAGAACAGGCCCTTGGGCCCTTGATGTTGCGCCAACCAATTAAGAAAAAGCAATGACCCTCTAACCTAAACCATTCCCTTCTCTTCCATAAACTTATCTACTAACCTCTTAAACACCACCAAACTTGGCGCATCTACAACTGCAGCAGGCAGGGCATTCCATACCCTTACCACCCTCTGGGTAAAGAACCTACCTCTGACATCCGTCCTATAACTACCACCCGTTAATTTAAAGCTATGTCCCCTCGTGCTAGCTTTCTCCATCCTAGGAAAAAGGCTATCACTGTCCACCCTATCTAAACCTCTAATCATCTTATATGTTTCAATAAGGTCTCCTCTTAGCCGCCTTCTTTCTAACGAAAACAACCTCAAATCCCTCAGCCTCTCTTCATAAGACCTGCCCTCCATACCAGGCAACATCCTGGTAAACCTCCTCTGTACCCTCTCCAATGCCTCCACATCTTTCTTATAATGTGGGGACCAGAACTGCACACAATACTCCAAGTGCGGCAGCACTAGAGTTTTGTACAGTTGCAACATGACGTTGCGGCTCCGAAATTCAATCCCCCTACCAATAAAAGCTAAGACTCCATATGCCTTCTTAACAACCTTATCGACTTGATTGCCAACTTTCAGGGATCTATGCACATATACACCAAGATCCCTCTGTTCATCAACACTATTAAGAGTCCTACCATTAGCCCTATACTCTACACATTTGTTATTCCTGCCAAAGTGAATTACCTCCCACTTTTCCGCATTAAACTCCATTTGCTACCTCTCGGCCCAGCTCTGCAACTTGTCCAAGTCTGTCTGCAAACTATAACACCCCTCTTCACTATCTACCACTCCTCCGACTTTGGTGTCATCCGCAAATTTACTAATGCATCATCTCTCTGCCCAAGTCTCCAACTGACCTATATCCTAATGTATCCTCTGATGGTCCTCATCGTTATCTGCAAATCCACCAATCTTTGTGTTGTCTGCAAATTTACTAATCAATCCAGTTACATTTTCCTCCAAATTATTTATATATATTACAAATAGCAAAGTTCCCAGCACTGGTCCCTGAGGAACGCCACTTGTCAAGCCTTCCATTTAGAAACACACCCTTCCACTGTCATCCTCTGGTTTCACGAGTTAGTCTGGTTAGCCTTTAAGAGAACTCATGAGAACGTTCATTCGAATTCTGGGTTGAATATCTTAGGCTATTAAGTAACCAAGGTGTGAGGTCAGCTTTTGGATTTCATGAA
The DNA here is from genome assembly GCA_024679065.1 of Sphyrna mokarran. Classification (NCBI taxonomy): domain Eukaryota; kingdom Metazoa; phylum Chordata; class Chondrichthyes; order Carcharhiniformes; family Carcharhinidae; genus Sphyrna; species Sphyrna mokarran. The sequence goes on along the minus strand of JAGIQG010000012.1, from coordinate 29,076,330 downwards.
TTAATAAAATGCCATTATATTTATCAATGGAGTTCAATTGGTTAAAGTATTTGACATGTATTATTGTTGATTTGTTAATCCTGAAGAAGATCAATTTAAAGCTATTGAAAGGTGGGAATGATGATAAGAAAACATCATAATTGATCTGCTTTTGATTGTACATGTTAGATTCATCAGAGAGATTCTGCAGCTTTATATCAGAACTACTTAACCCTTTGGCCTCCACTGGTTTTTTAAAAGTTACATCTTTATATAGAGATACCTGCATCGTGAGTCTTATACTGTCTAAACTTTGGGCAGTACCGGCCATCTCGGATACCTTACAACACTGCTTATTAGCTGTGTAAATTCTGAAATTATCTGATAACTTTAATCTCCATGCACCACCCCATACCTGTTCTCTCTCCCCTGTTCACCTGACAGGATTTAAATCATTTCAGCACTCCATTCTGCAGCAGAGATTTTCCTTTCTCCCTGTCAGAAGCTGCAGGTATCAGCAAACCCCTTTGATGGAGGGAGATGTCAATTTAATGTCTATATCTAATTTCTACTTGAAATTACACGTTTTGGCCTCAGTTGCTTTCTGCATTGGTGAAGTCCACAGATTCACCACTCGCAAGGTGAAGAAATTTCTCCTCACCTCAGCCCCAAAATGTTTACCTCTTATCCTTTATTTAACATAGAATCATAGAATCCTACAGTGTAGAAGGAGGCTATTTGGCCCATCGAGTCTGCACTGGCCACAATCCCACCCAGGCCCTATCTCATAACTCCATACATTTACCCCAGCTAGTCCCTGACACTAAGGGTCAATTTAGCATGGCCAATCTACCTAACCGACACATCTTTGGACAGCGTAAGGTTTTCTAAACATTTAGCAAATAGTGATCATAATATGGTTGCATTCAACGTAATGTTTGAAAAGGAGAAGCAACAAACAGCTACCATAGCCAAAATTTTACCAGACACTTGGCTTTGGGCTGGGAGATGGGAAGGCTAACATTGGAGTGGGTTGGGGAAAGAGTGTCTGATGTCTTTCTGCTGCTATTCTACAAGTAGCTGGAAAGCTGGAAGCTGAGCTGCCTACCTCAAGACCAACTGAGACCCTTGAATGACCAATTAACAATCTTTTGTCCAATTCTCTTATTGGATAAATCTCAGAAAGTCAGTGAAAGGTGTTGAAAAAGATATTTAATGTGATACAGAACCAGTTTGTATGCCTAAAAAGAAAGAGTTTTATTTGCCAAAAAGAAAAATGAATGACCATTTAACCTCCTCCTTGCAGCAATGATTTTCTGATTTCTGAAAGTCAGCCTATTCACACAAAAGTTTCATTCTAACAAGCTTCCAAAGAAGACCGAGGTGTACTAGTTAGAAGGCATGCTTCAAGCTGCTGGGACATCAGGGTAGGTCTATTCATAGTTGTTAGATCCCCTAGCTGCCACACCCATATCTCAAATTCCTCTACCATATCCCTGTGCATCCTCCAAATCCACTCTTCCAGTACCCACTAGGTACAGAACCAGTGAATCATATAATAATTGAATAGGGGAATGCTGTAGATGCTGGACATCTGAAATGAGAATGGAAAATGCTGGAAAGAAACTTCAGCAGGCTGGTCAGCTTCTACATACAGAGAGAAAAACAGTCAATGGTGGGAATTTTCCCATCCCACCCACCACAGAAATCATAGCAGAAGGGAGGGACCATGCAGAAGTCCATTGACCTCAGACGGGATTTTACGGTCTTGGGGCAAGTGCAGCTGGAAAATCGCTATTTATGTTTCAGGTCTGTATCATTCTGATAAACCACAAGACTGGGAAGTCTTTGAAATGCTAATTAAACAGTCAAAATAAACAGTCAACTATTCAAAATTCCTACGAAAAATTTATTCCTCTTACAAAACTATTATTCAAATGCAATTGTTCATACGCTCATCGAAAAAATATCACTTTAATCTTCTTAATACCTCATAAACTTTTCCAAATAAATAAACAGGCATTCAAAAATCACTTCAAAGGAAGATAAACCTCTTATGGGATCATAAAACTGTCAATAAAACAAAGCTAATGGTTTACTTGACAGCTGAATAAACACTCTCTATAGGGCTGAAACTGTGGGTGGTATTTAATGCCCATGACGGTTGTGGGTCTGTTGGCAAGTGTGTTAGATATGTTGGTGTGGGTCTGGAGTAATATATTAACCAGACCAGAACACTACTGGACCAAATAAATTATGCAGCATAGTTGCAAAATGATCAAGCTTTCTTAGAAATTTATAGAACATAGAACACTACAGCACAAACAGGCCCTTTGGCCCACAAGTGGTGCTGATCATATCCATACCTACCAGGCCATAGACCTATCCGTAACTCTCAATCCCATTAAATCCCATGTACTCATCCAGAAGTCTTTTAAAAGACCCCAGCGAGTTCGCCTCTACCACCACTGACGGCAGCCGATTCCACTCACTCACCACCCTCCGAGTGAAAAACTTACCTCTAATATCTCCTCTGTACCTGCTCTCTAGCACCTTAAACCTGTGTCCTCTCGTAGCAACCATTTCAGCCCTGGGAAATAGCCTCCGAGAATCCACCCTATCTATTCCTCTCAACATCTTATAAACCTCTATCAGGTTGCCTCTCAACCTTCGTCTCTCCAGGGAGAAGAGACCTAGCTCTCTCAACCTACCTTCATAAGGCATGCCCCCCGAACCAGGCAACATCCTTGCATCCTTGCAACTCTCCTCTGCACCCTCTCAATAGCTTCCCTATCCTTCCTGTAGTGAGGCGACCAGAACTGCGCACAATACTCCAAGTGGGGTCTGACAAGGGTCTTATAAAGCTACAGCATTACTTCCCGACTCCTAAACTCAATCCCTTGATTAATGAAGGCTAGTACACCGTATGCCTTCTTAACCACATCCTCCACCTCTGAGGCTGATTTAAGAGTCCTATGAAGCCGGACCCTAAGGTCCTTCTGCTCCTCAACACTGCAAAGAGTGTTGTACTCCTTCATCATTCATCATGATGATGAACGATATAGATATTGTACTCCTTGATATTGTACTCCTTCCTCATTCCTGCTATGGTCATTCCATTCCTCCAATCCAATTTAGTGTCAATCAGACTGACTGGTGTTGGGATCCTCATGGAAAGATACTGTGCTTCAGAAGCTGGCAATTCTCCAGTGTCAGCAACACCGCTGGAAGTTGTGGTCACTGCTGGTGCTGCAGATGCCCGAGGCTGCAGGTTACCCATGGGGTGGAGGTGGGTAAGGTAGGATCATCAGGGCCAGTAGAAAAGAGGAGTTTTAGGGGAGGAGTAATTTTAAGGTGGGGTGGGGATGTTCATCTGTGGATTGCACATGCCTCTAGTGGGTCTTTGGGTTGGGCTATCGAAGTAGAAGGGACACCCCCACATGGTTGCTGGCGTAGTTGCCAGAGTTTATAAGGCAGCTTTCCCACACAGTATTGCCCCAACATGCCATTGGTTGAAAATCAGTTGTGGCTCTTAAATGATGCTTCAGGGCCTCAGTTGGATTTGCAGTGGGAAGGCCATTCTGGAGCATTCCGTTCCTGGACTCAATTGAGATGGTAAGGTTGCAGGGTATTGAGAATGCGATGGGGTCTTCTCCTCAGATCTCCACTCCCGACTAAAGGGGTCATCTCCCAATGTGCATGTGGAGGCAGAATTAAATTCTGCCACTTTTGTGAGTCTTGGAGCTCATCCAGGCATTTCTAATGATATTCCATCTCACAACTGTGTTAGCAAATATTATAAGATGAATACACTGAAACCTTTCAAATAGGCTGAACAAATACCACACGACAAAATAGGTGTCTGACTTGGCTGAACAGATTGATGGCCTGTCAGACAAAAAAAGTCACGCATCTGTTTTATCAGATCAAAAATCTAGGGGGCAGGTTAAAAATGAGGCTAATGAATTGTTAGCCTTTATCTCAAGAAGATTGGAATACAGAGGTAAGGAAGTCATCCTATCTTTTTATAAGATTCTACGTTGTCTGCATCTGGAATATTGTGTTTGGAGGGGTGGGGAGGGGGGAGGTGGGATCCCACATGGAAGGTGGTGAAGCACTTTGTGCTCAGTACACCTTACACACTGGCCTTGGACAGGTGCAGTGCAGATTTAGTGGAATGATACCGGAGCTTAAATGGTTAAATTATGTCTGGTTGCATGGAACCCTGATTACTGATGTTTAAGTTATGATCTGACTGAGTTTAAGGTGATTGTAGGATGTCATACAGCAAATAGAAACAAATTGTTTCCTCTGGTGAGAAATTCCAGAGTAAGGGGGAGTAACTTTAAAATTAGATCCAGGAACATCAGAAAGCATTTCTTGCAGAAAGGACAGGGAAAATCTGGAACTCTCTCCCCAAAATCCCTTCAATCTAAGCCAATTAACCTGGGAGCGATAGATTTTTGTTAGGTAAAGGTGCTGAAGGATAAAGAATCAGGTTGAATAAATGGGGTTGGAAGTTCAGATCAATTATGATATCAGAGGCTTGAAGGGCTGAATAGCCTGTATCTGTTTCTACATTCTTCTCTTCCTACATTACAGACAAAGTACATACACTTACTGCTCTACAATTTATACTCCATTGCTTCTCTGAATGCCAACAGAGCAGTTATCCTCTAGTCCTCATCTAAACTCCTAAGTGTATTTTTTAAATCAGAGTTTTATCGACTTCCTCACTCATTTCCTGAGGAATCTGAGGTACAATCCAACATGATAATTATCCTGTTAGCGTACAGGGCCAGATCCTCTCACCTCACCCGCAACTAAGACTCTCTGCAATGAACGGAGATTTGGCTGAGCACCAAATTTTCTGTCCTTCTGTCCTTCTTTCTGTGTTGGCGAGGCACGAATGGCCAGGGCGTTTTGGCTACAATCTATTTATAATGGTCTCTGTATGTTCCTGCAGAGATAAGTTCAGTAAACACATAAAAGGTACTGTGTTATTTATTAGAACACTAAATAAATGTATTAAATGTAATTAGGGCAAAGGATTACCAATTACCTTAAACATTTACTGATGCTGTCAGTGAATATCTGACAGTTTTTTAGAAAAGAGACAAAATAATGATTATCAATCTAAACTGAATGAACTGTGTTTCAAATTGAACCAAGTACAACATAGCATATTGCCTCTGCTTGTTTACTGTGTCTATGAACAACATCAAGAGAACAAGTATCAATTAACAATTGGATATGACTCAGATGCAAACAAGTATTGACGAGTAAAGTGCAAATTGATTTAAGGCACACAACTGTCCATCAAAGCAATTAACAGCTGTTATGCAAAATAAAGGCATGTCATATTCATAACTTTAAACATAGGCTGTCTTCAGTATAGAATTTCCTGGAATCATCTTTTCCTTTTAAAATGGACCTTAAAAGGCAGCCAACTTGGCTACTGAGGAAAAGGTTCTGTGTAGACTCAGAAGTATTTCTTGTCTCCAAAAAGTTCCTAATTAAAAGAACATGGCTTTGATTGAACGGACATACCTAGATGAAACCATATGTGGAATCCACACCTCCAAATGTTTATGGATTTATCTAAAACTCAAAGGGAACGGTCTTACTAAAAACATTCTAAGTGCCAAATAAGTGTGAAAATGGGAGCGTTTCCAATCTGCTTTTTTGGCAACGCCACAAATGAAATCTTATGGCCCTTAGTGCAAAAATGCTGATTCCAACCAGTAGGGGAGGGGATGGGGCCTTAGCTCACTGCACATACTAGAGGGTGCAATTGCGCATGTAGATCTCTCTGTTCTGTACAACATGTCAATACCTGTACTAATCAGAATCCACTTGTCACCCAATCAGCCTCATGCAGTATAAATTATTGCTCACTTTTTACTATTGGTATTCCTGCAAACTACTTGATGTGTTCAAGATGTTTCAAATGCATGTCTCTTTTTTTTCAGTGATGCTCAAGTTCTGTCCCACCAGATAACTAATTGGTAAGTGTGATATTCAACCCATTAACTGGTTGACGTTAGGCAAAGTCAAATATTGCAAGTAGAGGAGGAAGTGATAAAGGTTTGGGTTTGGGGACACATGTCTGTCATTTACATGACACTCAAAGAGATCTGTATCCGCAATGTTATTCTAATCAGTATTTTGTTTCTCTAGAACAATTGACCTGATGAAGACGTAGTCCTCTGAAAACTTGTGACTCCAAATAAACCCGTTGGACTTTATCCTAATGTTATGAGACTTCTTAGAATGAAGCAAGTCCAGGAACTTTAAGAGAAATGTTAATTTTTATTAAAACTATATCCTCTGAAATTGAAAAAGTTAGGAAAGATTACAACTGGTTTTACAGCCATTAGATTGTAGCAGGATGATTCATAGCTGAAGATTACAACCTTGACTGACAAAGACACACAAACCACTCAGTTTAAGTGACTAAAAGAGTCGTCACACAAACATTACAGAAGACTGCAGTAAATTATGACATACATCATTTGATAATAGTAACACCAGTTTTTTTATTTTTAGTCATTATATTTTCTGGACTTCATTAATGTAACTATTTCCTAACCAAATTATGACTCTTCAATTTTTGAGAGTTGCCTAGCTACCTGGGCCCTGGTCTTCGTGAATACAACTCAGTAAATACATGTTCTGAGGTACATGAGAATGGCCCACAAAATTTATCTCCTGACACATCATTCATACATAAAATTAATCTACAAAAGCTGGATTTTTCATGAGAAAAATGACAGCATATTAGAATGCTGCTCAGTGAAATGAAAGTGATTTGGAGTTGGGTGAAAACAGAGAATTTCAAATGGAAGTGTGTAAGGGATTAAAGGAAAACAAAATTTAACTTCAGGACTAATTTCATGTTAAATTAGTTCGTTAATCTAGTAACTAAAAGCTGCTCCTTTTGATTGAGTGTATAGTTGTGAAGCAAGAGTCACTCTTAACAGAAACAGGTTAATTGGACAACTAATTTAATCCATTTTAAAAAGTATTGTTTTTAGGCCTGTGAAGAGGGAGGCAATCTTAATGCTGCTTTGCTGCACTGTTGATGCTTTGGAGTTAGGTAAAAACAGAGCTTTAGATGAAGTTGAAAGATCGAGTGTGGGTCTCAGTCCCGTGGGAGCAGAATACAGCAGAGCTTCATAAACATTGAGGGAGAGTGAGGGAACTGAATGGTGATTATTGGGTTGGGCTGAGTAATTGTTACTCAATTATAACACTTTTTTGAAGGAAGTGACAGGGTAAATTGATGGTAGTATGGAAACAGGTGATGGTGTTCTGAAAGTATTGTGCGACCAGTGGGAACAACTGATTGGTGAGTAAGTCCTGGTGGATGTTTTCAAACTATAAATAGTAAGTCATTGTTTAAGCAAGGGGAGGGTCTTAATTGTTTGTTTTTAAAAGAAGTCCACTGAAGTTATAAACTTAAAGAGTTTAGTCATGATAAGAAAGCTCAAAGCTGCAGTTTGCTGCTCTTGTTTCTGAGGGAAGCTGAGCACATTTCCTGTGTCCAGGATGTGTGTTAGAAGTGTGTCCAGCTGCAGCTCCTGGTTGCTTGGGTTTTAGAGTTAGAACCAAGGCTTGGGGCACTGTGCAGCATCTGAGAGACTGAGGGCATTGTGGCTAGCATGTTTAGAGAGGTGGTCACATCACAGCAGAAGGGACCTGAGGAAGGAAGAGAACGGGTGATCACCGGGCAGTCCAAGAGAAATAGCCAGGTGGTTCAGGAGTGACCAGGGATCCCACTTGCAAATCAGTCTTCCATTTTGGAGGATGATGCTGGTCTCTCCAAGGAGTACAGACAGAGCCTTTCTGTATAGGAGGGGAGGACACAGTAAGAAGTCTGACAAAACCAGGTTTAAGTCCAACCGATTTATTTGATAGTAAACTCACAAGCTTTTGAGGCTATCCTCTTTGTCAGATGAATGAGGTGAATGAGAACACCTCATTCACCTGATGAAGTGGATAACCTCAAAAGCTTGTGAGTTTATATCAAATAAATCAGTTGGACTTAAACCTGGTGTTGTCAGACTTCCTACTGGGTTTACCCCAGTACAATGCCAGCATCTCTACAGCAGGGGGGGAGGAACAGCAATAGTAATAAGGACTCTATAATCAGGGGAACAGTTAGGCACTACTGTGGCCTTCAACGTGACTCCAGAATAGAGCTGTATAGTGCAGAAAAGGCCCTTTGGCCCATCGAGTCTACACTGAAAATAACTACTAGTAAAGGTCCACTCATTCCATATCTTTGAATGTTATGAAATTTCAAGGGCTCATCCAAGGTTGTAAGGTTTCCAGCCTGCACTACATTTCCAGGCAGCGTGTTCCAGATTTCACCACCCTCTGAGTGACAAATTGCAGATTTGCACCATTGTATATGTTAGAGCAACCTTCTTGAAGGTCAACCCACAGGAAACAACTGGCGTTGTTACCCAAATGAACACTCAGATTCTGTGTGGATCAGTTGGTGGGGATATTCATAGGCAACTTCAACCTCTCTTTACAACAATCTTCAAGACAACCACCATCATCCCAGTATCAAAGAAAAGCCAAACAGCGTGCCTAATGACTATCATTCAGTGGCTCTGACACCCATCATTATGAAGTGCTTCAAAAGACTAAACATGGCGTGAATAAATTCCAATCTCCTGGACTGCCTGGATCCACTGCACTTCACCTACCGCCACAATAGATCCACAGCAGTGCCATCTCCCTGGCTCTGCACTCAATTTTGGAGCACCTAGACAACAAAGATACCCACATTAGACTCCTATTTATTGCACACACCACTATTCCAATGAAACTCGTCTCAAACTCTGTGGCTGGGGCTTCTCCTTCAGACAGGATCCTGAACTTCCTAACCCACTGGCCACAATTGGTAAGGATAGGCAACAACACTTCCTCCATGATCACCCTCAACACTGGTGTCCCACAAGGCTGTGTTCTCAACCCCCTACTATACTCCTTATACAACTATGACTGTGTCCAAATTCCCCTCCAATTCAATTTTCAATTTTCCCCACAATAACACCGATTGACATTTGGATCTCAAACAATAACGAAAAAGAATATAGGAATAAAATGGAGAATCTGGTGAATTGGTACGGCAATAATCTCTCCCTCAACATCAACAAAATGAAGGAGATTGTCATCAAATTCAGGAAACATAGAGAAGAATGTGCGCCTGTGTACATCAATGAGGCAGAAGTAGAAAGGGTCAAGAGCTTCAAATTTTAAGGTGTCCAGATCACCAACAACCTGTCCTGGTCTCCCCATGCTGACACTATAGTTAACAAAGCTTCTACTTTCTTAGAAGACAAAGGAATTTGGCATGCCCACTATGGCTCTCACCAACTCTCACAGATGCACCATAGAAAGCATGGCTCCTGCATATCAAACCTGCATATCATTGACTGACTACACTTCCCGCTGCCTTGGCAAAGCAGCCAAATTAATTAAGGACCTCACACATCCCAGACATTCTCTCTTCCACCTTCTTCTGTTGGGTAAAAGGATACAAAAGTCTGAGGTCTTTTGTGTTCGGTACAGACTCGATGGGCCGAAGGGCCTCTTTCTGCACTATAGGATTCTATGATTCTAGGTCATGTACCAACCAATACAAAAACCGCTTCTTCCCTGCTGCCATCAGAATTTTGAATGGACCTACCCTGCATTAAGTTGATCTTTTTCTACACCCTAGCTATGACTGTAACACCACATTCTGCAGTCTCTTGTTTCTGTTTCTATGAACGATGTGCTCTGTCTATATAGCGTGAAAGAAACAATACTTTTTGCTATATGCTAATACATCTGACAATAATAAATTACATCAAAAATCAAACTGTTTTCTCAAATCTCTTCAAAATCACTTTTCCCTTACAAACCCTCTCGTGATTGATCCCTCAACCAGCGGGAACAGCTGCTTCCTATTCACACTGTCCACATCACTCAACCTTATGCATCTCAATCATGTCCATCTTAACCTTCTCTGCTCTAGAGAAAACAATCAAGCCTATTCAGTCTCTCCTTATAGGTCAAATGCTCTAGTACAATCACATCCTTCCTGTAGTGACCAGAAGCACGTAGTACTCCACTTGGGGCCTAGCCAATGTTTGGTACAGCTCCAACATTACCTCTGTGTTCTTATACTCTATTCCATGACAGATGAAAGCCAGAGTCCCATATTGCCTTCTTTACTATCCTATTCACCTGCTCGGCTGCTTCAGGGATCTGTGAATTTGTACCCCAAGATCCATCTGTTCCTCTGACCTTGCTAATGTCATGCTATTCATTAAATTCTCCCTGTCTTGTTAAGTTGCCTCCCTGGTATCGGCATCTGGGATGTCGCAGAACATGGTGAGGGGAGAAGGTGATAAGGCAGAGGTCATTATATAGGTGGAAAGAGGATGAGGTTTTGCATCAAGAATTCAAGACCTCTTGGTATTACTCCCAGTGCCATGAACTAGCAAACACAGAAATAGGAGAATAGCACAGATGAGCATGTGGTACTCTCTCATGTGGAGCATGAGAGAGTATTAGATTTCTGGAACACTGGGATTTCTGGGGAAACAAGCAGAACAGTCTACACCTAAACCACAGCTGGGTTAATATCCTTGCAGGTCGGTCTATAGTGATGGTTGGAAGGGTTTAAAGTAATTTGGTGGGGGTGGGTGGGTGGGAGGGAGAATATAGTTTATTAGCATAATAAGGGCATGGCATAATAAACAATCAAATCAGAGGGAACACAGCTGTATTGTATTTCAAGAGAATAAGACAAGGCTGTAGAACCTCTGCGGCAAGGCAGCCTTCACAACACACACACAACACCAAATTGTGATAGTTATAGGACGGATGTCAGAGGTAGGTTCTTTACCCAAAGGGTGGTTCGGGAGTGGAATGCCCTGCCTGCAGCAGTTGTAGATGCGCCAAGTTTGGTGGCGTTTAAGAGGTTAGTTGATAAGTATATGGAAGAGAAGGGAATGGTTTAGTTTGGAGGGGCATTGCTTTTTACATTGGTCGGCGCAACATCGAAGGCCGAAGGGCCTGTTCTGTGCTGTAATGTTCTATGTTCTAAATCGCTGAGCAGAAACTGATAGCCAAATTCCACACATGAGGATGGCCTCAGCCGGAATCTTGGGTTCACGTCACACTATCTGTAACCCCTACAATTTGCCTGGGCTTGCAAAATCTCACTGATTATCCTGGCTGGAGACAATACACATCTCTTCAACCTGTTCTTGGCCCTCTCTCCATTCACATTGTCTGTACCTTTAAGACTTGATTACCTGTAAAGACCCGCATTCCAACCATTATCTTGTAAATTGAGTTTATGTCCTGTTTGTGAATACATTTCCTCATTTACCTGAGGAACGAGACTCTGAAAGTTTGTGCTGCCAAATAAACCTGTTGGACTTTAACTGGTGTGTGAGGCTTCTTACTGTGCCTACCCCAGTCCAATGCTGGCATCTCCACATCATCTCTACTTAAAGCCAGGAGTATTACAGTTAAAACAGATGAGTTAAGGGCAAGGTTTGACACATGGAATTGTGATATAGTAACCACTATAGATGTGGTTGAGAGAGGGGCAGGATTGACAACTCAACATTTCAGGAAATAGAATCTTCAGGAGAGATAGGAAGGGGCAAAAGAGGAGGAGGCATAGCAGTATTAGTTAAGGGATCAGTTACTGCAATAAGGAGAGATGATAACTTGGAGGGGAGGCATCAAATGAAGCTTTATAGGTAGAGTTAGGGAAAAAATAGTGCATTCATATTGCTAGGCATTTATTACAGATTCCCAGACAGTCAGCTGGAAATTGAAGAGCAAGTACGTACGCAATTTGTGGAAGTGTGTACAAACAATAGGAATGGGGTAATTATATTAGGTGATTTCAACTTTGCTAATGTAATTGATATCACAAGCTTTCGGAGCACTGCTTCTTCCTCAGATGAGTGAGAAGGAGCAGCACTCTGAAAGCTCATGATTCCAAATAAATCTGTTGGACTTTAACCTGGTGTTGTAAGACTTCTTACTGTGCTCACCCCAGTCCAACACTGGCATTTCCACAACGTTAACCAGGATAGAGTTAAGGGCTTGGATGGAGTAGATTTCTTGAAATGTGCACATAGAGAACTTTTTAAGGCATTACATAGAGGGTCTAATAAGAGAAAAAGCTTAACTGGACGAAACTCTGGGAAATGGTTATTCCTCTTGTGCCACAGGTGAGGTGCCAAAGGACTGCAGACCAGTTAATGTGGTTCTGCAATTTAAGAAGGATTGTAGAGATAAGCTAGCAAACTATAGATCAGTGAGTCTCAATGGTTGGAAAACTATTGGAGAGAATTTTTCCTTCCTTGGAGAGACAAGCTTTGATTGGGAATAGTCAGCATTGCTTCATCAGAGGGAGATCATGCCTAACAAATTTGATCCCATTTTTTGAGGAGGTGACCAGTATGTGGATGAGGGTAGTGCAGTTTATGTAATCTATATGGATTTCAGCAAAGCATAGGGAGACTTGTAAAGACAGCAAATGCACATAGGATACAGTGTAATTTGATAAATTGGATTAAGAATTGGCTTAGTTGTAGTTGATGGCGGTGATGACAGAAGGCTGCATTAGTGGCTAGAAACAGTAAAATGGCTCACAACATTTTAAAGTCCAACAAGTTAAAGGTTGGACATTAAAAGGTTAAAGTCCAACAAGTTTATTTGATAGTAAACCCACTAGATTTTGGGGTTTGCCCCTTCATCAGGTGAATAGAATACTCCACATTAGTGACTAGAAGCCAGTGTCCAGCAATGTTCTAAAGGGATCTGTGCTGGGTCCTCTATTATTCATCATTTATAAAAACAGCATAGATGACATAGATGAACAGCTAAAAATATTGGGCGATTGGAGGATTGGGAAAGTTTTAAACAACAGTAGAGAGCGACTAAAAAGATGATTAAAAAAGGAAAGATGGAATATGAGGCTAAACTAGCTTGAAACATCAAAAAGGACAGTAAGAGTTCTTATAAGTATATAAAGAAAAGGAGGATGGCCTTGGAGGATGAGAGGGGTGGTTTAATGGTGGATGACAGGGATATGGCGGAGACCTTGAATAAGTTTTTTGTATCGGTCTTTACAGAGGAAGATGTAAATAGCTTGCCCGAACTCAAGGATAGAAGGGTGGTAGGAGATAGAACATAGAACATAGAACATTACAGCACAGAACAGGCCCTTCGGCCTTCGATGTTGTGCCAACCAAAATAAAAAGCAATGCACCTCCAAACTAAACCATTCCCTTCTCTTCCATATACTTATCAATTAACCTCTTAAACGCCACCAAACTTGGCGCATCTACAACAGCTGCAGGCAGGGCATTCCACTCCTAATCACTCTTTGAGTAAAGAACCTACCTCTGATATCCGTCCTATAACTCATACCCCTTAATTTAAAGCTGTGTCCCCTCGTGTTAGCTTTCTCCATCCTAGGAAAAAGGCTATCACTGTCCACCCTATCTAAACCTCTAATCATCTAATATGCTTCAATAAGATCCCCTCTTAGCCGCCTCCTTTCTAACGAAAACAACCTCAAATCCTTCAACCTCTCTTCATAGGACCTGCCCTCCATACCAGGCAACATCCTGTAAACCTCCTCTGTACTCTCTCCAATGCCTCCACATCTTTCTTATAATGTGGCGACCAGAACTGCACACAATACTCCAAGTGCGGCCGCACTAGAGTTTTGTACAGTTGCAACATGATGCTGCGGCTCCTAAATTCAATCCCCCTACCAATAAAAACTAAGACTCCATATGCCTTCTTAACAACTTTATCCACTTGACTGCCTACTTTCAGGGATCTATTGACACATACACCAAGATCCTTCTGTTCCTCATGGAACAGATGAGGTCCTTGATGAGATTACAGTCACTAGAGAGGTGGTGCTTGATAGGCTAATGGGGCTGAGGGCAGATAAGCCCCCGGGACCAGATGGAATGCATCCCAGGGTCCCCAAGGAAATGGCAGAGGTGATAACGGATGCCCTGGTAATTATCTTTCAAAATTCGCTGGACTCCGGGAAAGTGCCGGAAGATTGGAAAACAGCCTAATGTTATGCCACTGTTTAAAAAAGGTAGCAGACAGAAGGTAGGGAATTATAGGCCAGTTAGTTTAATGTCTATAGTAGGAAAAATGCTTGAATCTGTCATCAAAGCAGAAATAACGAGGCACCTGGATATGAACTGTTTGATCAAGCAGACGCAGCATGGATTTGTTAAGGGGAAGTCGTGCTTGATGAATTTATTGGAGTTCTATGAAGAAGTGACTCATGCAGTAGATAAAGGGGAACTAGTGGATGTGGTATTTTTGGATTTCCAGAAAGCATTTGATAAGGTGCCTCACAAAAGATTGCTGGTTAAGGTGCAGGGAATTGGGGGTAGAGTGTTAGACTGGATAGAGAATTGGTTGTCTAATAGGAAGAAGAGGGTAGGTATTAATGGGTGCTAATCTGATAGGCAGCTGGTAACTAGTGGAGTGCTCCAGGGTTCGGTGCTGGGGCCTCAATTATTTACCATTTACATAGATGATCTGGAGGAAGGGGCTGAGCGCAGGGTGATGAAATTTGTTGATGACATGAAGATGAGTGGAAAAGCAAATTGCATGGAAGGTGTGGAAAACCTGCAGAGGGATCTGGATAGGTTGAGTGAGTGGGCGAGGACTTGGTAGATGGAGTATAATGTTAGCAAGTGTGATATTATCCACTTTGGGAAGAATAATGGTAGAAGGATTACTATTTAAATGGTGAAAAGTTGCAGCATGCAATGGTGCAGAGGGACCTGGGGGTAATTGTGCATGAATCGCAAAAACACAGTATGCAGGTGCAGCAGATGATTAAGAAAGTGAATACAATGTTGGCCTTTATAGCTGGGGGAATAGAATATAAAAGTAGGGAGGTTCTGTTGCAGCTGTATAGGGTATTGGTGAGGCTGCAGCTGGAGTACTGTGTGCAGTTTTGGTCACCACATTTGAGGAAGGATATATTGGCCTTGGAGGGGGTGCAGAGAAGGTTCGCTAGACTGATACCGGAGATGATGACGTTGGATTATGAGGAGAGACTGAATAGGCTAGGTTTGTACTCTTTGGAGTTTAGAAGGCTGAGAGGGGATCTTATAGAGACCTATAAGATAATGAAGGGGATGGATAAGGTAGAGGTTGACAGACTCTTCCCGCTTAACAAAGATAGCAGGACTAGAGGGCACAGCCTCAAGACTGCGGGGGCGGGGGGGGGGGGGTCGCGTCGGTTCAGATCGGAGTTGCAGAGGGGTTTCTTCACGCAGAGGTGGTAAATATTTGGAATTCTCTGCCTGATGAGGTGGTGGAGGCTTCCTCGCTGAATATGTTCAAGTCAAGAGTGGATAGGTTTTTGACTGACAAGGGAATTAAGGGTTACAGAAAGCAGCAAACTGGTACTGAACCACTACAGATCAGCCATGATCTTGTTGAATGGCAGGGCAGGCTCGAGGGGCTGGATGGTCTATTCCTACTCCTATTTCTTATGCTCTTATAGGATTAGTAAACTTGCTGATGAGACAATGATTGGCTGGGTGGTTGACAATGAGGTTGAGTATCTTGGGCTACAGGAAGATGTAGAGGAGATAGTCAATTGAGCAGAGATGATGCACTTTAGAAGGAATAATTTGACCAGGAAGTATTTAATGAATGGCATGACACAAGAAACAAAAGGGACCATGGCATGGTTGCCCATAGGTCTTTGAGGGCAAAAGGGCATGTTAGTGAAGTCTGAAAAAGACACATGGGACATGTGTTTTGTCTTTATCAATTGAAATATAGATTACAAAAATAGAGAGGTTATGATAGAGTTATATAGAACCACAGTACTGTGCGGAGTTTTAGTTGCCACGTTATAGGAAGGATGTGATTACTGAGGAGATTCACCAGGATGTTGTCTGGGATGGAACATTCAAGTTAGGAAGAGAGGTTGGATACATAGAAACATAGAAAGTAGGAGCAGGAAGAGATCATTTGGCCCTTTAAGCCTGCTCTTCCATTCACTGTGATCATGGCTGATCATCCAACTCATTATCCTGATCCCACCTTCTCCCCATATCATTTCATTCCCTTTGCCTGAAGTGCTCTTTCTGCTTCTTGAAAGCATTCAATGTTTTGCTCTCAACCACTTTGTGATCATAGGCTGTCCACTCTCTAGGTGAAGAAATTTCTCCTCATTTCTGTCCTGAACAGTCTATTCTGTGTCCTCAGACTGTGATGCATGATTCCGGACCTACGCACCATTGGGAACATTTTTCTTGTGTCTGTTTTGTCCTATCTGAATTTTATAGGATTTGAGATCCCCACTCACTCTTCTGAACTCTAGTGAGTATAGTCCTAAAAGATTCAATTTCTCCTCATATGTCTATTCCACCATCCTAGGAATCAATCTGGTAAACTTTCTCTGCATTCCCTCCAGAGCAAGAGCATTCTTCATTACATAAGGAGGCCAAAACTGCACACAATATTCCAGGTGTAGTCTCATAAAGGCCCTGTATAATTGCACGAATCCTGTATTTGAATGTGTTCAAGAGACAGCTGGATATAACACTTGGGGCAAATGGGATCAAAGGTTATGGGGAGAAAGCAGGATTAGGCTATTGAGTTGGATGATCGTCTATGATCGTAATGAATGGCGGAGCAGGCTAAAAGGGCTGAGTGGCTTCCCCCTGCTCCTATCTTTTATGTTTATGTACTTGAATCCTCTTACTATGAAGGCCAATATACCATTTGCACTTTTTACTGTCTGCTGCATCTGCATGCTTACCTTCAATGATTGGTGTACAAGGATACTCAGATCTCATTGCACATTGCCCTCTCTATTTTATGGCTATTCAAAAAGTAATCCACCTAAAGTGGATCTTAATACTCTACCCCCAATCTCATGTGTTTTAATTTTACATACTAATCTCTTATGTGGGACTTGTTGAAAACCTTCTGAAAGTCCAAATAAATCACATCAACTGGCTCTCCCTCATCAACTCGACTAGTTACTACTTTGTCAAGCATGATTTCCCTTTCATAAATTCATGCTTACTCCATCAAATTCTGCCATCGTTTTCTAAGTGTTTTGCTGTAAAAATCTTCGATAATTCTTGAGAATTGTCACTACTGCAGGCTTATTTGTCTATAATTCCCTGTTTTTCTCTCTACCTCTCTTTTTTAAATAGTGGGATTACATTAGCTATCCTTTAATCCATAGGAACATTTCCAGAATCTGTAGGATCTTGGAAAATAATCATCAATGCATCTACTATTTCTCAGGCCACTTCCTTAAGTACTCTGCGATGTAAATTATCACACCTGAGGATTCATGGCCTTTAATCCCATCAATTTCCCCAACACCATTTCTCTATTACTAAACTGATCTTCTTCGGTTCCTCCCTCCCACTAAACCCTGGTTTCCTGGTATCTTATTTGTGTCCTGCTTTATGACATGCTTGGGTTGTTCTCATGGGAAGAGAAAAGACTGAGGGGACGAGATGTACAAGATTGTGAGGGGCATGAACAGAATGGATAAGAAGAGTGGTTTAAGGGTCAGTCATGAGGTGAGGGGCAGGAATTTAGAGGAAAGTGAAGAAAAGCTTTTTTACCAGACGGTGATGACAGTCAGAATGCCCTGCGTTGGAGGGTGATGGAGGTGGGTTGCCTCACATTCTTTAAAAAGTATCTCGATGAGCACTTGATTTATCATAACATCAATTTAATAAGTTGGTCTTTCTCTACGTCCTAGCCATGACTGTAGCACTACATTCTGCACTCTCTTCTTTCCTTCTATAAATATGGTATACTTTGTCTGTATAGTATGCAGAAAACAATACACTTCACTGTATAGTAATGTATGTGACAATAATAAATCAAATCAAATTCAAGGCTATGGGCCAGGTGCTGGTAAATGGGTTTAGGTAGATTAGGTTCGGCGGTTTCTGTGTGATGGTGCAGGATCAATGGACCTAAAAGCCTCTTTTGCACTGTATGATTCTGAGAGAATTGGATAGTTTTGCAACATGTTATAAAAAACAACTCAGTTTTCTACCAATTTCTCATCAGTAAATTATATACTTAATTATAATCAGTAAATTATATAAATTTCATTTATATTCACATGATATTCACATTTGGCAGCTAGATGTTTGCGAATGATAGATAAGTAGTGAATTCAATCAATTATGATCTTTCACCTCATGGATTTATGATATTCTGAGGTATGTCACTTCTAAACATGATGCTTTGAAAGCTGTCATGACAGGTCGGGTATACATTAAAATATAACTGTGCACATTTTGATATTTTTCTGTGAATGGTTAAGGAATATATTAGCTAAGCATTATGAAAATACACATGATTTATGAAAAGAAAATTGCACAAATCATACATTTGAAAATGCTGCAGATTTTTAAATTCCTAAGATCTCTGTCATTACTTTGAAACTCCACTCTAGAAAATAATAAAGTCTTTGCAACTAGTGTTGTATTGGCCTGTATAACTCGTGTTGTGTTGCAATTTTGTAATATTGTAATATTATATAATAATACTGTAAGAAAGTGCAGTGTAGTGGAGATGACAAGGTGCTGAATTACCAAGTTGCAGGTCAGACTTCATTAAACAGAGATTGTTGGATTTAACCTCCTGTAATAACATTCAATTATTAGATATAGCAGCAACATATTCATGAGTTCTCTAATAAATGCAGACAGTGGAGAGCTGCATTTGAAAGAGATCGAATGCTCAGTGCTCTCCCAGAGACATCTGGCAGAAGCAGAAATAAATAAAGGAAGGAAGAAGTTGCCTTTCATGACTGAAAAAGTGTTTTACAGCCAGTGAAGTGCTATTGGTATGAAATCATTGCTGTAATGTAGAAATATAGCTGCTAATTTCTGCAGAGCAAAGTTCCATAAACATAAACAGGAGATGAAAAATTTGTCATCATTTGTACTCAACAGTATTCATTCGCACTCATCTGACATCAATTGCATCATTTAGTTATCATTAATTATTAAAAGTACCATAACTGACATTTGCCGCAAACCACAATGCTCAATGATTTGGGATTAAGTACGCAGACACCAAAATTAGCCATAGAGTTTATTTTCATATTGCCATAAAATTGGGCTAACTTTCAAAAAAAAGTCCCTGTTTGAGGTACTTTTATGCTTTATAATCTGTAACTCATGCTGCTGGCACAACTTTGCTCAAAGCTATGTCCAACTGTTTCTCCACTTCACCTTGTCCCCGCCACACACCTTAGATTGTAGATTTGAGGAAATGACGAGAAAAATTGACCAAGGCAGAGCAGTAGATGTTGTACACATGAACTTTAGTAAAGCCTTTGATAACTTTTCTCATGGCAGGCTGATTCAGACGGTGAAGTCATAGAACATAGAACATAGAACATAGAACATTACAGCACAGAACAGGCCCTTCGGCCTTCGATGTTGCACCGACCAATATAAAAAGCAATGCCCCTCCAAACTAAACCATTCCCTTCTCTTCCATATACTTATCAACTAACCTCTTAAACGCCACAAACTTGGCGCATCTACAACCGCTGCAGGCAGGGCATTCCACTCCCGAACCACCCTTTGGGTAAAGAACCTGCCTCTGATATCCGTCCTATAACTATCACCCCTTAATTTAAAGCTGTGTCCCCTCGTGCTAGCTTTTTCCATCCTAGGAAAAAGGCTATCACTGTCCACCCTATCTAAACCTCTAATCATCTTATATGTTTCGATTAGGTCCCCTCTTAGCCGCCTCCTTTCTAACGAAAACAACCTCAAATCCCTCAGCCTCTCTTCATAAGACCTGCCCTCCATACCAGGCAACATCCTGGTAAACCTCCTCTGTACCCTCTCCAATGCCTCCACATCTTTCTTATAATGTGGGGACCAGAACTGCACACAATACTCCAAGTGCGGCCGCACTAGAGTTTTGTACAGTTGCAACATGACGTTGCGGCTCCGAAATTCAATCCCTCTACCAATAAAAGCCAAGACTCCATATGCCTTCTTAACAACCTTCTCGACCTGACTGCCTACTTTCAGGGATCTATGCACATACACACCAAGATCCCTCTGTTCATCTAGACTACTAAGAATCCTACCATTTGCCCTATACTCTACACATTTATTATTTCTGCCATAGTGCATTACCTCACACTTTTCCACATTAAACTCCATTTGCCACCTCTCGGCCCAGCTCTGCAACTTGTCCAAGTCCCTCTGCAAACTATAACACCCCTCTTCACTATCTACCACTCCACCGACTTTAGTGTCATCTGCAAATTTACTAATCCATCCTTCAATACCCTCATCCAGATCATTTATAAAAATTACAAACAGCAGGGGCACCAAAACAGACCCCTGAGGTACACCACTTGTCACCGAACTCCAAGATGAATATCTCCCATCAACCACCACCCTCTGTCTTCTACCTGCTAGCCAATTCCTAACCCAATTAGCTAATCATGTGGGATCCAAGGTGATCCCGTACCTTGGGATTGGTGATCCAATGTGGTAAAATGGATTCAAACCTGGTTTGGGCATAGAAGTGATGCAAAGATATGGATGAAAGGGAGAACTTCAGCAGTCATGGACATCTCCCATCAACCACCACCCTCTGTCTTCTACCTGCTAGCCAATTCCTAACCCAATTAGCTAATCATGTGGGATCCAAGGTGATCCCGTACCTTGGGATTGGTGATCCAATGTGGTAAAATGGATTCAAACCTGGTTTGGGCATAGAAGTGATGCAAAGATATGGATGAAAGGGAGAACTTCAGCAGTCATGGACATTCAGCCTCTGATCTTCAGGCAAGCGTTCTCCAAGGTGGCCTTCACGACATGCAACAATGCAGAATCGCTGAGCAAAAACTGATAGCCAAGTTCCACACACGAGGATAGCTTCAACCCGGATCTTGGGCTCATGTCACACTATTTGTAACCCCCTGGGCTTGCAAAATCTCACTAACTGTCCTGGCTGGAGAGAATACACATCTCTTTAACCTCAGCTTAATCCTCTCTCCACTCACACTGTGTGTATTTTTAAGACTTGATTACCTGTAAAGAATCGCATTCCAACCATTATTTTTGTAAATTGAGTTTGTGTGTTTATATGCCTGTTTGTGAACAGAACTCCCACTCACCTGATGAAGGAGCAGCGCTCTGAAAGCTTGTGGCATGTGCTACCAAGTAGCTGTACTGGAACTGCTTGGCTACTGGCACAGCTAGTCCTGAAACACACATCTTTAGCATTACAATTGGGGAGTTGTTAGGGCTCATAGTCTTTGCTGTATCCAGTGCATTTAGCTATTTCTTTATCAAGTGAAGTGAATTAATTTGGCTGAATGGTGGTGGAACCTAAGGAGGAGACTGCAATAGATCATCCACTCAGCACTTCTGGTTGAAGTTGATTGCAAATGTTTCAGTTTCCACCAGAGAACTGGGGTGATGTTGCATCCTGCGCCCTTGCTAGACTTTGTGCTTCTTCCAAGGTGGTCTTCAACATGGAAGAGCACTGATTTGTCAGCTATGGATAAGGAAGCTAGGTGATAATTAGCAGGAGGTTCCCTTGTCTATGTTTAACTTGATGCTATGAGACTTAGAGCTCAGAGTCAATAGTGAGGACTTCCAAGGGCAGACCCTTTTGGATTGTATACCACTACCACTTTGGATAGGTCTGTTCCACCAGTAGGACTAGACATACCAAGGGATGGTAATGGAGGTGTTGGGATATTAGCTATCTGGTCTGCTTCCATGAATTTGACTGTCAGGCTGTTGTTTGATTAGCCTATGGATGCTGTCCAAAGTTGGCACAAGTTCCCAGATGTTAGTGAGGAGGATTTTGCAGGATTGACAGGGCAGGGTATGCCTTTATGAATTTTGGCATTGATTGCTAGGTGTTACATCCAGTTTTTTTCTTCTTTCACCAAACTGTATTCCTGAGGCTTCTGAAGTCAAAGGAATTGGCCTGGGGAAGGTTCTCCCAATCTTTATGGTTCCTTAAAGTCATGCTGAATAATTGGAATAAGGATGTTTGTCTGGGTTCATGCAACTTCATTCATTCCTCTCTTTCCATATATCACATGCCCCTATTGGAAGAGTCGACACTCAACCTCACCTTATTCAATATAGAATCATAGAGTAGAATCATAGAGTCCCTACAGTGCAGAAGGAGCAGTAAGCAGTCTTACAACACCAGGTTAAAGTCCAATAGGTTTATTTGGTACACGAGCTTTCACAGTGCTGCTCCTTCCTCAGGTGAGTGCAGGATTTGTTTCACAAACAGGTCATATGTAGACATAAACTCAATCAATCTGAAACCCCCATGATTTGCCTGGGCTTGCAAAATCTCACTAACTGTCCTGGCTGGATACAATTCACACCTCTTTAACCTGTGTTTAACCCTCTCTCCATTCGCATTGTCTGCACCTGAAAAGATTAGATTACCTGTTAAGACTTGCATTCCAACCATTATCTTGTAATTGAGTTTGTGTCTATATATGCCCTTTTGTGAACCCAATCCTGCACTCACCTGATGAAGGGACAGTGCTCTGAAAGTTTGTGTTACCAAATAAATCTGTTGGACTTTGACTTGGTGTTGAGAGACTACTTATTGTGCCTACCCCAGTACAACACCGGCAACTTCATATCATGTGCAGAAGGAGGCCATTTATTATGTCCCTTTATTTTTTTAAATTATGGTTTTTCAACATTTAACTGACTGGAAATTTTATAATTTGAACTGAGGCAGAATAAACTGCTTCAAGTGCATAACCACATTGCAGGAAGAAGGAACAAACAAATTTACCTTTGTGTGAGGGGAGAACTATTTCCAATAATCCAGATACCAACTGGAACTCACGGCTGTCTAAGGAACAGATATTAAGAATGGAAAGTACTGGATATTGAAACAAAGGCTGCAGACCACTGGAGACAGATTGCTGTGACATGTGCAGTGCCAAGAAAGTCATCAGCAGAGGAAACTGACGAAAATGCCACTGTTCCCTCTCCTTTGGAATAAGTGTGTTATCCAGTTCTAGAAGCCAACTCTACTAGAGATCACCCAACTGAGGTCTTGTAACAACGGCAACATCTTATACTTCTAAGCACATCCTAAATTGGCCACAATGTTTAAAATCTATGCCTCAAGGACAACAAAAGACATTTAATCATCTATTATTTTATCTTTAAGTGTGTGTGCTTGAATGATTGCAGGACAATTAAATGCATAATGTCACAATTTTTATTATATTTCCTCAGGCTTAGGAGTTAATAAATTTGATCTTTCTTTGTCTCAAGTAAATTTTGGTTCGTTATTGCTCACAGCTCAAGTAGGGTTAAATACATTGTAATTGGAAAAAGGCACGTCATGTCCTTGTGAAAAAGAAACTGTGACCAGCCGAGGAGATTGAACAGTTCACCCTCTCTCACTAGCTTGTAACACACCCATGTTGGTCTTCCTTCCTATCCGCAAAGTGCATTTCTCATGCTCCCTGCTTTCTCTCCCTGTAGAATAGACAGAATTATAGGTGGAGATGGAGAGGGGCCCTCCAATGATGACTATCGTGATGGCCAATAGCAGTGTATGCCCACATGGAGGAGATCCAGGAAATTATAGATCATAGAATACTTACAGTACAGAAGGAGCCATTTGGTTCATTGAATATATACCGACCACAATCCCACCCAAGCCATATTCCCATAACCCTGCACATTTACCCTGCTAATTCCCCTGACACTGGGGTCAATTTAGCATGGTCAATCCACCTATAACCCGCACATCTTTAGATTATGGGAGGAAACCTGAGCCCCCAGAGGAAACCCACGCAGATATGGGGAGAAAATGCAAACTCCACATGGAGTGACCCGAGACCAGAATTAAACCTAGGTCCCTGGCACTGTGAGGCAGCAGTGCTAACCACCGTGCCAATTCTGTCAGATGTCAGCAATGAGTTATCACAAAGGCCTGAAGTGTTTCTACATGTTGAGACTGTAGATGCTTTGCCCTGTGTTAGGAATCTCCCCTCCAAACTGGATATCAGTGTCCACCCCCTCTTTCTTGTGGAGTGGTATGTGGTTGAGGAAAAGAGGCTGGTATTGCTCCTGGTATGGTTGGCATTATTGATGCTGCTTAATTGTTCTGTCAGAAGTCTAATAGAGCTGCATAAACTCCTCAAGTACCACAGCGAAGACTGACAGCAGGGAAATACAGATCAAGATGAGTGAAGTTGGAAATGACCTGTAGGCAGTAAGAGCACACTGAGGGATGGTACCATGAATACCAGAGCTCCTTAGTTTCACTGTTTGAAGGTGAACCAGCAGTCAGTCTAATGGAAGAAACACGCCTTGCTATGTTATCTGGTTGAACCTGGAAACCAAAGCACCACCGACTTTTAAAGCCAGAATTCTGGGTTAAATTCTCATTAACTGGAGATTTAAATATTCAAGTTTCTGACCTAACAGCTTCCCTGGGGTTTCCTGCTGACTTACAAACAGCACATGTTAAACTCTGCGCTGGTATTGTGTCAAATTTCCGATCTGAAACTACTTTTCAGGCAACAACCTTCCATCTGAATTTCCCTTTCCTATTAGTATTCTGTCTAATATCAATGTTTCACCCTCAGATGCTGAGTGTTTCGCAACATTTTCTGTTATTACTTTTAAAGTTTTAATCAAGCACTTGTGAACCTAGGTTTGAATTGATGTAATTTTAAAAGTGATTTAATTCACTTGGTCTGCTGTAGCTCTAGAAATGGTGGGCAGAGTTTTCCTAAAATTTATCAGTGTCCGGCTCTGACTGAAAGCAACAATGTACCTCTCTACGTTGCAAGAAAGGATGTCCCGAAGCATGGTATATTGGGGAGACCATGCAAACACTACGACAGCGGATGAATGAGCATCGCTCAACAATCACCAGGCAAAACAGTTCCCTTCCTGTGGGCGAACACTTCAGCAGTCATGGGCATTCGGCCTCCAACCTGCGGGTAAATGTTCTTCAAGGGGGCCTTCGTGACACACGACAGCGCAGAGTCGCTGAGCAGAGACTGATAGCCAAGTTCCGCACACATGAGGACGGTCTTAACAGGGATCTTGGCTCATGACACACTATCTGTAACCCCTGTAACTTGCCTGGGTTAGCAAAAAACCTCACTTACTGTGCTGTCTGGAGAAAATACACAACTCTCTAACAATGCTCAGGATCCCCTTCACACACATTGTTAGCCACTTTAACACTTGAATAGCAGGTTAGATGTAAGGATTCGCATTCTAATCAGCAATCTCTGACTGTCTGTGCTGATGTGTGCTATTGCAGACCAGAACACTGCACTTGCCTGATGAAGACACGGGAGTGTTGAAAGCTCGTTATTTTACTATCAAATAAATCGGTTGGATTAATAATTGGTGTTGCTAAATTCTTACTGAGTTCTTACCACTCCAATCCAACGCCGGCATCTTTACATCCTCTCCAGAAAGACAGCCGAGTTTTTGGAGCAGATTTTCTACACAGTACATGGTATATGAGGGAGCATGGATTATACCCTCACAGTGAAAGGGCAGGACTGGCTCCACAGAGGTCAGGACCCCAATCAGCGCCAAAATTAAACTCTTTCCCCCTCTCCCACTGTAATCTCCAAAATCTTAATATGCTGCAAGTCTTTCAAACACTGGCACAAACTGTGTGATTGACTCCCACTCCTCAGTTTCTTTTATCAAATCTAAAGTATTCTGCAATCACCAGGGATTTTGGTGAAAAATGTACTTGCAGAATGTCCACAATCTGTTTTAATGCCAAGTTTGGCAGATTGCATTAAACTACAGAGGAGAAACATTTCCCTCCATCACACTCAGCTATTTTGTTTGCCAATATAAAATAGTAAAAACACTCAGTACAGAGACTTTCCTCGCTCCACATTTTCATCAAGAGATCCCACAATGCCAAAAACACCTGCCACTTTTCCACTTAAGCAGGTTTCCTGTATCCAAGCTTTGCAATCACATTTCCAGCAGCAACTTCGATTTTTTTTTTTACACAGAAGGTACCTATTTGAGTTTCAGCCTATTATTTATCATGACACTATAATCTGCTTTCAGAGTCTGTTTACTCATGTCCACCTAGCCTGCTAGCATCCATATCATATGTGAAAGTTTGTGACTTTTCTTTGGTTAATTTCTTCTTTAATTTCTATACCACACATCTATAATCCTTGTAGCTAGTTTTTGTTGTGTATTGGAGACATAATACACGGGACAATCTTGGTTGAAAATTAA
This sequence comes from Sphyrna mokarran, assembly GCA_024679065.1. Classification (NCBI taxonomy): domain Eukaryota; kingdom Metazoa; phylum Chordata; class Chondrichthyes; order Carcharhiniformes; family Carcharhinidae; genus Sphyrna; species Sphyrna mokarran. The sequence goes on along the minus strand of JAGIQG010000012.1, from coordinate 29,049,994 downwards.
CGGAGCTTTATTAATGCTGTGTAACCTCTTCCGTGGCTGCTGCTGCTTCTTTTTGTTTCCCACACTAGGTCTGTTACATTACTTTCTGTGCATACATTAATAAATCACAGTTCCAGTGAATCAATAAGAATAAATACAAATACATAACAAGACTCGTGTGGTATATTGTGCCTGTGTTGCTGTTTATGCTCACGACGGATGTGGGCTCAAAATTCCACCCATTGGTCTCCGAGTACTGGTTATACAATCACATTAGGATCAGCAAATCAAAGGTGAGAATGGGGCTGATTAAATTATACAATAACTAATAACCTATTGTTCAATGTAGCAAGAATTGTAGAGTTTTAACTCAATTCTACAGGGTTTTAGTGAGACCACTTCTGGAGTACTTATGCAGTTTGGTCTCCACATTGAAGAAAGGATCTATTAACATTGGAGGCAATATCATGGAGGTTCACTAAATTGGTCCCTGGAATGTGGGAGTTATCTTATGATGAAAGGCTGAGTAAATTGGTCTTATATTTTCTGGAGTTTAGAAGGATGAGATGTGATCTCATTGAAACCTACAGAATACAGGGTTAGATAGAGTGGACACAGATTGTTTCTGCTGGTTGGGAATCTAAAAATGGGGGCAGAAAATCAGGATAAAGGGCTGATTATTGAGCACTGAAATGAGAAATTATCTCACTATACATTCTTTATAGCTTGTCTTGCCTGATCAGTGTGGCGAGGTGGAAAGGCAGGTTTGCATCCAGTTTTTTGCCTCTCATAATCTTAGCAGTCCCAATCTTCTGATGTAATCAGGCTTGTGCCCGGGAAGGGTGCAAACCTGAGTTTAGTATTCCTAAGTTAATTTGAATGTTATTATTGAACCTATCGATGGGGCTCATCTTCAGTAGTGGAGATCTTCACCAGTGAGGATCACATATGGTCCCCAGCAATCAGGACCAGACGTGATGTCTCACCGGTGGGTCCGGAGACCATTGAGGCCCCCTGAGTGGTTGGGAGACGGGGCTGGAATGTTAACACTGCTCACCAGGCAGTGTCAAGGGGTGAGGCCTAAGGAGAGGGGCCTGAAGAGGAGGCAGCATGCACAATTTGCAATTGGGGATTGCTGAGGCAATCATCCAGGGGGTGAACAGTTGCCACGATCGGGAGTGTGATGATTAGAGTGGGTTGTGACAATCTCTCAATGCACGATTTATCTTGTACATAATGCACTGGGAGATTGGATGCATGTGAAATAGTGCCCTGTAGCAGTAAGCAGCTGGCCTCCTACTGTGAATAGACATTGTCCACTCCCTCTACTGGCGAGAAGCACACTTTGCCTCATTTTTTCCCCCCAAAGAATCTAGATTTGATCCTTTTCCTTGCTGAAAAAAATAGGTCTGAAACTCTGCTGTGTTCATGCTTGATCAGCACTTTGGACTTTTTTGGTAAGATTGTCACAGGTTTTTTCAGTAAAAAGAAAAATGATTCATTTTTGTGCAAAATAAAAGAGGATGATAGTTCTGTGCGCCTCCAGGGGGAGAACAGTTAACATCCTGCTGTAGCATGTGATAAAGAGAGAAATAATGTGGGATAATGATTCATAACTAGTGAATGGGAACAAACGTTTTTACCTGAAATAAATGGAACACTTAAAATGCTCCATTGACAATTGTGAAATTGACATTAGTGCATACGACTGATTTTATTACTTTTTGGGCAATATAAGTGACCATTTTAAATGTGGACATTTTAAATAGGAGGCACTGTAGACCAATCATTTCAGGGAAAACATTCAAGAATTACTAATAGATACATCTTAAAATAAAATTCTCACTCATACTTTTGCAAAATGAGCCTCATGTTTAAAAATACATTTTAAAATCTGCATTAAAAGACTGTCTCTTGAAGTTAGACATCAGCAGAAACATTTCATTCACATCATTTGTTAAGCATTAAACTCCACAATCACAAATCGGGAAGAAAATGTATCTCTCAGAAATTAAGAATAAAATCTCTTTAGCTTTATTAACTGCTGAAATTACTCTTCATCATAATGGACTGAAGACATTGCTGGACTGAAGCAGAGGATGGATTGTTGGCAACAGATTAAGCAGCAATACAGCCTGAGGCATTTTAAAATGGCATTTAACTATTCCATCAAAATGTATACGCTTAATGAATTTGTTACAATACCATTATCTTGTAACATTAGTGGGAGCTTTGTTCACAATGAGGGCATATATGAACTACCACTTACCTGACGAGGGAGCTGTATTCCAAAAGCTAGTGGCTTTTGCTACCAACAAACCTGTTGGATTTTAACCTGGTGTGAGACTTTTTACTGTGTTTACCCCAGTCCAACACTGGCATCGCCATATAGTTATTCCTCCTGCCAGCAGAAACAATTTCTGCTTATTAACTCTCTTCAAACACTTCATGACAGTGAACCCTTCATAGTCTTGAACATCGCTATTAAATCTCTGTCACTCCAGTGATCAGTCCGTTGAACCTTCATTGTACTCACTCAATGGCACATATATCCTTAAGTAAGAAGACCGAAATAACACACAAATACTCCAGCTATGGTCACGCCAAAGCTCTGTACAACTATAGTAAACACAGCAAGAGTCTCACAACACCAGGTTAAAGTCCAACAGGTTTATTTGAGAGTAAATATCACAAGCTTTCAAAACACTGTTTCTTCATAACTTTCCACTCACCTGACAAACGAACAGCATTCCGAAAACTTGTGGTGTTTACTATCAAATAAACTTGTTGGACTTTAATCTGATATGGTGAGACTTCTTACTGTATTTACCCCAGTCCAACGCCGATATCTCCACATCACAACTATAGTAAGACAGCCTTTTTCTTGTACTCATGTCGTCTTGCATTGAAGACATGTTGAAGTTCAGTGGAATGGGGTGTGGTGTGGGATGAAGAAGAGGAAAGTTAATCAAGGTGGAAGTGTTCTTTGTAATATTGTTGGAAACTCACCTCAGTGCCAAATCTAACTTTGAGGATTTGAACTGTCTGAGACCATGTCAGGGTACGGGTTGGAATCTATAGTGAGTTTGTGACAGGGGATGATGCGGGTGGCTTCTGCCTTTTCAATGTTTAACTAGAGGAAATTGTGACAGATTAAAGGCTGGACATGCAGTTATTCAATGTAGAGACAGTTCAAAAGGCAAGAGAGATGAGTGTATTCTGTGGCAATTAGGAACAAGAATAAGACATTTACCCCTCAAGCCTGTTAAGCATTCAACTAGATTAGAAATGGGACGTGAATGGTTACATGGCAAATGTTTGGATGATGGAAAAGACGGAGACAAGATGAGACCAAGTCAGTCAAACAAAACAAGAGAAGAGAAAAACTACATAGAACAATATGAAAGCAGACATTGTGATCACAATGTAGAGTACTAAAAAATGTAGAGTATCCAGTCAAAACACAAGATTCTGTTCCTTGAGCTCACATTGAACTCCACTGGAATATCACAGCAGGCCATGGACAGGAAAATCAGCATGGGAATGTGATGATACTGTGCCTTTAAGATATGTATTTTGTGCATGCTTCTGCTGAAGGGTGTTTTTCCTCTTCAACTCTGTTTAATAATGCCTATTACAACAGGCAGCTCATGTGCTAAGTGTGTCAAAGGTAAATTGCTCCTAATTGTTGCAATATTTGTTTTAATCTGGGCTAACACATTATTGTTATTGTTAGCATTGTCCTCTGAGGTTCAAGAACATGGTTTTATTAGGCTGATTGACAAGAATATGAATGGGTGGAGCTTGGCTTGCAGTGAGGAGAAAAAAACAGGCAATTGCAGTTTGAATTTAGGTAAGAGCAGTAGCTCTTTTTCCCTCTCTTTTTAGAAATTAAAGTCTGGAGACTTGCTAGAAAATAGATATCTCTCCCCAGAAGTCTGCAAAAGGCAAGAGGTGTTTCTTCCCTCTCTGCTGTGTAAAGGCAGATTTCCTCTGGAGGCTGCTGTCTAAGAGTCAGAAGATGGGTATCTCTGTGGTTCTTGTCCAGAGGGGTTAAAAGATCGGAGGACTAGCAACTCACATAAGCCTATTTGTCTTGCTAACTGATTCTGATGAGGAATTTATATCAACGGGGACATTGCTTAAATTGAAACTAATAGAAATAATTAAGAATTACATATTGTCATGCTTAAATGATTCAATTGGTAAACATTATTCTAATTCTTTTGTTATATATTTAACTGTGTTATTAAATGAAATCAGTTTTAATAAAAGCTTTCAAGTGGATCAATAGAATCACAGCTCCAGTGAAACACCTTACTCTTGCATTAATGCCAAGATCAAAAACAGTTAGGGCCTAGGCTAACTTCATAATATAGCTTAGAGTTTCTACTCTGGTCCCTGACAGAGAATAAATTGGAGTTGTTTTGGTGCCCCGTACGCACATAAGCTATTTTCGTTACCATGCCCATTACACTCTGGCTGTTTCAACATGCTATCTTTTGTTATTTAATTCTCCCGTCCACCCAAAATCTGAGCTTTCCTTTTATTCTTCATTTTTCTCCCTCTTTCTGAAGGCTAGAAAGGTTAATTCTGTTACTGTTCACAGATACTTTCTGACCTGCCGAGTATCTCCAGCATGTTTTGGTTTTATTTCAAAATTAATTAGCCTTTGAGAAACTAAGTTCCAGTTAATAAAGTGGATATAGATTTGCTAAAGGTAAATCATGTTTCACAAACTTGATTTAGTTCTTTGATAAAGTAAGAAAATTGATGAAGATAGAATGGCAAATAATGTGTATATTGATTTTCAAGAGGTATTTGACAATGTTCCAAATAATAAAGCTAGCAAAAAATTAAGAGTCATAGATTATATGGCCAGTTGCAGTATGGATTAAATTTTAATTTCCAATTAACTTTTAATTAACTATGGAACTATGGTTGTTGGAAGGAAATGTATAGTTGTGTTCCACAGTAAGCAGTATTAGCACAACTGCACTTTGATATTTATGAATGACTTGCGGGTGCAGTGCATTATCTCAAAGTTTGCAGATGTTATAAACTCAACTAAATAACAAAGGCAAATAGTAAGATTCAGAGAACCATAGAGAGACAGGTGAAATGGGCAGGCGCATGCCAGTGATGATAATTGAAGAGAAATTAACACAGCAATGTGACTGAGTCTTGAATGTCTTCTGAAATCACTAGAAAGCCACTCAGTTGTTTCAAATTACCACAAGACCTAAAATGAAGGGATGAAACTGCATCACCCAGGCACTGGCACACCCAGTACTTTGGATTGTGCAAATTCCTTCTTATAAACATGTGAGTGTTGTGCCAAGATTGGAAGAGAAGTCTGGCAGACTATTCAAGTAACAGCCTGACATACTGATTCTCACAAAATAATACCATCCAATGTCCAAGGCACCTCCATCATCAACCTGCACACGTCCTGTCCCACTGCCAGGATAGACTCACCAGAGATGGCAAAACAGTGGTATACAGTCAAGAGGAGTTGCCCTGGGAGTTTTCAGCATCAACTCTGGATCCCATGAAGTCTCACGGCATCAGATTACCATCAAGCACCCCTATCCAAGGTCCTGGCCCGCCTGCTACGATTCTCGTGGCAGGTGGGATGGAAAGTTGCACCCAATGTATTTGGTATCAGAAACAGACCTTCAGTAGGACCTTACGTTTCTCTTCTAGAACAATAATTATTGCATATATAAGGCCTATAATCTGCTGGGTTCTTAATAATTGTTCTGAATGGACATGTTAATGGGTTAATGGGGATTATTTTGATTTTTGGTGACAGTGAAAAACAACTTGTTATACATCCTCCAGTTTGATGTCAATGAAAATAAACACAAAGAGAACTTCAGCTTAGTGTTCTCTGGAGAACACGAATATTGCAACATTTAAAAACAATCTCATAGATACAAAGATTCTGAATTATTTATTATTAGAAGTTCTCCATCTGCTCTTTATCAATTGAGAAATAGTAATTAATATCTCACACAGGAGTTTCTCCTGTTGTGTGTTAGAGAAAGCAGAAGCAAGTCAGCAAGGAAAGCTAAATAAAACAAGGAACAAACATGGGCAGCATGGTGGCACTGCTGCTTCACATTGTCAGGGACCCGAGTTCAATTCTGGACTTAAGTGATTGTGTGGAGTTTGCACACTCTTCCCATGTCTGCGTGGGTTTCCTTTGGTTGTCTGAATTCGTCCCACAGTCCAAAGATGTACAGGTTTGGTGGATTGGCCATGGTAAAATCTGCCCCTTTCTGTCCCAACATGGAAAGGTTACTGGATAAATACATGGGGTTATGAGGACAATGTGGAGTGGAGGTTATAGGTGGATGCTGTTTCGGAGAGTTAGTGTAGACATGATGGGCTGAATGGCCACTTGCTGCACTGTAGGGATTCCATAAATAAAGAAATTTCAGGACTGTAAGGATTTTTATGCAATTTGCTCTATTATTTTCCTCTCATTCTGCCTCATTGCTTTCTCTCTGATACTTCCCCTCTGTTAGGATTTTGTCATATGGCTAAGGATAATGTTGGTGGCAACTTGCTTCTGGAGTTGCACACTCAGGGAAGTGAAATGTGGGAGAAAAACAATTGCAGTTTATCCAGGAAACAAAAATAAGAAGTTTGTGTCTTTTCTAAGTTGTAATGTGTGACACTAAATGATAAGAACAATGGGGATCTAGGCAGAAAACAATATTGCCTAAATATTCTTCCAGGTACTCCAGTTTCCTCTCTCAATTCAAAGCTGTGCAGATTAGATGGATTGGCCATGCTAAAGTGTCCAAAATGTGCAGATAAGAGGATTAGTGAGGGTAACTGTTTGTGTGGAGTTTGCACATTCTCTCTTGTCTGTGCAGGTTTTCTCTGGTGCTCCGGTTTCCTCCCATAGTCCAAAGATGTGCAGATTAGGCAGATTTGGCCATGCTAAATTCCCCTTTAGTGCTGGGGAATTAGCGGAGTCAATACATGGGGTTATAGGGATAGGGCCTGTGTGGGATTGTTATCAATGCAGATTTGATAGGCCAAATGGCCTCCTTCTGTACTATAGGAGTTCTATGATCAACCAGTTGAAATGTGTGGAGTTATGGGGATAGGGCAGAGGTGGGCCTGAATAAGATCTTATGTCAGATGGGTGTTGCAAACTTGATGGGTCAAATGGTCTCCTTCTACTCTGTAGGAATTCTATGAAATCAGCTCAAGTATTACAATTCCAGAATTAGATAACCCACTACATGATGGCATACATTCTAACAAAGAGAAGTAACTCTAGTGGTTATAACAATTTGTGGAGGAGAGTTAGAAGGAAGCCATGACTTATATACTGCCTTCACAACTTCACAACCACTTAAGTATTTTTGTAGTATTCACTGTTAAAAGATAGGACTGATCACTGTCAAACTGCATTCTAACAAACTGCAATATTATACCTGACTAGTGTTTGACATAGATCTGTTTTTATCACATTGTTTGAGGAATAGATATTATTGACACAACAGGAGAACTCCCCAATCTGCTTTGAAACAGTGCCATATAATATTTTTCCATCTACCTGGTAGTGCAGACAAGACCTCAGTTTAATATTTCATCGAAAGGAACACACCACTGACAATGCAGCACTCCCTCAGGGTTAAGCACTGTGCAGGAGCATTCAGATAATCCTACCTTTGAAGGAGGGAGGAGCTGATTCCACTGGGCCCTGGATCTGCAGCTCACTAGTGAGTGGGATAGCCGGACTAATGGCACCTATCAGCGACTGTAAACACTGAGAGACAACTTCGAGGAGTGAATATGCCAGATATTACTCAATCTGTCCTTCTGCAACCAGTGTTTCTGTGGAGATGAGGCATCAATCTCATTCCATGTCACTTCTTAGGTGAATGGCTGTTGTGGATTCTACTGAAGTTTCTTGATATCTGAACCAAGTCTCTATGATGTGCCTGCAAATGAAGGCTGTGTACAACTGCTGAAAGCTGATACTGTCTGCATTGTAGGCGTGGTGTTTCTGGGTAAGTACCAATAAGGTCTGGATCATAGAACTTCCAATCACAGGAAGTTCAATCCTCTCCCTGTGGGGCAAGGTGCCACATTCTTAACTCTTGTTTTCAGTGAATCACTCGTGCTATTTCTTCAATGATACAAATCTAATTACTAGCTACCCCCTCCACACACTGGATGGTAATATGTATGGGAATGTATGGCACTGCCAGGCTTGTAATGAAGAGAGTGAGGTTGAGGTGATTATGGCAAAGGAATCTGGGAGAGAATCCTGTCAGCAACATCTTCTTTCTTTGTATCCTCATTAATATTGGTGATGAGGAAGAATCGTCTTCCTCCTCCTTATCATCAGTACCTTTTTTCTCTTCATCACCCTCATTCTCCTTATCCCAATCACTGTTGCAGATTCACAGGCAAGAAGAACGTAAACTAAAATTGGGTCAGGATCAACCCTTTGGGATTAAGGAGACAGACAGAAACTTTGCTGGCTGTTTCATAGGAATGCCATAGAGACTACGCAGATGTACACTCTGAGGAGAGACAGTGTTATGGATGAGTAAGCAAAGTTCCAGGCTAATGTTCTGGGGATGCAAGGTCAAATCCCAACACAGTAACTGGTGGATTTGAAAACTCAATTGATAAAACCAGAATTCAAATGATAGTCTCAGTAATGGTGATCGTGAAACCATTCTTGTAAAAACCCATCTGGTTCATTAATGCCTTTTAGAGAAAGAAATCTGCCATCCTTTACCTGGTCTGGCCTATATCCAGACCCACAGTAATGTGGTTGACTTTTAACTGCCTTCTGAAATGACCTAGCAAGCCACTCAGTTGTTTTGAATCTCTATGAGTCTTGAAAAGAAATGAAACTGTATGGACCATCCAGCAACAACTTAGGCATCGAAGCGACAATGGCACACCCAGCACTTTGGACCCTGTAGATCCCTACTTACTTAACATCTGGGGGTTAGGGCTATCTCACAGACTAATAAAGCAACAACCTGAAATAGTCATACTCATTGAATCATACCTTATACATAATGTCTCAGGAATCACCATCACCATTCCAAAAACAGGATAGACCCACCAGAGTTGACAACACAATGCTTTACAGTAAGGGGAGAGTTGCCTTGGGTGTCCTCACCATTATCTCTGGACCTCGTGAAGTCTCATGGCATCAGGTCAAACATGGGCAAGAAAACCTGCCGATTACCACCTCCCATCACCACACCAACCCTTTCAGCTAATGGGTCAGTACTCTTCATCGCTGAGTACCAACTGGAAAAAGTACTGAGGCTGACAAGGGTGTGAAATGTACTCTAGGTGGGGGACTTCAACATTGATTACCAACAGTGGCTCAGAAACACTACTATTGATCCAAGACTAAAGGACATGACCGATAGACTGGGTCAGTAGCAGTAGTGAGGGAATCAACAAGAGGGAAAAACTTACTTGACCTCATCCTTACCAATCTACCTGTATTAAATGCATCAGTCCATGATAGTAATGGTAGGAATGACCACCGCACAGTCCTTGTGGAGAGGAAGTTCTGCCTTCACATTGAAGATAGCTTCCATTGTGGCACTACTACTGTGTTAAATGAGAGAGATTTTGAACAGATACAGCAACTCAAAATTGGACATCCATGAGGCACTGTGAGCCATCAGCAGCAGCAGAATTGTACTCAACCACAATTTGTAAGCTCATCCCATGCTACCATTGGCAAGGGATCAACCTTGGTTCAAAGAAGAGTGCAGGAAGGCATGCCTAAAAATAAGGTGAAGCTACAACACAAGGCTACTTGCGTGCCAAATAGCAGAGGCAACAGGTGATAAAGCTAACCAATCCCATATCAAATGGATCAGATCCAAACTCTGCACATTCAGCAGATGAATGGTGGTGGACAATTAAACAGCCAGCTGGAGGAGGCTCCACAAATGTGTCTACCTTCAATGATAGGTGTTGGCTTCCTCCAGCATCACAAATGTCAGTCCAGTCTCCAACCAATTTGATTCACTCCACATGATATTAAGAAATGGTTGTCGGCACTGGATACTGCAAAGGCAATGGGCCCTGACAATATTCCAGCACTAATACTGAAGACTTGTGCTCCAGGATTTGCCGTTCCCCTAGCCAAGTTCTTCCATACAGTTATAACATTGGCATCTACCCAATAGTGTGGAAAATTGCCCAGGTAGGTCCTATACACAAAGAGCAGGACAAATCCAACCCAGCCAATTACCATCCAATCTACGCTCAATCATCAGTAAAGTGATGGAAGGGATCATCAACAGTGCTATCAGCAATAACCTGCTCAGGGACACCCAGTTTGAGTTCCACCAAGCTCACTCAGCTCCTGACCCTATTTCAGCCTTGGTTCAAACATAGACCAAAGAACTGAATTCCAGCAGTGAGGTGAGATTAACAGCCCTTGACATCAAGCCTGCAATTCAACCGAGGCATCAAGGAATCCTAGCAAAGCTGGAATCAATGGGTATCAGGCAGCATTAGTTTGTGGAGGATTAGTCATCTGAGCTCCTTGGGTCCAACCATCTTGAACAGCTTCATTAATCATCTTTCCTCTGTCATAAAGATCAAAAGTGGGGGTGTTCATTGATGATTACACAATGTTCAGTACTATTTGAGATTCCTCAGATACTGAAGCAATCCATGTTCAAATGCAACAAAATTTGTACAACATCCAGGCTTGGGCTGATAAGCGGCAAATAACATGCACGCTACACAAATACCAAGCAATGATCATTACAAATAAGAGACAATCTAATCACCGTTCCTTAATATTCAGTGACGTTACCATCACTGAATCTCCCACTGTGAACAACCTGGGGGTTACTATTGACCAGAAACTCAACTGAATACACTACATAAATGCATTGACTGCAAGAGCAGGTCAGGTGCTAGGCTGAGACAAGTTACTCACCTCCTGACTCCCCAAAGCCTATCCACCATCTACAAGATGCAAGTAGGAGTGTGATGGAATACTCTCCACTTCTCTGATGGGTGCAGCTCCAACAACACGCAAGAAGCTTGATAACATCCAGGACAAAACAGCCAGCTTGATTACCCCCATCAACGAATATCTACTTCCTCCATCACTGCTGCTCAATAGCAGCACTGTGTATTATCTACACACATGGCAACAACTCATCAAAGATTCTTAGACAGCATCTTCCAAACCCACAATCATTTCTATCTAGAAAGTCAAGGGAAACAGATATGGGGAATGCCACTAATAAAGTTCGCTTCCAATCCACTCACCATCTTGACTTGGAAATATATTGCCATTCCTTCACAATTGCTCAGTCAAAATCCTGGAATTCCCTCCCTAACAGCATGTGGACCGCAGCGATTCAAGAAGGCAGCTCACCAGCACCTCCTCAAGGGCAACCAGGAAGACCAGTAAATACTTGCCAGCCAGTGACAGTATTTAATTAAACAATGGGTTTCAGCAATATATTTTAATTTAATTAATTTATAATACAATTTCATATAAAGCAATTTCACATAAAGCAAACATTTCTTTTTGTAAAACAGATCGATAATTGTTGACTTGCATCAGCTCATTTTATCTGAGAGATCCACTTTCTCTCTAATATTTCTTTAGAGCTAGTAAGATCAATCCTTAATCTTTTGTGAGTCACACTCCTTGTTGAATGTACATTATCCCCTATAGGACAGTTTTCCACATAACATTCAGAATGTCCCTTGTATAGAATTTCTCTCAAAATAATTGATGAATAAAATCCAATTTCTACTATTCCTACCAAAGCCAGCGTCCTTGTAATTAAGTTTTAAGTTTCATTTATTTTCCCTGTTATCCAGGACAATAAGCAACATTTATAATTCTTTCTCACCAAAATGGTAAACCCTGTGCACTGGAATATCCATCTGGAAGAATTGCTCATGAAGCATTGCTAAAATGACCAACTTCATATCTTCAAGTGCTCATAAGAAGCTGAGTTAATTGTAGTCCCTTCTAAGGGTAGGGTATGATCTCACACATCAAAAGTACTCTTTGAATTCCCTCCAGATTGACCGATAGGGATTGTGGCTCTTGGCCATTTGAAGTGAATTCTTCACATGAACTGCTCATGCTAGGGCTCATGCATTTAATAGATCATCTTTCTTACAAATTTTGTCTATGGACATCGCTCCTTGTCTTAATGATGAGCCTCTGGCTCTGAAAATTCTTTGTATTGATCTTGCTTCTACTGGGGAGCAGAAGTGCTGAGGCAATACTTTGCTTTCCCCTTAGGTATTTACATAACCTATTCCATAGATCACCGATTCTTCCAATGGTCATAATGTTCAGCTGCACAGAACACTGGTGGAAAATTATACCCTGATACGTTCTTCTCTAAAATAACTTCAATTACAACCTTCTGTCTGAAAAATAAATCTTAATTTATTAAATTTAAATCTTCACCTTTATGCGTTACTAATGTTAATAGGATCCAAGCTGGGAGGAAAGAGCCATGGATATGGTTCAATTCCGGTCTTGGGTCACTGTCTGCGTGGAATTTGCATGTTCTCTCTGTGTCTGTGTGGGTTTCCCCTACAATCCAAAGATGTGTATCTTTGGTAGATTAGCCATGGTAAATTTGTGGGGGTTACAGAGATAGGATAGAATGTAGAGAGTTCATGTAGATTCAATGAATTGACTAGCCTCCTTCTGCACTGCAGGGATTCTATAATTCTATATCATTACGCTCCATTGAGGGAATATGTGGGTGATGCCAGATCCCCCATTTCTGGTGCATGGGGCTATGGATGGAGCGTTTTCAGAAATGGTGGAATGGTGACAGATATTAGAGAATGATTGCATTGGTTGGGGGATGAATGGAAGGAAGGGTAATATGCCACATGCTGGGTGTGGTGTACATACCAATCAATGAGGGATGATCTCTACCTCCTATAAACATAGCTTGCAACAGCATTGTGATCCCTTCTTAAGGAGGTAGGATGTGCCTCAGACAGCAAGAAGATGGATACATGTACAAGGAAGCAGAATTGCATTATGACCTAAAGTGAAACCTCTATGAAGGTTTACAGTATGGAAATAGGCCCTTCAGCCTGTATTTGAACTAGATGCAAGACTGTTAAGGGCACAGATACACAATTGATATCTATTAGCTTTTATTGGTAGGGGGATTGAATTTCGGAGCTGCAACGTCATGTTGCAACTGTACAAAACTCTAGTGCAGCCGCACTTGGAGTATTGTGTGCAGTTCTGGTCCCCACATTATAAGAAAGATGTGGGAGGCATTGGAGAGGGTACAGAGGAGGTTTACCAGGATGTTGCCTGGTATGGAGGGCAGGTCTTATGAAGAGAGGCTGAGGGATTTGAGGTTGTTTTCGTTAGAAAGGAGGCGGCTAAGAGTGGACCTAATCGAAACATATAAGATGATTAGAGGTTTAGATAGGGTGGACAGTGATAGCCTTTTTCCTAGGATGGAGAAAGCTAGCACGAGTGGACACAGCTTTAAATTAAGGGGTGATAGTTATAGGACGGATATCAGAGGCAGGTTCTTTACCCAAAGGGTGGTTCGGGAGTGAATGCCCTGCCTGCAGCGGTTGTAGATGCGCCAAGTTTGGTGGCGTTTAAGAGGTTAGTTGATAAGTATATGGAAGAGAAGGGAATGGTTTAGTTTGGAGGGACATTGCTTTTTATATTGGTCGGCGCAACATCGAAGGCCGAAGGGCCTGTTCTGTGCTGTAATGTTCTATGTTCTATGTTCTATATCTTCCCTTCCATCTTCACTCAGCATCCTCAGTATTCTTCCAAATTGTTTGTATGTAAACAGTGAGAGTCAGTGGGCAGTACAGGCATGCGCTGAAGTTAACACTATCTCCACACAATGTCACACAGTTACTTCAAACTGATTAACTGATAATATTTTGAAGTGCGGATTCCAAATGATTATCTCTTTCCTACTCCAGGAGTTCTCAAGCCAAGCTAAGCAACTATGAAAAAAACACTTCTCTATTTAAAAAGCACTGGAGTTATTCAGATTTTATCAGATATAATAATAAGAAAGCTACTGTACTGGAGAAATGAGTGACTTCATTTCAAAAATTTCTAAGATTGGACCCAATATAAAAGCTCTTTTTGTCTTCTTACACTTTGAATTCCCATGCAGAAAATGATTAAAATGTATTTTTGAAGACTGCAGAGATTGTTATTCTGGTCTCTACCAAAACTGAGTCCCAGAGCAAGATAGAAATGCAAGAAATAAGTACCTACATTCTTGCCTTCTCAGTTCAGATGAACCCATGAGTGGTATTATATGGGACTGAAATGATGTAGTCCAGTTTTCTCAAATGAAGATAAAAAATGGGGATATTCAGTAAAACTATCATAATGTCAAGTCATTTTGTGTCAGTCAATAGTTGTATAAATTTATCCATGTATAACTATATTTGCACTTTGGATTTGAGCTGGAAAAAAGGACTTACAATTATTATTGACAACCTCCAGACATACTAAAGCTTTTACAGCTAATGAAGTACATTTTGAACTGTAGTCACTGTTATGACAACTAATGTGACCACAGTAGAGTCCCACTCACTGTGGTTGATCTTGACCAGATTATAGATTCTGCTCAGGATGTTCAAGCTCAAGTGCTGTACACGCGAAGTGTTCATTTTTTGAGCACTTTACCTAATTTAAATGATGAAACTTTAAATAAGCAAAACTTTACTTTTGCCTTTTTGCATTGAATGAACTCATTGAAAATGAGCTAGCTAACATTACACTTTAGCTGAGAACAGCTTGTCAATCAAAAGAAAGGTCACGGATTTGTCTGTTAATGACTCAAGCACAAATAGCAATTACTCTGTCATAAATTTTGTAAAGCATACTACAAATCTTTAGCAGTAAAAATGTAGTACTGCACTAACTGATTAGCAGTGCTTGATTTCAAAATGTGAAGTGGGGTGGTGGGGGAGGAATTCATATCAGACACAAAATGGGCAGCAACAATTGTGGTCACTGGAACTAGACATTGACTGGGGCATATAGCAGGCTGGTAATGTCTGATATTCCTTTTTCATCTTTACAACTTCACCATGATATAAAACTTTATAAAATGAAACGTCATTAACCCAAATCAAATAATGATGAAAGAAGATATTAAAAAAGGGATATTGATAAAAGATCACTAAAATAAAAATAAAAATGCTGGTTTGATTTCATGAAACTACTTCTGAAGATTTTTGGACATGTGCTTTCTGCAAGTACAGCATCCCCCGGTCTTGAACCCCCCCACACCCCAGCATCACCATGGAAATCCCCCAGGAGCGCAACAACTGTCTGCATTTCCCTGGGCGTGCACTTTGCCCAGGAAGCAACCCTTTAGGAGCACAACATTGTCCTTGGAGCACAGAATCCACTTGTATTCTCTTGAGAGTGCAATATTGCTCTGGGAACCCACTGGGAATGCAGCATCCACCTGCTTTCCCTTGGGAATTCAGCATCATCCTAGGAACACGTCATTCCCCTGGGAAACCCACTGGGAGTACAGCATCCGTCTACATTCCCTGGGAGCACAGCATTGCCCTGGAAGCACAGCATTGCCCTGGGAAACCCATTGGGAGTAAAGCATCTGCCTGCATTCCCTTGGGAAAACCACTGGGAGTGCAATCTCCATCTGCATCACCCTAGGAGTCTTACTCTGAGAGTGCAACATTGCTTGGGGAGCATGGCATTGCCCTGGGAGTGCAGCATTCCCATGGAACACACACGATTGCCTTAGGAGTGCAGCATCCACCCCCCCCCACCCCCGCCACCATCCCCCCTTCCCCCACCCGCCGGGGCACAATATTACCCCTGGAGTACAGTATTGCACTGGCCTCATCAGGGGAATGAGGAATATTGTTTTTGTAAATGATGGACTATGATAACAAGTTTTGTGCTGAAATTCACAAAGGTTGTTAAAACCTACCTCAGCACAAACGTCTCTCTTATAAAATGGTGCAATATTGGTCTAATTTGCTGCAGTAGACTTTTAAAACCATTCTCCAAGTTGACTCAAAGTTGATAACTAGGTGCTAATATTGTATTGTACTTAACTCCTTGTGTTCGTTTATTTCTGGTGGAGGACATCGTTTTTGTAGAATAACCCAGAAATGCACCAGTCTTTATAAATGTCTATTTTTGACAAAGTTCCAGCAACTATTCATTCTGTTTCTAGAGTAGTTGTGGTACATCTACTTTTTACCCTGGTTGGAGAATGCAAAACCAGGGGACACAATTTCAAAATAAGGGAGTAGCCACTTAGGACTGAGATGAGGAGAATTTATTTTATTCAGAAGCATACATAAAGGACATTAACAACTAAGAACAGGAGTAGGCCACCTGGCCCCTCAAGCCTGCTCCGCCATCCAATGAAATCACAGTTGATCTTTTTGTAGACTCAACTCCACTTACCCACCCACTCACCATAACCCTTTATTCCTTCACCGTTCGAAAATTTATCTATCTTTGCCTTAAAAACATTCAGCAAGGTCGCCTCACCTCTTCACCGGGCAAGGAATTCCATAAATTTGTGTGAAGATGTTCCTCCTCATCTCAGTCCTAAATCTGTTTCCCCTTATTTTGAGGCCATGCCCCCTAGTTCTAGTTTCACCTGTCAGTGGAAACAACTTACCTGCTTCTATCTTATGTATTCTCTTCATAATCTTATATGTTTCTATAGGCTCTCCCTTCATTCTTCTGCATTCCAATGAATATAGTCCAGTCTACTCAGTCTCTCCCCATAAGCCATCCCTCTCAACTCCGGAATCAACCCAGTGAATCTCCTCTGCACCTCATCCAGTGCCAATATATCCTTTCTCAAGTAAGGAGACCAAAACTGTACAGAATACTCCAGATGTGGCCTCACCAGCACCTTATACAGCTGCAACATAACAGCATTGCTGTTTTTAAACTCCATCCCTCTCGCCACGAAGGACAAAATTCCATTTGCCTTCGTAAGGACTTGTTGCAGCTGCAAACCAACTCCTTGTGATTCTTGCACAAAGACACCCAGGTCCCTCTGCACAGCAGCATGCTGCAATTTTTTTAACCATTTAAATAATAGTCCATTTTTCTGTTATTCCTTATTTAAGGGGAAAATATTTCCCCTTATTTTGAGGCCATGCCCCCTAGTTCTAGTTTCACCTGTCAGTGGAAACAACTTACCTGCTTCTATCTTATGTATTCTCTTCATAATCTTATATGTTTCTATAGGCTCTCCCTTCATTCTTCTGCATTCCAATGAATATAGTCCAGTCTACTCAGTCTCTCCCCATAAGCCATCCCTCTCAACTCCGGAATCAACCCAGTGAATCTCCTCTGCACCTCATCCAGTGCCAATATGGATGCCTTCACATTTACCAATATTGTACTCCATCTGCCAGACACTCGCCCACCCACTTAGACTATCTATATCCCTTCGCAGACTTTCAGCATCCTCTGCACACTTTGCTCTGCTACTCATTTTAGTCTCATCTGCGAATTTTGACACACTACTCTTGGTTCCCCACTCCAAATCATCTACGTAAATTGTAAACAATTACGGTCCCAATACTGATCGCTGAGGCACACCACTAGTCACTGATTGCCAACCAGAAAAACACCCATTTACCCCCACTCTTTGCTTTCTGTTAGTTAATCAATCCTCTGTCCACATTAACCATAAAACCATGCACTTTTATTTTATGTAACAGTCTAGTATGGCACCTTGTCAAATGCCTTCTGGAAATCCAGATACACCACATTCACAGATTCCCCCATTGTCCACTGCGCATATAATGTTCTCAAAGAATTCCACCAAATTAGTCAAACATGACCTGCCCTTCATGAACCCATCCTGTGTCTTACCAATGGACCAATTCATATCCAGATTTCTCACTATTTCATCCTTGATAATAGATTCAAGCATTTTCCCTACTACAGAGTTAAGCTAACCGGTCTATAGTTACCTGCCTTTAGTCTATCTCCTTTTTTAAACAGTGGCATAATATTTGCTGTTTTCCAATCTGTGGGAACCAGCCCAGAGTCCAGAAAAGTTTGGTAAATTACCACTAGTGCATTTGCTATTTTCCCCACCATCTCTTTTAGTTCCCTGGGATGTATTCCATCAGGACTAGGAGACTTGTCTATCTTTAGCCCCATTAGCTTGCCCAACACTACCTCTTTCATGATAATGATAGTTTCTTGGTCTTCACCTGCCATAGTTTTCCTGTCATCAATTTTTGGCGTGTTATTTGCATCTTCCACTAAAGATTGACGCAAAATACTTGTTCACTGCCTCAGTCATTTTCTCATTTCCATTTATTATATCCCCCTTCTCATCCTCTAAAGGACCAATGTTTACTTTAGTCACTCTTTTTCGTTTATTTATTTGTAGAAACTTTTGCTATGTGTTTATATTCTGATTTTATGATACTCTCGTAATCCATCTTTTCTTTATAACTTTTTTCATGGCTGTTGACCTTTAAAGCTTTCCCAATCCTCTAGTTTTCTGTGAATCTTTGCCACTTTGCATTTTCCTTCAATTTAATACCCTCCTTTATTTCCTGAGATATCCATGGCTGATTACCTCTTTTTCTACAGTTCTTTCTCATCACTGATATATACTTTTGCTGAACACTGTGAAGGACGGATATCAGAGATAGGTTCTTTACCCAGAGGGTGGTTAGGGTATGGAATGCCCTGCCTGTGGCAGTTGTAGATGTGCCAAGTTTGGTGGCGTTTAAGAGGTTAGTAGATAAGTTTATGGACGAAAAGGGAATGGTTTAGGTTGGAGGGTCATTGCTTTTTCCTAATTGGTCGGTGCAACATCGAGGGCCGAAGGGCCTGTTCTGCGCTGTAATGTTCTAATGTTCTAATGTTCTAATGTTCCAATGTTCTAATGTTCTAAAAGATCACTTTGCAAGTCTTCCACTGCCCCACCATAAAGTTTTTGCTTCCAGTCTATCTTAGCCAACGCCTCCCTCATTCCTTTTGTAGTCTCCTTTATTTAACACAGGACACTCACCATGCTTTTGAAATCTTTGGAATTCTCTACCCCAGAGGGTTGTGGAGGCTCAACCTTTGAGTAAATTTAAAAAAAGAAATTAAACAGATTTCTAAAAGCCAGTGATGAAAAGGGGGATGGGAATAATGTGAAAAAAAGGCATTGAGGTGGATGACCAGCCACTGAATCATAGAGCAGTTTTTATGGACTGAGTGGCTTACTCCTCCTCCTATGAAGTTGTGAAAAGCACTGTATAAATGCCATTTCTTTTTGTATTCACCGTAAGAGGCAAGCTCTCCATAGTAAAACACATAAGATATTACAGATTTGGGTAATGTGCATATTCTGATATTCCAACAGAGATAGGGACATAATGGCCAACCCTCCCAGCAGAACCACATTCCAATAATTACCTCTAAAAAAAACCCGATTTGAACTCCTTGGCCTTGAAAGTATGTGGCTGGGAACTTAGAGATACATTAAATATTAATCAGCAGAAATAAATAAAATCTGGTTCACCACATATGTAGGACAAGTGGGCAGATGCTTGAACTGGTGTATGGGTTTGTATAAGCCTTGAGATGGACTTTTACATAAAGCCATGCAGACATTGTCCATGGTGTCATTTGTTATTCAGCCATGCTATGTGTTGAAAATGATTTTATTGAGCTGAAACTGCTGGATCAGTTTTCAAAGACTGAAATTGCATTCTAGTGATTTAAGACAGCAACTTCCAAGATGGTTGAAAGTTTGCATGGTTGTATGTCAACACATTTCAAAACCATTGAAATCAAGTCTGCCCATTGGAAAAAGTAGTGAGGTCTCGTGGCACAGAGATGGTTGTCTCTACCTTTGGACTAGAAGCTTTGGGTTTTGTTATGAATTGTAAACCAATAGAGGTGGTGGCACAATGGTATACAGTAAAGAGGGAGTTGACCTGGGGTCCTTAACATTGACTCTGGACCCCATGAAGTCTCATGCTTCTGGTTAAATACGGGCAAGGAAATCTCTTTTGGCTGATGAATCAGTACTATACGTTGAACAACACTTGGAGTTAGTACCAAGAGCGGCATAAAATGTATCCTGGATGGAGGATTTCAATGTCCACTATCAAGAGTGGCTTAGCAGCAGCACTACTAATCAAGTTGGTCGGGTCCAAAAGAACAGCAGCAGCTAGTGAGAGAACCAACAGGAGGAAAAACATACTTGACCTCATCTTTACCAGTCTGCCAGCTGCAGATGCATCTGTCCACGGACAGTATTGGTAAGGGTGACCAATGCACCATCCTTGTGGAGATGAAGTCCCGCCTTCACATTGAGAATTACCTCCATTGTGTTATGTGGCACTATCACCATGCTAAATGGGACAGACTTCAAACAGATCCAGCAACTCAAGACTGGGCATCTGTGAGGCGATGTGGGTCATCAACAGCAACTAAACTATACTCCAGCATCTCAACCTCATAGCCCGACATATCCCCCACTCAACCATTACCATCAGCTAGGAGATCAACTCTGGTTCAATGGAAAGTGCAGGAAGGCATGCCAGGAGCGGCACCAAGCATACCTAAAAATAAGGTGGCAACCTGCTAAAGCTACCAAACAGGATTACTTGCTTGTCAAACGGCATACACTGCAAGTGATAGACAGAAATAAGTGATCCCACAACCAATGTATCCGAACTAAACTCTGCAGTCCTGCAACCTCCAGTTGTGAATAGTGGTGGACAGTTAAACAATTCAATCGAAGACAAGACTCCAAAAATATCCCCATCCTCAGTGATGGGGGAGCTCAGCAAATCAGTGCAAAAGCTAAGGTTGAAGCATTCACAGCAATCTTCAGCCAGAAGTGCCAGTGGATGATGCATCTCGCCCTCCGCCAGTGGTTCCCAGCATCTCAGATGCCAATCTTCAGCCAATTCAATTTTATCCATGTGATATCACAGGCACTGGCCCCTTCAGTGGGTCCTGATAACATTCCAACAATAGTCCTTAAGTCTTGTGCTCTAGAATTTGCCGCTCCCCTAGTCAAGTTCTTCCAGAACAGTTACAACACTGGTGTCTACCTGACAATTTGGAAAATTGCCCAGGCATGTCCTATACACAAAAGGCAGAACAAATCCAGCTCGGCCAATTACCGTGCAATCAGGCTCCATTCAATCATCAGTGAGGGAAGGAGTCATCGACAGTGCAATCAAGCAATATTTGCTCAGCAATAACCTGATCAGTGATACTCAGTTTGGGCTTCACCAGGGTCATTCAGCTCCTAACTTCATTACAGCCTTGGTTCAAACATGGATGAAAGAGCTGAATTTCAACAGTGAGGTCAGAGTGACAGCCCTGAACATCAAGCCGCTTTCGACCGAGTGCGATGTTAAGGAGCCTTAGCCAAACTGGAATCAATGGGGATTGGGGCAAACTCTCCGCTGATTGCAGTCATATCTGGTACGTGCAAAAATGGTTGTACTTATAGAACTTCAGTCATCTCAGTTCCAGGACATGTCTGGTGATTATCCAACCTGGGGAGATGCAAGCACTCCTGCACCATGGAGAAACAGTGGAAATGTGATGAATGACATGTTTTGGGTGGCACAATGGTTAGCACCGCTGCCTCACAGTGCCAGGAACCTGACTTTAATTCCCGGCTTGGGTCATTGTCTGCACATTCTCCCCGTGTCAGTCTGAGTTTCATCCAGGTGCTCCAGTTTTCTCCCACAGTTCAAAAGATGTGTCGGTTAGGTGCATTATCATGCTAAATTCTCCCCCAGTATACCCAAATAGGCACTGGAGTGTGGAGGTGAATAGGGGATTGTCACAATAACTTCATTGCAGTGTTAATGTAAGCCTACTTGTAACACTAATAAATAAACATTAACTTTAACTCTGCAGGAGACACTCAGAGGAGTGTCCCTAGGCCCAACCACCTTGCTTCATCAATGACCTTCCCTCCATCATAAATTCAGAAATGAGGATGTGCAATGATTGCGCAATGTTCAGAACCATTTGAGATACCTCAGATACTGAAGCAGTTTCTGTTCAAATGCAACAAGATCTGGACAATATCCAGGCTTGGGCTGACAAGTGGCAAGAAATATTCATGCCACACATTGCCCGTCACCAATTAGAGCCCTTAACATTCAACAGTGTTACAATCACTGTATCTCCCACTGTCAACATCCTTGGGGTTAGCATTGACCAGAAACTCAACTGGACTCACCTCATAAACACAGAAGCTATGAGAGCAGGTCAGAGGCTAGGAATACTGCAGCAAGTAACTTACCTCCTGACTCACCAAAGCCTACCCACCACCTACAAGGCACAAGTCTGATGGAATACTCCCCACATGCCTGGATGGGTGCAGCTCCAACAATACAAGAAGCTTGGTACCATCCAGGACAAAGCAACCTGCTTGATTGGCACCAAACATCCACTCCCTCCACCTCTGATGCTTAGTAGCAGCAGTGTGTACTATGAACAAGATGCACTGCAGAAATTCACCAAAGATCTTTAGAAAGCACTTTCCAAACTCATGACCACTTCCATAGACCATAGAACCATAGAACACTACAGCACAGAAACAGGCTTTTTGGCCCTTCTCGACTGTGCTGAACCATTTTTTTGCCTAATCCCACTGACATGCATCTGGACCATATCCTTCCATATCCCTCTCATCCATGTACCTATCCAAGTTTTTCTTAAATGTAAATTTGAGCAGCTCATCTGGCAGCTCATTCCGCACTCTCACCACTCTTTGTTGAAGAACACCTCCCTAATATTCCCTTTAAACTTTTCCCCCTTCACCCATGTCCTCTAGTTTTTTTTTCTCCCCTAGCCTCAGTGGAAAAAGCCTGCTTGCATTCACTCTATCTATACCTATCTATATCTATACCTTTGGAGAGGATCAAAGGGAGCAGGTCTCTGGGGGTGAGCCTGCTGAGAATGCTCAGGTGGGTAGGGAGAATAAGAGATTGGGCCTAGTAATTGGAGACTCCATAGTTAGAGGGACAGATAGGAGAGTAAGTAGTAATAAACGAGACTCAGGGCTGGTGTGTTGCCTCCCAGGTGCTGGAGTCCAGGATGTCACAGATAGGGTTTTTAAGATTCTTAAGGGAGAGGGGAGTCAACCCCAAGTCATAGTTCATGTAGGGACACATGATATAGGTAGGAAAAGGGAAGGGGATATTAAACAGAAATTTATGGGGTTGGGGTGGAAGCTTAGGGCCAAAACTGGCAGAGTGGTTATCTCTGGACTCTTGCCTGTGCCAAGGATAGTTTGGAGAAGAATAGAGAGAGGGAATGTTTGAACTCGTGGCTACGGGGATGGTGCAGGAGGGAGGGTTCAGGTTCCTGAACAATTGGGACTCATTCTGGGATAGGTAGGACCTCTACAAGAGATAGTCTACACCTGAACCAGAGGGGAACTAATATCTTGGGGGGAAAATTTGCTAAGGCTATGCAGGGGGCTTTAAACTGATCGGGGGGGGGTGGGATCCTGAATAGTTGGGTGCTAAGAGGGATTAGAGTAAGGGTCATAGAGGAAAGCACGTAAAAAAACT